>VZTH01005055.1:97066-717275 GCA_013397815.1 Aleadryas rufinucha
AAAAAAAAAGTAATAAAACCCCCTATATTTGGTATATTATATTTAGAGTAAAGGAAGTACACTGACAGAAAGAGAGACTCAGGCATATAGGTGCAAGACAGATCATGTGGGAATTGGCAAAGAAAGGAATCTAGGCTCAGTTTTTTTAAGAATGACAAGTCCCTTTAATGTAAACAGCCTTTAAATCTTGACTCCAAAGGATTAAAAAAGTCCTCCAAACTAAGACAAATGGAGTGGGGGGCATATAAGGCTGTTTTAGTTGAAATCTGCATCAGAGACAATGGCCTAAAAATGTTAATACATGCTTCTAAACTTCTAATGGGCAGAAAGGAAAAAAAAAAGTGTAGTATAGCAGGGCAGTGCATGAAGCTGACTGACTGGATATGTTGTCAGACCTGAAAAAGGAGGAAAATCACCAATTATTACAATCATTCAAAATTTAATACAAAGTCAAAAGAAGAAAACACTTAGAAATGATTGATTTCCCAGCCTACCATAATGTCTTTGGACATCAATATAATATCTGATGATACCAATGTTTGCCTCTTGTTCCTCTCACAGCTCTATAGAAGTTAACTTTCAGGCAGCCTTGCTGGCACAAGAACATAATAGCATATAGGATTTTGGCTATATTGAGCACTGGATAATTTTGATGACTTATAAAATCCTTTAGCCTAGAAGTGCTTTATTTTCAAGCTCCACTATAATTAGTTATAAAGGTTATTTGAGTGAGACGTGAGGCGAGGCTGGAAGGTTGTTGTTAAATGAAATCAATTTCACCTTCTTTTTCTCTTGCTGTAATATTTTGCTTTAAATCTATAGTGAAGAGACAGACAGTCATTTACCAACAATGACTTGTTCAGTAGTTTCAACAACACGTTCAGGAACAATGAAGGGATTCAGTTGATACCAGTCTTTGGTTGAATAGCTCTCTATGTGTCTGTCAGGCTGTGTCTCCACCTATATTACATATTCTAAGCATGGCCAGCTTCTTCAGTTTGAAGGAAGGCACAGTTGACCTACATAAACTTCTCAGGCTTTAACTGAATTTTGAGCAGAGGCAGCATGTCCCACCAGCTCTGTTCAGTCTCCCAGATCTGAACAGCCTCATACATTACTGATACTCCATAGTTTGCAAGATCAAAAGAGTAGGGATATATCTCCAGAAAATCTGGTCTGGTCTTAGAGTCCATGAATTCTAAAACAAAGGTCTTGAGAAGGAACCACAGTGTATCCCATGCTCTTTAAGGAGGATGGATGCAAGAAGCATTCCAGCAGAAGAATACCAAAATCAAGGTTTAAGAACTGTGCCAGGGAATTGAAATTTGCTCAGGGATGACACAGATGTGGTAGCTACTAACAGAGAAAAGGAGTCCTCACTCACTTGTTCCCCTCTGACACGCCATTCATGAATGTCACAAGTATTCATGCTCCAGATTCTGAAATTATTATGCTTTTCTGTTCATTTACTTGAGTGAATCTTGACATATACAAAAAGACCCGAGATGGATTTGTATGAACATTTCATGCACGTATACAGACAATGAGGAAATAACAGGAAAAATTTTAAAGCTGAAAAATATGCCTTTAACAATTGCTTAAGTCCTGACTAGAAAAGATAGCTGCTGAAAGCATATCAGTGATTAGTCTCTTGACCTTTCTTCGACTTGAAGTCATCAGCTATTGTTCGTCACTGATAATAATAATAACCTTTATTTTATGAGGTGACTGACAGACAATCCTTAGAGACCACAGTCTTTCACAAGAGCAACGTGCTTAAAAAAAAGACATATTTAGTAGGCTCAATACAGTGAAATTAATTCAGAATTTTTATATCAAATATTAGAAACATGAAACACTGACTATGCAAAAAAAAAAAAAAGGAAAAAGGAACATTCAATGACTTTTAAAGGAAAAAGCTGTAGCAGAAGTTTGAGAAGAAGAATGGCAGAGTATTAAAATTTATTTCCCCTTTTTCCCCAATTTTTTTTCAATAAAAAGGTAGAAAATTTCTCAAAGTTTTCTTTTCCTTTTTTTCATTTTGAAAAGCTAAGAGGAGGGAAATCCAAAACTGTATGAACTGTCATAGGAAATATCTTATCTTTGACAACGGCCAGTCCTGAATCCTCAGATATGAACACTATTATACTTCATTTGAGAGGAGGGGTTTCTTCCTAATCACAGCCAGCAATCGTCTCACAACCTGAAGCTGCAGTGGCTGCCCTCTTCACATTTTCGTTCTTCCAAGTGTAATTGCATATGTTACTCTAGACCAGACTTGAATGGAAATCCCTTTCAGGAAAACCCCAGGAGGTGGAGCCAATAATAGGGTAGGTGGCTCTCACTCCTCAGAGTCATTATTGAACCAATCGGACAATACAGTGTGAGGGGTCACAACGAGCAGTGCACTCTTCTGAATGGATTGTAAAGCCAAAGCCCTGAATAACTCTGGCTATTAGACAGATTTTTTTTTCAAGAGTTAAGACCTTGCTCCATCAAGACCTAACCTATTGTATATTGTACTCTGTCTCCTATTAGTTCAGTCAGTCCCTTAGCCTGTGTTAGTAGTATATAGGAGGTCCATGTGTGCTCATACATCATTCTTCTTCTTCACTGGAAGGAGCAGCAATTCACCAGTGAGATTTTCATTTGCCAGAAGAATTTAATCCAACCTGTTAAAAAATTATTATCATAATTTTCCTGGAGGGCTGCAGCATACTTATCCTTAAACTCAGTGTGCTTTCAATGTTCACTGCATTTACCACCGTTACCTGTGGAACAGAAGAGCCAGCATGAATAGTTGGAAGGTCAGGAATCGTATAGAGATTCATCTGAAGAAATGTCTCCTTTTCCCAGCAATAATTGTATCTCAGGCAAAATGTTTTGAATTATATGAAGACAGTAAGGAGCTAAAATGAAGTTATTAGCTCCTGACATTTTCTTAGATATTAGTCAATTATCGTGAAACATTTATTGAGCATAGATAAGACCCTAAAGGGATTGAAGAACCTGATAAATAAATCCCATTGGAATTCCAAAAGTTTGAGAATCTCAGCCTAAATTTTTAGTTTGGATTTGGGATTGGGGAAAATATCTACCAGCTGAAAGGTCTCAACATAAGACAGTCATGTCTGCGTAGTATGAAATATATTAACCTATGTGAGTGCTATAAAAATGTCAGCACTGTAATTCTAAACCCACCAAGTCAGAGGAAGATTCAAAAGTCAAATGCCCCTGTCTTGTGGCTTATGTCAGTGTCCATAGACTGTGACAGTTCTGGTGGCCACAGGACAGATCATCACCACTCAGGGAATTCTGTCACTGGCTTTCTGCAAGCCAGCTCTTGGTGTCTTACTTCCCTTGTGCGCAAAGATGGAAGCATTTTTTTTTTTTCCTTGGAAGCTGTTTTTAGAGCTACTAATGAAAGCAGTAGACAATTTTTTTGTTGTTGTTGTTGATGTGGTTCTGACTACAATCTAAACAGAAACACTTTTCATTCATGTGTAATTTACTTTGAAGAGTCAGCCTCTGTTTCTAGTTATGGATGATAGGAAAATATCAGACAACCAGCCTGTAACATTCTTTACTGCAGAGAAGAATCCATTTAAAACCATTTATAATGTTGCTAAAATGTAGTACTCTCTTTTTTCCCCAACTCCTAAGCTTTGAATACACATGGGAACTTTAGAGATCAGATCTATATTGAGTGGATCAGCAAAATGTGGTAGAGTCAATGAAGTTATGTGGGTTTACATTATCTAAGAGTATGGCCCAAAGTGATAAGGACTGGCAGGAGAAAAACTCCACATATATCCTCCCTCTTGAAACACATGTTTTTAAAACTGCTGTAAAATATTATTATTTCTACTAAATATGTAATATGTGAAGGATATGTCAAGTTTTCATGCTTGTGTAAAGATTATGCAGTTTTAAATGCCTTTTCCAGTCAGACTTAATCTACTCAGCCCAAAGACAAGCTGTTACAGTTTTATAATATACAGCACATTTTTGTGTCCCTCTGTGTGTGCATTTTGCATGTATGTGAACAAGAGAGAGAAATGTACTTACAACTGTGGAAAGCCACTAATTAGGCAAATTAAAGCACTTCTTTTTTTTCATTAAAACCTCAGATATTTTCTTTCTGCCTTTTATTGTTTATTGGAAACAGTCCTTTCTCTGACACTACCCACAATGGATTTTGCAAATGTTGTGGCTTATGCTGACTGTTTTGCAATTTATACTAGTGTGTAAAATATTCCCAGCACATACACTTAATCAAAACAAGCCCAATTAAGCTCAGTACTCCAGATTCCACCTCATTAGCTTTCTGTTCCTAAAATATAACAGATGTGATTGCTGCGGGCCATGAGTTAAAGACGAATTTTTCAGCTAAGCACTTGCAATACAACCTAAAGTTATATGAAGATTTAATTATTACTTTCATTTTCACAGCTTACTGTAAAAGCTCATTTTTCACTTAATAGGAATAGTATTCCACTCCTGCATTTTACCCACCATTACAGAGAAAAGTATCTAAAGGAGGAAGAAGGAAGAGGTCAGGGGTCTTATTTTTATTCTTGGCCTCACATACTGAATGAGTGACTTCACAAACTTATAGGGCTTTTGCCCATTCTAAAATACTGGAATTCAGAAAGGACTCAGGATTTCAGCTTGCAGAGTATCACTTCTGCCTAAAACTACTGTGCAACCGTGGGAATGATATTGCAGCATGTTTACTTGGCATGCTTCAAAAAGATAGGATGGCTTAGCATGCAGCAATAGATGTCTAGTGCTCCCCTCAAGTAATTCTTGGTACTTCTTAGCTGTATTTTAACTGTTTAGAACTACTGGCTTCTATATAATATCCAATACAAGGAAAAATATTATCCTTTTTCAGTAGTCAAAAGGCCAAAGAGGATTACTACAGGACTGACAGCAGGGATATGAAGGAAAGCTCTGCCAATTGTCAGCAGCCGTATTTCTTTGTCAATACCCCAGTGTCAAGCTTCTGAATGTCTCCCACATTTAGTCTTTGTTAGGGGAACTCAAGCATCTGGTGGATCAAAAATAATCTCGCCAAACCAAAGCAATTCCAAGAATAATCCAGATGGGACTGTCTGACTTGTCCGTGGCACAATTCACTGTGGAGATTTCCAGATGAGCTTTCAGCTTCCAATAAATTAAACTTCTTTGTAGATTCTGTACTGATGCATAACTGACACCATCCTCTCCTCTGATTTCCCAGAACACTTGAGAGCCTTGTAGGTAAGATCCACTTTCTCAAGCTGTTCAGTATTTCAGCTACACTGAGTGAGCCAAGAGGACAACAGTCCCAGGCTCTGTGCAGAGCAAGATCCTGGTCCAGTGAAGCCAACTGTGCATAAAATTGTGCACATCATACACATTCAGTCTTGCAAAAATGGGCATAAAATAGTCCCATTAATATCAGTAGCAAAACCCCAGGCCCTAAAAAGGCCTTCAGGCACCTTTTTTCTTACATAAATTATTACATAAGGTACAAGACAGAATTAATGATAAAAATAATGCAAATGACCCGATTCACCACTCTTGCCACATTTCTGTGTAAACTGACTTTTTCAGAAGTCTATGGTTGCTCTCTCAGCAGGGTGAGTATCTGAGATAGCTTAATTGAAGTCAATGGAGCTACACATTGACATAAAACTAGTGTACTTAATAGGAGGTTAATGCTCAGAAAACATAAGAAGCCAAGCTTTTTCCTGAAAGATTTTCTCATGTTTGATATCTCCTCTAGTTTGGACATTCCCACTGCATTATTCTTTCTTTTCTTCTCCTCACAAGATTCATCAAAAAAATAATCATGTTCTCTTTGTGGTTTACACTGAAGACACAGCTTTTCTGTTTGTTAAAATGTGGAAGAAGATAAATAATGAAAATTCCTAGTGATTAGTCCCTAAGGTCTTTATTTATGGGTCCCTGGCACAGACACACTGCAGATAATAGCCCAATTTAATATTTATGATGTACTAGGTTTCTCTAAATATATAAATTTGGCAATTATCATGGGAGTTATCCCTTATTTATCTCCTTTTGACTTTTAATTAGTAGGATTGCCATTTAATCATTAACAATCTTCTCTCCCAAAAAACACCCTACCTGCTAATTCCTTGATGAATGTGTCCCTATTGTGTCACTAGTCTCACAAGAAGATCTTTCTTAGTTGTTCCAATGACAAGCTTTTGTTTAAAAATACTAGGTCTGCAGATGTCTTGAAGTGACATATCACTGACTGGGCACCCTGCAACCAGTATACTGTTATGTACCTGTCAGCCCTGAGCAGCCCAGGCATTGGGGTACTCACTAAGATGACCAATGGCCCCTCAAATCATAGTATGCTTTTCAGAAAACAAAGGAAAACACTATATGTGTGTGAGTGGATAAGGGAGTACAAAGCCTGGCACAGTCTTTTAAATTAAGCTTAATAATACTCAATGTAAAGATTATCCCTCTTTCCTTGACGATATGAAACAGTGGCACAGAAATTATACCTTTGTTAAAAAGTTCTAACATTGATCAAGTCACTTCCATGGAGAGCTGAAACTACAAGCTCTAACATGTTAACATTCAGCAATGTGTTACTAATAGCATCATTAACACTTACCATATATAGCTGCATGGAGTGCCTTACTGAGCTAGTGCCAAGTCCCAGTTTGTCAAGCTGGGACACGGGAATGGCAAAATAATTTCATTCATTCCATCAGCTAATTAAGATGGAGCTAAAAACATGGAAGTTGAGAACCTTAGCAGGTCCGCTGTGCCATTCCTCTAGGGTGGCTTTGTAGGGAACAGTAAAAGTACTTAATATAGTCACTGTTGCATGTTAAACGATTGTTGGGGAAGTGGAAGTGGATGGTTGAATCAGTAGAGGGTGAACACTGCCATCAATGTGCAGAATTCACTTCTCTCCACTTCATCTCTCCTCCCGTACTGCTATAAAAGATATTTTTTTTTAATACCAGGACACTTGACATTTACTTTAAAACCAAGCCACCTCCCTACAATGTGCTGTTATCTGGTGTGTATTATACAGCTTTGCCCTGAGAATGTGAAGGGGGAATTAGGACCCACTCATCTATTTAGGTTTCCTAGCAATTTCCATTATGAAGGAATCTTGTGGTGTTCCCATCTGAGGAATATTTTGATACCCATCTTAGCAGCAGTTCTTAGCAAAGGAATGAATGCAATGTCCACCTTCTCATGAACTTGGCTCACTGGGTTATTTTTTAATCTTACACTAATCTGACCTGCAGAAATACATTTGTAATACACCTTGACCAACAGCATGTTACTCTAATACCTGCGGCAAGCTTGTAATGACAACAGCACTGTGTAACTAGGTCCCAAATCTGCATGCAAGCCCTCAGAGTGCTGGTGCCAGGATCCATCTGCAAAATATCCTGTATCCAGTCAGGCAGAGGGAGAACCAGGTCTGCATAGTGACAGTGCAGTTCACTCTGTACCAGGCACCATCAACCCTTTCGTAAGTCCATATGTAGTTGCTGCTCAGAATTCTTCCCCCAGCTAAGAAAATATTTGAGCCATTCTGCTTTCTGATATTGTCCACTTAGTAGTGGCTTACTTGACAATGTGCTAAATTAATCTGGTTTCAGAAAAGTTGAGGTATATATATGCTAAATTAATCATCAAAAAAAGAAACTCAATTAATTCACAGGAAGACTCTTTGTTTTATATCCCCCTTATCCTGGGTATTTCATGTTGTTCAGTTCTATTTTTTTTTAAATTCATGTAAGACTTGGTTAATATTGATGAAAGCAAAATTTTAGAAGGGTGCTTCATTCTGTTGATATGTGCCTTTAAGACCACTGGCACATCACACAACAGCAGCAAGACCTGGCTCTTTTCCTTTGGTGTTGATTATCTCATTTTGTCATTTGAACAGTTTTGTTGCTCCTCCAACATCCTTCTCCCTCATTTCAAATTATGCATTTTTCTAGTTTGAATCCCATAAAATAATAAATAAATAAATAAATAAATAAGCTTTGTAGCTAAATTTTAGATGGCAAGATACATGCTCATGCTCAGTACCTTTTTTAATACTTTAGCTCCCATAACATTTTCTGGTTAATTTTGATGGCATCATTTCTCAGTGCAATAGCTGATTAAGAGCCACTTGCAGTGTAACTTCCTGTAGTCAGGAAACTGGGAAGTTTGCAACAGAGTAGTGCATTTTGAAACAGCAGCCATTAATGCTGAAGTCAGAGCTGCTAATATTTGAAAGCTTGTGCTCACCTATGCATCCTTAGGGATGTAAAAGAGAAAAAGAGATTTTCTGTAAATCCATTCCTAATTTGTGATGCTTATCATCAAAAACCATATGGACAGATCAAAAGGACAGATCTTAAGCTGGTGCAAATTGGCCAAGCAGCATTGTCAGCAGGGATACTGGATTTATAACAGCTGAATATTTGGCCTATTTGTAGTTTAGTATAAGAGTTATCTGATTGAGAGTGTAGAAGTTATAACAAAAAATGCCAAGTAATAGTCTTTCAGAAAGTCATCACACATTTTTCAAACCTGAAAACTCACAATTTTGTTAGTGTCTTTGGACCAGCTCCTTCTTTAGTTCAGGTTTCATATTACCCATATTTTAGTTCTTTATAAAAATGAAATGCACTTCATCTGTCTATACACCCAATAAAATAAATTTAACTGTCATAAAGTCAAAGAGAGTCATTCTGCTATAAAAGAGTAATCTGTCTCTCAATTTTTTAGACTTTAGTAGTATGAAAAGAAGCTGCATTTAAAAATAAGCCAGGCAAAGTTAAGAATATGTTTTTGAGAACAATCTGGTAGTTGGAAAGAAGTGAATAGCCTGACTGATCAGCTTTCCTTCCATCCCCAGCTGTTAGGATTCTCCAAGTGCTGAGAACACACAATGTAGTAGTTTCAGAGTTGAAACTACTACTAAGTAGATGCTTTGTTTTTTGTCATATCTGGAATGCAGAAAAAGAAAAAATATATATTTGTATGCATGAGATTTACATTAGAGACAGACAAAAGCAACCAGAGGGTGGATTCTCACTGACAATTAGAGGTACTGTTTGCACAGGAGGAGGTAACCTGCTGGACGTACATTGATATGAGATAAAACACTTGAATGAAGAAAATGCAGATTAAATTATTGTGGTTTACCAAAAAAGAGACTGGAAATTGTAGGAATGGAGGATAGAGGTGCTTTTGGTATTGCAAAGGACTGGCAGGTGTTTAGATTAAGAAAGTGTCATTTTGGCATTGTGGAAACTGAATAGGAAAAGTGACTCATACTACCAACCTCCGAATCTCTTGATCAAGTAAGCCATAATTATTGCTGGAAAGGAATGATATAAAAAGGAATTGAAAATAACAATTTCCTGTAAGAAGGAGAAAGCAAACAAAGTATAACAATGTCACAAATTTGGATTATCTTCAGCACAGACAGAAGCAGCAAGAAATAAAAAAGTCAGACAGTAAAAGACATCACAGACTGAATCCAATGTAATGCTTAAATGCCTAAAAGCTTCAGTAATGCAAGACCCAGTGCTAATGACATGGCTCTGTGACATCCAGCACTTCTGGTGGGCATGCAGGTACCCACTGCAGTGAATAGGGGCTTTCAGCAACCTCAAAATAATGACTTCTGTACAGAGGCAACACAAAGGCACTCATTCACCAGCCAGTTGGAAAATATCAGTTTCTGCTCCCAGGGCCAATACTGTGACAAAATTAAGTGATGATTGGACAAAGAAAAATTCCTTGCAGTCAGCATTCTTTCTCTGAGGCAACACTACTCAGCACTGAGGTGCAGAGTTACACCACTGTGCTCTTTCTCTTCTCAGAGCAGGGACCCTTGCAATCGTTTATACACACAGACACAGCTTCAAAAGGAAAAACTGAGCAAAAACTTCTTCACTTTTTTATGACCATAAAACATATCACAGGTAATACCCTTTGTCAGGCAGAAAAAGAAATTGAACCTGGGTCACCTACTTAATGACTGAATGCTTTAAAAATACCAGGCTACTACATAGCAGCAGATGGAGCACTCATCTGATTACAGGGGCTGGTCAGCAGTGGCTACACTTCTATTGCTTAAACAGAATCATGCACACCTGGGTGAACATCTGGACTGAGCAAATGTAACAAACCACCTAATTCAAAGATGCGTTGTGAAGGAAACCCAGACCTCTGAAATATACATCAAGTCTCCGTACCATTTGAAAAAAAAGATTAACTCCTGCAATTTCACTTTGTGCAGGCTCTAGCTCTTTCAGAAGGTATATAGAAATGGTCTGCAGACAGCTGATGCATAGACATGTTCAGAAGAGATAGGCAGAGAAAAATTCAGTTCCTGGTACACACCATCTTTCCTACATGTGCCTAAATGGAAGTACTTCAGATTTGCAGACCTCCAGCATATTGGGAATACAAAGGACCCAAGCTGAAGTGTCTGAGGTTTAGGAGCTGCTACAGAGAGGAAGTAGCCAAGCATGAGGAGCAGGGCTGCCCTGTTGCTTCTCTCCTGACAACCCATTTGGCATACTTTGGTGCCTCTCAAATGAGAGCAGAGCTGAGAAGATGAGAAGGAGCAAGAAGCTTTATTAAAGCCCTTTCCATCTCCTTCCAGTCTTCTCTTTCTCATTGTCCTGTGCAGCTACAGACACGCTTCAATGTTGAAGGAGAAACATAAAGTTGCTTAGGCTGTGTTTTTTTTCTCAGATAGTGATGCCCTGGGAAAAGCTAGCAGGACAAATAGAAGGATCTTTGAGGTTGGAACACCTCTGGAGCCAATCAGTCTGTTTGACTGACCACACTGATCTGCAGGCTAAAACCTACAGCACAGCTCCCATTCTAACCAGAGACTTGCCTAAAGAAATATAGATAGTGGGTAAACACAATTTAGTTTCGATTTAGAAGTGGAAGAAGAAAAAAATTATCTGTGCTTACCTGAATCAATATAGATACTCAGGATTTGATTTCACGGCAAAGGAGCTTCATCAGCTACTCCTGCTAAAGGTTAATTAATATTGTATTTGTCAATATAAAAATATGGGTATGTACATTTCTGGGAATTCTCACCAACAGTAAGATTCCATATGCTATTAAGTATTCCTGAGATAGTGCTTTGGAATGTTTGCACGCACATTTCTAAGCTTCTATTTCCACTCTGTACTATAAAGTGTGATGATCTATGAATCAAGACAGTCTCACACACAATCTAAAAACAAGCTGAAAGAATCTCAGTCCAGCATTCACAGACATAAATGCATTTGTCTCTAAGTAATTCTATGAATCATGGCTTGAAGGATTTCAGATCCTTTAAAATGTAGAGCTTAATATAAAAATAGGAATTTCTTGAGGAAGTTGTACATATGGTAGGATAAACAGAATGTTCCCTTTTTTGTCTAAAAATGTAATATTTCCCATTCTTATTTCCATGTGATACTCTAGAGTAAAAAGACTTGGGGATGATGAGTCCCAAAAATTAATTGATAGGTGGGGGTTATTTTCTACCTTAATATCTGAGGTACTCCTGAAATTTCTTTAGGAATCAATCAACCTATTGATAATAGAAAAACATACAGGGAAACAGTATATGCAGAATTTACCACATAAACAATTTTGTCGTCATTACTTTCTCTATTTGCAGGTACAGAAAGTAGAGAAACTCAACTCTTCAATACATATACAAAATAAAAACAGCTTGAGTTTTATTTCACACAGGAAAATGGAATGGTCTGTTCTTTATTTCTATGAAGTGCAGAATGATAAGACCCTACTTTTAACCTTATGACATAATAAATCAATAAAGGATATGCAATAAAATAAATGGAACACAAAAGTACAGCAAAAATTTTGAAAGTGAATGCTTTTCACAGCATGCTGTCATCCCTTGGAATTAACTCCAGCAGGAGATTATTAAATCAAACATGAAAGACTTTTAAAGGGCTGAATAATTTTATGAGTAATAACAAAAATATGAATGTTAAAGTAATCTATTGTTATGCTTCCAAGGGTAAATTGTTAGCTGCAGGGGTAAAGAAGATATCCTCTTCTCTGCCTTCCTTTTCACATAACTGGCTAAGTTCATTAAGGGATTTTCTTCAACCTCCCCTCAAGCACCAGACATTGGTCACTTCTGAAGACAGCAAAAATTCAAGACTCGCAAAATGAGAAGGAATATAAAAGTTGTCTGATCCAGTACAATAAATCATATGCTCCTTCTCATCATCTTTATCTGAACATATTTTATCTCCAGCATAAAAGGAGATTGTTTCCTGTTTTCACCACCTCCACGGATGCAGCATAGGTACTTATAAGCTTGCTGTTCCAAGTCCCTCAGCATTTTAATTCTCACATCTCATCCACACTTTCATCTGGGCATCTAGCTCTTCTTTATTTACCTAGTAGTTTCCATGAATTTTCCAAGCTTAGGCTCTGAAGAATGCTGAAAAGGAGAAGGGAAAAGAGAAGAAAAAATAAAATAAAATCTTCTTGATTCAATTTTCTGCTCCTATCACCATCAATTTTCCCCAAGATGAAGAGAATAACAATCTCTGTGATGGTATTCTCACCCTGCTTTTGAGATCTTCTTAGTGACCTGCAGCGATATCAGGTGGAGATGCAGAGGAACAAATCTGTATCCAGTGTAAAATTCTTTGACACAATTCCTCTCTCAGCTGAGGTTTCATTGGCCTCAATAGTTGTCCCATGATACATTTTTGAGGCATCTTAAAAAAATTTCAGACTTCCTTTATAAATGTTTCACATTAAATTTCTGTGAATACTTCAAAGGAGATTAATGAAGAATTTAGTTTATTTATGAAGCAAATAAACTCTTAACCACTTTTGAAGAGCAATCTGATATAATATATCTTTGGGCACTGCCCGCCACAAACTCATTGTGGGGTTTATAGTTTCATCTTATTATCTTGAGAATTTTGTGGCCTACTGTGCCTGAAGGACTTGGTAAAAAGTAATGATTCAAAAATGATTCAAAACACAAGAGTAAAATAATTGCCAGGAATTTAGTATTGTTATTCCCATTATAAATTTCTAAACTCACAATAAAACATTGCAGTAACCTGTACAAACACCATAGAAAATGATTTATTATTATTATTATTATTATTATTATTATTCCTTTAAAAAATACTTCTTTAATTTACTTTGATGAAATAAGTTATCCAAAGTTTATATTCTATCCATGTAGATTGCATTTAGTAAAGGCTTATGTAGAACTCTTCTGACAAAGAGCACTATCCAGCTTGACTGCTCTGGGAACTAGAACAGACCTACCAAGAGGCAGAAGAATGAGACCTCAGAATAATTAGGAAATAAAATCTGTCATTACAAGAGCTACTGACAAGTATTGAGTTCTTCAAAGCATATTCAGTATAGAAGAAACAGGTACTGAAACTACTTGTTTACCCTAGGCACACTTCTGTCACCTTATCATTCATATCTCAAACATTATTCTACCCTTCAGTGTCTATGTTAAGTATCATTTCCAAACTGCCAGAGGCAAACATGCTCTGACCAGGAATACCTCAAGAGGAGCAATATTTTTGTGATGGTCCAGAGAGAATACCAGCTGCAGCTCATTCTAGATCAGTAAATAAAAGATATTCATCAAAAGCTGCACCTGTATTAGTTTTTAGGATGGAGCGATAATGTAGTTCTGAAACAAACCTCCAGTAACCACATCTATTGCATAGTTTCCATTTCAGAGGAGATTTGCTGTACATGAGCAGTGTGTTCTATCTGAGGAAACAGAAGTGGAAGATCAGTTTCAGGTGCATGAGAAATATATTTCAACCCCGGATGGGAGCATGAAGTCCCAAACACTGATCATTCAGACAGATTTGAACCAAAGTTTTTGGATATCTTGTCCAAAGTTTCACACTAATCTAGTCCAATTATAGTTCTATATCATAAAATCATAGAATGGCTTGGGTTGGAAGAGACTTAAAGATCACCTATTTCCAATCCCCCAGCCACAGGCAGTGACACCTTCTACTAGAACAGGTTGCTCAAAGCCCCTACCGACCTGGCCTTGAACACTTCCAGAGTTGGGGCACCCACAACTTCTCTGCTGGAACCACATGATCCATGTGTAAAGTCTGTGGTTTTAGTTGCATTGATCCAGTGGCCCTGTTGCACTATATTACTTGCTAAAATAGACATAGTCAACAGCATTTAAATGCCCTGCTCCTCACTCTCCCACATCTCCAGGAGAAAGGAACACCAGCTGTGGGAATTAATAATCCAGTAAGAATTTCGGCAGAAACTCTCATCTTCCCTGCTACCAGCCATAGACCCAATTCGTTCATTCAGAAGAACTCACAACAAATACAAAGAGACTCATTACTCGTTAAGCTTAACTGCATCTTTAATAAAAGAATAAAAATGAAGATTGTACAAGTTGCAGCATTGCGGTCTACTCATTTATCATCAGGGGCCTGTCTGAAACAGCCTTGGTAATATTTTGCTGTATTTGTATTTCATATGTTTTCTATTGCCTTTCACAAAAGAAGAAGAAGAAAAAAGTATCTGTAAATTTCTTTCACTGGCTATTTAACATTCAATTTTACTTCCTCTCAGGGTAACAAGTGTATATTATCCCAAAACATCTGTCCAGCCTCCAAATACAGTGCATGAGCTAATAGCAAAATACATGGAAAATATTGAGTGGTAAGGTGTCTAAATTAGGTAAGAGGGAAGCACAAGGAGAGAGAAAAAAAGATGAATGCTAATGCTCATGGCTTAAAACTTATTCCAAACCAGGCTCAGCAGGACCTTAACAAGAAGAATTCTTTACTCAGGTGTGTCACAAATCGGATGTGGGGGTTTAGATTAACCCTACCTCCTGCCCAGGCCTCTGGCAGCAGGTAGTAACCTTATTGAGGGGCCAGCACCCCAAAACCCACTCTCATTTGTAAGTTCTTTTAATAATGACTGATTCTGTCTATTATAGAATGAATCATTTATTAATAGACAATAAAACTTATAGGCACAAGACTTAAAACAAACTAATACTACACAGGAATAAAACAAAGGAAAACACTACTAGTGGTAACATACAGTGCATGATAAAGGTACCTTTTTCACTTACAGCTAGTGAAGAAGTAGTATAAGTTAGGATTCAATGTATCTTACCACCCAATTGCTGATGGAGCACACATCCTTTCACTCAATCCCCAGAGAAGTAACCATGAAACCTGCGTCCAGACTTCGGGGAGAAGTTCGAACACTTTTCAGGGTGTACGAGGCTTCTGCCTCAGTAGTGATTCAGTGAATCTTTTATAGTGTAAAAACTGTGGCTCTTAAGTCAGTAATTTCCTTTCATCTCTCCCCACATAGGCTCTGCAGACTAAAATGTGGATTCTTAGCTGAGGTTTGAGCCTCCTGGCGCCAGAGATGGTTCCTGCTGGGCCTTTGAGCCCTTGGGCTATCATCTCTTTATGCACCCGTTATCACTGGTGGGAGTGGGGGGTAGACGTCCTGCCACAAGGTGGGTCCCTTCATGAATAGTGTGCTTGTAAAACTTATGAGGGACATAGCATCATCTAGCCAGCCCTGAACAAGCAGTCAAAGGTTGTCTTGTGTACAAGTCCTAATCTTCTATAAACCTGCTGAAATCCAGTCCAAGATAGAGCCTTTAGAGAAGATGGTCAAAGTGGGATTTCTATGTCAAACTGTTCAGTGTCACCTGAGTGAACTTACATCTGCTCAGGTTCTTAGAGTACTCTAAATGCACCCACTGACAAAGGTTCTAATGCATTCAAATGAGGGATTCACAGATTTCACTAAATCAGAAAAGGCTTTTGATAGCATCTAAAGAATTACTTTTCTTCAAAGGCTGCATGTACACAACCACATATATCTTTGAGAAACTGTGAAGGCTCCATGTAATTTCCTACCAGATGATCTGTCCTGAAGAATCCGATTTCAGTGTTGAGTTCAGAGTGATTGGATGTGGTCATGGAGCAGAGATCTCTTCTTTTAATGCTGGACATAGATTTCTGGGGTCACTAGACTTTTTGAACCAGTCCTTTTTTTTGGAGATTCCCATGTCTTCAAAGTGGCATAATTCTGACAAAATGGGTCATCCATGAGTCTCTCAAGAACACATGGTTATTTTCTGTTATGGGCACTGAATTTATGGTCTGAATCTATACCTCAGTGATGGGTATTTAAGCTACAAGGTGAGACAAAGCTTAGGTCCACTGTCGCTCAGCTAAGGAAGGATTTATATCACACACGTGCAACAATCAGTTTTGCTGAGGGCTGTTTAGGAATTACCCCATTTTCTTTGTGAAGACCTCATTTCTTCATCTAATTGCAGCTTAAAGAAATTACTGAGTTAGGAAGCAATTAGTGCTCAATACTATCATTTATCAACTCTACCAAATCTAGCAGTTGTGATTTTTTCAGCCACTGAGTGAGACTATAAAGTAATGCCGTTTGAACAGTACATTGAATTGCTGTAGTTATTATTACCATTATTATTGTTATTATACATAAAAAATAAAAGAGAAAGATATGCCTATACTGTTGGGGTTTTTTGTGGATTTTTTAAAATAATTTGTTAAAATGTTTTTGAAGCAGGAAGCTTTTTTTTAATATTTGTTTTTGAATGATGGCTTTTTCCACATACAAAAAGGAAAAAAAGTTTCACATGGAACATGTTTTTGAATAAACAAGAAATTAGTTTCAAGACAGTTACACTTCCTGTTCTGTGAGATGACAACTGCATGTTGTTATAGTGACACCTGTCAAATAAGGAATTCAGAAAAGTAATGGAGTAACACAGAACCTGTGTTTACAGGTTATTAATTATACATTATTATTATTATACAAAGTTGTGTATTAAATTACACAACTTTGGCAGAATTGATCTTACAACAAATTCTGTTTGAAGAGTATTTTTTATTTAGTGAATCTGTAATGTCTGGTTACATATGTAAAGCTCACAATCCCAAACATTTTCTGCTTCCACATCATACTAGGTAAAAAAATCATAATTGTACAGGAGTTCAGGGATGGAAAGGACCCACTGGCTTGGCAGAACACTCCTGGAAGGGTAATATTCCCACCAACCTTAACAGTATTTTGTCATATTGTCTTTATTATCACCATCAAACTGTAAATTAGTATACAGAACTAAGAGAAAAGATGAGATAAAAATCTGAAAGTCATACAATTAAAATTTAGGTGGGATAAAGATTATGTGGAATGAGGCTTGAAAACTTACCTTAGCGGCAAATGACGCCCATTCTTATGAAGTGATAGGTTTGTATAATCAGATGCATGCTGTAGGGAATTCCCATTTTAGCACTGTAATGCAAGACAAAAAAAAATAATTGCAATAAGAATCTAAATCTTTCCAGATCTGAGCATTTTAAAATATTCTGAAGGAGAAGCAAGGCATTTAACAAGAAATGTTCACTTTCCTTTTAAGACTTCCTGATTAAATGTGATTATTACATGTTCAGAAGTAGTAGGAATAGAACTGGTGATTTCACTTATTTTTCTTAGGTTCAACTAAAAAGTTAAGAGCTATAAAGGGGGAATAGCTGAGCCAAACTTCTGTTGCCTGGAATCATTTATTGAAGAAGAAATTCATCACAAACTTCCTCTCAATGTATGGTATTAGAGACTAATTTTTGAACTAATCTAATTAAAGTCAATTTGGGGATAGTGGTACTTCTCTAATTGTTTCTGAGACATATGCATTAGCAACAGAGAGTGTTATGTTGTCATGGCAACAGGACTACGATAATGACTTCAGACATAGAAATGAATTATGTCACAAGGGTGGTTTGGGAACAGCTGCCTCTGTGCAAGTTTGGTTAGAAGGAACAGAGACATGTTTTAGTTGCAAAGAAACATGTGATGCCCTGTAGGTGCACACAAACAGCTCACCCCACTCTGTAGGCGTACTGATGCTTGGCTACAGTAAAAGTAATTCTATTATGTCTATCCCATTCTTATTATTCTGTACTTTGTGTAAAATTGTTTCACACGCATTGAGCTTGGTACTTTATTCAATGTCAAAAGGGTGAGGACCTCTGTCTGCTTTTTCTTTCCTACATATGATCAAAAAATAACGGCAGATGAAGGAGTCCACTGTAATCCTTCCATAGTCTTCAAGTACTGAAGCATAAACAAGACACTTAAAAGCAGACTTGTCATATTAAAATTCAGGACAATGATGCATCCATCAGATGGGGTGGCCTGTTCAGTAGATTGCCTCAGGATGTTCTGTATGAAGACGCGCTCGATCTTCACTGAGAAAAATGCCTGACCTTAACTTCCTTTGTTCCCTTTCAGGTTTTTTTGCCTGAGTTTTGTTGGCTCGCCATTATGAATTCATGGTCTAGAAAAAAGTGAACTCAGCACAAGATAGAAGGATTTCCTGTTCATTAATTACATGCTATTAACTTGACAACTTTGGTTGTGGCTTAGAAGGCAAATAGCTGTCCAGATTGCAACATTTAGGTTCACAGCATGGCACAGATCTCATGAAGGTGATTCAGGATAGTTTATAGAAAGCAGGGCATCAGATGGTAAAGTTAATCTCCAAAACAGCTCCCTTAGTGCTAATGTAGGAAAGGCAAGAGAATATATGGGTTCAGATACTTTAGAAGCCAAAAAATGCGAAGGAAACCTCAGTCTGGCTGCTACAGCTCCATATCCAGGTGTTGAGTATGAACAGAGTATTTCTAAGTTTCTTAAGAAGAGGAACAAGAAAACAGTGAGAATGTAAAAAGAGAAATGTAGTGTTAGGTATTTTTAAAAAAGTAATACTAACAGTGAAATGTACAACTGAAATGCTTTTAGTGAACTTCTTAAAATCTAAAAATATCTCCACGAACAAGTTAAATCATATATTTTGATTTCCTATGGAGTTGTTTCCAGCATTATCTAGGAAAATATACTTCCATGTAAAATTTTTCTGATGGTTGAAGTTCTAAATGCAGTCCTTCTATGTGTATTCCCTGCTGGTTGACAAGGGCTGAGGTCATACTGCAGACAGCTGTATGTTCTCTCTCAAGTACTTAGATGTCTGTTTTCACAATATGTCTAGGAACAAAGCATCTCTGAAATTACTGTGTCTGTGTCAAAGTTCATTGAACTTGGTGGAGAGGTTAAAAAATTATGGACAAGCAGAAGGAAGGGAGAGATAGACATACTATATGATCACTTGCATTTTATTTCTCTAAGAAATCTCACTGGTAGGGTTAAAATAAAGCAAACAAAAAGCCAATAGCTTGCTGGAGATATCTGCGAAACAGTGAGAACTTTTACAAATCAAAGAATAACACAGGATTAACACTTTGAGGTTAATTTTAAGCAAATGGCATAAATTCAAGCCTGTTCATTTTTGTAACAGAAAGAAATAACATGTTTTAGCAACATACCACTTTTGATGACTTTATAGCACGGATGTCAGGACTGCAGCTTGGGAGCACCTACCATCACCAAGAGTTTGGCTTGAAGGGGTGAGACAATATTTTTTTCTGGGTTGATAGATTTCTGTTCCAAAGTCTGTTTTCTGACACGCTTTCAGATACTTCACTGTTCATCTGTCTGTCCTGATGACTCTGGTGTGAGTTTTAGAGAGAGGGATCTCCTATTCATAACTTGACCTAGAGTATGGCATTTTTCCTGCTAAAGCACTGGTGTTGGTGGGGAAGCAGGAGTTCTGATACGGGCATTAAAGCAATTGTAGATGATGCAGTTGTTTTGGAAGTGCTTTGGCAATTTTACAGTACTGTTACTTCCTAATTGTGACACAGGACAAACAGACTGTGGATGAAACAAAGTAGAGAACATCTGTATGCCCCAGCAATTTTAATTAATTTGTACATATTTTTAAATTGTTATTTGAAGCAAAAATGAATCATTAAAGCAGCTGTCTGAAAATAAAATTTTGTCAGAATGCTTTTGAACATGCACCACAATCTGGATTCAAACTTTGCTTGGGCTATAGGAGACTCAGACTCAAATTTATATTTCCCATTATAATGAGGTATCCCATCTTTATGAAATTGATAACAGATTTATTGATAATTATATGATTGATTTATATCAATTGATAATTGATATAAATCTTTTTATCATTAGTCATATCCAAAACACTCCATTATTGTTTATCTCTGATCACAAAGTCTTCACAGAACAAAACATGAGAAAGGAAATGGGGAATGATGGTGAATATTTTAAATTACTGCATTTAAGTTTTGTGAAAGCATCAGGCACATTTCTGTAGTGTGGAGAGTTTAGTTTGAAACACTTGAAAAATGCATCAAGTACAATTGATTTTTCTCTGTTAGAACAATCAGACTGTTTAGACCACTGATAAGGTATTTGTCTGTTGGCAGCTGTCAAGATGTACAGCTAGTCAAATAAGCCCTGACAAAATAAAGTTACACAGAAACACGCAATTCATTGAGCCCAACTGTCTCCTTTCAAACATCTTGGGTTTAACTGACTGCAGAGATGGGTTTCCAGGGAATCACTTTAATTCCTGGTAGATCTGCCATAGGGACAGGAATCTCACAAACTGTGAAAAACTCAAATTGGATTCATGCAGCTGCTCAAGAGCGAAGTCCTCTGCAACCAACCAGTGGAGATGACAGTCTCATCAGTTTAATGGCAGGGATTATTTGGGAAATTGACAGGAACGCCAATTTCACTGAGCAGCTACAGTATCCAAGAGCTCACTCTAGACATATGGAGCAAGGATATGCTTTTGATTTAATGTGGACAGCAAACAAACTTTAACACTCACTTAAAATTTCCTATAACTAAAAACCCTACTTCTGAGCAAGCTCTACACTTGTATTTGATCTTGTTCCTTTCCCAGACCTCCCTAACACATACTATGCCTGGGATGAGCCACCCACACAGAGTATTCATGCAGAGATGTCCAAATAAGCCAAAGTTATCTGTGCTGCTTCTATAATAATCAGTGCTTTAAAACAGATTACATGTCCTTAGAATTACACTCACCACTTCCTTGTCCTTCCTCACTTTGCTCAGAAGTGACAAGGATCACACAGTCCATCCAAACGACAATTTCCAGAGTGTGGTCTGTACAGAATTCAGAACAATATTTGTGAATTCTATCGCAGATCTGAGCAAAACTTTACAGGTAAGCAAAGGAATAGCCCCAGAATCATTGTTGCTTATCGGCTTATCCTCCTCCCTCTATCAAAGAGCAGCCATTGGGCTGGCTCGTACAAGTCCTAAACTGTGGTGCTTTTGTTGATGGCTCAGCTGCATGATCAAAGGAAGTACGACCACAAAAATTCACCATCTGTCAGAAGTACCTGTTGCCAAAGCACAGTGGGAAAATTCAGCCTCTAACCATATTGGGCCCAAGAGTACAAGTCTAAGAGCATACACAGAACTGGAAGAAGTTGTCTAGAAGTAAGAATTATAGTATCCTTTCAAATTCAGAAAATAATAAGATAAAACAGTCTTAAGATATCTCAAAAAAAAAAAAATACTGTGAAATAAAATAACATTAAAAAAGATATTAACCCTGCAAATATGTCAGTTTTCCCAAAGCAGCTCAAGTATAGACCAAAATTTACCTTATTCCTGTCCCTAAAATAGAATGACATAAACCAGAAATTCATTAGTTGGAGACACACAAGCAAAATGCAGCCAGCACTACGTCAATTATGACAAGGGACAATGTCCTCTTAATGAAGAAGTTCTTCTTATGGTGTATCAGAATTCATACCTGTAGATTTAAAAGCATAAAAAACAACCAGGCATATTTTTTAAAATGTGAAACCAATGTGGTTTTAAAAAATGTCCATTTCTCAGACATGAGTCAATTCAAATGAAAATACACATTCTCAAAATAAAAATTGTAAAGTCAGGTAATATTCATAAAATAGGGAAAATCAGTCTCCTTTTATGCTTTTTTATCCCATCTGTTTGTATCAATATGTTGTCTTTCATCTTATACTTTTCTTAGTAGAGACAGGTTTGCTTCTTTATTGATCCGTATGCATTCAGCACCGAGCACAATGGGGTTCCAGTCAACAATCAAAAATTTGAATCACTATGGTAAGACAAATGCATCTAGAATAATGAAGAGGCATCATTTATGAAAATGAAGTGAAGAGAGAGTGAATAAGATAATTACATAATTGAAAAGCACCACAGAAAGATGGATTTTACAACTATTTGTTAATAATCTTAACAAATTTGCTCAGATTCCATCCACATAACATGCTAAATAACGGTACAGCTAGAAGAATGGTAGAAGACCAAGCTCTCTGACTTTTTTTCAGTTACACTGTAAGGCAAAATTGATAAATGTGATCATGTGTGTCAGGACTTAGAAAAAAGAAATAGATATTTAAAAAATTAAACTGCTTTCCTTTATGTTGCAAGAATGTTGAAAATAATTTGAATACTTCAAGAACAAAGAAGGTGGGAGGAAAACAAACATACAGCAGTTCAAATCTTCAGTAGGTTGTACAAAGAAATGTATGATACACTGTGAAAGATTATTTCACAGTGTATCATACAAGTAAATTATAAGAATATTTGGACTGATGACTTGGTAAAATTGATTGCAAAGTTGCATGCAGATATATCTACTGTATCTGAAATATGAAATAAAATGCTGGATGAGCTAGCTATAGAGCTTATCAGCAGCAAATCTTCAGCAACTCTTTATCATACTCCCTCTTTCTTAAATGTCCATTCCCGCTGACTGAAAAGCACAGCTACAGAAAGAAGGATATTTAATAACTAAAGAAAGGAGAATTACTTCTTTTTTTTAAAACACCTGACAATTTTATTAATTTGTTAAATAATGTTTAATCTGTATTTAATTTCATAAAGTATTGAAAAGAATTGCGCAAGTATTGCAGAGATGATAGCAGATAACTGGGTCCTTCCTGCACTAGGGTCAAAAAAACTCCCTGCAGTGCTACAGGTTTAGGGCAGAGTGGCTTGAAAATCACACAGAGGCAAAGAACCTGGGGGTGCTGTTCAACAGCAGCTGAACATAAGCCAATGTGTGCCCAGGTGGCCAAGAAGGCCAGTAGCAAGCATCCTGGTTTGTATCAGCAATAATATGGCCAGCAGGACCAGGGCAGTGATCATCTCTCTGTAGTCAGCACTGATGAGATCACAACTTGAGTCCATGTCCAGTTTTGGATCCCTCAAAGACACTGAGGTGCTGGAGTCTATCCAGAGAATGGAAAGGGAGCTGGGGAAGGGTCTGGAGCAGAAGTCTGGTGAGGAGCAGCTGAGGGAGGTGAGGGGGCTCAGCCTGGAGAAAAGGAGGCTCAGGGCAGACCTTATCCCTCTAAAACTCCCTGAAAGGAGGTTGTAGCCATGTGGGGGTTGGTCTCTTCTTGCAGGTAGCAAGTGTTAGGACAAGATGAAGTGGCCTCAAGTTGCACCAGTGAAGGGTCATTTGAATACTAGCAAAAATCTTTTCACCAAAAGTTGTCAAGCCCTGGAACAGACTGCTCAGGGAAATGGTTGAGGGATTTAAAAGGCACGTAGATATGACACTTGAGGACATTGTTTGGTGGTGAGCTTGGCAGTGCTGGGTCAACATTTGAACTCAATGATCCTTTACAACTTCAATGATTCTGTGATTCTAATCAGAATATTATAATTATAATTATAAACTTTTAGAATTCATTTCCAAAATGTAATTTTAATAAATAAATTAAGGAAGCATAAAATTAATAAGCTTGAAGCACATGTAAATATATCAGAAGATTATTTTGACGAAACAGGGAATTCATAACTAAGTCTCAGTGCAAAAAATTATATATGAGGAGGTGGAAGTGATGACAGGACAAAGAAGAGGAATACAGAAGCATATCTAGAGTTTGAGGGGCAGTGTTAGGAAAACCAAAGCTAAACTCATGTTGAATCTGACAAGGGGCATCAAGGACAAGTAGGAAAGCTCCTGGTGCTGTATTAATAGTAGAAGAAATCAGCAAAATGTTGGGCAAATGGTTCAGTGCCAGCAAACGTAGAGAAGGCTGAATCCTGGATAACTTCTTTGCTTTTGTCTTCACGAACATATTCTCCCAGGCTTTTGAGCCTATAAACCAATTTCAAGGAAGAGAATTATCAATCATACAAGATCCATCCATGGACCTTTTGAGAAATCAACTTCTTTCAAATCTATGGAAATCACAAGGATGCATGCAAGGTTTCAGTGACAGCTGGCTGGTGCCATTGCAAGGTTTTTCTTTCTCAGTTTTTAAATATCCTCTGATAGAGACAGACAAATGTTGCACAGATTTTCTAAAAGGTCAAGGAAAAGAGTCCAGAAAACTGCAATTCAGCCAACCTCAATTCATTCCTGCATGAAATCATGGAATATGTCTTATTGGAATCCATTTCTGGAGATGTGACACAAAAGGTGACGAGGAAGAGTCAGCATGGATTTACCAAGAGCAAAATATGTTTGACCTATCTGATTGCTTCCTGTAATAAAATGTCTAATCCTGCTGAAGACAGGAAAGCAGTAAGTGTTTGGTATCTTAACTTTAGAAAGGCTTTTTTGATCAAGTCTCCTGTATGTCTCTAAATGGCGTGTTATGATCTACTGAACTACTAGATGAACTACCAAGTGAACTAGATAAGTGAAGTACTACTTGAATAATTGACTATAAATGATAATAAATAATGGTTCACACTTTACCTGGAGGGTGGTAACTAATAGAGTGTCTCAAGGGTGTATTCTGGGTCTCATCCTGTTTGATACCTTTATCAGTGACCTAGAGAAGGAGACAGAAGTAACCCTCTTCACATATTCAGGTGATACTAATTTGGGGTTGACAGTAGAGGATAGGACTGACATTCAGAGATATAAAGAAAAGCTGGAGGAATGGTTAAAAAAAAAAAAAGAAATTTAGCAAGGACAAATGTGAAGTCTTGTACTGGAGTTGAAATAAAACCTTGTCTTGATTCAGGCTGGGAACAATGTGAATGAGAACATTTCTTCAGGAAAGGACCTGGAGGTCTTGGATAACTGTAGTCTATAAATGAGTCAATAGTGCACTGTAGCAGGAAGGGGGGCTAAAAAGATATTGGGCTGTATGAAGAAAATCACACCTAATCAAGTGATGATTCATGTTTTGTTTATTAATCAACTGCATCTGGAATATTTCTTCCAGTTTTGGATTTCCCAACACACAAAGAACGCTGATAAATAAAAGCAAATTCATCTGGTGGTCCTGAAAGAGTCAAGATTTGATCATTTGCACTGTGAGGAGAGGATGAAAGATTTAGGCTGTTTCAACAAGGAGAAGAGTTGTTTTTGTGGGAGCCTAACTGTAGCCTACCAGCACCTTTAGGTAAATTACCAAGATGAAGCCAGTCTCTTTATTTAGATACACAGAGAATTGAGGGAAGACAGTGGTCATGAATAGAAATAAGGAAGTTCTGATTGAATATTAAGATGTGAGTTTTCACTATGAAAATAATTAAGCATTGGCACGTCATACAAAAAGGCTGTTAATTTTCAGTTCTTGGAGGTGTCCATAACATGACAGCACAATGTCCTAAGCAACCCAGCTGCTGAATTCAGTACTGACCCCACTCTGAACAGGAGTTTGGACTAAGAGAACTCTGAAGATTAGTCCTTCTAATATGAATGACTCCATGACTCCTTAGTATTTGGGGATACTGAAAATGCAGCTCTGTAGAAAGAAGAAAATAAAAATAAAAAATAGAGTGCTATATGAAATTCTTTTGCAGCAAAAATGTTTAGAGAGGGATGTAAGAATTGGAGAAGCATGATGACAGCAAGTTTGCAGATGACACCAAGCTGAGATGTGCAGTTGTCACAACATAAGGAAGGGATGCCATCCAGGGGACTGGGACAAGCTCCATAAGAAGGGCCCACATGCACCTAAGGAGATTCAATGAGTCCAAGTCCAGCCGCTGAACCACGGCTGGGGCAGTCCCAGACATGAGTAGAGACTGGGTAATGAACTCATTGAGAGCAGTCCTGTGGAGGATTTGGGTGATTCTGGCACAGGAAAATCTGGGCATGACCTGGCAATGTGCACTTGCAGACCAGAAGGCCAACTGCATCCTGGGCTGAATCAACAGCAGCGTGGCCAGCAGGTCGAGGGAGGGGATTCTGCCCCTCTCCTCTGCCCTTGTGAGACCCCACCTGGAGTGCTACATCCATCTCTCGAGCCCTCCAGAAAAGGACAGACATGGATCTGTTAGAGCAGAGGCAGAGGAGGTCACAAAGGTGATCAGAGGGCTGCAGCACCTCGCCTGTGAAGACAGACTGGAAGTTATTCAGCCTGGAGAAGAGAAATTGAGGACCTCTCATCACAGGTTTTAAGTACTTAAAGGGAGTTTATGTAAAAGATGGAGAGAGACTTTTTGCACAGGCAGATGGTGATAGAACCAGAGGGAACAGCTTTAAACTAAAAGAGGAGCGATTTAGGATACAGGTTAGAGAGAAATTCTTTACTGTGAGGGTGATGAGTCACTGGAGGAGGTAGTGCAGAGAAGTCATGGCTGCACCATTTCTGGAAGTGTTCAAGGCCAGGCTGGATGTGGCCCTGAGCAAACTGATCTAGTGGGTGGCATTCTTGCCCATGGTGAGGGGTTGGAACTAGATGATCTTTCAGGTCCCTTCCTAAGCCATTCTATTATATGATTGTATGAATGTTAGCATTGTGTCAGGTAATAACGAGTTCATATGTGAAAGGCTTCAGGTTGAAAAGAAAAGTGAAATAAAAGGTCAAAGAGCACTCTAGGTGTTCTGGAAGAGAAACATACAATAGAAGTAAATTATGTGAGAATAGACAAACTGAGAAGAGCTTGAGTACTATTCCAAAGAGTAAATCCTAGCAAGTGTACATTGTTAGACCAAGAGCTAAAGAAAATTCAAGGAAAAAAGTGTAGCAAATAGGTTTAAGACTAAAAAAAAAAAAAAATATATGACAAGCTATAGCTTAGAAAAGTGAGGTTTTGGGGGGGTTTTGTTGTTGCTGTTGTTTTGTCTTGTTTTTATACAGACTTCTGTTTGCTCATGAGACATTGAAGCAGCACAGAGGATAGGCAAAGTGCAAGTCCAAAAGATGAAGTATGTGTTCAGTCATATTAAAGTGCTTGTAAACAAGTTCTCTGGAGAACAGCCTGAATACAACTCTACAAATTTATCAGTGCAGTGTAAGATATAAAGACTACAGAAAGGAGAAGAATGTAATTTTAGACAAGATAAGGTCTTCTAGGAGAACTAGACCATTAAAAGATTTTGCTCATTTTCAATCCTTACTTTGAAATATCTAAATATGATCATTATAAAAAAAGAAGGGAGAAGTGCTTTATCTTAATTTTTTTTATATGAGACTCTTGACTTTAAAATAGAAGACTAATAAATATAGTCAGTTATGTCAGAAACTTAAAAAATCCTTTGGAATTGAAAGTATATAATCATAATACCAATTCTTTGTGATGCTTTGGCACTATGCAGGAATCACAGTTGCATCAGAGACATGGAAAGTTGGACCTGTCATAAGCCAGTGTCTTTTACTCAGTCAGCATTGCTGGGCACTTGAAAATACTGGACAATTATTTAATTAATTTTCCAAATTCAGCAATGCTTTGGTCTAATTTAGATTCACATTAAGATTCTTTATCTTGTGAAAATCTGTGTGGATTATAACTATACTCTTACTTCTTCCAATCACAGTAGTAATTAGGAAAAATCATGCCCAGATGAAACTATGAATGTAAGAACTTAATATAGATGTTTGTTACTTACTAGGTATTCTGATAGCATTGATAGCAGCAGTAGGTAGTACATGAATATTTTTGAACAGGAAATATCCAGCTGCAATTTTCATATCTGCAAACCATTAGAATGTCACATCATGCTTTCTGTGAGCTCTGCTCACACACAGTACCCTGCTGAATATTGTACCCATTCTACATCTCCACTGCTGCTCAGAAGTGGAATGATTTTGTCCGGTGTGGTAGAAGACTGATTAAAATCACAGCCCTTATCAAAGCAGTAAAACATAGCTCCAGATCTTTCCATTCCCTGTAGCTTCTGGCTTCCACTCCTTTCTTCCACAGGGAAACTGTTTCACTCTAATTGCAGAGCTAATAGTTAAAATTTGGAAACATATCCCTGAATACCAATTGAGTCCTTAGCTGCTCAAGCCACAGCTTAGCTGCTACAGTCAGAGCCTGACTTTTGCACAAAAATTGGGGTAGAAAATTGGCATAATAGGAGATAGGAAGAACATTTCCAGTCACAATTTAGTTCAAATGAAAACAAATACAGCAAAAATTTGTAAACAGTAAAAACACCCAAAAACTCCTTAGGTAATTAGGAATGAAGCAAGACATTCTGACCCCTTGAGCAGTTTTCCCAAGCAAACTGGGAATCAGCAGAATGTCACCACCCAGTTATAAAATATTTTTATTCTATTTATCCTTAAAATGTCATCATGCAGATTCTTTGAAGGATGGAACATGAAGAAAATGAGTAATGTGTAAGCAGCGCAAACTATTTCCCAATCTTTTCCTATATACTATTTCTGAAAATGTCACTACCATGCTGAGTCTACTAATAGGATCATTAGCTCATCAAATCAGGCTTAGAGTCTAAAACTGAGAAATGAGACACACTCACAAAATATCTCTGAAGAAATAGCTAATTAGGTGTAAGATGGCATGGTGTGGGCTCTGAAAAAGGTCAAACTAAAAGTAAGGCTTATAGGGTTGAATCTTAACAACCAAAATATAGTTTTGAAATATGAGGAAACAGGAATGCAATGGGCATTCACAGCCCATAGACTCTCACATGTAAAGTGGTACCTGAAGAACCAGATATGAGACACCATGGGAATTCTCACCCTTGCCCAGTCTATCATACATCTCTGCAGGGGTGCTCTTTTCCATGTTAGAGATACCTGCCTGGCATACAACCAGCGTCAACCACTGTCTCCGAGGCCCTTTCCCAAACTTTATGATTTTGTGATAACTCTAGTTGCTGTCAAGTGGAGCTAAGAATACAAACTTGAATTTCCTCATTGGAAAAACAGGAAAAAAACCAACCAAACAAACCAAAAAATAAGAGGAAGGAAATTTGGGGTAGTTAACAGAAAATGGACATTACACAATGGGACTGGGAAAGTACATACTCTCCTCAGGATTAATATTCTGGACTACAGTTAATCTTACAATATCTACCTTAGCCTGTTTCCAGTCACAAATCATTTCAAATTTACACTGTATCTGTCTCTATTTATACATACATATATGCATAATACATTCAAGATAATAATACAGTCATTCACAGAAACATGAAACTATTTGTTAATGAGGAATGAAATAAAATATTCCAAACATAGGAATTATTTCAGTACAGATGAGACGGCAATTTCAATACAGATGAAATGGCATAGGAGATTCAAGGAGGCCTATTTTTACTCACTATAAAAATGGGTAGAAGGGGAGAGGAACCCAGCAGGAGGAAGCACTCATTTTCTTTTTAAAGCAAAGATGCAGAGGGTGTGCAGGAAGCACTGGATTTTAATTGACTCCTCAAGGCTAAGAAAAGGGAATCGGAGAATGATGGTTCCTGATCTTACCCATTTGTGAGAAAGTCAAATGGGGTAAAAATAGAAAGACAAAAAGACAGGGATGTCAGTAATACTAGTTTCCAAGAGACACTGAAATACAGGACAGACACCTGTGAGAGGCTGAGACCAAAACATGGACAGAAAGGTTCTTATGGAACATTTCCAAACTCCCAGAATTTAAGGAAGGTGTCTTTAAAATAAATATTCTCCTCATCTTACTCTCAGATTTGTCAGACTTTAGATTTGTATGGGTTTAGCAGGAATCCTAGAAGATACAAGTGAAATTTCGACAGTCGAGAAGGTGGACAATAAATTCTTGGAATTGCTAACTGAATAGGGTAAAAATAATAAGTCAATATGGGGAAATATAAGATAGGATTAGGTTATAGGCTGTGGGATGTGTCTGAGAAGCACATGGCAGCACAAAGGAGCACATAGCAGCACAGTTTGTCCCTGTGGGACCCTGTGGGGAGGAGGGGTCAGCAGCAGACCCCTAGAGAAGCCTGCTGGAAGCTGACCCCATGGAAGGACATTCAGAAAGTGTGCTGCTGATGTGGCAACATGGGATAGGTCACGTAGTGAGAGTTACCATGTAAGGAGATACTGTGCCTTGGAGAAGTGTATAAAACCAGCTTGTTCCTTTGAATAAATGATTCAGATTCCCTGCCGGTCTGGGTCCGTGTTTCAATCACCGACAGTCAAAGCCTCATATGTTTGATATTCACTTACCCGTAAGATAGCAGAAGAGCCCACACTTAATTTAAACTAAATAGAAGTCACAAACAGCTGTAGAGAGCCTAGTGCAACCTAACACACTTTCTCACTTACATGAAGAAATGAGAAGAGACAGGAACATGGTGTGTATAAAAGAGCCAGAAACTGCCAGAAAACTTCCAATTCAATCCCATGCTGACATTAGCAAAAAGCAACAAACCCAAGTAGACTATAACAACCAGTTTATGATTGCACCTCTGTTAGAGCAGCTGGCAACAGAGCCACTGCAGTTAGTAGAGAAGCTGGAAAATGTCTAAGAATTGAAAAAGGCACAAGCACAATATTCACATGCTGTCACACAAGTGGAAAACTGTAGGTAAATATAAAAAAGAAGCTGCAAGGAAATGGCAAGGCTTGCAAGCAGTGATTGACCTTGTAATCAGAAGTAGTCATGAGTACCTGTGGCAGGTCAGCTGAACTCTCAAAACAAGTGGAAGATCTACATACATATAAATAACATCTGGCTACATCAATATGATTGCAGGTGATATGGTACACTAGCAAAACAAGCAGCTGTCTGTACTCCTGCAAAGAGAAGTCATTATACTGATATGCAATAGGTGGACTAATAACTGAATATCCAATGAATAGGCACCTATTTCTAAATTAGTTGCATCGAATATATTTGCTGGACATGAAGACTACTTGTAAAATTCATTCCATCTCATGACAAAACAGACAACTCAAAATGGCCTTCATACTAGCCTGCAAATATATATTCCTTTCCTGAAAAGCGGACTTTAAATTTAGTCCATTTTAAACTGACCTAGACTCTATGAAAGCCTAAGAAAAAATATTTAGTCTTCCTAGAACACATTCAGTTGGCCAAAGACAGTAGCCTTGTGCCATTTGAGACTCTTCCAACAACACAGTTAATGGAACCTAGACAGCTTTTCAGCTCACCCTGAAGAAAACATTTAGGTCTTGATTCAGTTAGCCTCACATAAATATCTAATATCATTTGAGGCACATTAGATTATATGGAGCATCTCCTGACTGCTCACAGATGCAGCAGAGAATCCAGGTCTGTGGGTAACCAAAGCAAACTTATTGAGCACAAAAAACTTACAAAGCGTAACTGAACTTTGAAGCCCTGGAGGTCAACTTGTGTGGTATAATTATGCATCCAAAACAGGTTGGCACCATCCAGATTACCTTTGGTAAATAATCTCTGATCTATGCTATGTTTCAAAGCATGCCTGGGAATTATTCCGGTGAGTACTCTTGGAAATAATCTGAAACTAGACCAAAGACAATTTAATATTTTGAATGATTAACATCCAATACCTGAGCCACCATCTTCTCTCTGTTTAATTTACTCATATAGATGTATCTAGAGGCAGTCAGGTTTCTATATTCCAAAGACTACGTCAACTACTTCTCTGTTAACTGTAACAGGAGATTAAATGTTAGTTCTCATGAAGACAGATATATATGTAATACATATATATGTAGCTTGTGAACAAATAGACTTAAACATCATAATAAAAAGTATTTCATTGCATAAATCATGATAGCCCCTCCTATAACAGTTTCAAGATGAATTATTAAAAGAAGAAAAAAAGAAAAATAAACAGAAAGCAAAATGCATAATACATTTCCTTAATTTTGATAAGGAGATGGATCACTGATGATCGTGATTGCACGCCTTCATCATGCAAAACTACTTCTGAAAAACCAAAGAAATGAAGCATGTTTTTGTTGTTGTTTTTTTTTTTAATAAAAATGATGAACTATTATCAGATAGAATTTGGCAGAGCATGTGACTTTAGGTGTCTGTCATCACTTGATACACAATTCATCAGAAAAGGGACATCAGTCAGTTGTCCTTACACATGAAATACTAGAAGTTGAGCTGCTGCTTGAGTATAATTGAAAAGAAAGCTTTCTCAATAATGTGGAAAAATTAATCTTCTCTTTGTTGAGCAGAGAGTTCAATACACAAACAAAAAGCAGACACTTTTGAAGGGAAAACAGATTGCACTTAAATCCAGAGTACAAACCTTCCAGCCAACACATACCAATAAAAACAGATTATATGAGTCAAAAAGATGCTTACAATAGCAATTTCTTTTTCTAAGTTTTCACTTAAGAAACTAACATCAAAGGAGTATTTGGAGTTCAAAAAACAACTTCAGCTGCCCATTGACTCTGACAGAGATTACAACATCATCCACTTCTCAATCACAGCAAGTGCTGACTGTCTGAAAAGCACACAGCATTCCTTTGTGATGTGGAGACTATAAAAGAGTTAGATGATACGGAAGACAAATTGTTCTTGGAAATGATTCCTTCTTAGCTAACTTGTAACTGTTTAGAAATGCTGATGATGCAACCTTGAAAATTAAAATCACAGGTTTTGTAAAGCTTAAGAATCTGGAGTCTTTTGTTAATGCAGTGAATTCAGAGCCTGATCACAATTAAAATGTATTGTAGTATATGATAAAACCCACAAATGTAAAAGAGAGAAATGAGACCTGAGCAGACTCACTTGTTCTAGAGACAGAACACAAACCTCTTCCTGACAATTATATACCTATTCAGTAAGCTACAATGAGGACAGCAAATCATTCTTATTCAGAAAATCAAATTTTCCTTGATAACCAATTAAAATGAAAAATATTGAATACGTGGTAGTAGTCTCTCCTGAGTCTGCTGTAGCCTCCAATGACCAAACACATCAGCAGCTCTAGACCATGCATTTACAACACCTTGACATCATAAGAAAGAGGAAAACTTAGGGAAAAAAAAACTGTATGTAAATCATTAAAAAGATTTAATTTTATATGACCCCAGCCTAATAGTACCCTAAACTACATATTCATATTGTTAAGTCAATCCTTGTAAAAGTGTGACTCATCTTTCTTAACTTTAGACTTAACTGTCTAAAGGTTGATTTTAAAATTTAAGTGTCTAGGCTCTATCTTGGAGAGATAAAAATTTAAAATAGATCATTTGCTCCAACTATATTACAATGGGATGGGATGATTTCTGATGGCATTTAACTCTTATTTTTCACCATGAAGAGAAGCCTGCCTCATGCCTAGTGTATAAAGGTGGCCAGAAGCTGAATTTCCTTCTCCCATGTGTTTGTAAAAAAAGATTAAAAACTTTAAGTTTTATGATGTATTTTCTTGTCTTTATTATGCAGAAAGAGCAAGAGTACTGTTTTCTTGAAAGACGCTGCTCTTGGTGGTGCTGCCATATGCTCTCCAGGCATTACGCAGGTGGCTGGAACACTTGCCCAGGAACTGGTAAATCTGAGCTTAGCCAGACATTCTCAGGATAGTGTGGAAAACAACAGTTGTTCTGGATCATTGAACCTTTCCCCTCAGATATTAAACATAGTCTAAACCTCCAGAATTCATGGGCCCAGAAGAACAAGCCATTTCTCATCTTTTTCTTGGAAAGGTTTTCTAAACTAAAAATGTATAACCTAGGCTTGGACATGGGGACCAGAATCCTCTTTCTTTTCCTGATTTCACTAGTTGATGGATCACAAATATTAGAATTCTGCATTTGTGTTCTCTTTTAAAAGGAAGTAATATTTTTTCAAAGAGGCCTCTAGAAAACTCCAATATAACATTTAGATGAGTAGTGCTAGTAGCTCAGGAAATGTGCATGTGTCTGTGACAATAATAAACAGCTTCTTCAAGTGGTGAATCTCTATTCAGGCAGGTAGAGTGCAAAAGTGCTGGACTGGGTAGTTGAGAAACTTTCTGTTTGGTGAAATGATATATGGTAATAACAAAGAGAAAAGTAATCATATTTCTCTACTCTAAAAGTGTGAAATGAAGGTGAAGAGCAATATGTACATATTGCGAAAAGAAACAGAGGAAACCTATCACTTCAGGTGTACAACACACTCAGCTTTACTTCATATATGTGAAGTACACCAGCTAAATGCAAATTATTGGGCTCAAATTAAAAATCTTCAGTTAATTTTGTCAGAAGAACAAAAAAACCCAAACCAACAAAACCAACAAAAGTAACAATCAACTAAAAACCAAAATCAACTAAAAAAACCTAACAACCAGAAATCACTCAGACTTCGACATTTATTAGAGAAACACTGCATATATCAAGAGAAATTTATCAACCTGAACTGCATTTTCAAAGGGCACAAAAGGATTTCTTGCTGTTTTGGTGGCAGAGGACAGTGCCAGTTCCGCTGACCTGAACTATTTAAACCACGTTCAGCATTCATTTGTGACTCCTCAATTCTCACAGAACTTTAGTCATAGGTTGGATCCACCTGTAAGTGTGGATTTTCATTGAAAAGGAATACAAATCAAATGAGCTACAGCTAACTGTAGATAGGACAGCAAGGAACAATGGCACAATTTTTGTCATCGTTCTTACTGAATGTCACAATAAATTTCAGCAGTCAGAAAAAGAGATACCCCTCAAAAGGACTGTAAGATTAATTCCATATAAGACAGAAGGAGGAGGAGGAGGAGGAGGAGAAGGAAAGGGGAAAGGGGAAGAGAGAAGAGAGAAGAGAGAAGAGAGAAGAGAGAAGAGAGAAGAGAGAAGAGAGAAGAGAGAAGAGAGAAGAGAGAAGAGAGAAGAGAGAAGAGAGAAGAGAGAAGAGAGAAGAGAGAAGAGAGAAGAGAGAGAAGAGAGAAGAAGCCCTCTGCTTCTTCATCTTTTGGGGATTAGAAGCAGTAACTTCAAGCTTGAGAAAAAAAAAGCAGTTTAGAAAGCATGGCAGGTACAAGTTTAACTGTGTAGCTACAGAATTTGCTACAGAAACAATGCAAAACCTGGCTTGCCTCTCATCAACAGAATTTCCTAGAGGAATGTTTCAATTTAATATCAGTAAAAATATTTTCTTGGTGTTTTGCCCTTTAAAGCATATTAGCTGTGTCAAAATATCATTGAAGGTCAAACAAGATAACTTTAAAAGTAACTTTTGAATCTATGTTTGAGATAATTCTCAGGTCTGAAGTCCAGTGTCAGCATATAACAGCAGTAAAAAATCTAGGGTAACATTTTTGAATCCAGTGTGTTTTGGAAGGAGGGATAGAACACAACAATACTGAATGTCTCAAATTACAGAAGGGTTATTATTCAGGCTGAGTACTACATTTTAATTTATTTAGTTAATTGTAATTACCATATTAAAGTTCTTACCAACATTTAGGAATCTTAACAGTAGAAATCCACAATGACAGTAATACAAAGGAAGAACTATATTACTCTTTTCATATCCACAAAGTCCTTGGCCTGGCAGAGCAAATGAGCAGCAGATGCTAAAGATATATCTTGGGCAAAGTGACAAGGAATGAGTGTTCAAAATGTCTTTCTATAATTCAATTCAAAATCTGCAATTTACATATTCATTTAAATCTATGGTCATACCATCCACAAAATGTTGGGATAGCTAATTCTATTTAAGGGAACTTATAGTATCTTAACAAAATCTGTCGTGTGAAAACAGCCTAACTTGCACATGTCATTTCAAGATAAACACATTCCAAAACAGGAAATCAACATGTCATGAATTTATTAACTAAACAATTTAACAAAACCAAAGTATCTTTTTCACTGTCGAAGGCAAATTATTTCTAGTTCCATATCTAGCCTGCTAACCAAATTTCCATCCATCTCAGTTTCTCAGGAGAGCAAATCAGTGTGAGAGGACAGGCCCTTGCACTGGAACTCGGACATCTATAGAGGATAAATACTGAAATTATTCCAACTCAGGCCAACCAGCACTTTTAAATAACAGGTGTATTTGAGAAGGCAGCCTGGGCCAGGAATCATTCTCATTAGGCACTTTGCATGTGGCCACCCTATTTCAAAGGCTAAGAGAGATTAGTAAAATGAATGTGCTGTAATTTTGCCATTTGGCTTTAAGGCCAGAAAGCAAACCTTGGCACTGCTTTGTAATTAAAATAAACATAGCCAAAACCCATAGTATTTTCTGTTTATATTCCCACTGTTTTCACCATTGTAAAAGTATCAGCATCTATTGAATTTTTTAGCAAAAGACTGTTCACCTCATCATGTCTAGACTACAGAATAGCTCCACGTTAGAGAAGTGGGGTTTGAAAGTTTTCAAGGAATTCTGACGAGTGAAAAGATATGGCATGTGTCGTATCTCCTTGACATCAATATCCAATTATTTCAGAAAGGAAGAAATCTGTTATGAAAGTTATTTACACATTATAAATGGTGGGCTTGAATCTGATCTAACCCAGAAAAGGGTTTAATAATAGTCTGTCTTAAGAGACATAGTGAAGTGATTGTACAAGTACAAAGAGGTTGAAAAAAAAAAAGAAAAATATATATATATATGGAAAAACTCAAAGCCAGTCTTAAAAGTATTGTATGGCTCCTCAGAGAGTAAATTACTCCATCTGTTCTGCCTTTAAAAGATCCAAAGACTTAAGAGGTGATAGAAGAGTGTGCCTCATTATATGGCCTGGGAACACAAAATAAATATTCTTGTGTATCTTTGACTGCAATGGTAAAAAGCCATCAAGTTGCCTTGATTTCCTCAGACTCAAAAGACTGATACACTGGTATTTATATATCATGGAAAAATAATCCTGTGGGTATGCAAGCAGATTTTCCTCAAGACATGAATTTAGAGTTCACAGCTAAAGCAGTCTGTAAGTTTTAATTAGTCTTTTTTGAGACAAATCAATGCACAAACTTCTGCTTATAAGAGGAAACCCTTTTTTGATAACGCACATTTCTCCCCCTTACTTATTAACGTCAAGAGAACAAAAGAGAGGACAAGACACTAAGAAGCAAGTTCATGTGAGTTCTAACTCTGAGACAAAAACTATGGCTAAAACTAGTTCTAGATCAGTGCAGACAAAAACAAAACAAGCAAACGAAAAAAAGGACAAAAAATCCATCACGCTCCCCCCGCTTCCTCCAACCAACCAACCAAAATACCTTCTAAAGAATCACCTTGTTGTAAGAAAAATAATAGTAGTACATAGAAAACTGTGGTAACTGAAATAAGGTCATGAAAGATTTTACAACAAAATTGAGGAAGAGTGTAAATGTCTGATTTGAACAGAAAAATTACTCTTAAGACTTCTAACGGACCCTATTAACTAAAGCCACAGAAGCATGGTGCCACTCAGAGAACCTGATGAAATTCTCTCCTCTGCCAAGAAAAGGGGAAAGATTTATGCAGGAGTTCTGGAGATGTTACTTATGTTTTTATATCCTCAGGATTAAATCTTATTTTTTTCTGAATTTTAAATAAAATTCAGTTTTTTATCCCCAAGTGTGCCCAAATCCATTTTTGTAGCGTTATCTTGGTCAGTTCTCTCCCATTCCCTATCCATATGCTGGATCATCCTCATTTGAGAACAGCATCTTTCACTTGTTCCTACCAAATGGTGCATTTTTTTCTGAGGGTTATCTCTCTCTCCTGTATTAAGATAATTTTGGGCTTTATTTGCATATCCCAATATAGTGACAATCCCTTTGACCTCAGTTACTGACAAATTTAATACATCTACTCCTTATTCTAATGTTTATTCATAAAAATACTGATGAGTGTCACACAAGATATATCTTGGCAGGCACTATTTTGGTACAACCTAGTGTTCTGCATATGAACTATTGAAAACTGTTCTTTATATTCAGCTTTCAAGCATCTTTGCACCTATGCTGCACTAATATTATGCAAATGGTGTTTCCATTTCAAACTTTTAAGAATGCTGCATGAGAGAAAACAAACCAAGACCAGTCCAAAAAATGAAGATATATGGCAATAAGATCGTATGAAAACAGTAGCATGACTGCCTCTCCTCTTCCCATAAAGTCTGTTACCCTGCTATAAAAAAACAAACAAACAAAAAAAAACCTGGATTGCTTTGGTAAAAATTACACTGGCTGTTATTCACCATTTTGTTATTATCCAGGTACCTACAAATAGTCTGATTATCCTTGTGCAGCATTTTTCTAGGAAATTAGTAAAGCTGATTGATTGGTCTCCATTTATACAGTTCTTTGTCTCCTTTTTGAACATGGACATTATATTTGCTTTTTTTCCAAGCCTTGCAAGATCTAACAGAGTTCCATGGGCTTCCAAAACTAACTATTCAGAGACCTGAAATTTCATCACCATCACCTTCTTGTCATGGAATTGTTGTCTCAGAAAAGTAAACAAACAGTAAGGCCATGTTAGGCAAAACAGACTTTAGAGAGATAGACACTATGAGCCCAGAGCATTATCTTCATGTAGAGAAAGAAAAGAGAAAAAATAAGAGCTTTTAGTCAGATTAGTCATTTAGGTTATACATTGAAGAACATTTCAAGTGTATCCCTCAGACAATTTACATGGACTTTTTTGCAATTTGTAAATTAAAAAAAAAAAAAATCAGAAGACTGACAGGTCCTGCTATTTTGGCTCAAAACTCAACAAGAAGAAAAGAGAAAGCCGGGAATGTTGGACCTAACACCACCAACAAAACTGGAATAAAGTTGCAATTTGTTTAATATACATTTGACTGTGGAGTTGCAAGCAAGAGACTTTCCAAAGTGAATTTTTATAAATATACACATATATATAGTTACATACAGACTTCTACATGTTTTTTGTAACACATTACTTTTCTTCTAAATAACACAAGAAAATATGTTCAAGTTCATTAAAAAGAGAGATTAGAAAAACAGGCGAAGTCTTTTGTGTAGATCCATTTTTGTTTACTATTTTGAAAAGAGTAGAAAACTTGCAAATACTTGGAGTCCTGTTACTCTTGTAACCTTATCCAGTAGATTGAGTGATTATTGGAAGTTTGAACCAAATTACCTGCATCCTAATGAGATTAATTTTTTCATTGTATGACACTGAATATTTCCTGGTATGTAAGAAAAGTTCAAAACATCGTCTACATGAATCTTTTTGCAGAATATATTTAATGTCAATTTTTATTTGATTTCAAGAGGGTTTTTAATATTAATTTTATTTTACAATTAGAAATAAATATAATAATCACGAGAAGAAGATAGTTCAAATTAAACAAAATAAAGAATGCAGCTGAAACTCATTTACAGTTCAATTTTTATGATACATAATTGCCATATTCTTGCTAAAATGCCTTGGGATAACTTAAGAGATCTCTTTAAGAACAAAGGTCATTAAACAAGCTAATATATTTTTGAGTGTGCTACATAAGGTGACACAGTAACAGGAACTCACAGAAAAAAGCCTTAGGAAAAGGAACCAGAAAAACTTTTAGCCTTGATAATGTCTTCATTGCACATTATAAGGAAAATTTCAGTGCATCATTCTTTAATATTCAAGCTAAGCAAAAAGATCATTAGAAATGTATTGAAGATCTTAGGTCACACCTGGCTGCAAAGTGAATGCTTAGGCAACTTATGAGCCTTGTAATGGAATGAGCAGAGGAGAGAAAGCAGTTATAATTTGGATTTGCTTTTCTGTTTCTCTATATTAGAGCTGTGAATTAAACGAATACATATCCTAATACTCAAACATGTCAACATCTCCACAGCCCTCTGTGTATTCTGAGGTGAAGTGGGCCATAAGAATAGTCTTTTCTATGTAACCAGATATTTCCTTTGAAAAGAGCTATAGATACGTTGCAAGTTGTTGTGTGACTTTGTTGTGTTCTTTGGGAGGTGATACGCCAGTAATTTCTACTTTCTTTTCAATATTATGTGTTCGTTGAGAGCATGACAGTAAAAGGGGGTCTGTAACATTAGGGCAAGCATGTCTATATAGAGGCACTTAATGGTTATTATAATCTCCTTTGCTCTTTTCTTTTGTCTTGTCCCTCCATGTTGCTTTTACTCATCTCTCCTCTCTTTCTCATTTTGTTCAGAAAATAAGAAGTTCCTCAGCTTGTTTAGACCAAGAGTAGCACACAGAAGGAAACTGCTTTGATGAGGCGCAGCTTTTGACAGAAGATAAATTGGTGTCCTTAAAGCAACTTCTGAAAAGTGGACAATCTTGGCAAGTAAAATTCTGGGAAAAGAATGAGTAAGGGTCAGTTCTGGAGTAACCAAGATTTTTTTTTTCTGTTTTTTTTACTGGAAGTTAGAAAAGTTGGCTGGTTAACAGAACCAGATGTCTTGAGCATAATTGCCATTAATGCAGTTCTTGCCTTGATGTGCTTACTAATGGTCCTTGTACTCTCTCACTGCAATGCCAACTCCAAAAGCTCCAAAATAACTAGTTTTTCCAGTTTGCTTTTCCTTAGGGGGAAGACTCTGAGTTTGGGAAACTATGAAGTTTCATCCTCCACTCATTATGAATTCTCTCTGATGACCCTGTGTGTAGGAGTTTGATTAGGTGAATTAAAATTTGGCTGTTATCCCAAAGGCAGGAAGGTATTCATATCCCCCCATTTGCTGTGAAATTTCCCTTTTCTCAAATTTTAGTGAATGCACCAACAGGTCACCCCTCCTCTAGGCCTGCCAATGACACATTCCCTGTGCCCACATGAGGCACTCCCACCTGTACATAACATATCCCTCCTCTCAGCTCCAGATGATGACTAGTTCTCACCACATCCCCTTTTCTTATTTCTCAGTCCTGGGAAACAATGCCAAGAGTGACAACAGCTTTTTTTTCCCCATACTGAAGGATCAGGGGTTGAAAGTAAAGAGGGTTAGAAGACGACAGCACCTCTATGGAAACAATCATATCTGCCAAAGATCACAGAGGGAAAACATTGATCTGAAAGCAGCTGGTTCATAACTTCAGCAAATCTGAGAAAAGATTGGTAAAATTTAGCTACAATTATAACAAGGAGTCAAGCAACACAGGAGAACTCTGCTCTAAAGGCACTTCATGCAGGAAATATTAAAATTTTACTTAATAAGACATGAAATAGATTTTGTTTAATACTTTCAGTGTTGAAGGAGGACAAAACTGAGTTTAAACACATAGGAGCACACACACATATATGTATATATGTTTATCTGATGAATGTGCCTCTAATGTTTCTTCTCTAAGTTATTCCTAGTCTCAGTCTTATTGCTGAATTAGAATAAAAGTAAACTAAGCCACAGGGTCCCCAGGTGAATTAGCTATGAAGTTAGTCATGCAGTCTTTAATGCAAAATGTCTCCACATCAGAGAAACTGAGAATTAAATAATGATAAAATTCTTTCAATAATATGAAAATGACATTAAAAACTTGGAAAGACCTTGAGCAACTGATACTTAAATATTATCTGATTGCAGGGAAAGGGAGAACATGCTGAATTCTATTTAGAGATTTATGTGGGTGGTAGAAGCCTTATTCTGTTCCTATTTGTTGAAACAACATATTCACATTGCTATATAATTAGTGCTCTCCCTTGGGATATTGTGAGTAGGTTATATGGATCAACTAAACATACCCTTTACAGAATGAAAGGGATTCTTTTGCCACTAAAACTACTGGGAAAATCACTCTGTGAGGAAAAAACTTTTTGTCTTTAGCTCTGTAAGCTTTTGTGTCAATCTAGAAGAATTTACTCTTCTAACTAGCCTTCAATAAGTACTAACTTGCTGAAAGATGATATTTTTATTCTTTTGTAAGGCAATATGCTTCCTGGAAAAAATACACAATTTGAGGGGGGAAAGGACCTACAGTAAATCCATTCTTATTATAGTTTAACAGCAAAGTGAAATTCATGGTTTGAAATTAAGTTTTGAGAATTTTTAAATTCTTGCTTTTGACATTACATGATAAAAAATTCTAAAATTAATTTCTTTAGGAATCAATGTGCTATTTAAATTTTGCTTTGTTTTAAGCCTCAGATGACAAATATAATTGGCTGTCTGACTACAAAGAATTATCATGGCTTATATATTTTAGAGCATATTTTTGGGCCAAGCTGTAGAAGAACTGAAAAAAAACCCCCTTCATTTTCAGCCATTAAAATTCAGTGTCTTTCTGGATGTGGTAGAGATTGATGTCTAGTGAAAATAATTATCCTGTACTGAAAGCCAGATTACAGTATAAAAGTGACAAATGCAAGGCTCTGGCTAAAATCCAGTCCCCGTCTTCAGGTTTCCACTGGATTAATGCTTTAGATGATTATTTTTCAGTCTCCTCTCTGGATGCACAATTAAGCAGTGGTTTATTTCTGGTTTGCAGAAAAATATACAAATTTTTATTAGCTATGAAAATAGAAATGCCAAATAGAGTCTCACCTGGGGCTTCCAAGCACTGAGGAGATCACCTGGACCAGGTAAATGATAAATGTGACACACTTGGGCAACATCTTTTCTTTGACCAGCAGCATTTGTATTGGTTCTTCAAGTCAAGCTAAAGCAATTCCTTTTGTTCTGGAATCTGAAAGTTGCTGGTTCAGTACCTCTTGTTTGTATATGAGGTGGCTGGAGGGGAAGATCTGTAGCACACACTGATGCTGTGCTCACAGCATGTTCTAGGAAAGGGAGAAAGAAGCCAGCCTGCACTGCAATTTCGTTGGTAACCATATGTATATATTTATGTATGAACCCACATCCAATATCCATCTGTCTATCTATCTGTCTGTCTTTATTATCTAGAATATTAAAGAGGTATCTTTTTTTCCTTAGTATTAATCCTCTGGACTGTTCCTAGTGTGTGGACTATGCCTTGACACTATAATAGTGTATGAGCACTTTTCAGCTCATCCTTGCTATTGTTACTGTATTTTAAAAATCATTGTGCATATAATTACCCAGTTTTGCTCTCTTTTTTCATATATGATTATGCTATTATAAAATCCAATAAAAAATGGGTGAACTGAAAAGGAAAGAGAAACCAATTTAAATTAAATTTTTCAACTAGATATCTAATACTGATAGATTACCTTCTTTTCAAATATAACACTCAACAAAAGAAACAGTAAAAATGCAAATATTGTTTCTCTTTATAATGAGATTTCTTTGCACACTAGTTCTTTGCCTAACCCTGGAGTTGCCGTAGGCATTGCAGTAGCTTACTTGCACTCCTTTCCTTCTTATTGCTTTCTTTATTAAGCAACGCTAAGTGCTTCTGAATACTTAATGTTAAAATAGTTATATTGTTTACCTCAGTGTATTTCAAGAGAATAAGGAAGTTATTTCATGTGGTAATGATTTGCCATTTTACAAGACTAATTTCTCAAAGCACTTGATATCAGTAAATTTAATATCTTTTCTATCTTTCCATCTTCATTAAGCACTATTAATTTAATTTATACATTAGGTAAACAGGAGCAATGAAGCCACCTGAAGCCATATTGGACACAGAAAGGATATATTTACATTAGGAAGTAATCTGGAGTGATTCAAGGGTGTACTTCAGATAAATTTACTCTGGTCCCTTGATCCAAGCATATCCTCTGGATATTTCAAAGCTATCTCAATGATTGGACATTATTTCTTTCCCTCTATTCTCCATTAGGGGACAGCAAACTTTATTCACCCATGTGGAGAGAAATTTCTCATTTATTGCCTTCTGGCAGAAGTCTGCTTTCTATGTACCAAAATCATTTTGCAAGCCAAACCATAGCAGAGAAATGGAGAAAGTTGAAATACCTCAAAACCATGCATCCACTCTGAAGCAGATCTCTAATGTTGGTGTGGAAGCAGCTGGAAGACATGCCCAAATCAGAGTAGAATTAAAATACACCTCTCTGAGGCTCAGACAGAAGCCAGTGATTCCCAGTTTGCAACTCCTGAATAGCAATGCAGTAATTGGGAACAGGCTGTGATTGCAGGTTAAAATTACGATGAATCAGCCAGTGAAATAGACTTCTAATGCAACTGAAGTGGTTTGAAGTTACCAGTTAACATCTCTCTCCACTCCACATTTAAACTTCTTTTAAAAAAAAAAAAAAAGCCCAACACTTTTGCAGCAAAGTTCCCAACTGATATTTGTATGAATCATCTACTGTGGCCTCTTTTCTCCTTAATCTTTTTATTACTAGCCTGTCCTCAACTTGAACTCCTTTAAATAGGATCTTCGTCTGTCCTTCCTGAAAGCAAAGCACTTAACACATACAGTGTGCTACCATAAAGAAAATAACAAAATAGATGACATTTTGGATCTAGAGCCAGATATGGCTGTTGCCATTCATTCCACAGCCTGATTTATCACTGCAATCTTTGTATTGCACAGTGCCATCAATGTTTTTCTTATATACAGAGGTTGCAGAGAATTTTCAGAAAGGACTTTCACTAATAATTGAATCAAGATTGGTTTGCTGTATTGCATAAGGTCAGATGATTGATTAACATATGGACAGCAGCTGAAGAGGGGAAACATTTTCAAGACTTCCAAACATTTTCTCTGTAAATAAGTATAACTGCCTTGCAGCTTTCCAATTATGGAAGTTTCTGTCACCTACTTAGTAAACAGGAGCAGTGCCATGGTATTAAGATGACCCGGCTACACCATAAATGCCAGTTACAGGAAGCAATCAATTTCCAGTTAGTCCAGTATCTGAAAATGATTTATCCAACTTTCTGATGAACGTAAGGAAGTTCCAAGCAAAAATTGCTTGACAGAAGGAAAAGGAGATATATCTCAACTAAATGGTTAGGAAGAATTCAGTCAGCTCTTAACATATTATTTGCAATCTAAGTTGTTTTTCAAAGTAATGTTTATTTAACACAGTAGCATTTTACTACATGCAGTGCTAATGGAGGTTAAATAAAAGACACAAGGGCAACAAAATCCCTCACTTACTTTTCACACAAGGACAAAACTGCTATGTGAGAGAAATGCAGATTAATTTCCCAATCCTCATAGCACTTTTTGACACCACTGGCTATGGGCTACCTCTTAAGGATTTGAAGATTTTACTAGGGCTGACTGATTTAGATTTGGATAGGTTTAAATCATACTTGTCAGTGTGCTATTAATTTTTAACCACAGTCATTTTTCCCTAGACCTGTTAATATGCTAGGCAGTCCCAGGAAGCATAAAACTTTGACCCATGCTCTCCAGTATTTGCATATAGCACTTTCTGGAGGTGCTTTATTCTGTAATCAAAATTCTGACTATCTCCTCAACAGCATACAGATATGGGAATCTACAGGCCCAGATAAAAGGCTCTGCAGACGGGCCATATGATTATCAGACATACATTCTTTTATGCTAACTGGTCTTTTCCTCCTCAATTTAGATGAAACAAAACTTCAGCTCGCTACTAAATTTTGAAGACAACACACTTTCTCTGGAGGTGCAGTGTGGTGGAATATGGTTTTTTCCTTACAACCCACCAATTATTTTCATGTCTTTTCTGGACCTTGAGATCTCTTTGGGAGCCACATTAGTCAGAAATAAAATAAGGCTAAGATTACTGTTGCCTCAGCACAACATAAATCTTTGTTTGAAGCCTTTCTGACAACCCGTTTGGGGATGAATGCAGCCCCACCTTTTCAGAATTTCAAAACAGATCACTACACAACCCCAAACTGTCTCAAGTTTTCAAGCTGAGACAACTTTGTAGAAATAACAGAAGCATTTCATTACCATTGGTCTAACATTGAATTTAATTTTTAAAAGCTTGGTAAAATATACTTGCAGGCTTCAAAACTGGCAGATTTTCATTTGAAAACTCCTGCATCTAGATGATCTTCTCCAGAAACACTAAATTTTATTCCCTGAAGCTATGACTCATGTTAACTAATCAGTGGTACAAGGTCTGTTGAAGACACCTGTTCTGAGCTCTGCAAAGGGTTGGTTAGTTTAAGAGCTCAGCTGTAACATCTCTGTTGGAAGGAGAATTCTTTGTTACTTGAGGGGACTTCAGTGAATGTGTGTTGGATTGACCTTGGCTGGACACCAAGTGCCCACCCAGACACATCTCTGGATAGGAGGAAAAAAATACAATGAAAGGCTTGTGGGTCAAGATAATGACAAGGAGATTATTTACCAATTATTATCATGGGCAAAACAGTGTAAACTCATGGAAAGTAATTTTTTGTCACTCAAAGTAGGACAATGAGAAATAAAAATAACCCCCTTTCTTCAATTTCAGTCCCAACTTCTCTGCCTCTTCTCCCTGAGGAGAAAGGAGGGGACATTTGGAGATGCAGTGTTCGTCTTCCCAAACCACCATTGCATGTCATAGAGCCCAGCTTTCCTAGGGATGGCTGAACACCTGCCTGACCATAGGAATGGGTGAATAAATTCCTTGTTTTACTTTTCTTGTACACGACTTTTGTTTTACCAATTAAACTGTCTTTGTCTCAATGCACAAGTTCTCACTTTTATGATCCTCTCCATCATCCCACCAGGAGTGAGTGAGTAAGGCTCTGTGGGGCTGAGTTTCTGACCAGGGTTTGATACAGGGGGCTTAAATTTTAGGGTAAATTGCTGATTTTAGGGTAAATTATTTAACGTGGGTACTGTTAAAACTTTGCAGCTGCTTGCTAAACAATGTATACTGCTCGCTCAATACTTATTGCGCTTGCCAAGCACAGGGAGGATGCAGAGCCATTGATAAGAAGAAGGAACCGTGACCAAACATCCTGCTTTCGGACCCTGAAACCAGCTCAAACTGGCTCGGAGGTCTGGACTAAGACCAAGGGACCAGGGAGCATGAGCAAGGAGACAAGGTGAAAAGTTCAGCATGAGGAAGACTCCTTACTTTATCTGAGGAAGACTATTACTTCATCTCAAGAGACCCCCACCCACGACCACCAGGAGGCACTGCGCAGGCATAAGAGTATGCTACCTAATTATAATACGAAGCAGGGATAGGAAATGAATATGTACAGGCATATTGTGTAATCCAATGACTATGTAATATGTAACCAGATACATGTTGAGATACCAATCGTGATGGTGTGCAGGGTTTTTGGAGGGGCTACCCTCCCTGCACCCCAGCTGGAAATAAATAGAAAACATATCTACTTTACAACTTTATAAGTTGTGGAGTCTTCATCNAAAATCCCTCACTTACTTTTCACACAAGGACAAAACTGCTATGTGAGAGAAATGCAGATTAATTTCCCAATCCTCATAGCACTTTTTGACACCACTGGCTATGGGCTACCTCTTAAGGATTTGAAGATTTTACTAGGGCTGACTGATTTAGATTTGGATAGGTTTAAATCATACTTGTCAGTGTGCTATTAATTTTTAACCACAGTCATTTTTCCCTAGACCTGTTAATATGCTAGGCAGTCCCAGGAAGCATAAAACTTTGACCCATGCTCTCCAGTATTTGCATATAGCACTTTCTGGAGGTGCTTTATTCTGTAATCAAAATTCTGACTATCTCCTCAACAGCATACAGATATGGGAATCTACAGGCCCAGATAAAAGGCTCTTCAGACTGGCCATATGATTATCAGACATACATTCTTTTATGCTAACTGGTCTTTTCCTCCTCAATTTAGATGAAACAAAACTTCAGCTCGCTACTAAATTTTGAAGACAACACACTTTCTCTGGAGGTGCAGTGTGGTGGAATATGGTTTTTTCCTTACAACCCACCAATTATTTTCATGTCTTTTCTGGACCTTGAGATCTCTTTGGGAGCCACATTAGTCAGAAATAAAATAAGGCTAAGATTACTGTTGCCTCAGCACAACATAAATCTTTGTTTGAAGCCTTTCTGACAGCCCGTTTGGGGATGAATGCAGCCCCACCTTTTCAGAATTTCAAAACAGATCACTACACAACCCCAAACTGTCTCAAGTTTTCAAGCTGAGACAACTTTGTAGAAATAATAGAAGCATTTCATTACCATTGGTCTAACATTGAATTTAATTTTTAAAAGCTTGGTAAAATATACTTGCAGGCTTCAAAACTGGCAGATTTTCATTTGAAAACTCCTGCATCTAGATGATCTTCTCCAGAAACACTAAATTTTATTCCCTGAAGCTATGACTCATGTTAACTAATCAGTGGTACAAGGTCTGTTGAAGACACCTGTTCTGAGCTCTGCAAAGGGTTGGTTAGTTTAAGAGCTCAGCTGTAACATCTCTGTTGGAAGGAGAATTCTTTGTTACTTGAGGGGACTTCAGTGAATGTGTGTTGGATTGACCTTGGCTGGACACCAAGTGCCCACCCAGACACATCTCTGGATAGGAGGAAAAAAATACAATGAAAGGCTTGTGGGTCAAGATAATGACAAGGAGATTATTTACCAATTATTATCATGGGCAAAACAGTGTAAACTCATGGAAAGTAATTTTTTGTCACTCAAAGTAGGACAATGAGAAATAAAAATAACCCCCTTTCTTCAATTTCAGTCCCAACTTCTCTGCCTCTTCTCCCTGAGGAGAAAGGAGGGGACATTTGGAGATGCAGTGTTCGTCTTCCCAAACCACCATTGCATGTCATAGAGCCCAGCTTTCCTAGGGATGGCTGAACACCTGCCTGACCATAGGAATGGGTGAATAAATTCCTTGTTTTACTTTTCTTGTACACGACTTTTGTTTTACCAATTAAACTGTCTTTGTCTCAATGCACAAGTTCTCACTTTTATGATCCTCTCCATCATCCCACCAGGAGTGAGTGAGTAAGGCTCTGTGGGGCTGAGTTTCTGACCAGGGTTTGATACAGGGGGCTTAAATTTTAGGGTAAATTGCTGATTTTAGGGTAAATTATTTAATATAGGTACTATTAAAATTTTGCAGCTGCTTGGTAAACAATGTATACTGCTCGCTCAATACTTGTTGCACTTGCCAAGCAAAGGGAGGGTGCAGAGCCATTGATAAGAAGAAGGAACCGTGACCAAAGATGCTGCTTTTGGACCCTGAAACCAGCTCAAACTGGCTGTGAGGTTTGGACTAAGACCAAGGGACCAGGGAGCATGCGCAAGGAGGCAAGATGAGAAGTTCAACGTGAGGAAGACTCCGTACTTCAACTGAGGAAGACTATTACTTCATCCCAGAGACCCTTGCCCACGACCACCGGGGGGCACTGCGCAGGCATAATAGTATGCTACCTAGTTATAATACGGAGCGGGGATGGGAAATGAATATGTATAGGTGTATTGTGTAATCCAATGAATATGTAATATGTAACCAGATAGATGTTGAGATACGAATTGTGACGGTGTGCAGGGTTTTCGGAGGGGCTACCCTCCCTGCACCCCAGCTGGAAATAAATAGAAAACATATCTACTTTACAACTTTATAAGTTGTGGAGTCTTCATCTGCACATCAGGTTGAGCAGTGAAAGTCTGGTCCACTGTTAGCCTCCATGGAGTGCAAGGAAATCTCTGCTCTGGTGNCAATTAAACTGTCTTTGTCTCAATGCACAAGTTCTCACTTTTATGATCCTCTCCATCATCCCACCAGGAGTGAGTGAGTAAGGCTCTGTGGGGCTGAGTTTCTGACCAGGGTTTGATACAGGGGGCTTAAATTTTAGGGTAAATTGCTGATTTTAGGGTAAATTATTTAACGTGGGTACTGTTAAAATTTTGCAGCTGCTTGCTAAACAATGTATACTGCTCGCTCAATACTTGTTGCGCTTGCCAAGCAAAGGGAGGATGCAGAGCCATTGATAAGAAGAAGGAACCGTGACCAAACATCCTGCTTTCGGACCCTGAAACCAGCTCAAACTGGCTCGGAGGTCTGGACTAAGACCAAGGGACCAGGGAGCATGAGCAAGGAGACAAGGTGAAAAGTTCAGCATGAGGAAGACTCCTTACTTTATCTGAGGAAGACTATTACTTCATCTCAAGAGACCCCCACCCACGACCACCAGGAGGCACTGCGCAGGCATAAGAGTATGCTACCTAATTATAATACGAAGCAGGGATAGGAAATGAATATGTACAGGCATATTGTGTAATCCAATGACTATGTAATATGTAACCAGATACATGTTGAGATACCAATCGTGATGGTGTGCAGGGTTTTCGGAGGGGCTACCCTCCCTGCACCCCAGCTGGAAATAAATAGAAAACATATCTACTTTACAACTTTATAAGTTGTGGAGTCTTCATCTGCACATCAGGTTGAGCAGTGAAAGTCTGGTCCACTGTTAGCCTCCATGGAGTGCAAGGAAATCTCTGCTCTGGTGCCTGGAGCACCTGCTCCCCCTTCTGCACTTGGTTTCTGAAGGGCTGTTCCACATATTCTCACTCCTCTCTCAGGCTGCAGTTGCTCCTCTGCAGCTTTTTCCTCCTTCTTAAACTCATTATCCCGGAGGTGCTAGCATCTGATGGTCACCAATGAATCTCATCTTGGCCAGCAGCAGGTTCATCTTGGAGCTGGCTGGCATTGGCTTGGTCAGGTATGTGGGGAGCTTTTGGCACCTACTCAGAAAAGTCACCCCTGTAGCTTCCCCACTACCAAAACCTTGCCACACAAACCCAAAACAGCCCCACATCTGCATCTGTCAGACTTGCAGAAAGGAGACACAAATGCTGGTGAAATAGCTGTAGCTCTGGACATATCATTGTACGTATGCAGTCGAGACTGGTAAGAGTAAACTGCAACCTCAAGCAAGACCTGTGCCATTAATTTTTCATAGTCACTTGGGAAACTATTATAGAAAAAGAAGGCAAGAAAGATTCCTGCATGGGAACTTCATTTCATTTGTAGAACTAAACATTTATCCTGGGACACCTGATTAGCCTTTACTCTCTATTAGCCTTCCTGTTACCACTGCCCTCAGTTTTTCCTTTCCTCCGTAAGTTCCTTGCTCTGGCAAAGAAATGTAATCAAAGAATAAAAGAACTGTGAATTCCAGGAAATAACTTTATTTTGACAGTGTCAATACTACCCTTACCACCCAGATGATTGTTTAATTTTCTGTTTAAAAACAAATCTTAAAACAGATTCTGTATAATTCTCATGCAGTCTGACCTAATATTTGGCCATATTTGTACATTTTTTCCTTTCTTTGAACCTTGGAAAACTATCAGTAACTTTTCTCTTTTTAAAAATTCAATTTATTTTTTAATTCAAGAACCATCAATCCTTAATATTCTATTTTCCATACTAAAAAAATGCATTTTCTAAATAACTTTCTAAACAATATCTTTAAGCACTCCAGACACCTTTTTAATAAACAAAAAGAAGGAACTGCATTCAAAAATTAATTTTTTCCCCTTATTTTACATATTTTTTTATTCAATTTCATTTCATTGCCTCCGTCATTTTTTATCTCTGACACTTATTATTTTACAAATTCCTATCGAAATCAGGCTTAAATCCTCCTTCATAGTTTATATCTCACATATTTGAAACAAAATATACTACAAAATAAAGGAGGAGTCAAGTTGTCCTCATTGCTCTTCTAAGCAGCAAACACATCCAAATAATTATTTAAATGAGTAATAATCAAAATTATCATTACAAGCTATTACTTCAACCTCATAAAAATTACTCTTATTTTTCTTAGTACTAAAATTATAAGGTTCCACATTATTGCCTTTACAATTCAAATTTAATATTTTGCTATCCAAACCTACATTATTCACTACTGGAGGTTTTATCTTTACAAAAATCTCAGTGGTACTTTGATTTCTGTTTCACAAAGATTCCTATTGTTAAAATTAGAGTAACTTGCTTTCATTTCTTTCATTCTTTGACTTGGTATTTTTGTTGGGTTGTTGTTTTGGGATTTTTGTTGGTTTTGCTTGTTTGTTTGTTTGTTTTTTGTTTTTTTTGTTTTTTTGAAAACTCTGTGGTGCAAGAACTGTCTCTTACTATGTCTGTAAAGTACATAGCAGAAGAAGCATTCATCCCACTTGAGGATTAATCCCACTATTGTTTTGTTGCCAGGCACAAATATTTTAGCTCTAAAATCTCCAATAAAATTATTTCTCTTGCTACTCCCTGTAATATCTATTTCAGGGAAGAAAAAGGAAAACTGAAAATCCAACAAAAAGTAAAGGTAACTCGGTAAAATGTTCTATCTTTCATCTCAATGGTCAAAAATCAAAAGATTTATTCTGATAGAAGACAAATGGTTTGGGGAAATAGCAAATGCATGTGAAATATGGCTGAAAGCTCCTGTGAGAGGCTAAAGAGGACACAAAGCTCTTTAAGTGTGTGAGGAGAGCACTTTCTGTGCCATTAGTGCTTGATTAGATATTATAATAGATAATGTAGGATAAAATTAGACACTGACAAGAAGCAATTGAACCCTGAGTTTTGACAGTCATCTGTTGGACACCTTACCACTTTTATCCTTAGGGCCTCTTAGACGACACATAAGGATTTTGTTCCAGTGGATAATTATCATAAGTGCATAGTGAAATGTTATTCCTTTTTCCAAAGATGCACTGGTTAGCCCTAAGCACTGCCACAGGGGATGATTTTGGGGGGCCTGATTTTGTATGCGGTACAGTGCAGCAACTGTGGTCTTTGCTGGGCCATAGGAAAAATACAAAGGTCATAATATCAAGAGTCTGAAAAGCAGAATAGCCTTCAAATCTTGACCTGCTTCATTGGTAGACAGTTTTAATCTTTCTAACATAGGTTAGCAAGAATAGCTGTTGGGTTAGTCTTGTCTTCTCTGTACAATATTTTTTTTTTACTTATATCAATGTCAAGAGTCAAGTAGTGTCTCATCGTGAAGTGCTTAAAAGAGGATTCACTTCAGAGTTTAAAAAGAAAAAAACACTTTTGGGATGAGACTAAACATGATGTAGCTTTTATGGAAAGCAGAAATTTACCACCTTACCTGGAAAATGTGAAAGTCGTGGGCTTTGGTTGCAGTCTCAAGTGAACTTTAACCCAAGGGTATCCCCCGACGGTACTGTGACATTCTGCCTGTGACAGTCACTTCCAAATTACAGTAAAGTTGGAGGAGTCTCTTTCTAGTGATATATTCAGCTACCAGGTGTTCTGAAACAAATGGATCAAAGATGATTCAAGTGTTAACCAGAATCTTGCATGTAAGTTGTGCTTAGTTTTCATACTTTCAGGTTTGGAGTCCAGAAAATGTCTAATAGAATAGATCTGTCTAGGATGTTAGCGGTATCTGTCCAAAACAGCTGGGCACAAAAGGTTTGAATTTCAAAAAATGAACTGACTTTATGATATCACTGTCATTTGGGAGATTTAAATATCATTAACATCACTGTGTTAAATCAAAATCCCAGGAAAATTTCAGTTTTGCTTAAGGCTAAATTTCACTTAAGGCTAAATTTAATCTCTTTCTACACACAATTGTTGAATTTCTGTGTCATCATGAAACGAAGGAAAACTATACAAGAATTGGTGCAATAATTAATTATTTCTAAATTGCATGTTTCAAGGACAAGGATTTATCTGACTTTTTTTGCTTTATAATGGCAATAGAAGAATTGTTACTGTAACAAGACACCCAGTAGTTTATTATTACAAGGAGTATTATGTTAAAGGGATTCAGAATAATATTTTGGTGGTTGGTTGTTTTTTTTTTTATTTTTTACTTTTTTTTGAGTGTTTCTAAGTAAGGAGAGAGTCTTTGATACCAGGATAGGCTCTCTGTTTTCTGTCATGAGAGAGGGAATATGCACACAACTTTGGATGCAACTTTCTGACTCTGAAACATAATCCATATGGATTTGTCCACAACTTCAAACTGGGTTGGTCTGCCAAGATTCAAGAAGGGCCCACAGAGTGAGCTCAGGTTTGTAGTCTTCACTTTCACAGGCTGATAAACTGAAACACTCCTGACCAGAGCATGAGTGGTTTACAAAGGTCATATTAGTGATCTGTGTACAATAGAGTTAACACTTTAGTTATTTCTATCTGATTTTTGTTTTGTATTCTGCCCAACGTAGGTTTTTAATAAGATAAAAGGTAAATTCATACAACAAAAATAAATCGTAATATAATTTTGCAAGGTCAGAGTAATGGGGAAACTATTATAGGTGAATTCATTGCTATTCATTTCACTTCAAAGTTAAATGTCAGTTCCCATGACCCAGTAAATGGAGTGTAATTACTGAAAGTATATAAATGATATAACAGAAAAATCTGACTCCTGTAAATGTTCTAGGGAAAGGGGTTTTTTTCATACATCTAGGTGATTAAAAAATTGAACTCCTGGACAGCAAGATTGGTCAAATTACTTCCCCATCTCCTGACAGAAAAAATACACTTTGAGGGGTCTTATTAAGCAATCTATCTCTATTGAGCTCATTAAATTCTGGACAGCTAATAGGAATATAATAGAATCTTGGATGTCCTCTGTAACATAATCTGACAAGTTGAAGCTGCATTCCAACTTCATTTGGATGGGCAAACAATGAACCATATGCTAGTCTCAAATTCAGCTAAGCTTCCTTCTCGTTTTAGTAGGACTCATGTATTTGTACAGATAGCTAAAATAAAAATCAGGGTTGCCAAATCAGCTCCATTCTAACCTCTCCTTTTTTCCTTGTGAATACTGTCACAGTTCATCTCACTTCTCACTCTACAAAAGAGTGGAGCCATTTCTTAAACTATGCTTGTAAACACCTATGCACAAAAATCCATTTTAATGCATAACAAGAAGTTGTTTTTAGTCTGACAAAATGTAGTCCTTTACTATGTATTCATGAACAACATCTACTTTCGCCTGACATGCTATGTATTTCTATACTTACATTCATGTCTCTCATTTACAAAGTCCTATTACAGGTAGTATATAGATTTAATATTTTCTTCTGCCCATTTTATTCCTGTTTTTAGAATATGTGATGCTTTGGTCTCTTTTACCTTTCTTTTTCCTATTGGAAAGATCAATCCTGCTATATTTAACCCTTATTCTAGTACCAATCTACTTGGTAATAATGCTGTCAGAAACTAAACATGTAAGTCACCAGCCAGTCCACCTGAGTGACTAAGTCAGTTTTTCAGGTGCAGCAGCCTTAATAGGCAGTGACTTTCAAGGGCAGGAAGCAAATAATGTTTGCCACCTATACTGACCTGTAACTCCTTAGCACAAATGATCATATGCAAATTCACAGCAGAAAAAGCTTCTCAGTTTGCAAGACAAGTCTGGAGAAGACTCAAATTCTCCCTTAAAAAAATGAGAGATTATTTCCCTGATCTAACAGCAAAATCCTTCTGCTTTTCCCGGAGAGAAAGAGCCCTCCCTGCTCCAAGTGTGTGCTGTGCATTTGACCTTTACTACTGTTAAAACCTTTCTTCTCCTCCCCTTTTCTTAGCAGCAAGTGCAAAGGCTGAGGCATAGAAAGCTTTCCCAACCACTGGAACTGAGCACTGGGTTTTCTCAGCTCATCATCCTCCCCATCCAAACAGATCTGAGTTAAGTGAGCTCAAGTATGACACTGGGCAAGAAAGAAGTGCAAAGAGGGCTACAGTCCTTGTTACGTTGCTGCAAGACCTCTGCCACTGTTTCAGCCACTCTCCTGATTAGATGCCCTGTACTGGCATCAGACTATCTGAATGTACCTTTCTGAGCTAACCTTTTGCACTGGTGATTAATCCTTGGGATACCTAAAGGCATGAAATCCTAGGCTGTAGGGTGTGTGGAGAGAAACTATTTATAAAATCCTTCCAAATAAAAGAGTCATTCAGAAGAAGAAGACTGTCATCAGAAGTCATCCAAGTTCCCAGTAATGTCAAGAGGATAATAACGAACTGAGAGGTTCTACAAATAGGAGAAAACTTTTAACAGAATTTTTTTTAAATTGAAATTAATTTGACTATAATAATATGAGACTGATATCCTGCTTAGGATTATATTTGTGGGTGATTGGGACTGAATCCAACTGGAAGACTCAAATTTTATCATTGCTGAAATCATCCAGCAGGTCATGAAACGCACCCTGGCTGCCAAAGGACAGAGGAAGGGAACTAGGTGCTACTTTGTTGTATGTGCTAAAACTTGAATATCACCTGTAACACAAAATTTTCTTTTCCACAGTTGTCCTTCAGCCCTGTATTTCTATTCACCTATCCTTTCAGCCATATAGTATTTGTTTTCTTAGAACAAAATTCACCTTTTCTAGTGCTTCCAGCTTGGGACCAAATTAGAAGGAAGCACCTGTTTGTGCTACCCAGCAACCCAGTGAGCATGTCAGACCTCAGTGTGCACGGTCTGCTTCTCCCACAGCAAAGTCAGGAGCAAATATTATTCCCAGAGATATAACCTCCCTTTTTTGTTCTTTTCGATCTTTGTTTATGTCCATTTATTTTGCTTTATCTAGCAGGAGATAGTATTAGACTTCAACAGCAATATTTCAAGTTGCCCTAAACTCTCTTTCTTTTCTCCCTTCACAACAATAACAGAAAGACAGCAAATGTGACCTTTGAAAGCTATTAACTATATGTGTTCATTCCAGAGGTAATGAGATGCTTGTTTTCAGGCTTTACCAGCCAAATCGACCTCTCTGTGCTTTATGTGAGTGTCTATACTACAGGACCATACTCAGATACCCTCCTTGGGGCTGCCCATTCTTGTTCACTCCTTTGGTATTCCAGGGACACGCTCTGCCTCAATTGCAAACAGAGGATATTTGCAGAGAATTTATATTTTGTTGCTGGAGCTTGTTGAGATGCACCCTCAGGATCCATCTTGACTTCTACAGAAAACCTGGATTCACATCTAGACCCCACACATGGTTTTTACCAGTTTTTTTTTGTTTGTTTTTTTCTTTTAATCACATTACACAGAAGTCTCAAATGAAGAAGACTGATGATAGAGTGCGAGGGCAAGTTTTAAGCATGGGTACCTGCTGACTTGAACAGCCTGAAGTCCACTGATACAGATGTCAACTACCATTCTTTCCCAATTCACCACGAAAGATCCCAAAAGTCCTGCTGGGAGCTATTAGGCCTGTGTGCTGTCTTCATGGTGGATTGTCAGCTCAAGAGGCAGAAGAATCCAGCTTAGCCAGTTAGTCCAGATGTTTCCTTCAAAAAGGTCATGCGAGAGAGCTTTGTGTGTAGATGGGAAGAAATTAGAAACAAATCTAGCAGTGGTGTGAATACAATCTTCAGCTAATTCAGGCAGGGACTTCTCAGAGCTTAAGAGAAGAGAAAAGAAACACAATATGATGAAAGTAATGAGGAATAATCATAGAATGATTTGGATTTGAAGGGACCTTAAAGATCATCTAGTTCCAACCCCCTGCCATGGGCAGAGACACCTTACATTAGATTTTATGTGGTAGTCGGTTTCAGTGATACCTGTGTAATAAATCTACCACAAAATGATGCTCCACAGCAGAACATTCATGAGGAGAATCATTGACTTTAACCAAATTATCTTTTTTTTTTTTGTTCCAGTCTATCTTATATCCATTCTACATGGTCTCCAGCCTAAGAATATGAGTATGAATCACTTTTTATATTGTTTTGTTGTTGGTTTTTCTCCTTTCACCATTCATTTTGTTATCCTAAGAAGGAAATGTATTTCTCCAAACAGCTGCTGGTTCAAAAGCATCAGATAAATCCCCCAATTCTACCTGTTCATGCATACATATAGTGATATAGACATAGAATTTGTCATGCAATACCTCCTCCTATCAGTGTGCTGCACCCAGTGAGGTGTGACTGGACATCATGAGCATCTCTGTATGATTTGACATGATGCATCACCCCAGCTCTGCTGTCTGTAGTACAAACCACAAAAGATTCAGGTGGCAAAAAAACAAACCACAAAGACAGAACTTGGTAGAAACAAAACAAAGTGTTTTTATTACTTTGTCACTACCTGAACTTAAGGGCATGGTTTGCTGAAAAATCAGAAAGCACATTTTCCTCTACTTGAAATGAAACGATGAAATGAATCATGCAGTGGTTTGTTTTACATGACATAGTCTCCCATGGTCTCCTGGGAATGTCAGCAGGCTGAAAAAAGCACTGGGATTTTTCACAGGATACTTGCACTTCCAAGAAAAAAGAGCTTTACATCTGCTGTACCCACAGCCCTCAACAGAGTTACTTGATCCTTGGTGCTGTGGATGCCTAGAATATCTAGCAGCATTCCTCTCCCAGTTCAGACAGAAAAGACAAAGAAAAAAAAATCACCCAAAAAACTCTTGATCTCTTGCCTTCTCTTTCTTTCCTTACATACCTCCAGAGAGTAACAGCTTTAAAAACCCGTGTTTTACAATAGGGAAGACAATAAATGCCTGCTTTTGAAATAAGAGCTGCTATATCTTATGCAAGCTTGAGGAACACGTGCAGATTTCAAGGTTTATGCAGGATATATATAGAAGAGCCATGTTTTCAAGAGCACCACTGTGAAAACAAAAAAAAATAATGGACAAGAATTTCCAAGGAGCTCATCACCATGATGACTGGCAGACATTGAGCTAAACTATAGACTCTCATCACCTGATTTACCTGAATTTCTACTGCAGTAGAACTTTAAACTTTAACAAGTTTAAAAAGAAAACTTCATATGTAATAATAAAATTATTTCAAAGGAAACTTCATGTCTGTCTGAAACCTTAGAGTTAATTAATTACATTATAAGAAAGCAATCATGTGCATTTTACTAATATTTCAATATTTTAGTATTGTTGCAGAGCTCTATATCAACTGAATTAAAATCCTTGTGCATTCAAAATTAAGCAAGTATTGTCAAAGAAATACCTGATGTTGGTAACTGCCACCTATAGAAATTTCTGACAATTCCAGATTAAATGCCTGCTTGTTGCTAATTATGTTTCAAACCACATCATGATTTTGGTACATATAGCTCCTCATCACTGACCCCAGCAATCACATGGGATTCTTTCTTTTTGAGAATCAGGAAGTCTAATAGTCTTATATCTATTTATGAATATTTACATTTTGATTCCACACATTTGGGGGAATTTGGTTTAAGACGGTCACTCATATATCTAGACAGCTTAATGAAAAACTGAATTCTACCCTTTAGGTCTAATGCAACCTCATCATCTGCTGTCAGGAGATGTTCAACAGTTCATATGATTCAGAAATAATACATTACAAGATCAAAAGGTGAACACTATGTTAGAACTGTCTTCCAAATGGAGCTTCTTTGCGTGCAAAATTCCGACATAAAATGTGCCTTCTTTTCTAAAGGGGAACAAAAGTCAAAATCTAAGGTTTTCCTGCAAGGCACAAAGTTTCAGAAAACTTTGTTTCAACTGCTCTGAAGCATTACATTTTGATAAGGTAGAAAACTGCAGTTCTGATAAAGTTGAAAAAGTTGCTTCATCTTTTTTTTCCTTTTACTATATATTAAATGATAACATAAAATAAATGTCAAAATGAAATGTTTTGACCTTATCAAAATGTCTCATTTTGGTAATTTTCCCATCCAGGTTTTAAATTAAATTGGTACATTCTTGAAATCATTTAGGTGTTGTAAAATTGGCATTTTCTTCTGGCAACCTGTTACACTGGGAAAATCTCGACTAGCTCTTGTCAACAGACTCTGCCAAATACGGCAGTTTTCTCCTGGAGATCTCTGTGCCTCTTTGTTCTGTTTCAAGCTCTCTTTGTGAGGCAGATTTGCCTTCATTGAATTAGCTGAGCTGAAATGATTTCTAAACCACGAGTGTGGAGAGATGAACTGTGGCTTGTGCTGCCTGCGGTTTCCATGTAGCTCCCAAACTGGGGCTGTTTCAGGTGATCAGTGATGTGACAGTCGTGCTGGGTGGTTTTGGGTCACTAGTTTTGGATGGAAAGAAGCTGGTAGGAGCTGCAGCTTGCAGCCACCTGTCTCTCTAGCCCAGCTCCTTGTGATGGGTAGTCAATGCCATCTCTCCTCGTTTATATTTGTCCTTCCCTTGAGCTCTCTGAGCATGTAATGGCTCTTGACAACTCTTGCAGGCATCTCCAAGTATGATCACTGTTGGCCTATGGGTGCTTCAAGCTGTTTTACTGTTCTACCTCCCTGAAGGACAAGAGAAGCATAATCAAACTTGGTTTATTTAGATGATGTAAATAATGTACATTTAAAATATATATTTATTGATTAAGAAAAAGTTATAGTCAAAGCACTTATACCTGAAATTCTCTTCTAAGGACCCTGTGGCCTGGGCAGTTAGATTTTCTTCCTAACAATCTGCTAATTTGATTTTACTCTCTTGTGGGGCCCAGAAAAAAATCACAAAAGTGGCATAGAGGGAAAAGTATGAAAAATCATGGTCAAATACAGAAAATAGTGACATCAAATAAAACCATCAGCAATAACTTATGCATCTCCTAGTGTTGGTAGGAAGCTAAAAATCTGTCACCAGTAATATTTACTACACAAGACACTTTTACTATACTCCTGTTCATTTCTGACTTCTTCACTCTACTTCCTATCTTGATTAAAAGACTATCTTCCATCTTCACAGATGTTTCAGCTGGAAAGTTAAAACTCCTGCTCCTGTGAGGACAAGATTTACAGTTGCATCAACTCATCTGTAAATAGCAGCAGGGAAAAAGGTAAAGAAAGAAATGACAGTAAAGGGGACCTAAAAAAACCTCTTAAGTAACTTATGTAGTGATTTGTATCATGTAGACAACTCAATAGATATATTTTCAGCAATATTTTTTCTAATTATGTGCAGAAGGTATTCCAATCATATGCATTTACCCTACCTGGACCTCTTACAGAAAATAGTATTTTAAAAGATAGAAAGAATTCCAGTTCAAGGGAAATACTAAATACTAAAACCAATCCCTTTTTTCCTTCAGAATCCCTTGTTTGACTGCAACAGGACAAAAACATATTTGGGTCTCAGCACTGGCAGAGAGGATGGGAATGAATGACAATTTTATTCATAAGCGTACATTAGAGACAAATGGTGCATAATTTAGATTCTCTCCTGGCTTGTTGAATCTGCAGGCAGCCATGCTTTCTGTTGCATTAACATTTTGATTGAATGAGCTGGGTCAAAACCATCACTTTTCTCATCTAGGGAAGGAAAACTATTTTGAAGCCAATCATCAATCAATGTATGTAATCAGCCTTTTTAAAGTGTCTTGGGCTTTACACATAACTGTCTCTCTGTCGTAATAAAATCCAAATATCAACATATTTTTCATTCAATAGTCATAACACACATACAATAAAGTGTTGAAAGGACAATAAGGACTTGAAATGTGTTTTTCTATTAACAAGATTATTGCAATGGATTTATTCGAAAGGTTGCACCACTTCAACTCCATGATCTTTGGTATAATAATTAATTTGCATATAATTGTTTATACAGTATTGTAAGGCATAATATCATCTTGCCACTTTACTCATTTTCTTGAAGTTAATGACTTTTGAAATAAATCCAATAAAGTCAAAGAAAATGTCACTAATATCAACCAAGTATACCTTCCAGTATAATTTAATAGTCATTGACAACCTATAAAGCCATAAAAGCACCATGCAACTCTCTCTTAACAAGATACTGTTTTTTCACAATACACTGAAGCCACACAAAATTATGCCGGTGGCAAGTATCAGAGCAGTAAAGGTGGTTAGTGATTACATAGCGACTTTCATTTGTCGTGTTTCACCAAGGAGATCCAATTTGACACATGGGAAAAGAAGACACTAAGATTTAAACAACTTGACCAAGTTTACATAGCGAATCAATGACTGAGCCATTTCCAGAGGGAGAAGCTCAGTTGCTTATCTCTGCACTCTCATCCCTTCAGTCCTACCAACCTCGGTGTGCAATACTTTCAGGATACCTGTTCTACAAACTGGAAATTGTCTGGGACAGTATCTGGTTTGTGGGTGTGATTAATTCTGCCAAATATATCAGGATCAGACTTGTAGTAAGAACAATGACACTACCTTGCTTTCTGAAGGGTAATAGTGAGGTTTATATGCTTTAAACAACCACATTATGATTATCAGATCGTATTTATTGTTAATATAGATATCAATGTAACATGATTTTACCGCTACACAAATTTTTGCCCAAGCCATAGTGAAGGAAACATCAGTTTCAGTACGAATGAGCACTGTATGCCTAATTTCAGTTTCCAGTTTTCTTTATGAAACCTCCATTGGACCAAATCGCTGATTCCTCTGTAAGCTTAAATATCAAACAACACGTCACAGTTACAGGAACTCATAGAAAACTAACTTATGAAATCATAGGACACACATACAAAATGTATGCCCAAGTATAGCATATTCACTTTTACAGAATAGTGTAGGATCAAAATAGCATGCAACAGTAAATTTGTGGAGCATCCAACAGCCCAGGACAATAATTATAAGGTCTTTGAACCTCATATGGCATTACCTCTTCTCTTTGAACTCACTGCAGAAAATGGTTCTAAAAATCTCACTTAATGTTCTGTTCTCTGACATAAATAACCTGATTGCTGGATGGAATGTCACTAGGTGTATTTCTCACTGTAATTGCAAATCAGAGAATTTGCTTGTGGTAGTCCCTGAATCTCTTGGACTTGTTCCAAGTCAAAAGTCAGAAAGGAGGCACCTGATGGTTTCCCTGCAGACCTTGGACTCCCATCTAAACATTTACCATTCATAGCTCAAAGAAGTATCATAAATACTCTAATTAAAAGGACTTAAAACATACAATAGCAAATACTAAATGTAAGATTCTACCCTATCACCCTTGTCAGGTGAACATCTATATCCTTGGAAAGCTGACAGAGCCATTACTCGGCTATTCAAGACAGTAATCAGATTTTCTGAGCATCAATCAGCAATCATGAAGTCAGGAACATTTTATCATGAAGTCAGGAATACAGAGGGTTTTCATAAGCTAATCAGCAGGCATCAAATAGACAATCAATCTAATTAGTGGCTCACATTTGCGTGGCAATCACAGCTGCCAAACCTAGACGACAAATTTCATTAGTAATGAAATCTGAGAACTATGATTTGTGAGACCTATCATCAGACTGGGATTGTGGTTATTTTAAAAGGAGTATCATTATGGTAGCTTGGGACATTTGAGGAATTTAATTTGCATGGTGGACTTCACATTCTGGTGTTTCTTTTCTGTTTTCAGTGTAAATCAACATTCAGGGTCACACTTTTCAAAGAGCTCATCTTTCATGATAAACCACAGTTTCAAACAAAGTTAGCGTTCAATATTTAAACACTTCTTTGTTTCCAAAATGCAACTGAACCTTTTGCAGCTCCTGATTTCCAAAAGAGTCCTTTGAAAAGTAGTAGGCCAGAACTAGTTATACCCAGAGTAAAATCACAGAATCAGTGAATGCTCCAGCCCTCAGATGATCATTGTGGCCTCCTCTGAACCTGCCCCAAAAGGTTCACGTCCTCCTTATGCTGGAGACCCCAGACCTGGCTGCAGTACTCCAGGTGGGGTCTCATGACAGTGGAATGGAGGGGAAGACAGTCATCTCCCTCGACCTGCTGCCCACGCAGCTTTTGGCTGCAGGGGATGCAGCCCAGGATGCATTTGGCTTTCTGGGCAGTGAATGTGCATTGCCAGGTCACACTGAGCTCCTCAGTCAACACTCCCAAGTCCTTCTCCTAGGGGCTGCTCTCAATCCATTCACTGCCCAGCCTGTTTTGGTGCTTGGCATTGCTCCAACACAGGAGCAGGACCTTGCCCTTGTCCTTATTGAACTTCATGAGGTTTGCATGGTCCCAGCACTCCAGCCTGTCCAGGTCCCTCTGGATGGCATCCCTTCCTTCCAGTGTATTGACCACACTACACAGCTCGGTGTCATCGTCAGCCCTTCTGGGGGTGCACTTGATCCCACTGTCCATGTCACAGGCAAAATGTGAAACAGGGCCAGTCCCAGTCCTGATCCCTGGGGAACACCACCCATCACTGGTCTCAACTTGGACATCAACTCATTGACTGCAACCCTTTGAGTGCCACCATCCAGCCAATTCCTCATCCACTTAGTGGTCCATCCATCAAATCTCTGTCTCTCCATTTGTGCCAAGTACTTCTACTGCAGTAAATATTTCTAGAACTGAAAATTTAAAACACACACATATGTGCATATTCATGCATAAATTAACCATCTACAAAAGAAAAAATAACCAACTGAATCAAAAGGAGAAAATGTTCCTGACGTGCAATATGCCACTTACTGAGAGAAAGAGGAGAGAGTAATTCCATCAAGGAAATGTATTTTTTTTCTTGAGGAAGCAGTGCCTCCTGTCCTTTAAACACAGATATTTGCTCGTTTACTTTCCTTGGCTATATATCATGCCCCAGTCTTCAGCAGATCATAAAATGAAAGGAGTTGCTTTTGTCTTGCAGTAAAAGGATTATCACGAGTTCTTCTTCAATCCTGTTTTAGTAAAACTTTATACTGTAGCTCTATGTTACCATTCTGAGCTCCACTCTCAACAGCTAGTATGCACTGATTCCCCAATCAAGGGGTTGGAGATGTCTCATGTCCCTGTGGTCTGAGAAATGGGAAGAAACATCTGGAATTTCAGATTATTAATGCCCTAGATGTTGCAGCTGTGGAATGTAAAGAGTGGTAATGACCTTGAGGAGGATTCTATTATGATGCTGTTTATGTATTTAAGGTCTACTAACGCTGTATGATACAATGTCACCTTACAACCATATTCACATGTAATCATGGAGCCTATTTTAACAGTGGTTCATCTTTTGGCATTATACCCACAGAATAATGAAGCACTTGATATACACAGAGAAGAGAAATACGTATTTAGGCTACTCTGCAAAATGCAGTTGAAGCACCCTTATGAATCAGTGTTGAATATTGGATCACTACCTTATTTGAATGTTCACTGATTTTCACTGGAACAGTCCCAGATTTCATGACACAACTAATCCAGCTGCCTCTAACTACCACCAGGATTAACACTGCAAGGAGCACAATGCTCATAATCATCTTAAAATAAAGACAAATATTGATATACTTTAGTTTAATCATATACTTATTGCTAAAATTATAATTTTAATACAAAAGTCAGATTTCTATGTTAGCCATAACTGAGCATTAAAATCAGACCTGTGTTTAAATCAAATTTAAATGGATGGAGATTGCCACAACGCTCCAATGATTTGAGCTGATCCAAGCATTCCTAGCAAATTCAAGATGAACCTTCAATCATTAACTTCCATGTTTTCTCATTTTGTAGTTTAATCTTTTATGGCATGAGGTTGCAATCTTGATTTTAACAACCTTTCCATACAAATGCACAATGTTAAAAAAGATGGCAGAAATACAAAATATTAAGTAAAACTTGTTGTAGTATAAGCAGCTTGGAGATATTTTTTTCTTTCAAACTAAGAATCACAGCGTGAATTAGACTAAATGCCAAGAATAAAGTAACAGCTTAAAATGAACAGTTGAAATTAACAGGTGTTACAGCATATGCTAGATATAACTGCCAAGTATTTCACACCTTCATTAAAACCTTTCGTGTCAAATTTAAGGCAATGTTAAAATAAAGACAAAAAAGCATAGCTTAGAAATGAATAGCTAATTGTTAAGTTTCACAATCAGGATATATGGTGGCAGAGAAATTCTCAGTTCACTTTGTGTAGGAATGTGTTTTAACTGGGAAGATCCTCACCCAGAGCATATCACACTCGATTTTAATTCAAGCAACTTTGTGTTTAACCTTTAGAAAGTAATGTAATTTACAAAGCGTTTCAGTAGGGGAGATAATGGAACAACAATGCATTCCTGTTTCATGGGGGTATGAAAAAGGCAAAACCAACCAAGAACAGTGAGAGGCACAGACTGAATCCTGAAACACCTGGAAACCTGTATCCCAGAAATCTGGCACTGCTTTGGCTAATATCAGCCACAGGTTCTCCACTGAATTTGCAAGGTTTCAGGACTTGTCAGGGTAATGTTTTGTTACGTTATCACAGTAAAGGCATAATTTTCTTCTGACCAAGTGGCTATGCCTAATTTGCTTTGGTTTGTTCTCATTACTGCATGGTAGAATCATATTTTCATAATGTGAATAACAAACAGGTTTTTTGTGCAGAACAAGGTATTTCTGACTCTAATAATGTAGTATAGAGGACTGTAGACCCATGATGACAGCAGAGACTTTGAGTAGTGGATAATATGTACAAGAGTAATTGCATAGGGTTTGGCACTAGAAATCCCACTTCCATAAAAACCCACCAACTGTCAATTAAAGAAATGCAGACCTGGAAGTGGACCATGTCAGTCTTAGGAGTAAAAAAAAGAAAAAATAAAAATACTATCTAGCTTACAGAAAAGACACCATAAATAATAAATTCAGTTGTAACTTGGAATTACAGACCAATGAAGAAAAAGCAAAGTGTACAAGAGTTTTAGCAAACGTGTAAAAATAACAGCAAGTGGATCCTGGCTACAGAGCTAAAAACCAAGCAGGGAATGGAAGGATAGTCATAACTCCAGGAAAACTGGTAGAATATAAGAAGAGTGTGCATAGCAATATTTACTTTATTATTACTTTTGAGAATTTTTCATAATAAAAGTATTCTTTCTTATTATATAATAATTAGATCTGAGTTAAGACTAATTCCTAGATCAGGCCATTAAGATTTCATTCATACAATGACTAATTACTTGGCTTTATGAATTAGGAGTGTTTCCTCTTTGCCCACAGAAACCATTTTGGTCATAACAAACTCCGATCAGGAACACAGCATCAGCTCACTGAGACTTGTTTTGCTCCCCTATCCGTGGCAAGACCTATTTGAAAATTCCATGCGAGTTTTGTTCCTGGTGAATGGAATGTTCCTTCATCACCAATGAATTTTTAAGGAAGTATTCTCCATACAATAATATTACCCCACAAGTTTGTTGTTTTTTTTTTTTTTTAGAGGGGAGTTGTTTGTTTTCAGAAAACCATGCTGTTAAAAATATCTAAATCAGTGGGTGGTGCATGCCTATGTTATTTATATCCTTTTATCTGCAGCTTGGAACCACAGTTAAAACATGTTACAGACAGATTCCCTGTGTCACTGATTCTAGAGTTGTTTTTTATTTTGACATTATTATTCTGAGAGAGAAATGTGAACTTTATATTATATTTTACAAACATAGCTTTTCTTTTTATTTTTCCCCTGAAAAATGTGTAATAGGGAATATTATCATTTATTTGCAGTCCAATAACATGTAGAAGATAAAAGTTGTATTGATGGAGGTGGTGTATGAATATATAACAAAAACATGGCCACCAAAGATTATAATCTTAATTCAGGTAAAGAGAAATGGTTTGGTTTCTCAATACAAATGCCACAGGCACATCATAGAAGTGAGAATTCCATGAGTATGGGAACGTGCATCACCAGTGCACGCTGATTGCTTAATCAGTCCAAATATTTTAGAATTTCAGGACTACAGTATTCTTTAAAATTGTGAGGTAATAAATACTTATTTGAAGTATGATTTCCTTGTCAGAAGGTTTTAAAGGAAATATTTGAATTTAGCACATAACTAAAGAAAATTGCACCATTCGTTGTACTAATTGCTTCCTGGTGTATGCAGCTATGTCAAAGGACAGTTCAGGAATACAAAATCAGGCATCTTCCAAAAAATATTTAATTCAGGGAGTTTTTATTCCCACTTTGGAAGTTACTCTAGAATTCACTTCCTCTGGTAGCTTTATGAATGCATTATGATAATGTAATTCTAAAATATTTATTTTAGCTAATAGCTATTTCTTTTAGGTGAACACAAACGGTGCTGAAGAGCGTTGTAAAGAAGAGACTGGGAATGAAACCAGAAAAAAGTATCTCAATCTTTTTGGATTTTGAAAGAAAACAGAGCAATTTTTTTTTTTTTTCAGATGGATGTTTTTAAAATACATTGTCCTTAGCCAATGATGATGTGAGAGGAATGCTTAGATATGTAGCCAAGCGTGAATACATATCTCCACTGCTAATAGAGTGGCTTATTATTTTTTAACTTTTGATGAAATCATAACATTATAAGTTTTGAAAGGTGATTGAGCAAATTTTTCCACTTTTTTCATCTTTCTCTTTGACTGATCTTTTAAAATAAGCAGATGCTGTGACACAGTCTGTATGTTCTGGGGAGGGGTTTGTCCTCCTTTTCCATTCCCTGATTTCCCTAAGGGAACTGCTGTTGAACTGGACAGCAAAAGCAGCTGATGGAGCAAATTGACATCTCAATAAAATCCAATAAAAATACAGATACAGAACTAGAGCTTTCTTTCATTAGTGGATTGCTGGGTGCATTCTTTTTCTTGAAAAACTATAATTTTCTGAGGTTGGAAATGATTTTAATTTTTTTTTTCTATTTTCAATGAAGTGGTAAACAAAAAAGAGTCATTTTCCCAGCCATTGCTTTTCATCATCTCCACGGCTTTTCTTCTCTTTTCATTCCACTTTTTCAACTTGGAAGTAAAAAAAAAAAAATAGAAAAAATTGAAATAACAAAAAAATGATAACAAATGTATACATATTTAAACATATAGACTATTTTATGTCTTTTTGATTCCCATTTTTTTTCTCCAGAGGCTTTTAGAAATCACATGGTGGTCTACTTAGCCTTCAAGTAGTCTACTTTTCTGTGAAGTTAAATAAAAAATTAATTAGCAAGATTTGGCTCAAAGTATCACTGACAATATAAATTTTTTAAATTTTCATTCAGTGTCCTGAATCTTCAACCACTGACTGAGAGTATTTGTTACATTATGCTTGCATAGTAACCTAAATAAGTGAAATTTTTTGTCTCTGCCTACTTGATACCGTTTAAAACATCATCAGCCATCACATCACATCAACAACCCAATAAATACTTGCACAACTTGTGCAAGAGCACAGCCACAGTGCCAGAGACATCCATCCAGAGAGGGCTCTTGATAGTCAGTGTTACAAGTGTTTATACCTTTGGAGATCTGAATTATCATTGCTGATTTATCACATGTGACTGTTAGTTTCATCATTGCACCTATATCTTTTTTATTGTCAGCACTCAATTTCCAGTGAAATTATTAGTGAAAGAAACACTCTTATCTCCAAGTTCTCCTGTTGGCTTTTTCAAGAAAAAATATCAAAGCTGCAGAGACAGACAACCCTGACAAGTTTGATAGACTTCAAAATGGGAGCCTACATGGATGAAGATATAAAAATACAGACTAGAGCCTTCTGCTAAAATCTGAAAAGTCTGGTTTCTTGCTCTTTTAAACAGAACTTGGACAGAAGAGCTGAGCACAACAAAACAGGACTTCAGTGCTTTACTGTCAATCTAAATTCATCATATGGAACCTATTATTCAAGTCATATTCCTGAGAGCAACTCAACAAGAGCAGAAGGATTCCACATTTTCTAACAAGCTCTATTGAGTGTAATTCTGCATTTTAATTATATTTTTTTAATTATTTTGAATGTGGCTTCTTAAAAACAAAACAAACAAAAAAAAGAGAGAGACAGAAAAAGAAAGAAAGATCCTTATAAAATCTAAAAAAATCAAATTCATGTGTTCTAGCAGCATGGTTTGATTTTTAATAAACCTGGACAGTCACAAAATATTTTTCCCCCTGAATGGAAAACACATAGGACAAGCATCCTCCGTGTTACAAAAATGAGTCACAGGCTGCTCACAGCTGGATAGCTTGATGCTGCCAATTTTTTTTTAAAGATAATTAGATTCTAGTTAGATATGGAAACATCACAATTTTTTTAACCCAGCTCTTGTGTATAAATTATATAATTTCCAAAATATCAGCATTTTCCATTTTGAGTTAGTATGAGTAACCTGTGTTTAGTGCGGCAGGCAGACCTTGTGCTGTCATGAGACAAAATATGCTTAGATCAGAAAGAGGCTTTCACCATAAGGGCCCCAAAGAGCACTGGTACTTCTGAAAGGACCAAGCAGCACTTCACAGCCCAATGATTTCAGCTTGGTTCTTTTCAGATACATGAAAAGATTTTTCTTTGTTTCAGAGTGACTCTTAAATCAGCTCAGTGAACTTTCTGAGTGGTTCCTGAGTTCCCGTAGGCTGGGGGTCCATGAAGAGAGGTGCACACGTGCAGCTGCTAATTTACTCACCTGCAGATCCCAGAAAGGGAGCACCTGTTGTGCTGGGTTTGACTGGGCTTGTGTCAATTTTCTTCATGGTAGCTTTTATGGGAGTATGTGACACAGCCGCGCGGTGAAGGCGGAACGGACCGAGCGCTGCGTCGTCCCTGAGCGGCCGCGCAGGACCCTCCATAGAGGACTCTCAGGGGGGCTCGTGAGCCACCTTGCAGCCACCCAGACCCACCTGTGTGGTGGAAGCACTCTCTCACACTCACACAGCCTTTGGACGCGTCAGCCGGAGATAAAGGAGGCAGAGAGGCCTTCTGCATGGGGTTCCAAGGGGTTTATTCCTTGGAGCAGCCCAGGGGCAGAAAACACAGACAATGGAGGGTCCCAGGGTTATACAGGGGGTGGTACAATGGGGGATAGAGCAACATAAACCAATCAGGTGAGGGCCAGGGGCGGAGAGGGTGCTGAGTGGCAACACAACAACCCATGGGGAAGGAGAGGGGAGGGACAGGAGAACCAGGGACTAATGGGGTTTTAAAGTACATTCTAGAAGGTATACATAAAAGGAGGACATACATACAAAAAAGGTTATACATACATGGGCTGTGGCTTACACACCGCAACAAGTATGGTTTGGATTTGTGCTAAAACAGTGTTCATAACACAGTTTTAATTATTGTTGTTTAACATGATGTTTTATATTATATTTATATTTTATTACTGAGCAGTGTTTATGCAGTGTCAAGCTCTTTCACGCTCCTCAAATTACTCCACCAGGAGGAGGTTGGAGGAGAACAAATAAGTGGGAGAGGACACAGCCTGACTCCAACTGACCCAGCTGATACTCCAGATCATATGGCATCATGGTCAGCACATAGGGCTCAGGGAAGAAGAAGGAAAGAGAGGGGACAGTTGGAGTGATGGTGTCTGTCTTCCTAAGTCACCATTACATGAGATGAAGTCAGCTTTTCTAGGGATGGCTGAACATCTGCCTGCCCATGGGAAGAGGTGAATGGATTCCTTGATTTGTTTTTCTTGAGTATGTGGCTTTTGCTTTCCCTATTAAATCATCTTTATCTTAACCCATGTTCTTTCACTTTTACTCTTTTTCACTTTTACTCTTCTGATTTTCTCCTCCATTCCACCAGCAGCGCTTAACCACAACACCTGCTAAGTAACAGAGGGATCCCAAAAATCCCAGAATTGTGATATATTTGGTTGGTCCCATTTTTAATACGTAGTAGAGGAAAATAGTCAACCGTCCATGAAAAGTGGATATCTGTCTTAGTATTCAAACTGAAGCCTAGTGAGTTTTTTTTTGCATCCAGCAAGGGCCAACTATGCAATTTGTAGAAATATAGACTGAAATAAATTATTTGCCCTTCCCATATTTATATTCCATAAAGCCTCTCTTCCATTATTTTAGGCTTGCTGTGCTAAATCCTTGTCCAGCCTGTATAAGGAGGTTGCTGATCCCATGCAGCACAGACAGCTCAGTCCCAGATACTCTCCAGTGTCGGTGCAGAGCTCACACTGAGCCATGTGCCATGCACATTGCCAGCTGGAATTTTCCTGGACTTCCTGAGGCGAATAGACCACTGCAAAAATACATTACTCCCTTTAAGCAACTTATGAAGACCACTTACCATGAATCCTGAGGCCTCATAGCCCTAAAATACACATATGCTTTTCCATTCTCTGACTTTTTGGGAAATAACTGACTCCGTTCAAGTGGAAAGGTCACATGCTGGCTACCTGCAAACTTTGCTTTTTAAAAATATGTAATATCAGTTAATATTTGTTAATGCAAACGTGTTCCTGTTGCTGATTTGTCCTCTCAGGGACTGAGATGATGACAAAGGAAGCGGTCCTGGAAGGACTAGCATCCCTGTACAGAGGCAGCTGCTTCCAAATCCCCAAGTGTTGCTATAAGCAATTGAGATGGCAGTTCATGTGCCTGGAATCCTTTACAGCTCCTGCCTGCCGAAGAACAGCTTGACCAGAAATAACCCAGTGAGTATGGAAAGAAATGAGTTCATCTTCCCATCTTTGGCTTAAGCTTTGTCTTGGGGCTCATAGCAATTTCTCTGCTGTAGATTACATGGCTGGGTACCTTTGGGAACCCTTCCCAATTTAAAAAGGCCAAGGGAGAAGCACATAAAAAATGAACTCTTCCTGGCATCTGATTCAACACATTGTTTAGTCACATGTTCCTCCACCTCTCTCCAACACAGAGCCAGAGAAATATACAGTTCAGTAGAGACTGTGAATATTTTTGCCATTGGCTGGAATTTTCCTATTTTGTCCAATGAAGAACTGATGGATGCCTTTGTTTATCCACCAGCTCCATCAGAAAATGCCTTAGTAATATATTCACTTATGTAACTGTACTCTGATTTTATTTTATTTTATTTTATTCTCTTTCTGGTTTGCATGTATGATGCATCAGCACTGCTTTTTATGTCTACTGATCACATCATTAATGCCCAGTGATTGCTATTTTCACAGTGAAATACTTCAGTGAAAGATCCCGCTGTGGACATGGAAGGCCTTAAGCTGCAGATCATGGTCCATGTGGGATGTCAGATGTGGGAAATTTCACAGATGTTGCATGCATACATATGTACATGTGTGTCTGTGTATGTAAATCATATTTGCACACGTTCAGTATTCAGTTTTGGTTACTGCTGGACACATTATAGAGGACTATAAAAGCTTATATGGGATTGGTTTGACTGAAAAAAATGGTTTTTATCCATTTGTAGACATTCCCCCCCNTTCTGTCAAAAAAAAGTTTTTTTATTTATATTGAAACATCCCCCCCCCCCCCCCCCCGTAAAGATATCAAATTACTGCTTTTTAACTCCTGTTTTTTACTTATGCACTGCCAGTTTGTGCTGCTAGCTCTTCTGCAAAGGACAAAGTAGTGCCTTCTATGAGAAAGACATCATGGTAGAAAGAGTTTCAGCACTGAAGAATTCTTCACAGATGAATCTAAGTTATGTAATTTTCTATTGCCTTTCCTAAAAATGGAAGATGAAAAAAAGATATGTTATTATACCTTACATCTCTTAGACAAGAGAAAAGCAGTGCTGTTTTGGTGGGGTTTTTTTCCTGTTTCTCCAGCAGCTTCTGTGTATAAATTATACATTTTCTTAAATATCTGCATATCCTATTTCAGGTTTGAGCTGATAACCTGTGTTTTTGCGCAGTAGGAAAACCTCATGCTGTCACAAGTGACAGTGACACAGCCTCACATTTCGCTTCCCTTCATCCCAAGGAGCCCTTTGCTATTATGCCATTAGAGATAATGCAGAGCTTTGAATTGAAACACCACAGACACCAGTGATGCCTGACAACCTCCCTGGCCCGTGAACTGCCACCCTACAATGGGACCTGCTCAGCTGCACCAGCCCACATTGAGAGGAGATACTCAATTCTGCAGAGGACAGTGTCAAGCTGTAACACCTTCCCCAGCTAAGGACCTGAAGGAGACTTGTGCTTCTCCTCTGAAAAGATAGAAAGTTATGTGTCAAGATTGCAAAAATTACATATATATGCAACATAAATACCCTTAGAAATCAAAATAAATATCCAAGCAAATTTGGCTTCAGGGTGGCATTGCATGTGTTCTGGGAATTGTTTGCATGTTGGAGCAAACAGAAGCTTGGGGGCAAAGGTGCTGTCATGAATTTCTCTTTGCAGAGCTCGGAATGGTTGTACCTTCCATGGGAATGGGGATGCAGAAATGTGGCCACTAAATCTTACAGCAAAGGACCAGCATTAAAATCTTTTAAATCTTTTATGAAAAATGCAGAAGACAAGGAGATAATCTATTTGTTATGTAAAGTGTTCAAGGAGACTTTCATTTTAGCAGCATCCATTATTCCCCTTTCTTTTAGCTGCAGAGCATTTTTATGGGGAAAATTCCCTGGTTGATAGTGTCTTTTTATACAGTATTAAGATGATATTAACTCCCCCTTTGGGAGAGAATAATGAAGTAAAAAGCAGCTGAGATGGCTGGAGTTGTACTTGTTGTGTCTTTTATTGGAATCTGGGCCTGCTCCCTCGAAAATAAAATAGGACAAGCACATATGCAAAGAGAGTAGGGAAAACAGCTTAAAAAAAAAACCCAGAAAGCTTCTCTTTGTACTGTTGACTCTGATTTGTAACCTTGCTGCTGGAGAAAAACAAGTACAGCACAAAGTCTTATCAGCGACTCCAAGAACCTGGCAGGCTTGAACTGGTGTCAAGCTGTTTAAGACATTGCTATTAGCTGCCTTTCTGGTCACAGGGTTAGCAACAATAAAAATAACAACAAAAAATGAACAGGAAATTTAAGAAAAGGGAAAAATAAATAAATAAATAAATAAATAACCTTAAAGAGGTTTGGCCAAGCTAAGACAGATTATAATTAAACAGAAAAAGGTGGGAAGGGAGGGTTAAAGAGAAGGAAGGACAAGGTTGAGAGCACCAAAGCTGACTTACACCAAGGGCACACGGCTCATGCTGTAACCAGCCTTCAGCACCAAAGCTGGTGCCAGAAATGCTGCTATTGCACTCTTCCTCTGTATCTCTTGTCCACTCTGCTTCTCTGTTTTCTCAGGATCAGAAGCACAGAAATATAAAAGCATCACTGCAAAATCCTAAAATATGGTAAGCCTGGAAGCTGAAATGAAAACTGTTTTTCCTTTCCGTTTTATTGTCTTCCCAGCAGTACTGTCAAACTATCCCTGCCAAGCACAGCAACTGGCATAATATCCCATCTTCACATCTTTTTATTCATCTGTTATAGCTGGTTTTTTACATGCCACTGTTGCTCCATTGCTTTCTCATCTTTGTTCTTCTAATTTACCAGAAAATTGGAATCATCATCCAGGCTATCAGGAGGCCTCCTTGTTTGGACTGATTTCGCTATTTACACATAACTTTTATTTACTTTTAGAAACAATGTTTTATAACATGTTTTGTTGGTCTTTTGCTGTCTTGAATGATGGAGACCATACACTTCTTTGCTGCAGCGTGAGTGAAATAAAAAATTCCAATATGCCGCCCATGCAGTCCTGGTACAGTGCGTCTAAGATCAACTTCCTAGATGAGAAAAACTGGACCCTTGCAGTGGTATGGGGAGAAACTTACAGACCAATTCACATTTATTTCATGTACAAGAAGCCCTCAAAATAAGATCTCTGCGCTTGATCCTCACCTCTAAAAATTGTGCAAGGTCTGCCAGGACCTCTCTGTGAGCCATTTGGGTTGACCTCTCTGCTTGGTCTTTCACATCCTGAACATATCAAGCATGCAGGAATGGAGGGGGTAGAACATCCTGAGATGGCAGCTGAGCACAGCCTGAGGTCTTTGTGAATCTCAGTCCCTCTCTGAGAGGCAAATGTCATGAGATTACATTTGAGAACAGGAAGTTATTTTACAGTCAACACCAGAAGAGCATTTCTCCATGTTACAGCGAATCAGGTTTTTTGACTTATTGCCCATATCTTCATTATTATCCCCTCCTATTCTTCCCTTGCTCCTGCCACAATCCATTTGTGTCCAATCCCTAAGAAAGAAAAATAATTATCTTCTAAATTTGGGTCAGGGTAGTAGTCTTGCTGAAGAAGCAACACCACATGATGTGAGTGCAAGTCTAAGACATGGCAGTAAGATCTGATCCCAGTTTCAGATTAGTCAGAGAAAAGAGGAGAGACAAAGAAAAGCATTGGCAGCGTCCTTTGCATCAGCCTTGAGGGTGGCTGGCTGGGGTAGCTGCCTGCTCCCCCTTGTGCTGGGCACTGATTTCCCTGTCCCTATGACAAGTAGCCTCACTTAACATAGTGACTGAGAGAATGAGAGGTGGAACAGAGTCCACAAAAAGGGATTACAATGGGGTCTGGCTCTTCTGGTTCATGTCACTCTTTAGCAGAGCTAAGTTTGATTTCTATCCCTGGAGAGTATGTTTCTGAGGGAAGGAAAGAGTGGAGGACAGACACAAAACCCACAACGCTCTAGATCCTGTTCTGTATAGTGCTAATGTCAGAATAAACAGACAAACAAAAACCCAACAACAAACCTTACAGAACCAGCTATATACACTGGACACATAAATCACAGAGAGGAGTTTAGACACTCTTTTGCACAGCTTCATTCAGTGAGTTCCAGATTAGGTTGATATATGGGATTTATGTACTGTTCCACGGAGATGCCACTGTCTACTGACTTTGGAGGTAGGCTTAGGCAGCTCAGATGCTTTGCTGGGAGCTACTTAGCTGATTTTTTTTAAGGAAGTTTTTGTCTAATGGATAGATCAGTTCTCATTCTTCTAAACTGATCTTCAAAGACCCCCCAGTTAGTCTCCACCATTCTCAGGGGCTTGATGACCTCCACATAGTAAATATTTTCTGTGAAAACGCCATCCCACTATACTAAAACAAAAGCCTGTCAGAAGATTCAGATGGTTGTGTATTTCTTCCTTTACCTCTATTATGGAAAAAAGCAAATTCTATTTCAGGCATCATGGTTAGAAAAATTCTTTTCCAAATTTGTGCCAACTTGTGAATAATTTTTTCAGTTTTCCAGTCAAATGCTTCAGTGCTGAATCATTTTCCTAAAGCTGGAATAACAGACTTTTATTTAATCACTTTGTAACGTGCTATACTATTCACATATTTCTGATAAGTAAGACTTGTAATATCTTTACCTTTCTCCTTTTCTCTTGTTCAAAAGAGAGTAACCATGATTCAAAATGGGACTGTCATCATGTAAAAATAGTCTGGTTTTCTTAGGACATTTAGCAGTTGTTTTCTTTCTTTCACAGACCTACTTGGCAATAAAACAAGAGGAATTAAGTGAAAGCAGGAAAGCAGTTCCAGCACTGGGTCTGGATCATGTGGTACATTTTGTGTCACTACAAAGGACCAGTATAAAACTGAGCATGGCATGACTTTGCCCCAGCATCTACTTCAGAGGACAGAGGGAGTCAGTAAACAGGAATGGGTCAAATACATTTATATACTCCTAGGGGTAGAAAGGAAGCTAAACAGAAATGTTAATCATGTATCAACTTTTTAATAATTTCTGATTTACCTTAGTTGTCAGACTGAAAATCAGTTGCAGTTGGTAGCTGCACAAAGAAAGAAGTCAAACACGAAGGGGTCAGAAGAGGAAGGCGCAGTCAACAGAGGGAGGGAAGGCCTACATGAGACCCTCAGAACATACAATCTATGACTGTTCCTATCTCATTTCTGTCTTAGGGCTGCATTTTTGGGCTGGTTAAATCCCGTAATTTCTGTTTCTAGAATTACGCAGTAGAGAAACTCATCTTTCAGTGGGTGCTTTAAGTTTCTATGGGGTTTTTTTGACACAAATCTTTAAACCATGTTTCATGTAAAAAAGAAAAACAAAATAAAAGTTAGCATCATGATTTTTTTACTGCATATTTCAATATTTACCTTTTCATTCTTCTTTATTTGGCATTATTATTTGAATAAATTTAAGGGGTTTGTTCAGGAAAGGTTCATACACTCAGACTCCTTACTTATTCAGAGTGATTCTGAAAGCTTTCTTAACAAATCTTCAGCTTTGGGACTTTCACATGCTTCAAGAACCTTTCTTCAATCTGTGCAGGTTTGCTGAACTGAAATTACTTGCTGAGGGCCATGATCCAATTCCTGTTGAAGTCAATGGAAGTCATTCCAATTATTTCAATGGAGCAGGATCCAGTCCATAAGTCATTGACTGCTTGAAGTTTTTCTGCAGATGCTGAATCTCTCTTAATGTAAAAAGCACATTCAGTAGCTAGGAACAGGCTGTAATGGGGCTGAGGGAGTACAGAATGTATACAGCACTTAATTAAACACATCATTCTATACTGCCATAAAGCATTTCCCACATTAAGTGTTGTTCACATCTCATAGGAGATTTAGGGTTTTGAAAACCCCCACAAAATGTCCCAGCTGTTCTATAGACTATATCTTATAGTACTTGTCACTGTGTGTAGGAAGGGTAATTAACCTAAAGAACATTATATTTCACTGCCAAATGCTAAATGTCAGTATTATAAATTTCTTAATGTAAACAACACATTTAGAAGCAGTTGGAGAGATAGAGATATTCTTTGAAAAGGTATTTCACTAAGGGACTCAATGGCCCAGGCAACTGTCACAAGATACCTGAAAGTCATCTTTTCCAATTCTACAATGTCTAACAAATCAGTAGGATGTCGCTGTGAAGGGAGGTACTTGAGGACTTAATGTGGTAGATCTGACTGCACACAGAAGTAGTCCTCTCTTCTCCTAGTCACAATTATTCATAAAGAGCCTATTTCCTCGGTGAATGCTATGTTCTTGAAATGGTTGAAACATGTAATTTCTGTCCAGTACAATTTTTCTTTTTTTTTTTTTTTAATTTCACATTTTATAATGAAAAAAAAATAGTATTTCATAGTCTTAAGCAGTTTTCTACCTTTTTTGTGTGGTGTTTGGGTTTTGGCTTTTGGTTTGTTTGAGGTTGTTTTGCTTTTGTTTTTATTTATTTGCTTGTTTAAAATAGAAGCAGCCTTCCATGGTATTGCTCTCTAAAATCAACCTTTAACTTACACTTTTCAGCTATTCCCAGTCTCTCTCTTGTTCCAAAAATGTTAACTGATCTTTCACAGCTTGTGAAAGGTTTTGGCAAGTTAAATCGAGTTGAGTATTTCAGAGTCAGGGAACACTCTGGCTGTAGGAAATCCACACCTCAAACAGAGCTACTTCAGACTCCAGACATCACTAACGCAGAGGCAGAAGAGTAACTCAGGAACCTCTGCTCCAGCAAAAGCACTTGGGGCTTGAATGCTCCTTACTCTGCAAAAGCTTGAGGGGAATCCATTGACACAAGTTTGGTGAACCTCTCCCAAACATGTGGATTATGAAGTCTATTATTCAACAAGAGCTAAACTGGGTCTTTTAGACTGGTAAATCACTTCTCTGAAAATGAAATTTTCACTGAGAAAGTGTCCAGGCAACTATGGTATGTTTATGCTGTCCTATTATGTGGTCTTTGCTAACTTCATAGGATTAAAGAACATAAGCTTCTGTGACCACCGAAAATGGCTTTTGTCCTTAGACTGACCTTGCCTTTTTTCCCCAGTATCAGACCTTATCAGAATTCAACGATGGAAGTGCAGATGGCTTTTCTGAACAGATCCTTCCTTCTAACTGAACAATTCTGACTTCTTGTCCAGTGTTTCATAGTGCTTTACCTAGAGGGCAAAGAACTCTGGACAGAGAAAGATAACCAAGATGTGTGAAGAATAAAAGGAAGAAAGAAAGATAAGCATGGAAGAATAAGCAAGGTTCTGAAATAATTGATCTGTCCATAATGGTAACAGCATCTATACAGAAGGAATTTCAACTTCATTTGGAAATCTCTGATGGAAAATTGGTATTCTTTTCCAAGTCTGATACTTCGATTAAATCCGCTGCTTTCTGATTTTGAACTCTTCAAGCCAAAAAAGAAAACAGAAAAACACCCACTATGATGGGGACTGACTATGGCCCACTGCACTCCGTGTGGCTCTCCAATGACTCTTACAGGAGAAGTTTTGGTCTTATGATTACTTTCTCTGCAAATTCTCATTTCTGTTGTTTCATGCAATTTTTGAGAAGTGGTCTTGGCCACAAGTCATCAGAATTTCCCTTCAACAGCACAACAGCACAAGCAATAATCCTTGGTTGGCAGTGATCTCTTTGAAAGGAGGGGACAGTCAAAGGCTTAGATCTGCATTTTGCATTCCTTTCTTTATTTTACTTCATTTATTAAAATTCTCACTGTAGTCAGGATTTTGAAAATGAGAATCCTGGCTACTGACAACACATGCAATTATTACTGTGACTTTTTCATGGAAAAAATGCAGGTGTATTGTTTTAAATGTATTCATCTGGAGAAAAACCTTTTCTCAGCATCATGACAATTATTTATGAGTTGAAAATTACTAAGTAGTTCATCTCATTTTTCCAGCTGTCAGTTTTCTTCACTGTCTTTTTCTCCTTGCAGAAAGTGAAAGTGTTCAATATGGCTTCCAGTTTTTTCCTTAAGACCAAGTACAGAAGAAATTACTAAAAATCCTTTATCCAAGTCTAAAAATGTCTGAAACTGTTGACACAATCTCATGAGTTTCTTGTCCCTATTACAGAATTTTCACATGAAAGATGCTCTAAAACAAATTTCATGTTGATACTACTGTATGTAAATGACTTGCAGCATTTTTAAGTGATTTGTTAAGGTTTAAAACAGATATTCCTGAAGTTAGATGTTTTGATTACGGAGACAATAGAGTACACCGTAATGAAAAGACAGAGCTTTCCAGATTTATTAATTGCAAAACACTGACAGGCAAAACTGTACATTTAAAATTAATTTTAAAATACGGTACAAAAAATGAGTAATGAACTTCAACTCTCTCATTTAAATGTTAGTTGAATATCTATGAAAAGGATCTTTAATTCTGAATAATGCATTCCGAGTAAAATTTGTCCACTGAGAGCTAAGCAATTTCTACACAATGATAAAACCTTTTGGTCCTACCTATAGTGTCACACCGCAAATATTCCAGTTGGAAAATTTTCTTGCCTAAGTTCTCATTATTTACTTACTGATAATACAGAACTAAACATTTACAATAAAGAAAAGCCTGATTTTTTTTGCCAAAGCCATTCTTTGTAAAAGACATCAGGAAAAATAAGGGAAAACCTAACTGATTCACGGTCCTCTGGGAAATTTGAGAATGACAAGTATTCATCAGTATGTAAATACCCACATATTTGATGTTCACATGCATCTTCTGATGGTCCTATCAAAACATAGCTCCTGATGTAGGAACATAAAAGTTTGTCTAGCCACAGAGCACTAATCATCTTCTCTATAATTAATGACAGCTACCTTCAAAATTCCCTCCTTGTTTAAGAAGATGATAACACATTTTGGGACAGAATCAGTTCCTTTTTTAGTAGCATATCTATTATCTGGCATATCTATTTTACTGCATAAAAAATACCAATGGGATTGCACATTTCTGATACCATTAATGATCAGTGGTTATCTCTGGAAATCACTCAGGAGTTTGTTCACAGAGGATTTATGTTTCATTTTCATGGTTTATGGGAAGACTTGCTTACCCACAGCATACATCACAGACATTGCCAAGAGGCAGCATGCACCTGCTGATATGGTATATTGTCCTCTGCAGAAGTAAATAAGTAAGAGACTTTGAAAGGTATGCTGTAGAAATAATTTTATGTTCTATAAACTTTTGACGAGACTTTGAGCCCATAATTGTAGTCCTGTATTTTTTTTTCTAAAATAATCCCTTATGAAATATGACAAAGAGGATTTTTTTTCTTCAAGTTAGATAAATTAGCTACTCCTAGCTAATGTGTAACTTCTCTCCTGTAAGGGAAACTTCTGGAAGTTTTCTTAGGCTTAAGTTACCATAATAATCAACTAAAAGCAAAGAAAATAAGTATTAATACATTTTTGTCCTGAGAGTGACCCATTTATCAAAGAGACTTCTCCCGGATAAAAAGGTCACTGTGAAACACCTTCTCATTTTATTTCCCCTGTATACTAAATTTTCTTTTCATCATAAATAGACTTAATAATAACGAATTTATGCACCTACTTAAATGCTTTACAAGTCTGAGGACCTCTTCACTTCCCATTTAACCTGAAAGTAATTGAGGCACAACTGAAATACTCAGAGAAAGAAAAGCTGGAATCAACAGGATTCTTTGCTTTCACACTGTATAAATTTATGCTGAAACATGGGCACTGACATTTCATTCTTAGCTGTTGTCACACAATACTGCATAGCAGATCAAATGCAGCAATTAAAAATGTTTTGAAACTGCAACTCCTACTCCATAAATTACTGCAGTCTTTTGTTACAAAACAACTGAGTCAACTTCCTGTTTGCACTTAAACTATTCACAGCTTCAGCCGATGTCCTGCAGTGTCTTTTCCAAAGGTCACACCACAGTTTTCGATTCACACATTTGATTAAAAATATAAGAATCACAGTGTCCTGGGAAATGATCTGCAGTAAAAATAGATCAAACTACCTGCTGTTTCCAGAATAAACCAGGTTCCTGTCTCTTTTCCCCTTTCAGTAGCATTGCAAAAAGAGGAGGTTATATGCATGTCTTCAGAAATCATACAGCTAAATTAGGGAATTAAAAGTCAGATGTTTGCTTTATTATTTTTATTTTTTTTTTTAGAGCACAGCTTCTGTAACTGATAAGAATGTGCTTGGTTTAAAATATGGTTAAGGAAAACCAAGGGACAGAAAACTAAGAGTACTTAGATTTTATGAGGACCAAGACCTCCTTTCTTTCTTCTTCAACTGCTGCAACACACTTTTGCACAATTGCCTTCAGACCACAATTGCCTTCATAAATAGGAGTCGTAACTTTCCTTACACTGACAAATGTCCTCCCTGAAGTCCTATCTGCATTTAATGAAGTTATTATGGAAGAGACTATGAAGACTACATTGTCTTTTCTTTGTCTGAAGTTCATCTTCCTCAGTATGTGCAGTAGGATAATTAAATGTCTATCCCTTTTATCAATAGTCTTAATACTTTGGTGTCCAGCAAACAGAAATTTTGTATCAGCATTTGCTGCACATGGCACAAAATCCTGGCCCAAAGTGAATAGACAACAGGAAGAAATGCCATGGTGAAATAGATCTCTGTCAAATTACAAATGCCTTTGAGAATTCCTTTTCATTCTCAATGTGTGTACTTCATTTTATGTCATTAGCTCAATCCATCTAATCTCATCTAATCTAAAGCAAGGCTATTATGTTGCCCAAAAGAGATATTCACACCAAACCAGATGACGAATTTTAAACTTGAGCCTTTTTCTGTACTTTTAGCTTCTTCCTGCATTGTCCAGGGAGACATTATTTCAGAATCTTCTAAGGAGGAGTTCTCCAGCTGGCAGAGTGAGCATGTGGGGTTAGAGTGTATTTTCACTGACCTGGGGAATGCTTCCTTGGAGCCTCTGCTTCCCAGAAGAAGATTTGGATACATGAAGAATTGGAAAATTCTAACTAGACTTTACCCAGACCTTGTAGTTACACAAAGTAAAACATGGAATGTGGTGTTGAGACAATTTGTAACAGACTGGTGAGCATTTTGAGTGGGAATGGGCCAAGTTTTAAGAGCAGATCTAACACATGTTCTTTCAAATGTAAATTGGATTAAAAACCGTTCCATTTTACTTACTCTACTGTGAAATGACATTCTGGTTTATTAGCAATGCAGGTCCTGACTAAATTTTAGCATGATTTTTATCTTAAGAGTGACTCTATGGGGAACTTTACATTTCTTTGATGATTTTCATTATAGCTTTAGCTATATTTAAACTGAATTTTCATGTACATAGAACATCGCATTCTTTTAAGCACCAAGATATCAGGACAGACTGAAATAGCTCTTTATGAGCTCTTGCTGTGATTATAGGCTTGGAGCATTGGAAAAGAAAATAGATCCATGTACAGGTAAACAAGTAGTGGCATAGATCTAGTCAACCCTGGTTTTGGAAACATATTACTGCCAATTTCTCCTTCCAGTGATAATTTGTCCCCTTCAGTTACACATATCAGTCCTGCTATGGGATCTGACAGCATAGAACTCCACAAAATCTCCTTCATCAGACCTTCTTTTATGTGGGTTGGAGCTGAAACACACATTTTCATAATGAATATTGTCGAGTTGATGGACGAGACGTTAACAAAATCATTTACATGGGTACTCGGGGAAGCAAATGTAGTGATTTACTCTAATAGTTCCATTACAGTGCTGCACACTGGCAAAGTATGCACTGTCCATTTCAGAATCTTTGCCTCAGAAGAAAAATAACTCTGACTATTGATATTCTAGCCTAAATAACTGTTCTTATAAGTTATTCTTCTAAAAAGTACTTTTTTTCATTCCTATTAAATATATTTTCTTTGGTCAACATAAAATCTCAAATTGCAATATTGGAAAAAAGAAGTCTTGCAAGCCTCTACTTTTATATTCCCACAACTTAAAAATAGCCACAGCAATCTTTTTTGTCACTATATTTTGTGAAAGTATACTGTATAACAACACTACATTGTTTTGATAGCTCACAATTGCAAGTATGCTTTCCTGATCCAATTTCAGCTTGATATTTCTGCAATAGATCATATCACAAAAGCGTTGTAGTCAGAGCAAAGACTTAGCATAATTCCTATATTTAGGGTTCTGTCAACAGATGTTGAAAATACAAAGAAACAATTTTGAAAATAGAAGTCATGGCAAAATGGACATTTGTCAATCAAGCCTGAAAATGTGTCTGGCTACCTGGCTTGCCAGCAGTTGCATACATTACTGTCCTTGGACTGTAGCTGTAAATGCACCAGCATACAGCAAAGCTGCCCAGAGAAATAAATCAGTCTGAAAGTAACCTACTTCTTTCTTTCAAATTACCATTAATATCATTTTGCTTTTGCAAGATTAATGCACCTTAGCAGACAAATATACAGTGAAACCAACTGTCTTGTCTATGCTCCAGCTTTCAGTCATGTTACTGTCTTTTTCTACATTACTTATGTATATACATGTTTCTAAGCAAATTTAGAGCTCAGATGTACAGTACAGAAGACAGGGCAGATACAGATGAAGCAGCAGTAGCAAAGTAGCTTTTCTAATATTTCCTTTCCAAGATAAAGGGAAACTTCTGTGATTAGGAGAATGTCTCTGTCTCCCCAAGGAAAACTAAAGATAATGGAATTTATTTTTTCTTTTTCTGAGAAAGAACAGAAAAATACTAAATCATATGGAGACCACCACCCCAGAACTTCATGTATTCAGTGGTTCTTTAATGAATAGTAGGTGGGTTTTCTGGCAGATCCGGTTCCTCTTGTCCCAGTACTGCCACTGTGCACTCCTAGGGCACAGAGACTTGTTGCAGAAGGGTCAGGTCTCTTTTGTCAAGTAAAGCTGCATATTTCCCTGCACCTTTACTTTGAAGAGAAACAAACATTTTCTGGCCCATTTTCTCACCTTAATGCCACTGTAACTTAGCACTTTTCCATTTTCTTCAACTCTGCCTGCTCACTTACTTGAAGTGCAAAAAACTATTTACATGAGAAGACCCCTGCCTGAGGTCAAGGTCAATGGGTCCAGCAGTGAGGGGTTACCTGCACTGTCACAGAGCTCTGTCTGTCTCCAAAGCTTACAGACCTAGAGCTGGAATTCATGGAGTTTTATGGGTTTTCAGCTGTACTGAAGAGTTTCAAATCTTCCAGAATGGTTTTTGTGAAACCAGGACTTGAGGGCAAAATACCTGGAACAAGCTCCCATGATAGGATTCAGCTGAGCAAGCATAGAGCAAGAATTCAGCTCAGGGTTAAGGGCACCTAAATGAAGGTGCCTAGAGGGGCACCTAGGGCCTCACCTCCCCTTGTGCTTTGTGGACAACTACTTAATAGGTTTCAGCCTGCCAGACACTGCGAGAACAAGTCAGTTGTCTAAAATCAGTCTTGTACTGCTATTGGAGATGTTCTGTGGTGTCCAAGACATCCTTATTCAGCTGACAGATACCACACAGGACCCGCAGAATATCCTGTGCAAAATCAGCCTGCTACAAGGTGGAACATCCCAGTTCTGACTGCAACAGGCACTGCCATGCGAGCAATTGAATTCACACCTACGTTAGAGTGATGTGAACTTGCCTCCATGCTCCAGTGGCTGCACTGATTAGACTTCTGCTGACTGTAGTTGGTGCCTTGGACCCTTGCATGTCATGGACACGTGTGTTTCAGTGTTGACCTACGTGTCTGCACAGAGATTCCTAAATTTACATGTCTAAATTAGTGAGCTGATCCCATTGCTGTATCTAAACTAACCACTTGAAGCTCTCTTAAAAATACATCAGGGGAGAGAGATGCACTTCTAAAGTGAAATTCATCCTGTCTTAGTGTGATCATTCAGCACTTAGATGGGCCTGTTTATCTCCACTGACTTCTAGAGACCTTTGGGTAAATCCAGGGGTAGGCAGTTACATGGGGGCCGTAAAAGGGAGGGATTCCATTCTCAAAACACAGATTTGTCATTTTGTGCCCTGTGGCTTTCCTCCTTTATCTCCAGGTGTTGCTGTGGAAAAGTAAGAATCTTCCATGCCAAATCTTGAAGCCACTTTTGAAGGACAAAACAGTTTGAAACTTTTAACCCAAAATGCCAGTTTTTCTTCTTTCTTTTTTCCCCCTAAATAGGAGACTAACTTCCCATCATCTCATTTAGAGAAAATGTTGTTTCCTTTCAGCACGTGAATAAATGGCTTTTTGTTAAACTGGGGGTTGCCTCTTGCATTTGGCTGAAAACCAGGGTTTTTTCCAATGATATGTAAAAGTCTCCACCCCTCTCTTTTGTGGCTATTCAGCTTTTCCCAGTGAGGAATGTGTCTCTCACTGAACTTAAATTCAGTAAATTGGTCTCTACATTAAAAATGCATATGATATGAATATTTGAGCACTCTAGGTTTTCAGTAGAAACTATGTATGTTTCTGGTTCTTCACTGAGACCAGACACAACAAAACACTCCAGAATGATGGCATGATTCTTAACCTCTTCAGAAACCACAGTGTACTCTGTCAACAGAAGTAGTTTTGACATACCTGACATTCATACACAGTAGAAAGGGTCACCTTTCAGCTTGCCCTGAAGGACAGTGCAGGGCCAAGCTCTATGTCTTCCCTTGCCTTAGAGTTTTCTTGTTGTCCAGTCATGATCACAGATTTATCTCCAAAGAGATTCAAAACCAAAATTAGAACGTGGGCTTGCAAGACCTTGGCACTCAAAAAACAGTAGAGATCTAGACTTATACTCTTATCTCATTATTTCATTAATAAAACTAAAATAAGAATGCTTCTTTATCTGCCTGCATGAATTTAGATTTATCACTCACTCCCTTACTTGCATTTCTGGGGTCCTGTCATCCAGCCCCTGAGGTCTTGGTTGCCTTTGCACCCATATCACCTGTTATGAATTTGTTAACCTTAAGAAGTATTGGGGAGCTACTACATAGGAAATGCAGAGAGCAAGCACTGAGTGGGAGAACAGTGCCTAAAGCATGTGGGAACAGCTGTGCTGATCAGCAAATCACCAGAACTCACCTGGGATGTTCAATGACTCATAAATTTAATTTCCTTCACTGGGCTATTTAGACTGTCAGCACCACGACCATTTCAACATATTCCCTGCACACATAGATTTTTCTCCTGTGAAACCTTTCAGTGAATTAGATTATTTCAAAGCTCTTGCTGCTGTCTCTGCAAGCACTGGTCTTCTGTTTGCCTTCAGAACCTTGCTTGGCTCATCCTTTATGTATCTTGTCATTTCTCCCTGTCAACGTGAGCACCACTGCAGCTGCAGAAGGACAGGAGAGAGTGAAAGCTCCAAGGCTAAGTGACTAAGTGAGAATGAGCACAAAACGACACTTAACTCAACTTGACATTGTAGGTGACATTTCTAATTTCCAAAAGCCTTTCAGCCCTTGCAAAATGCAGAATGACAAAGTTTCTCTGAAAGACTGGCAGACCCATCTGCGTTGCTATAAATGCTAACAAATTACATCTGTGATGAAGGTCAGACTAAGGCTGGGTAATATTTGTCAAAGAGAAAAGAACTGAAATAAAATGGAAAATTTTCCTTCTACTGAGAACAAATCTTGGGGAGTCATCATGTCTCTGGATCCTCCATGCCAATCATCTCCCTGATTCTAGAAATCTTGCATTTAATGCAATGTGAGTCTTATCTACTGAGGTTAGGACTGTCTCCTGGAAAACATAAGATAGGGGTCTTTATCAGCTCAGGTTGAGGTGAGACTCAAATGTGTCTTCTCTTATTTGAATAAAGTTACTCTCATCTGTATAGAAAAGGCAGACACTGTGATGTTTAGGTTTTGTGTGATCTTTCTTGAAAAATTCAGTGGAACCTTCCCATCCTCAGTTCCTGACCTGCAATGGTTTTTAAATGTCAGATAAATATCTAGGTCTTATTTGGTTTATTTCTGAGTATACACTGGTAACTGTGCTTAGGCTGCTGGGAGAAATTAATGTCCTAAAATGGAGGTGTTGCTAGGTTTTCAGCTTTTGAGGATAGGCAGACCTAGATTATAGCTTATCTGGACATCTAAATCCATTTTGGTTGCCACAATAGATAGTTTCCCAGAAAGTAATGGAAAGATTTAGAGAATGTGAAATATGTGGAGGGAAGTTACATGGAGAATATTGCACCTTCTAAATTTGTGTGAAATCTAATTAAATATCAAAAGATATATTCTCCTATTTTTAAAATATGCTTTCCCCCAGTACTTTCTCTATCTTGCCCAAATTCAAATCTTTTTATTATTAAGAATTTCAGGGAAAACACAATACAAGTGCCTATATGAACATGAATTTTCACATCCTTTCAACATGAAAAGCTTATCTATCAAATGTGATCACTTTCACTCAGCGAGGCAGATAGATTCGATGTTTCTTCCACATTCTTGGGATATGACGTCTAATTTTACTTGAAAGTATGTGTACTTACTCCACTCAGATAAGCTTATATTGATGTCTGTAATAAAATACTGAAAAACTTGAATTGCTATCAGCTTTGCATTTCATTAGGAATGCTTTGTATGCTTCTGATAAGTATTTGCCAGTTTGGATTTTACCCAGACTGTTAGAGTCAATACCTCTGATATCTCAAAAATATAAATGACTGTTGTTCTTTATTAATAGCGGGTCTCCAGGCACCGCATTTACATTTTATATAAGAGCTTTATGCTTCCAACAATATCATGCACTACAGAACAGTGTTGTGTCACTGATTTAGTGCCTGCTTCCCCCTGACTGCAGCACTGGTGAGCTGCTCTGCAGATCTGCTGTCTGCAGGTGTGATTCAGAGCTCCTTGTAAATACAAAGATTCTCATTGACTTCACCTTTTATAATAACATTTATAATTTTTATGACACATAAAGGCCCCAGCCAAGACTGTCACTAGTTATGCGTCTCATCAGGAATTCTTTGTGCACTCCTAGTGATTGTTCTCAGTTGCTCTGGAGCCTGACAATGCCACTAGAAAGAGGCATCTTTTCTCTAAACAATTTATGATGCCAGTTGGATGAGACAGACAATCAGAGGCCCAAATTCTTCCCAGGATTGCCAGTTCTGGGTACAAAACTAGAACAGTCTGCATTTGAAGCCACAGTTACTCAGTGCCTGACATACATGGCACTCTCATGACTCTCACTCCCACATTGTTCTTCATGGTAATGGCATTCTCCTCCCACTCCCATGTACCCTGAGTTGGGTACTGCATAAATATGTGCAATATTGAAAAGTTTTGGAAATTTTTGTGTTTTGGGGCCAGGATCTAAGGCGGCAAGGGATGAATTCTGTTTCACTTACTAAACATGACAAGATTGTAAAACATATGTCCCTGTCATGCCAGTAACACCAATTTTGTATGTAAAGTTCTTTGGTAATAGTATCAGAAAGGTGGATGCTCTTGTTTCTGAATGTAAAATTAAAAACATTATAGCAGTGATTCTGTAAATGGATATGTTTAAAAAGCATGTCTAAGTACAGATGTGTACAGATGCTTGCAGATTATTTCACACATCTCAGCTCTGGACACATACAGGAGTTATAGGTGAAACAGCTTAATCTGAATTAACTCAAACTTGATAATCTGAAAAAAATGGGGAAAAAATCATAATTTCAAGTAATTTTATAACTTAGCCAACTTCAAATACGATTTCTAGGTGATGATAGCGAATTTCTTTTCCATAGCGTCATCAATTTTTAAAGCGTTAGTTTAACTTAAACCTAAAATGTTTCCAGAACCCATTTAGAATGAGAATAGGAAAAAAAATCAGATATAAAACTTCTCTTAATAATGACAGTTTTTCAACTAATGCTGTCTTAAAATTTAACAGCTCTGCATGAGAAACAAAGAATCTTTTACATCCATGGCATTCAAATGAATGTTATTGCAACCAGCAACATCAGAATTCCTAACAACAGAATAACAGTTGCTGAGTGCACATGAAATTTCAGCTGATAGATACAGACTGAAAAACAGCAAAAGCTTCAGGCAAACCTAAACCCATCATTATTTATTTGAAAGATGTTTAATCAGATTTATTGGGCTGGTTAGAGTGATAGATAATCTAAGACTTGGCAAGGCACCCCCAGATTTTCAAAGATTTAAGTGTGGATTTAACTCTTTGCAGCTGATAGGAGTCACACAGACTAAATTACATGCATTGCTCTAAAATTGTGAGGAAACAGCCATTGAAGGAGAAGTGGTTCAGAGTATCCTGTACAAGATGATGTGTTGCTTGCATACTATTATATTGAATTGCAGGCTCTGCACTAATTTCTAATGGAGGAAATTTATCACTGCAGAGAAGACCTGTCAAAGCAAAGATGAGGACTGACAGACTGTTTGACAGGCAGGAAAGAAGTGACCAACCAGAGTCTGTTCCACAAATGGAGGACAACATGGAAGAATAGCACAAGGATACTTGTGGGGAAATGTGGGCATCAAGAAAGATGTCACTGAACAGGAATCACTTTAATGGTGTGAGGAAGGTGGGAGCAAATCACCTGGAATACACAGAAGAGTGTGTCCCACTCTGATCAGAGTGAGACTATAAAGACCATAATTTATATAATCCAGCAAAAAGATATGAGAGTTACAGACCTGACAAGTCTGAGGTAATGAAGGAGAGCTTCTTGTGCACTCTCTGCCTACTTGCTGGGGAAGCAGAGCAGGAAAAACAGAAAGCCTCAATGCTAAGCAAGGACTGCTCAGCAATAGCCAAAAAAACTTTGGTTTATCAACACTGTTTTAGTCACAAAGCCAAAGCACAGAACTCTATGGGCTTCTAGGAAGAAAATTAACTCCATCCCAGGCAGACCCAGTCTGATACATCGCTACAGACAGTCCCTCTAGCTGCTTATTGGTGCCAATTGCTGTCCAGAACATTGCTACAGACAGTCCTTCTAGCTGCTCCTCCTGAACAAGAAATTGCAATTCCAAGCTGGTCTGACAGGACTGGCCTTTTTCTGCCATCTCCCATTGCACCACACTACACCAGTTCTGCACTCAGTTTGGCTTGAGAGAAGTCAGTGGAGAGATTTTGCTACTCAAAACTCAACCCAATGTGAGCATTTGCGCAGTATTGGTTAAGACTGGAACCAGGAATGAGGAGGAAAAGAAAGGAAAAAGATCAGCTTCAACATCCATTTGAAATGAGACAAAGAAAGGAAAATGGTGTTCTGAGTCTGAGGAAAAAAAAATGGAGTAAAATAAGCATTCCATTTAATTTGGACAATGTTCAGTTTCAGGTAAGGGGAAGAAAGTTAAAAGGAGATGTGAAAGACTTAGAAAAATATGTAAAAGACGTACTGTTTTGAAGAGAGAGCAGGACCACAAGCTGGAAAATAAATTTGTGAGTCAGTATCAAAAATATGGCAACGGAATAGTGTGACCTGGTGAGATAACAAAAACACAGAAGTGCAAAGAGAGTTATGTATTCCTTTCCCTTTTTGCAAATAGGGTTCCAACTTGATATACTGCCTGCGAGAGTGCCATCTGCTGATCCACAGGTAGGTTGCAAAAATGACCTTCCCAGGCACGCTGCCCTTAGAGCTAGGAAGGAGATATTTCAGCTGCTCAACCCTCTGCTGCTTTCATGAGACCAGTGCACTATTATAGGTATTGTACCGAGAAACTAAAATCATTAGAACTCACAGGGGAAAAGGCTGGAACAAACATACTCAGCATTTGCATAAAATACAAGCAAATCTTTAGCAAACTTTGCACAGAAGGTATACATGCAAAATCCTATTTGTGTTATGAGCATGGAAAGGTGCTTTATATAAAAAGGAGAGTTTGGGGGAGTATTTACATAGGTTTTTAACACTCTAGTTAAATCCTCTCTCTAGAGTATATAAAATGTTAGGTAGTAAGCAGTAAAGGCAGACTCAGTGAGGCTCATACTTTGTCTTTAGAGCTCTTTCTAAATTTACTTTATTGTTGTTCAGTTTGTCTTCTAACCTTTATAACTAAAATTCACTGGCATTTACCCCTCTTACTGCCTGGAAAAAAATCTCACTGCCAAAACAATTAATGTTGTTGTTTTCATCTTATCCAAAGATTGAGATGAAAATCTGTATTTGAATTGGTGCCGATGATTTCTTCATTACCATGAGGTGAGGTCCCTGTGTCGATCAGTCTGGTGTTTATGTGACCTAGAGGACTTGTTTTGTATAAGAAAGGAAATGCTTTATGCAGAAAACTGAAAGAGAATTCACACATTGAGAATCTCCAGAAATGGGGTTAGAGGAAAGTTCTCATAAGAGTTATAGAAGTGAAACTCCATTCAGCTCCACTGTCTTGGTAGTGACTCCATGTTTTCACCAAGCTTAGGTTAAGGTTGGACCAAATTCATAAAATACTACCCTAAACAAAATGCACTCCAATTTAAGCCCTCCCCTGCTGCAGGAACACCAGCTCTGAGCATGGACAAGCTGTCCAGAAAGGGAGAGACAGAGGTCCCACATTAACCCTTCTAACCAGAGGGTTTGGCAGCTCATTGGTAAATAAGATGAGCATGATGGTGCTTGTAAAGGAACAGAGATATGGAGGGATAAAGTGACTTGCCAAATATCACAAAGTCCTTACCAGAGCTGGCAACAAGTCCACCTAAACCTCTTGGGCCAAGCATGGCCTTAAATGTCAGACCACACTGTCCTTGCAAAGACACCTTTGGTATCCCAAAACAGAACCTGTACTTGGGTTAGGAACTGCAACCACTTGAAAAATAATTTCATAAACAACACTAATTGTCCACTTAATCAGCCACATTTATACTCATTTAGATGTAAGTGAAGATTAAGCCTCTCCAGGGGGCAGAGAATAGCTGAAATAAACACAAAGTATTGTCTTTAGAGACACTAACCACAAGCAGTTGCTCATTAAAATCAGCTCTGTTGCAGAAGACTGGGAAGTAGTAAATGATGTACCTAGATCGAAAGAAGAATAGTTTCTAGCAATTGCAGTCAGAATAGATTTTGCTCAGTACCTGGTAAAATAGCTGAAATACTAATTAAAGCTAGATAGAGTAACCAAATTGCACACACGAACAGCAGTTAGCAGGGATTAATGCAGTTTGGAGAAAAGTAAGTCTTGCCCTATATATATTAGAATCCTTTTATTGCATTAACAAAAGAGTCAGTGAAGAAGAGCCAGTTAAAATAGTTTACTGGAACCTCCTGGAAGCCTTTGATACAGTCTCTTACAACAGGCTGTTAAAAAGACAAAAATTAACTCCACCGGGACTGGGATTTTGCTCTCAGCAGCTGGAATGTGCTGTATTTTTAGAAAATGGCAAGGCTGCAGAAAACCAACTCAAAGGATCAATGTGACATATGGAAAAAAGCTATCAATGAGATAAGCTTCAAAGTTGGGTTCAATGCTGTTGAGTGATCCATGTGAAAAAACCACTGCAAGTCCTATCAGTAACAGATGCATTTAGGCATCTAGAGAAACCGTTGGGAAAAACTTGAGGGTCTCTAGTAAAGATATAAAAATAGACGTGTTCTAGGCTTTTAGGTTTTAGAGTAATTAAAACAATCAACAAAATGAACTACTTGACAGCAAGGATAACCTCATTTCCCAAAAATAAATGGGAGGTCAGGCAAAAATCAGATTCCGTTTCTGTTGTCCTTCATTGCTGACCTCTTCCATGAAAATAAAAAAATCCCTTATGTTCCAGAATCCACTTTTCAGTAACAAAAAGAGACCGTAGGATCACAGTTTTACAGCTGATTACTAGGTTGGCACACATCTTTGGATATTTGTGCATAGAAGTTCAATAAATGCAAATCTTTGAGTGCAGCGGTACATGATTAGGACAACAAAATTGTTCTTTACCTTTTTCAGGTGAATTTACAGCAAAGCATGGCTGGAAGACAACCTACAAACTTTAAGTAAAAGTGAAGAGATATCAACACTTTATCCGTAGAACAACATGTATGCCATCAAAGAAAATCTCTTTTTAACACCTCAGAAACACTGTTAGGGATTCTCATTTTTGCCTCTGAGGTCTCGATTGTCTGCTTCACAACTTAGTGCTCACACATCTGAGTTATTGGAATGGACTGGTATACAGCTGTATAATTTCAAAGAGAAAATCCATAGTCTAAGCAAGTGATCTCAGTGTTGATGGAAGTTTTCTGAGAAACTTTGCCAAGTAAAATCCTCTGTCATTCAAGTTAAGCTTTAATTCTGCAGTAAAGTACTGGACAAATCTGGAAATAAACATTAACTCTGTTTAAGGATGGTTAATCTAATTTCAAACACCCAATTGCTATGACAGAAAAAAAAAAGCAAAAAAAAATGAGGATAGTTTATCAGGTAGCTTTAAACACAAGCTGGTGTTTGCCCTTTTTTTGTGTGCCTTCTGACATAGGTGCAAGTGAGTTAGGACTCAAATCTTATTGCTAATACATCTAAAAAGGCCCTAAAGGTGAGACAGGAGCCATACCTCAGAAATGCCTACAAAGATATTATAAAGATATATTCATAGTTGTTATAAATATACACACTGTTCTATTATTGATGAATACATGTTGCATATGTACATGTAGGGCAACTGGGCACAGGCTTCTTGCAGTTCCAGATGCAGTTCACCATGCTGACAATGCAACCATATGGCCATGTCTGTATAAAGTGCTCAAATGGATGGCCTTTTTATTCCTGAAATTATGTGCACATCTTTCTAGAAATCAAGCCCTCGATCTTCTTCTCTATCATGAGAAACTAGTTTGAAAAAAGAATGAGAACTGCTTCAAAATGAATGAAAGGGAATTTCTATGCTGATAGTGGTACTGAATGATGGCCATGGCTAGCACTGTGTATTTTTCTTTTATTGCTGCTCAAATCCTCAAAATGATAAGCCAAAAGATCCCCTGAGAGCCATTCACAAGGACTTTATTCCTGAATTGTTATTGCACTGTCCCTCAATCCCAGCAGTCCAAAACTACCACCACCCCAAAGTTAATTAGATCTCATTGTGCATGTTCTCCATCAAGAGTGAGGTTCAAATATTGTTCTCATAGTAAGTGTTTAAAGATGAATTCTTAAAATGTCTATTTATATGAAACATATATTTCTAGTGCATAAAAGGTTATGCACCAAGGTTTGAACTATGCCCTACGACTCCTCATAGAGTCCTTCACTCACAATAGGTAAATGATTTCTTAGTAGTTGAATATTAACTTCCCACTTTGCATTCATGTTCAGTGACAGCTTTTATTTCCTGGCTGTAAAATTCATTTTTTTGTCTTATCAAAGAGACATGAGCAGTTCTAAAGCCAAAGTGGAGCCATCAGTAACCCTTCGGAGAAGAGTTAGAAATTGATTAAGGTATCAAGTGAAGGCTTAGGAAATTATTTGTGGACACAGGAAATCATTTAAACAGGTGAGCTTGTTGGAAAAAAAAAAAAGGGATTTAAAAAAAAATAAAGTCTGACTTCTGAAAAGGGGCTCGTTTTTGCTAGAAATTACATATGGGGTTTTTTTCCCCCAAGAATTAGAGCTGGGATATGAGAACTACCAATCGCAAACCACCCTTGCCTTCACTACTCCTTACCTGGGATTTCACTGTCACTTTCTTATCTGCCTCCTCCTTCACGACACACACTCTGATAAACCACAAGAAAGCAAGGCTGCATATTGCAGCCATTTCATAAAAAAAAAGAATAAATCACTGTTTAACTTATCCTATGTTTCAACTAAATTATTTGGTTTACTTTGTGCTTTTCACAGGAAAGGATGTCACCCATGATGTCTTATTCCAAGTTATCATCAATTTCAGGTAGCTAAGAACACAGGTTCATAAACAAGCATTTTCTGAGATGTTAAATCACTGAGTCAGGAAGAAGCAACTGCTGCTGTCTACAGTGTATTTTCACAAAGCAAAGTTAAAACAAGCAGTAACTAGATTAATGTCTTCAGCTGTTTAGTATCATACCTAACATGAAAAACTCTTAGATTTTGGTTTACATCAATTGCATAAATATATATATACATATATGTACAGTTTTTCACAAAACTATTGTCACGAAAAACATAGTTTAATTTCCCTGTGGAAAACACTCAAATAAGTGCAAAATAAGTATGTATGATGTAAGAAAAGGCAAATTCAGCTGCTCTCTGACAGGAAGAGTACTGAACTATAAATCTTTCTGCAGAGAGAAATGCAAAGAAATCCTACTCATTATGCTTTGTCTATGTATTCCAGTCTTCCTCACAGAATTAGGTAAGAAAGAGAAGGTACCTAATTCTGTAAGAATTAAGTAAGAAAGAGAAGGTAGGTTTGGCTGCCAGATAAGAATTAAGAGAGGTGGACTCTGAACTGATAGAGAAAAATGAGACCTGGAAAATTATATTTGGGGAATCAGTTCAAATTCATTTTGATTTTTGAGTCTTTGTAGAGGGAACAGAAACCATGTTTTCAGGTTTTCTCCAGAAGGACTGAAGACTTAAAAAGAAGGTGAGAAATAAGTTTTGTCTCTGTACTTAAAAAAAAAAACAAAAAAAAAAAAAAAAAGAGAGAAGCATAAAAATATTGAATTACTTCTTCATAGGAAATTTACAACTGAACAGAAGCTATGCTGAGCAGTGAGGATTTAGTAAGTAAAGCACAAGATCATCCTGAATTTCAGAACTTACTTAAAAATATCTGGTCCGTATGCACAAATCTTGCTTTTAAATCTATCAAGGTCCAACCAGCGAAAGCTTGAAAGCCTAAAATACAAGAAAAAAAATCTTTTTATTTTTCAAATTCAAAAAGAAACATTTAATAGTATTCTAATAGATTAAACATCAATTTTCACCCTAGTTTATGGCATTTTATCTAGGAAAATCTCTCAAAATTTATTTTAGCTTTGCCTTACATCTTTTTTTTTATCAGTGCATTAATGTTATGTATTTTTGTCCATGTGTTCTTGAAATCAGCTTCTGCTCCCATAATTTCTGTAACTCTCAGTGTGAAATTCAGAGGGCTAAGTCCAGTGAAGCAAACAGCAGCAGCAAAAGCAAACTCGTCTTCATGTCAGTATGTAATGCATAGTGGAATAAGCTCAAATTGAGAGACTGTATGAAAGGAATCAGAAATTTATTAGTATATCCACCGATGAACTGAATAAAATATATGTAATTAGACTGTTGCTTGAGAAAAAGAAAATTAAAGATTAGTGTCAAAACCCCAGTTACCTCACCCCTGAGAGCAAGCAGGTAACGTGTCAATAACTGTGCTCGCATTTATGTATCTTCACTATTTATGTATATCACTCAACCTGACTCGGCCATGCTGTAGGCTCCAGAGACTAAACCACATTAATTCTTTCCCTGAAAGCAGTTATGTATATTATTGTAATACAAAGATATTTTGACAGGTTTGCAAAATCCTATTGTGGTTTTTTTTTTTTATTTTGAGCCAGAATGACATTTACTATTAGCATCAAAATGTATCAGCTACATAACTGTGATTTATTTTTAAAAATTTCAACTTCTGGGTCATCAGAACAGGAACTAATTAATGATTACAATTTTTTCAGACTCTATCACAGTCATAACAACCTCAATTCTCATGCAGTTCCTTGTTCTTTTTCAGAGTTGCAACCATGAACCAGGCACATCAGGATAAATAAAGATGCACATCACAAAAGAACATTTGACATTAATCTAAAGCAGCGTTTATGCAAGGAATATGAAGGAGTTACAGTGGTGACATCATGCATCTGGCCTGTACCATCATCAAACAGAGCTCAAGGAGTGCAGCACAAGCAGAGCCCAGAGGTTCTCTTCACATGAAATAATAAAACATCATAGAATCACAGAATTGTTTCAGTTGGAAAAGACCTTTAATCATAGAATCATAGAATGGTTTGGGTTGTAAGAGACCTTCACTAGACCAGGTTGCTCAAAGCCCTGTCCAACCTGCCCTTGATGGGGTCCCAGGGATCATGCATCCACAACTTCTCTGGGCGATCTGTGCCAGTGCCTCAGCTCCTTCACAGTAAAGAATTTCTTCCTAATTTTTAATCTAGACCTGCCCTCTTTCTGTTTAAAGCTATTCCCACTTATATCATATTGATATGTGTGTGGACTTTCCCACACACAGGGCAGCAATCATGAGGGTAGGTAGTGCTATACTTGTGTAACCCTAAGCGTGTGTGTGATTCCACAGGAGTCATCACTGTTATTTTTGTCCTCAGAGCAAGTTTGGGAACTGGTTAGATATTTTCAAGTCTCTCTAGTTAATGATAGGCAGTATAAGTCATCTTGCCTGCAGTGTCTCTGCCTGGAAATAATCTAGTCATCCTAAATCCCTTTTACATTTAAATGAGGGCAAACAGCACTGCTAGGGGGTTATTCAAATGGTCTGTTGGAGAAGTCCACACTTGGTCAGAGGAATTGGTTGCAGCTGAGCAGAATTTAGGGTGTGAAGACATCTGTGTCTGAGCTCAGCCTATATTATCTCTGGAGAGAACAGCTTTGGCCTGAAGTAATCTATTACCTTTTCAACCTGAATTCTTGCAGGCCAGAAATGGGAATCAAAACCCTTTTTACACCAAAAGTCTAGAAATTCCTCAGATGCCCAGCAGCAATGTCCCTTGCTCTGTTTCTCATGGGAGACACAAAATCCCCTTGTACCATTCAACTTTTTCCCTTTCCAAGCCTAGATGGATCCTTACGCTATTTCTTGTCCACCCCCACGCACTTGCTTGCACATCCAGCCTCAGACCTCTCTTTCATACATGTCCTAGGAGTTTCTTCTGTTGGAAAACTCTGCCTGTGACGTTCTGCACCCAGGGAAAAAAAGTGGAGCCAGGACTGAGTGCAGGTAAGGAGGTGTATTGGCTCACAGACTGGCAACAGGCATTCTGAGGGCATGAAATTTGTCTGATAGAAAATGCAGAGGTGTTTCTGAGAGAGAGCAAGGTGCTGCTGCCACTACTGATGTGCATTTGCAGGATGTGTCTGGTGCAATGAAAACAAGGATTTGAAATGCCAGATTTGAACCTCTGGGAGGCAGAGGCAGGCTAACAGCTGTCCTTTTCCAAAAATAAAAAAAACAAAATATCCCTGGTTCCTCTTCCCTTGGGGGAGATGCTGGTGGCACGATCCCTCCGATGGTCTCGCTGCTGGTTTACTCGAGGGAGTAATTTTCACTGGAAACTAATCTTTACTGTGTCAGAGTCTCAGTGTCAATTTTATCTGTGTTTCTTGCTGTCACTGCTATTTTCCTCAGCAGCAGCGCCACTAGCCCTGCTATTAGCCACAGCTGGGCTTTACCTCAGAAGAGCCCAATGTCTTTTTGCTCAAAAAAGTTACAGAAAGGGGCAGCATTAATAACAGTAAAATGATGCTAAAGGCATTGCTGAAGGGTAAAAGAGGTTAACTGGGCAAAGCTATGTTGGTCTGACCAGGGCAGGATCCCAAAAGCAGGCTTAGAGTTCACTGATTTATATTCACATCCTAACCTGAGCTTTGCAACTGGAGCCCATTTCCAAAGACCTGTCTAAATAGGGGCAATCAAGAAAATGAACCTGACTTAACCAGAAGTGTGACTTGAAAGTGGATTAGCTGATGTGCATTTGTGAACACTCCTAAGAAGAATAAAAGTCAACTTGTTTCTATTTATTTTATTTCATTTTTGGCAGAGAGCTAATTAGAACTAATATATTTTCATCCTTGGAAAGGATGTTAGCTATTGAATTTAATGGAATTTAATGGAATCACTTTAAAATCTGAGTCATGTTAATGTTGGGGTTATTCAGTGCAAATGAGATCTATTTTAAAAACTCTTTCCAGAAATTTAAATTCCCAGTATCTTCTTTGGGTCCTGCTTCTGCACCAACCACAGTTTATTCCTTGTTAAAAGTTCTCTTGAAGGCCAGTGGCAGTGGGAAATATTTCTTGCTAAGTGCTAGCTGTAGCAAATGGGGGCTGGAGAAATTAAACAATCTGGTGGAATAATGAGTAGCAGTTTTGACAGCTGAACTCTGTTCCATAATAATGTTCTCTGAACCCCAGGAAATTAGGATATATTACTTCCTGCTGTAGCTTGCGGTCAGCCTTGCTTGCTGTGGCCAAGCCTGAAGACACAAAACATCAACAACATAAAGACCACAAGGCTCTGTTGTTATACAATTGTTTGTCTGTGGGATCTGCATAAATTGCTTGTAATGATAATCCCAAAGGAAATGAAGTACAAACAAATGTATCAATCCCTTTAAGAAATAGGATGTCCTTGTCTTGAAAGCCATAAGATCTCTATTCTTTCACTTATTCTACCTCTAGTTTGCTTAATAACATCTTTCCCCTTTTGTTTCTGACGCAGTGGTGTACATGCTCCCGTCTTACTGAGCCATTATAACAGGAGAGCTCAGAATGGCAAGTGCTGTTTAATAAAATGCACTTGCAGAGCTACAGTGCAGTAATTTTCCATAATAAATAATTTGAATATACAAAAAGAGCAACATGCTTAAAAATGTTCAATATTTTGCAATACAAACACATTATTAACAGTTTTTTAAAGGAAATATCAAAACAATTGCTCAGTAAAAGAGGGAAAATGCTTACTTTCTCTGACTTATACCACCCCTGTATAGTCAGAGCAGTAACAATTTCATAAGACATATTCATCTTTAATCTCTTTCATGAGCTTCTGCTGGGTGGCAGAAGGCAGACTATTTCCCCCTCTCCTCCCTTTTTTCTTCCTATTTAAAAATCGTTTGGATTCATCATAATCAACACAATATATGTGTAATCATGAAAAATAGCCTGCAGCTCTGCTGGATGAAGCATATCAGCTTGTTCTCCAGTTTTAGAAAATTCTATTTTATGGCTATCGCAATTGCAATGAAGAAGCAGAATCGAAAAGAGAAGCTGTTTGAGAAACATACTTAAGTATTTTGACAAAAAGACTAAATGATGACAAAACAAGGTCCTTATGAAATCATTAAAAAATAAAAAGTATTAAAAAGGGAATTCACCAGGGAAGCATGCAGGTGACATTGTTATCTATATTGTTTGAGAAAGTAAATTGACAAGGGAATAAAGAAAAATAATCTCTGATATACAAGCAAATCTTGAGCTCTTTCATGATGTAGAAGTTGTCTCTTAAAAACCAAAATGCAAGTAAATATAGCAACAAAGTCCTGACTTTTCATCCCCTTATTGCAATCCTTTGACTTGTAGATTTTGTGATCTACTTTCATTCTGTGACATTTTAGGTTAATGATACAAAAAAATATTTGCCTTGGTAATAAAGACTTTTGAAGTTCACCTCTGTTTTCAATGCCTCATTTTCCTTATATATAATGTTTAAAGTCTGCAATTTGACAAACCTCCATAACACTTTACCTTTTACAAGTCTGGAGACAAAGCATCCTACTTGTCCTCTACATGTTTAGTGCTGTCAAATCATTAAAGGTCTCCTAGCCAAATTTGAGACTTTATTAAGATCTACAGGAGAAGTTTGAGATTGGTGAACAGCAGTAGCATATTTCCCAACTGAATTTGCACCAGGCAGCCAGCTCCAGGTCTTAGAAGTTTGTCTTATTTTGCTGAAACTGCTGTTTCTTAGTGCTCATCAATAATGATAAACAACAGTGACAAAAAATGAGCTGAGAATAACAAGAAAATAATAGAATAACAAGAATAACAAGAAAAACTAGGGAATAATCTAGAAAGGAACCAAGATGAAAAGTGCACTGGTCTGAATCAAACCTCACTGAAGGAGAAAGGATGTGTAAGTTGAGTTCAAGAAGCTCCTCACCCAACTGTAGGAGCAAATGTGAGAGACCTTGGAGCCCACTGACTGAGTGAAAGTCACAGATGCTGAAAATCATGTCAGTCTTCATTCCCAATCCTTAGCCCCTTCTGCCAGGTGGATCTCAAAAAACATCCCCCAAAACCCTAAAAATAAGCTTCTATAATTTCCCCTGATGCAGAGAATTACTCAATTGCAGAACTACAGAACTGAGGATACAGTAGGGAAACTCGTCCAAGTAATACTACAGAAAAAGATGTCAGATGGAAAAAAAAAATCTACCTCCCTCTGCAACACTGTGTAGTTCTTCTTCCTTTATATCCTTAAAGAAACAAAAATTTAAGGCTGAAAGTGATTAATAGTTTTCACAGAAATTATAGTGGGTAGTAATTAGATCTGAGAGTGATGGAACTGGGAGACCTGGGAGAAGATGCAGCTCTCCCTCCTGAAAGAAAAAGTAGCAGTGACAGGTAAGGTCACATACTTTAGAGTTGATGCCTGAGGTAAAAGGGGTTGTAACTGTCACGTGTCAGCATATGAGATCATGGAAAGAAGGAGCTGGAAGTGAATCCTAGCAAATGCACCTCTGTGTATGTGTGTGTGTCACAATCTTGAACTCTAATTCTGTCCTTCACTGTGCTTACACCTTCTCCCACCTTCGTACCTACGCACATTGCTGCAGACCATGAGACACCGACTGCTGACCTCTGCTTGCACTTTTACAAACAGATCATCGTCAAACATTTAGTAATTTATACTAGGTCATATTTCTCCAGCTTGCATGTGAAACTGGCATGTAGAAAAAAAGCCTAAATGATGATGTTGAAACAGGAGAATTGTGCTGATTCTGTTCCCAAGATGCAATGGGCTGAAGCTGTGGCAAAAACATGGAGATAAATTTATGGCAGGATGACATCACCAGAAGGAGAAATTACAATCTCATGGTGAAATCAAACAAACACAAAGAAACTGATCATTCAAACAAGGCTTGATGATTCCAGGATCCACTGGAAGTTCATTTCATCCTGCTGCAAGATTCTAGCCTTATGGCAAACCTGATTGCACCATCTCTTCTTAATATGTAATTATTTTAACGGCAAAAATTCCTCTCTTTCATTCCTGGATACCACAAATTTCTTTAATTCCCTTGTATTTCCATTGAAACAAATGCCCTGAACCTCAGCAGGTGGCAGAGAAAGCCATTGAGGCAGCAGATGATTAAAGTCCATTGGAAAGCATCTGTTCCTCTCCCTGCCCCTCTAAGGGCTCAACCTCGGACTCTGCCACTTAGCCAGATATTTATTTTTTATGATGTTATATTCATGCTTAGAGGGCCTTACTATCAGTCCCTTTTTACCTTCCCCCCACTCCCCAGAACCATGAGGAAATCTGCTGCCCCTTCACCTTCACTCCTTTTCTTGCAAGTGTCAGCTTTGTCAATCACAGAGAGATGATCCAGCTCATGAAAATGTGTCACAGCAGCCAGAGTTTCTGCTCTGACCTTCAGCTCTGCCCTCTGCTGTGACAAACAAGTTTCATTTGCCACTCAGAGAAATCAGGTTATTTCCAGCAAAATATAACTTCTTTCTTCCTAGAAGAAAGAAAAAGAAAAGACCACTAGCTGAGGAAATGCAATAATTTCCTGATTTTCTTCACTTTTTTTCAGGTCTAGGAACAACTTCCTTATGTACTAGAAAAAAAAAAATCTATATGGATCATTAAAATTTGACCAAGAAATCTATCCTTTAATTAGTTTTCATCTCCTGTTTGCTAGGGGTGGTAGTTTTCATACAGAGACTGTATAGGGAAGAACAGGTTACTATCAGGAACAAAGAAATAGATTTTCAAACAAAAATGGTACTATGTTTTCTTTGATACACATATTCAGGTTCTTATTATTTGTCATCCACAAACACTTAAATGATATCTGTGCATTTTTTAAATGTCCTGCAACTGAAGATTGTTATTACTTGAAATTACATCATTCTGAAATTCCTGCTGAAATCTGTGAGATGGAGGATAATGGATGTGGATGGCTGTTACACAGCACTGCAGGATGAAAGCTTCAGTGTCCAAAGGACTCAGTAGCTGAAGGGCTAAACCCACCCCTAAGTGGACATGGGGCCCAAAACAGGGTTTGAGTTTACCAGAGACATTTGAAAACATTCCTGAAGATTTAAACACTTTGAGATAAATATAAATCCATGACTTTAACCTGAAAGTTTCCCTTGAGGCAGTTGGTCTCATTCTGCACATATCCTGCGGTGAACACCTGGGAGCTTTTATGACAACATAAATTGTCACAAAATACAGAAACAAAGAACATTATCTTAATGTGAATTGGAAAATGTAAATAGATAAGCAAATACTTCCCTTCTTTTGGATTAATATCTTCTTCTTACTGAGCTCTCAGCCTCCCAAACTGTCTGTGCAATGTGCTTTTATCGATGTCAATTTTAATAGCTTTAAGGCAAAATTCTTTAGTCTCCATACAGGAAATACATTTACTAGTCTCTCTTGTATACACCTCCACTATGAAGACTTACTGAATTACATAGTAAAACTTGAGTACTTCACATATAACCACTGCATGTCGTGATTGCATAATCCATGATCATGCCATAAAACTGTTTTCTGAATAATAGCCTATAGCCTCCTTTTGAATTTCCTTGGATAAAACATGTTTTAAAGAAGTGTATAAATATCCATGGAGCACCCACAGACTTCTATTTCACTGCTTCTGAATCCCAGCACCTAATCTTGCTTTTATGTCATGTACTATATTACAAGGAAATGAAATGCAATTCAGTAAATTATCCACTTCAGGTTGTGGCCATTTCAGTAGATAAAAAAAAAAAAAAGGCCCTTTATCTTCTATTTGTTTTAAATCCCACTAGGATGCTGGCTTTATATTTACTCTTAGCTTGGGCTTAACTGTGAATCTTCAAGAAAGCTCCTCAAGTAGAGATATAATGAGCACAGATGTCTTGAACAAAAGTAATCTCTGACTCTTAACACAAACACTATTTATTGCACATCTAGTAGCAGCTGCACTGTATCTAATTCTTGACAGCCAAGACTTTGATAACTAATAGTGGTGAATCTAACATTTCACTCTAGCTTTTAACAATTATCTAACCAGAACACTCCAGAAAAGGCATTACCGTTAAACCAGGAAACAAGAGCCTGCAATGTGTGAACAGCTGGAACCAAACTGAGCCATGGTACAGCACATCACATCAGAGTTTAGGCTACTTATCAGAACATTAACACAGAGGATTTTCTTTTAATCTGTTTGTTTTAAGACTCCAGAACTGTTGGTGATTATTTGATCAGTTAATACCTGTCAGTGTGAGAGACACTGCGAGCACAGTGTTCCATACAGATGCACCATAGCCCCTGGTCTCTGGCCCCCAGTTCAAGTGTAGATAGATCAGTATTTTCATTGCAGGAAGTTGTTGATGCCAGGCACCTAATCCTCTGCTTAAATAATTCCAATTGTTCTGGTCTGATATTCAAAAGTGTAGAAATTTGCTTTTTTATTAATCCACCCTTTCTTGAAACAAGCCTCCATTAGCTGAGATGACCAATCGAAAGATCTAGCATGTAATTTTATGCCCTGAGGCTTGGAAACTTTATTTTTCTAGAAAAAGTGATACATATTTTGTTTAGAATTGATCCTACTCCAAGATAAACAATCCCTGACCAGTGATAGTGTCTTGAAATGCCTTACTGAGAAATATAGCATTAGTAAAAATGATTCTGCTTCAGCTTCTCTGAGAATCTGGTCCTTAATTAGTTAAATTATTAAATCCTAATGCATAACCACATGCATGCTTGAAGGAAAAAAAAAAAAGACAGACCACAATAACTTTAAAAATATTGCTATCTACTTTCTGCCATCCATTTGACCTTGAAATTAAAGGCTTTTCTTTTTCCTGGCTTTAGTCATCTCATGTATTTCAGAGCAGCAATATTACTGAAGTCAATAGAAGCATTGATATGGGTAAGTGCTACTCAAGATGAGGAAGACTTGCACTATCAAGCCCTAAAATTGTTTGCTTACCAACAGCCTATGGAGAGAAAGATAATGGTTTACATGGCAAGATGAACTAGGCTTGATATGAGAACTATATATGCATCCTCTGATGAAAATGTTATTCTAATCTACTTGTTGAATAGAAATAGCTGGCAGCAAGGAGGTTTTGGTGGCTAAATTCCTGTTTGCTACATTTTAAAGAGAAAAGCAAAAATGCTTCTTTAGGAAAGCATGATATGTTCTCAAAATACAGTAGCTCAAAATTAAATATTCTTGCATAGTTCACACCTGTAGTGTAATAATAATTAGTACTATAACTATTTAACCCCTAGGAGAGAAAAGTAGTTTCTACTTTTAAACATTAGCTGACTCGATGCTAACCCAGACATTTCTGACCAGGGCTAAACAAAAAGATTGTATTGTATACATTAACCAAGGAATACTTACACATATATATATTTGATTCTTCACTAGGAATGCTGCTGCAAGTGGACTAGAAAATTAAGCTTTTCATATTTGCTTCCCAGTGGAAGCTATGTAAAACAGAATAATACATGATTGTCACTTTATTTCAGAACATTAAATTAATCTTAGAAAACAGAAAAGTCATGAACAATATTGCAGCAGTATTTCATGGTTCACTGGTTATTATCACCTGCCAACATTAAGGTCACAAAAGAACATTTCTCATTTGTTGCCTAGAGTATCTGTGACTATATTCCTATTGTCAAACCTAACCTTTTGGAGAACCACAGAGGGGCAAAAAGGAGATGAAAAAACTATTTAAAAGTGTGTTTTCTTTTTCTGCAGTGTGTGGAAAAATAATAATAGAATAAAAAGCTTCAAGCTGCTGGAGATAGAGCAGGTCACAAACTTTAAATATTTAGTCCCTGTTGTGAGTAAAGCATTAATAAATAAATTAGCAGCCACACCAGATGGATTCCCTAGAGTCCAAAACCAGAATTTCCCAAACCCTCAGTGGTAGCCAAGCCTTCACATAATTTGAAATTTTGCTAAAATGGGCAATATAGAGAATAAATTACTTCGGGGGTAACAGAACCGATTATTTCTTGGTCAGTGATTTGAAAGTAAATATGGATATTGCTGTACACAAAAAATAAGTATCATATTTATGGTTCATCCAGAACACAGATTCAAGACACTCATTTAAAGTGTTGTCTATCCATCAGTTATACAGAATTTCATCCTTCTGTGCTACTTGGGTGGGGGACTGAAATAAATTGCTTTTCTCAATCTTATGTTTAATAGAAAAGTATCCACTTCATCCCCTCATGACATTTATCACTAATTGATCATATTAGGGTTTGGGAAGGAGATTCAGTACAGCAAACAGCCTATAAGAACTATGGCTCCATTCCTACTTGTATTTTTTCCTGGAAAGACATTTTCAGTCACTGTAAAAGGTTCTCAGATGGAGACATCATTAATGGCAACAGGATGCACTCAGTCTTGCGAAGCTTAGGAATTACACAGGTGACACAATACACAAAGAGACTACGTCTATGAGAGTAAAATTTAATTTTCTCCAGATCACTCACTTGACAAGAAATAGCCTGAGTCAATATTATTATACTCTCCTGTTCATCAGAACAAAATGTTTGCACCTAGGCAACTGTTTGAGAATGGCCCTCAGCTCACGCTAATTCTCAAAATAAGACCAAAAATTATTTGGTAGAGTGCCAGATGACACAAGTTTCCAGCATGCCAGAAACCTTCCCAACTATTTAACAGCAGGCACAAATGAACTGCAGTGTCTGGGAAGGCACCAGCACGCTTTTCTTTACTGACACAGTTATAGCCAGAGTCTTCCAGACTTTCAATAGTGTCCCTTAAAAGATTTTTTCAAGAGTTTGGCTACAGAAAAGCAAATACCAAACAAACCAGCTTAGCCCATCTCCCAATAGAAACTACATCAAACTCAGAATTAGTGGAATCACTCATGGTCATTATATTTAAGAAGAATAAGTAACTCTTCAAATTTTGGACACATTACACATTTGGTAGACTCAAGTATCTACTTCCCCACTGATGTGTGGGTGATTTATGAACACTATTTCCATTAACATCAATGGAAAATGCTCAAGTCAACCTCTCCAGTGCATCACATCAGGGGCAAATTCCTACATCATTTGCCTTTGTTACTGATTCAAATATGAGCTGTGAAGAGACCAGTACACAGATTACACTACAGCTCAAGGAGTGGGAAAAAAATCCCTGCATACTATAAACAGACTCCTTATTTTGATTTTATTTATTTTGTTAATAAGATACAGTGTTCTCCAAAGTGACATCCAAACTGAGACTCAGTGCTGGCAGGGTAAGGGAAACAAACAATTAGGCTTGTTCCTATAAGCTATTTTTTATTGTGAGGTCATGAACTCTTTACCCCTGACTAGCCTCACTCTGAAATAAAGTGACTGGCTTGGATATAAAAGTGTTTGTGTTTTGACAGCTCTCCTGCTCTGCTTTTTCAGCCCGAGCATAATGGGCAAGCAGCAGTGAGTTGGCAAAGCATTTCCAACAAGCATACAGGGAGCTCCTTTGCTGGTCTCCAGCAAGTGATCCTACCTGCAACCCCCAAGTGTTCTGCTTGGCCAGAAACTGACTTGGAAAGCTAATTAATTCTTACATTAAGCCAAATTTTAGAACATCTTTTTTCAATATAATACTGCTGATGCAGAGCAAATATTCAGGAAGACCACATTATCAGCAATGATAATTTTCTGTATTTTTTACATTATGGTTCTTATGTTGAAGGATCTCCAAGCACTTTATAATTATTAATCTATGGTGGCAAATGTCACCATCACTGGGATGAAGCCTGATGTCTGGATGAGCACCAAAGATGCATATCTCACTGTCTTCCACACTCTTCATGTTATGTATTTTAAGCAACTTTCAGTTTGGGGAAATGCAAATAAATGAATAAATGCATTTATAGTGCATTATAAATAAAAATTTTTTAAACCCAAGTGAATGAAGCATTACTTGTAGGATGACATCCTCCTGTAGATACCTGGAAGTCTCTGCAGCTGAGCAGAAGAGGAATAAACATTTTCCCATTTCATCAGAGAAAGCATATATATTCATACTTGGTACCAGAATCTGTCTGGGAAAGTTCTTTCCCTAAATGTGCCATTAAAAAAATTAGAACAATGATTGATCTTTTTAATAAATAAAACAAAGGCTCTTACATTCAGAGCCAGACCTGAATCCTACAGCCAGAGCGTTTTCTTTCACTATTATATTTCAGAAGTATCTGTGCATAAGATTGGCTTTGCTGTGAACCCTAAAGTGAGGACAGGTTTACTGATAGGTGTGTTAAAGTTCACAAGGCTTTTCACAAACTCAAACTGAGATCTGAGTCACTTCCAGGTGCCAGAGAAGGATACAGACAGAATTTTGAACAAACCATATGAAATACAATGGGTTTTGTTTGTTTTCTTCACTGAAGGATTTTTATCAGCATCAGCTGGGTTTTGCTTTGATATTTTCACAGAATCACATAATTGGTAAGGTTGGAAGGGACCACATCTGGTCCAACATTCCTGCTCAAGCAGGGTCATCCTAGAGCTCATGGCACAGGATTGTGTCCAGACAGTTCTTGATTCTATCCAGGGAGGGAGATTTCATTACTTTTCTGGGCAATCTGTTCCAGTGCATGTACACCTGCACTGTAAAGAAGTTCTTATGTTCAAGTGACCTTCCCATGCATCAGTTTCTGCCCATTGCCTCAGTCCTATTGCTGGGCACCACTGAGCAGAACCTGGTCCATCCTCTTGGCACCCTCCCTTCATATACTGATATCCTTTGATAAGGTCCCCTCTCAGTCATCTCTTCTTGAGGCTGAACAGACCCAGCTCCCTCAGATTTTCCTTGTAAGAGATGCTCCAGTCCCTTCATCATCTTTGTCACCCTCTGCTGGACCTGGTCCAGGAGCTCCATGTCTGTTTNGACACTAAATCTGGAAATGTTTGAACCCAGGCATAAGAGTGAGAACCCAAGAATATAAGAGAAAAAATGTTAATTTCACTGCAGAAACAAACCCAACCAATGTCATATTTCTATCTGCCAAACTTTTCTATGGCAAATGTGAGTTAATGCTTATATACTACTTATTGGCCATGAGTACATATATAGGAAAAATCATATATATATATATATATATATATATATATATATATAATTTAGGCTATAACAAGCCAGCTTTGGGTGCAGGGGGGACAAATGAAGAGGCAAGAGGGAATTCCCAGTCTTACGCCATAGAGCCCTTCTTGACGACTATGAGCTTGTTTAGCAGGAGGATGCTCATACATTCCTGTCCTCCCAGTAGACAGAAGATGAAGAGAGTGAAATATTCACTGATTCTAAGTCAGACCTAATTCACTATCTCCCTTTGTTGCCCAGATTGTGCCAGTGTTGCCAGAGGGAATATGAGTGGGAAGAAGAATGTAGGAAAAAACAATTATAAGATAGTAAAACCTTCCTTGACATCATTGCTGGGTCAGGGTGTGGAGCCCAAACTTCACACTAAACCATAGCAAAGGCAGTGTGGATGCCCATGAATTTTGACTGGCTGAAGAAATCTCTCTTTCTCTCTGTCTTGCCAGCAAGGCAGTTTCAACTACATTATGATAACACTGCATTACTTTTCAAAGCATTCTACGAATTCAAAAAAATATGGTTCACCTTCCTGACAGGAGAGCAGAGTCCTGCTTCCACAGCTCAGAGCCTGTGCTCTTAGAGGGAATGCCTTGGCTGGGCAGGGCCACGGGGGAGCTTAGGCTGCTCTAAACCTGTGCTTCCTGCAGGGAAAGACCTGGGCGTGGATGGTGCCCAGGCTGCACAAACAGGAACAGACTGCATCCCTGAAAATCATTGGAAAAGAAAACCATTTCCAAGTGATTTGCTAACAGTTTTGCAGATCCCAGGGCTCCCCCTGGGGACTCTGAACCTGCCACAGCAGTCACTCCAGCAAAGGCAGTGTCAAAGGGTGGGCAAATATATGTGCCTTTTGTGGGAGAACACATGGCTCCTAGACACTGGCAGGCTGTGGATTAAGGGGGTATGAACTCACAGGAGGAGACTGTGCTTCAAGACATTAGTGAATTTCTTACTATATTTTTTCTCATCTGTTTTATCAATTTCTGCTACAAGCCAGAATTAATAATTTATTGTGAACTTGTTGAATTATAACTCCCTTAACTTGTGAAGAGAGAAAAGACGAATATTTTCTCTCTGGGGCAAAATCCCCTTCTTCCTTTAAGCCTGTTTCCTGGTCAGTTGAACAGTCTTCCTTTGATTTGCTACCTTCTTGAGGCTTATTTATTAATCCTGCGTGGTCCATGGGGAGGCATTTTATAAATGATTCAATAAAATGTATTCAGTGAGTAGGAATGGTGTCCATGCAAATTTCAGCATTCTCTAGGGAATGGTCTACAAAAAGAGGAAGATCTGATAATAATAATGATAATAATAAGAATGACCCTTCCAGACCTTACTTACCTGGCTTAGTTGCAACATTTCAGACAACATTTTCTGTGATTTAAACAATTTTTTTCAGGTTTCTTTGGATTCTTTATTGAAACCTTTTAATCTATATTTTCTATGTCAGGAAATGTGCATTATTGACAGAATTCTTTGTAAGAACATGAATGGTGGTATAACTGGAGGAACAAAAGAAATAAACTCACCTTCTGCCTAAATTCAATTGGTGGGGAAAAATCCTTCCTGACCATTACTGGTATAATACTGGCCAAAGCAAGAGCAAGCTCCCACTTTCCCTAAATATTTGACACTGAAATCTTTGTCACTCTGTCCTCAGTAATTGATCACTATCAAGTAATCATCTCACTGTGGATGGTTTTAAATAATTTCAATCAGTTTTATGGGAACTTTTGTGGTTGTGTGCTTAAGGTCTTTGCTTCCCTTTTAGTTTGAGAAGGATAAGACTTTCCACATTGCTTTTCAGTTAAAAGAAATCCAAAATGCACCAGTACAGGATGGGGGCCACCCTGCTGGCAAGCAGCTCTGTGGAGAAGGACCTGGGTGTCCTGGTGGACAGCAAGCTCTCCATGAGCCAGCAGTGCCCTGGGGGCCAAGAAGGCAAAGGTATCCTAGGGTACTTTGGGAAGAGCATTGCCAGCAGGTCGAGGAAGGGTCCTGCCTCTCTACTGAGCCCTGGTGAGGCACATCAGGAGTGATGGGCTCCTACATTCAAAACAGACATGGAGCTCCTGGACCAGGTCCAGCAGAGGGTGACAAAGATGATGAAGGGACTGGAGCATCTCTTACAATGAAAAGCTGAGGGAGCTGGGTCTGTTCAGCCTCAAGAAGANTCCTATATATGTACTCATGGCCAATAAGTAGTATATAAGCATTAACTCACATTTGCCATAGAAAAGTTTGGCAGATAGAAATATGACATTGGTTGGGTTTGTTTCTGCAGTGAAATTAACATTTTTTCTCTTATATTCTTGGGTTCTCACTCTTATGCCTGGGTTCAAACATTTCCAGATTTAGTGTCAGTAAGGAATTTCCCTTAGTTGAATTTAGTTGAGACGCAGTAGAACAGGATACCTGTGCCCTGTAAGCTCATCTAGTATATTTTATCCAATGGATTCCCTGCCATTGCTCTGGCCTCCAGCACTGTTGCTATTTCAATTCCACTTGATCTTTACCTATGGTGCATCCATATTTATATCTATGGAGAATTAAGTGCCTTATCTTATAACTGAGGTTACTGAGTTCAGTAAGGGGACATATTTCATGTCCTGTCCCTTATGGCTTTAAAATCCCTGCAAGATATAGTGAAATACTTCCATAACCTGAAACACTGTGTACTTTCTGAAGCAAGACCTTTCTATAGTTCATGTTTTGACAATGAAATTGCGAATTCATCGGACAGGAATATTTTTCCCAAATGTAGAATTCAGAAGACAACACTGAGTACATGAATTTCTTTCCATTGCTTCTGTCATACATATTTCTCTCTCTCTCTCTCACACCGTCATTTACTTGATTTCTTCTTTTCTGCTCAATATACTAAACTGAGGGCAAAATCATGTTATTAGACATGTGTTTGTAATAGTGGAAACAACATAATGAAAGGGCACCCTTTCATTAATGTCTTTTCTGTCCATTCCTACTTCTCTGCTAATAACGTGGGAAACTCAACACAGGTCAAAACTCATCCTGACCCTACAGCTACTGTGTTGGCTTCAGACTCTCTTTTATCCTACAAAGAGAAGGGGAGAGGCTGTTTGAAAGTGCTACATTTCTATAACATAATTTTACTTTTCCTCCAGTTATTCCAAAGTTTTGGAAAGTATTGCTCTACAGTTAAATATGCTTTGTACTGCACTTCTGAACAGCTTGCAGAGACTACCACATAATCTAATGAATGCTATACTTGATGGGTTGACCTCATTAATCGGCACTGTGATATCCGCCTGATCTCTTCCTTCCTGCTTCCCAAGAGAAGTGTCAACATTTTAAACTCAAGATTTGTCTGCTGATATTTTTTAAGGCATAAATAATTTGATTCATAAGACTTTGAAGTACCTATTCAATCATAATGTGATTACAATAGAGTTTCTCTCTGTAGAGTGAGGACAAATCCCTAACTGGGATTTTTGGAACAACTCACCAGTCTCTTTCTCTGTTGGAAAAGTCCAAGTATTGCAATGCAGGACTGTGGAGAAACCTGAGCTCACTTGGATCTTATGTTCAATGTGGAAAGGGTAAGAAATATCTTGTGAGCCTTTAGACAACAGTTGCAAAAGGAAAATTTCTACCTAAGTTATATATGATGACATTTTATGATCAACACAGAAAATTGTTCTGGATTTTTTTCTGAAAAAGGAAAAAAAAAAAAAAAAGAAAAACCAAAACCCAAACTTCATTATTTTTGACATTATTCTGGTATCAGAGGCAGGAATGGAAAAAATCCCCAGTAAATCCATCTTGTCCAACAGAGTTTATCATTCCATGTATGGCTAAAGTGACAGTTTGGATTTCTATGGACACATCTAGGAGCATGAGAGAAAGATAATTTCTGAGAGCTTCTAGACACAAGCAGGATTCATCTGAAGATGTCAGTAGCTCTTCGGCTGTCAATACTCACTGGAGATGTAAGTGTTTTCTAGAAAAGATATGACTTGTTATTTTATTCTAAGCTACTAATAAACAACTTTTTAAATTTCATAAAGTTATTTGTTTCAGTCATCCACATAATTTGTTTTTCCTTTTCAAAAAGTTCTGCCAAGAAAATATAGTTGTATATATGTCATTCTTGCTCCTCTTTTGCTTCTGCTCATTCTGATTATCAATTTCTAAACCTCCCAGAGCAATAGACCTCTCTCACCCCAGGAGACCGTCTATATAAAGATTACAGCCTTTAAAGATGCACAATTCAATGCATAAAATATATTGCAATCCACTATTCATTTTTTAAAAAGCACTAGGTTATAAACTGCTAAAGAAGGAAAAACTGTGTACAGAATTCAGGTGAATAAATAAATTATATTTATATTATTATAGGAATAAATGTCCTTCATAGTACAGTGTCAAAAATGTAAGGAAATAGCAACAGTGAATGGCAGAGTGTTATCCCAGGAATGAACTCTGCTTGATCAATCTCATACCACCTTACAACTTTTCTGATTTCTCAATACATTCTTCTGACCTACAAAGATCTCAAAAATATAGATTCTTTTCAACTTTGCCATTACCCACAAAGAAATCTAATGGCAGAAAATAATGGGGCATCTTATCAGAGCATGTCAGCCTGAAAAATATAAAAGAAAAAGTTTGCTGGAATTTATGGCTAAGGGAAAAAAATCCCTTTTTAAAGGAGGAAACTTTCTGCTTACAACTGTGTGCTTCAAATATCTCCAAAATAAAAATTAACACAGAAGATGGTTTATCATGATATCCCAGGGGAAACCAAAAAAAGCATTTTTCAGGCAATTGAGGTAACATACAATCAAATACACATTTATAAAGTGCAAGAACTAAGTGTCTAAGAGTCTCAGCCTCAGTGAATTCTGTGGTTATTAGTTAGGCTTTAATTCACTGCAACTCTCTTCCAAATGGACTGGCAATTAATTATTCTATTGGCTACTTAAGAATCAGGGCATAATACTGCACTGGAGGAAACGCATTCTAATTTACATTAGTTGTAAATGTAAAAGATTGTTGTTGGTTTTAACATTCACATCAGAGTTATGGGTTGAGCAGTCGGAAGAACCTTTTACATTCTCCAAGTGTGCGTCCCACAGTGACTGCATGGGGTCATCCTGCATCCCACAGGATGGTCCCACCAGTCTTAAGGAACAGTCTTACCCAGTAGTAAAAATTATGGAATAACTGTGTTAGAAACTTGTAAAATATATTATTTAGAGGGCTTGAAAAATCTTGCTTGGAAGTAATTAGATAAAAAAATTACCAAAAAAACAAACAAAAAACCCCCAAATTAATATTTTCCTAAGATGGATATTGTAGAAAGTTAAAAACAATAGGATCTAAGGTCTTGGCTAATATGTCCCTTTTTCTCGCAGATTTCTTCAGGCTTTGATATTTTCCATTCACTTGTTGCCTCTATATGCAGACATATTTTTATACCCCTTTCTTCTACAAACAGATCTCCATCTGTTGCTGACAATCCACTGAATGTCCATCTTTTCCCTAAACTGACATATTTAATATGTAAGCAATCCTTTTCATCCCCAGCACAATCATGAATGGGAACAAACCCCATCAGCCTGATGAGAATCACAGCCATTTCCCTGCTGATAGGGCATTCAGCATCTCCCAGATTGAAGGTTAATTAGCTCAGTACTAAAGTCCACATACATCCACACATACAGAGTATCCTCTGATTTTACCATTTTCACTTCATTCAGATGCTATCACAAGGAAAGCCTGTTGCACTCAATGTGTATTATTTTTACATACATACCCCTAAAGGATCTAACCCTTCAGAAGTTAGTTACACAGCCAAATATTTTGCACACAGAGTAATCAATACCTACAATATGAAGACATGGTCTTCCACAACCTTGTAGAAAGAGCACTTCCAAACTATAAAAAAGGAGACAAAGTTCTGTGTGATCCCTGAAGGTTATATACTCAGATATATCACAGATTATCCAGACACATACACCAGTGATATCATTCCATACATTTCCATAGGAATATCTTCACTTAGATGTGTCCCTAAACTAGAAACAACTTCTTGTGGGTTGTCTCCCTTTCTGACAGTCTCTGAACCTCAACAGGGAATTTCTCAAAATCACCTGTTGATTACCTCCACAGATCTATTCTCTATGGAAAACAACTAATAATTTCTTAAGTAATGTTTTTTTATTCAATTTTGGTTTATTCCAAGGTTTTATTTTAAGGTTAACCTTTTCAATTTCCAGAAGAGTTTGTGTTTCTCTTGGAGATAACCCAATACTCAAGAATATCAGTCTTCCTTTAAAGAAAAAATAATTCTGGTCTCAGTGATGAAAACTGTAACACTACAAAATGAAAACCAAATGAAAACGGGTCTGGATTTTGAATGAATTGGCCAAATTGGATGGAGACCTCAGCAACCTGGTGTAGTGCATGTCCCTGCCTATGAAAGGGGGGTTGGAACTCAATGATCTTTAAGGTCCATTCCAACCCAAACTGTTCTATAATTCTGTGATAGGACAAAATAAATTTGGCAAATTCACCACATATTCCAGATCATTTTTCAATTGGCAAAGAGTTGCTCATTTTTAAAAGGGGTGTCAGACCTTGCAATCATCCAGATTTGATGCCAATTTTGCTGAGCTCTGGAGGTATGAGTCCTTAATGCACTGGCATTTAAATATAAATCGGTATATTTTTTATCATTCTAAGCATTTGATTGAATGTGCACCCTATATAAGATGGGAATAGGGGTCTTCTTGTAGAAGTTCCCTATTAAAGTGCTTCTATAACTGATCAGCTCTGTCCTTACCCTGAGGGAGACATAAAGATCAGTGAAAGGACACATTTTGAGACATGCTTACCACACACAATGATAGTGATAGGTTCTGAAACACAAAGCAAACCTTCATGGAATATACCAGTGTTCTTCAGCTGCCGCACCTTTCGAATGTGTCAATGGCTTAGAAGCTGTTGCGTGGCGTAATCACCCTGAAAAGACTTTGCCCAAGCATGAAAACATACTGAGGGTGCTCAGAAGATAGTCCACGTAATCTTACCCTGTCCATAAACATTAACTTTCTAGTGTGTATCTATTTCCAAGTGTCTTTGAAATTCTGAGTGTCCTTTTTTTCAAGTGGCTGAATAAGAATAGTTATAAACATCGGCATGGATACGTGCTGTGCTCAAAGCTGAAGGACAAAAGAGATGGGCTGTTGTCATTGCACTGCCATGCAATTGCTCTGCAGCTTTCTTTAGCCTTGTAATGCAGGGGGTCAGCTAAAATAGCCAGGAAGGTCCCTTTTAGTTGGAAAATCCATTAAATAGACAGGGAGGAGTGGGAAATGTATACTATGAAAAATACAAGCATTAACCTAATTTTTGCTTTGAGATCATATGCTGGAAAATATTTACCAGAAATAAACAGAGCTCAAGGCAAGGGTCAAGCAGCAGAGAGATGAACAGATAGTGCACCATTAATATAAAGGATTATAGTCAGTATATGACTGAGAATAATTCTGTGGATGCTCTGGCAAAGACAAACGTACAAAAGGCTTCTAAATGAAACCAATGAAGCGGGAGTTCTGATAGTTTAGCAGCACACTGGCTGAAAAAGGAAAAAAAAACACCCACTGGGGGAAAAAAGTAATAAACTTGCTACCCATGGGCAAACTTCACAGCAGTTGAATAAGACAAATAGAAGAAAGTGTCTGCTGCTGCCCAGAGGGAAATGTAATGACCCAAGATATGACCTGCCATAGAGAGAGCCCTACGGAATAAGACAGAAGTAGAAATCTGGGAAGTTATGTGAAACTAAAATAGGATCTGAATTAAGTCCAAGTCAACCAAGCACTGATGGAATTGAGAGAAAATTTTGATAAAGCACTGCTGCTCCCTTCCCCCACTTGAAGATAAATTATTGCCCAGGCTACTCAAATCCAAACATAACACGCGTAATGGGATATATATTGCGACTGAATTGTCACACTAGCATTGTTTATACTGGAAAAAGGGTAAGTGTAGGAGTCTCTGAACAGCAATTGAGAGTGGCCCAGCTGTTACATCCACATACTATTAACACTGAGCCACCAAAACTGCTTTTAAGTCTAAGACAGTATTTTTTGTTCTCTCTGCAGTACAAGCCCTTAAACTTCATAGGACTGTAAAACTTTACTGTCCTGGATGAAACAAATCACTGCTGTGAGAGAAGTCATTGTTTGTGCAAATTCTGACTTAAGGATTGCCTCGTTTCTGTTTGGTTGGGGTTTATTTGGGGGGTTTGGGGTATAATTTGATTTTTTGGTTTTGGTGAATTTTCTTTTTTTGGTCTTGTATATCGATACCAGGAAATGCAGACAGGGCAGCTTTCAAGGATAGAAAAGATTTCCCAGTACATAAGATCCATGCACATCTTTGGCTAGAGTTCTTCTCAAGTAGCAGACAAACAGTGCAGAAAATATTTGAGTTATGGATTAGAAAAATAGTGATTCTCCTGTTTCTAAAGGTCTCCCAGGTTTATTTATTTTCTGAGAATAAGAAAGCTCATTTTTCATCATCCAAGGTAATTAAGCTGAGCATCAGCATGCATTTATTCTTTACTGCTCTTTCTTTTTCTTTCTGGCAGTCTTTATCTACTTGACATGAGAGATTGACATTATTCCTTTGAAAGAAAGTATCTGGCCCAAATTTTCCTCCACAGTCTCGCATCCTACAACTCCTTTTAAAACAGACTGAAAAAGTGAACTTTTCATGGAAATGCTAACATGAAACCTGTTGACCCATCCTTCTTCTTCCCCTTGAATTGCTGAAATATTTGTTGACTATGACCTAAATCTGTCAATAGTTTAGCAGCCTTGAAGTTATATTTTCCAGTAAAGAAAGTTTCTCTGGAAAAGGGTAAAATTCTCCCCAGTCTGTGTTATAAGCTGAAGATTATTATGCACCACCTTTGTGTACTTTCTTTGTATCATTCTTTCTATATTTTTTTGTCACAGGTCTTATTGATATCCATTATACATATAACAAATTATTAAAATAAACATAGAGCCATCAAGATGTTTACCCACAAGATGGGGAAAGACATAAAAAAACCCTGAGCATTTATTGGCTCCCATATTTGCATCTGTGAAAATGGCAGGAGAGATTTCTTTTCTGAATCAAAAATTATAAACTTGACCCAAAATACACAGGCTTTTAAGCAAGAAAACAAAAATAAGGTTAAAAGATGGCTGTTCATTCTTTTTCTTTTTTCTTTATCCTCAATTGTTCTGTATTTATCTAATCTTATCTAAAGTTTCTGCCTTCATTTTATTCTTTGGTGATCTGTAACTATTTGTTCTTGCAGTGACGTTCTCCTCTGCCTTAAACAATTATTTGCCTTCCCTGTTGTTTTTTGTCTTGAGTTTGCTTAAAAGAATCAATTATGTCCCTTTTCAGGGTTTGTTTTAAGAGCCCACCCAAGCTGTGCTCTCTTGAACGTGTCTTTATTGTCTTCTGTCTCAATGAAGAGCAGTCCAGAGATCTCTGAGATAGAAAAAACATAAGCTAGTCTGCCTGCATGATTCACTGAGGCATCCCATGGAATCACAAGTTTAGAGCTCAAATTAATAAAGTCTCTGTTGTGCAGTACTACATTCTTGCTAATAATATGCTTCCTTCTGCCTTCTAATCTCCCTCTCTTCCTCCTCTGCCCTGAGTGATCAATTTACACCCACATTTCTGTTCTGCCTTTCCATTTTATCACCCCTCAATAATGTTCACCTCCTACTGAAAAGAATCAGTGGGTTAGTGTTTGAATATGATCATTGGAGGAACACACAGTACAACAGGGAAGAGAAATGCAGTACTCTTAAAAGAGATCAATTGACAAAGGTGGTGCCCAAAAGGCAAAACAGTGTTAAGATAGATGATGTGAATCATTTTGGATTTATTGGGCTGATAATGAAAGACACTGAATGTGTATCACATTTACTCAGCTCAATAAAAGTTGAGAACAGCGTCTGTTAAGAACTGGATGGAAGGGGAAGCAGAGGGATATAAAACAAGTAATTAAGATACTGTGAGAAAGCACAATGAAGTCACGGAAATTAGAAACAGAAGGGATTTTAGGAATGGCTGCCTAGTTCATTAACAGCCAAAACAACATTTTCCCTTGTAGCACATCTTGTACAGGTTCTAAAATCAAATTCTAAACAAGGACCATAAAATGTCCTTGCAGACATTTTGGAGAATGGGCAATCCCAAATTTCTGGTTCTCTTTCAGCCTAGGGAACAGTTGCTTAACAGCAAAGAAAATGAAAGCTAGAAAGCCTACAACTAAAATGATAGTCCCTATTCTAAAAATCACACTGACTGCTCTGAAACTGGTTTGTACTAAAAAAAAAAAAAAAAAAAAAAAAAAAAGATGATTTGTAAGGAAGAGGGGAGGGGGAAAGACGTCACATAGTCCTCTTAAAGGCAGATGGAAAACTCTGCCGAGCACCACTGTGGTGGCCACCTGCTGTGCTCTGAGTGGGGAGTGATAAATAGGGTGGGTAGGGTACGCTAGATCTCTTTCACTTCTCATTTCTGCATATCACAGACTTGTGTCATGTCAATGCCTGTCTACTCAGATCATTACACTCGTGTTCCGCACTTCTCTGCTGATAGATGTTATACATTCCTTTGGGATCCCTCCCTATAGGAGCTGGGCATGAAAAGATCTTCTAGATGAAAAATGTGTTGAATGAGTATCTTGAAAATTTTCCTGACGACTGTTTAAGTGGGATTCAAACTACTTTGGTTCATGTCATGGAAATCAAAGCAGTTTTTCTTGAAACACAGGTGAAATATAAGTGCTTGGAGTTTAGAGTTATCTTTTCAGTCTGAAAAATAGGCTGTCAGAGGGTTGGAGGTGAAATATGCAAGTACCTCAATCCAACTGGCATACTCCTATAAATAAATTTAATTTTAATGGGAATTTTCCATGGCTAACAAATGACCAAGGAGCACTTCATAAAGCCCAATGGTAGTAGCTAGTATTTCAAGGACACTTTTTTCTTCCTGAAGGGGATTTCACTATCTAATATCTACATGTAGCAGTTATGAAATATACATAACCAGTAAGGTAGGGAGACAGAATAAAATAGTGAAACGAGTGCATTTGCATATCTGGAAAGCATGTCAGTCCCTCATTTCTGTACATATCCCCACAAGTCAAGAACTTCACCCACAGTCGCACAGGCTAAAGTCAAAATTCATGTTTCAGAAGTGGCTTTGAAAGCTTTACAAAATTCCCGTAGTGGAAAACATGCTCAAATACTCACGATGTTGTAAGGCAATTGGAAAAAAAAAAAAAAAGGGGAAGAGAAAAAGGAACTTGAATCTATGTAAATATCACTGTGCTGATCTACGAGTTTTGGATCTCTCTATTAAAAAAAAAAAAAAAAAAAAACAACTTATAAACAGCTTTTAAAAAAATTTAAAAATAAACTAAGCCCAAACAAAACAAGTAGCAGATCAGAAACACAAATTTGCTGAACATCAGACTCTAAATCCAAAGGCGAGAAGGGTTTGATAGACAAGGAAAAAAAAAGTTTAAGTTTAGGATGTGGGGGAGTAGGGGTTCAGGGAAAGAAAGAAAAGGACTCACAACTAAGCCTAAATAAAGGAAAAGACATTTGTTATTACAGGGCATGGGACACGCTGACACAGCTTTACAAAGTAGAAGTCCTTAGATGAGAATGAGGGTGTAAGCCCAGCTGTGGCCAGTCACCAGTGCCATCCTCAGGGCCACTGCTGGGGCTGGCACTGGTTAATACCTTCATCAGTGACTGGGACAAGGTGTCCTCTGGCACTTGGGTGGAGAAGTGGATGTGCTGCTCTTCTGAGGGACTTTGGCAGGCTGGAGAAATGGTAGGACATGAAATGCAAAGTCCAGAATTTGAGACAGAGCCCCACCAGGCAGATGTGCAGACAGGCTGGCTTCAGAGAGAGTGGCTGGGAAGAGATGGAAGGGTTTTAGAAGCGCAACAAAACACCATGGCCAGACTTTTTCCGTCCTTTACATAAACTTTCATTTCTTCATTTTTGTCACTGAATTTAAGAGCTGAAATAACACTGAGGAAAAAAAAAAGGAAAGTGAAGGGTTAACACACTTAAATTTGAAGGAGAGCCCTGCCATGTGTTTTGAAAGCCATTTGACAACACAGAGCAGGAGGTGTGGTGCCCTGTAGTTCAGAGGGTACATTGTTTACCATGAAATGCCGGATTTGCATATGGTAAGTACTTTCTTTTATTAAAAAGCAAGGCAAATAGTCACACAAACTCCTCTGTAAATAGCAAAGAAGAACACTTAGCCACCCAGACTGAGGAATTACACCAACTGAAATGGCAGAAGAATCTGGCCCAAACATTGAAAAATACCCAACTTATCTCTGAAAAACTTAAGAAATTTTTCTTTCCTCTGTTTGGTGGCAGCTTTGCTCCTTTATCATCTGCACAAAATCAAAAAGAGGTGAACCCCTCCTGCACATGAGAAAAACCTCTTATTTAAAAATAAGATTTCAGTCTTGTGTGGGTTATGAAACCCTACTGGCAAACAAAGCTCACAGGAACCTTTATAACCTATAGGATACACAGTTTATCTTTGCTCTGATTAAATCTTCCATACATTTTAATCTCTTCTCTTTCTTTGCACACTTTATAATAACACTCTCTTCAAGCAAACACTCTTTAATCTTATAATTTGAAAACTAATTCCATTTCAGCTGTCTTTTTGGCAAGTGACCTTTTCTTCTTCTTTTGCTACAGGTAAAAAAACCCCCTGTCTTTCTGATTTTTATCCTCAGCATTCTGTATCTCAGAACTGTTCATCTACTGAGGTTTTTGTCAGCAATAATATTTCTCATTCTGAGTTTCTTGGTGAAAAAACCTTAGAAAATGTTCCTTCCTGAAAGCCATTTGATTAATTTGTCTAAATGCATTTCTTTTGTAAACCAGGTTGATTATTTGAAAATGTCAGGGTCTGGTAGCAGATTTAAGAGCTATCCTGGCAAACACTATTGACCAAATTAAAAACAAAGTATAGAGACATGACAGCAAGGTGGACCAATGACTGGCCTGCCATCTGTCACCGATGGATTAAAGCAGTCTTTCTGTACTGATATGCAGGAGACACTAATTCCAATCCAAATACATGGATTGGCTCTTGGAGAAGGAGATTCACTGAGAGGAAAATTTTTTTCTGAGAAGTGGAAAGTCAGCTGTCATGTCACTAAAACAAACTGCTCATCGTGATCCCAGGAAAACTCGCATGTGCTATGTTCTATATTCTAACCACTACATCTAATTAGTTGAGGGAATCATTACAAACGATTCGTGTATGTCTTGGGTGGTCTAAAGATAAAATAGTTAAGAGCCGTAAACCACTGTTTTAATCTTCACAGTGTTTTCAACAGTAAAATGGCCATTGATCATACAAAGCCTGAAGGTCTTTCCCACAGAGAAGAAGTTAACTAAGGAAGATTTCTCTGTCAGTTATAGCAGCATGAATCAATTTAACTCCACTGGTCTCCCGTACATGCACTCCAGACTGAAGCAGTGTTACCAATACATAAACAAAACCTAAGTCACTTCATCCCAGAAATTAAGCTGCCTCCATTATTTGATGGGGCTTTTAGATGTGATGAATAAACTTTTTGGAGTGACAGCTCTCTCACTTAAACATAGACAAAATTCAAACTCTTTATTTAGTCTGGGTGAGACTGATACTATTTGGAATCTTTGTCCACACCCTGGATGATGGGGCAAAGGACACCTCAGCAAGTTTATGATGGCATCAGACTGGGGGAGTGGTCAATGCAGTGGAGTCTGTCGGTCAGAAGGACCTGGACAGGCTGGAGAAGTAGCCTCACAAGAACTTCATGTGCCATGTTCTTCTTGGGTGTCTTATTCCGTGAAAGAAGTGCAAAGTTTAGTGGAGGTCACCAAGCTGGCCAAGGACCTGGAGCACATGGAATCCCAAGAGTAGCTGAGAGAGGTGGGTCTGTTCAGCCCGGAGAAGGTTCAAAGTGGAGCTTAGTCTGTTTACACCTACCCAGGTGAAACACACAGAGAGAAAGAGACAGTCTTCTCAGGGGTGCAGGGAGTGGAGTGAGAGGAAACGGAGATGAATGAAAACATGGCAAATTCTGGTTAGATACAGGGGTGAGAGTTACGGTGGTCAAATAATAAAAATGTAAGGTATCTTTATCTTTGTTGATGTTTGAGAACCAACTACTTCAAGATTTGCACAATGTGCCGTGGGCTCTGCGAAGGTTGGTCTAGATGACCTCAGGGGTTCTTTTCCAAGCTAAATTATACTGTGATGCTATAGCTGATATTTGGATGGCTAAAGTTTGCTCACTGAATCCTTCCTCAACAATTCTTCCCAGAAAAAAGGTTAAACTTCTCAGCAATGGTATGAAGGAACTAAAACCTAAATTTCCTGGATAAATCTTGGTTTTGCAACATAAGGCTCTTGAAGTAAGTCACTTTATCATTTTTAGGTTGCTGACATGTTAGCAACTCATCTTTCTACAGAAGATTTGACAGATTACACAGAACTGGCAAACACAGTAACACTGGAAAATAATAACTACAATGGTACAGTATGCGTCCATGTTTCATTTACCTCAGTGTTTTGAATTTAAGTTTTTTAGTAAAAGAAAAAATACTTTTTTTCAGGAAAAAGTGCTTACAATAGTTATGACTATTTGTGGTTTCATCTCCCATTTCTGTACCTTGGTTATAGTTTGAAGTCACAGATTTAAGACTGGAAATTCCCTGTTTTGATTTCTGTTCTGAACAACATAACAAAATAGAGTTTTCCTCCCCCAGTTTCCATTTTAGAAACAGTTATAAATGTATCTTTATTTGAATGGTCTTTACTAAATCATAGTTAAGAAGGTAATGTAGATACTAGGCTGAACAGGCCAATAAATGTAGTCAGTATCCAACATATAAAACCTTTTTGAATTGGTCTGAAATCTAGGAGAGTACAGGGCAAAGTACTGATTACATTTGTGGATTGATGCCTTAAAAAAAAATTGGTGAAAAGATCATTCTGTCACAGGATGACATCTTTCTTCTATTTCCCTTTGCCAGCCAGCAGAGCTAGGGAGATCTGAGAAGAGAAAGCTGAGCTCTGAAAACAAATAATTCCAAATTTATATTGTCAGCTGCTGCCCACAATATAAATAACCTAATTTGCCCTGTACACAACCCTAGAAGTAAGTTATTCTAATAGCACTTCAGAAAAGATGAATTTTCAGTTGTGGATGCATTTTTTGCAGTTTCTGAACAACTGTTAAATGGGCAGGAACTTTTTTTCAGTTCATTCTCTAATTAATCTAGAGACTTACTGAATGCCAGGGAAAATGCTTTGAGTGACTGAGATGGTTTCTGCATTTGCTCCAATGTAAAAGAAGGGAAAAACACTCGGCCTCTTGCAGAGCAGGGCCAGGGTAAGGTCTCTGATGGCCCTCCTGCACGAAAATTCCTTTACAGCTACACAGGAGAGAAAGCCTCAGCATGTCAAAAGCTACACACACAGGTGACTCAGTGATTGAGCAAACAAACCCGATTTAACTGTGCCTCCACCTTCCTTCTCTCTTTAGTCCTTGCCTGTGCTTTATCCAGTATGAGCTACAGCCATACAAGTAACCTCAACAGCAGCAGGGACAGTCCCTGGCCTTTGAGGGAAGCTGGCACAGTCTGACTATGTCTGTGTGACACCCTTAGGTACCTGGGTGGCTTCGTCCCTGGGTCCTTTCAGAGGGAGTCCCTCATTTTGGCTGGCTTACTAACTATGCTGGAGAAAATTGGCAAAATGTACCAGGAAACATAGAAACAATTCAACAGTCAAATTTTAATGCCTGGGCCACAAGCCCAGCACTATTTAATTTACTTAAGTAGAACTAATCTAAGCATGCAAGAGGCCAGGATTATGCATCTAAAAAAACAAATAAACAAAAGAGAATGTTTATTAAAAATCTTCTCTTTCTCTTCTACCTGACAAATGCTTCAGCTAACTTCCATGTCTTTACATCAGCAGGAACAGCATCCCAAAGGAGGGGCCTGCAGAAAGAAAGAGCTGGTGTTGGTGCTATGTCATCCTCACTATAGGCATTTTGAGTATCTGCTCCAGTAGTGGTCTGTTTGTGGTTGGGCATTAGCTGTACATCTTTTGTGTTACTTTAATCACAAATAAATGCATTTTGGGGGATCCAAAACTGCTTCCCAATGTGAAGCAAAGCACAGTAAGCAAGCACTTGCATCAGTGGTGCACACTCCCTCTGAACTAAACTGCTATGTACATGCATCCCTACAGGGCATGCAAAAATCTTGGATCATCCTAAGGAAGAAAGGAAATGTGTGAGGTTCAGTGAAAACCCTCACCATAAGTGTGAAACATTTGTGTCTGGAAGAATATCTGTGTATCAGTCTGAAAGGAATGTGACAGCCCTCAGAAGTCAGAGTGGTGGTGGTGGGCTGCTGGCATGTGTTGAAACAACATCAAGGTATTTACTCACTTCTAGTTTTGGAGTAAGGAAGGGCATATTCCCCACTTTCAAACGGAAGGAATAACCTGTTTTCAATCTGTGACTCCTGGACCACACACTGCTTTCCAGTGGGTTGTCTCAATTGTGCTGCTTTCCTTTGCAGACCACTTCTCTGATTGTCTCTTGTGATGAAGTACTTCCACACCTAACAATAAAACTACTTCCTTAAGGTAATATTTTATACAGCAAAAACCTTTGGAGTTTTGGTTTTACATTATTTACACTGATGAAAATAAAGATTATCACCACTGTGATAGCTAATTATCCAAATTTAAATGAGACTGAGATGAAACATGAAGCAGGTTGGCTTTTTTTTTCTGGTTCTTTTCAGAAACATCTTTGAAATTAGTGGATTTTTTCCCACCTGAAAACTGGCTAGATTCTTGAAGTAGTGGTAACGTCTTACTAGTATAAAGACTCAATTAATTTCAGAATGTAAACTTACACTACGAAAAATGCCACTTTATGCTTGAGGCAATCTGATACAGCCATATCCTCCACTGCAAGGGATTCTTGAGATAGCAATTTGCAAGCAATTGGTGAAGCTGTGTACATTTTTACTGAGACACTGATTATTAAAGTTTCAGGTAATAGCAAGATACATTTTCATAGGTGTGTCATTCATTTGTACTTCATAAAGGGAGTTGAACAAAGAAATTTAAAAGAAATTAGAATTTTAAAAGTATCAAAGAATGTGTAGGTAGGCTGCAAATGTGTGTATTCCTGCTATCAAGAATATGCATCTATGTAAGTGGTAAAAAAGCAGAATTTAGAAAGAAATAAACATTAAAAATTCACTTTGTGGTGAGAGAACAATAGACATAATTGAAAAAAAAAAGAGAAGAGCAAAAGAACAAAAAACTTCTTCCCTATCAGGACAGTCCAAGGTTGGAGCAGCTTGCCCAGAGGGGAATTGTAGTCTCCATCCTTGGAGGGAAGATCCAATCCTGGTCTGATCTCACTGTTAACCCTGCTCTGAGCAGTAGCTTGAACTAGAGACCTCTTGAGTTCCCCTGCAACGTGAGTGAGACTTTGATAGTTAGGATCTGGCATACTGTTGTTTCATCATTTCTCACTCATGATGTCAGTGCCCTTTTGGATCACAGCACCTCATTCTGACCACAGGCTGTGCATGTGCATACATATATACATGCAATTTTTACACATGTGGAAGGAGGAAATGAGCACATCAGCAAAAGAGGGTAGAACGCCTTGTTATTTCTTGTCACAAAGGAAAAAATTTCATAACAGAGTTAGAAAGTTTCAGTAAATATTAAGTGGGCAAGGTGCTGAGAGCACTGAGGAGTTAATTATTAGCTGTTTGAAGGCTGTTTGTTATAATTTACATGCTACATTTAGTGGCTGTACTGCAATGATGCATATTTACATAATAGTATTCGATAGCGTAGGCTTAGCTGACAAAAAGATAAATGCCTGATCATTTTTATATCTTAAAAGCTTTTCTAGCAAGTAGGATGATTAAGTTATTTGAAAAAAAAAAATCTATTTTCTTTGAAATAGCTTTGAGAACTCCTTTTTTCCTCCCCTAAGGACCCTTCAGAGGTGAAACCAAAGAGATGGTCACACTGATCATTTTAGATGATCCACAACAACAGGATAATAAAAGTATTATCATCAGCATGACCTGCACTAAAGGAAGGAGTCATACTCTGCCCAGCTCTGACCCTGTTATTCTGGTCTGTGACAATGCAGGAGGAGTTATTAGATTTCAGATAGCCTCAAGATCTCTTATTGATTGCAAAGACAGGTTCCTCTTCTTATTGACCACATTCATTTTGTGTGTTATAAAGTTCCCTATTTGTGCTTTCTTTGGATGAGAATTTATATATGCTGCTTATTTCATTGTTCTGACAAGAGTGCCTCAGAAAAAAAAAATAAATCTATACCTACAGATATAGGAATAATGAGATAGCAAGCACATACTTATTGTAGTTTAACTATCTTTCAGATATGGCCCTAAGAACTCATCACAAGGACATTTTATGCTCCCTCACCTCACTTTTTTAAAATGAAGTTCCCACTTTGCAGGACTCACTTTTCAGAATTCTTACATTTTGAGTCTTTTTAAGCATTTCTCAGATAATTATGTGGAGTGGAATTAATCCAAAAGTTACACACCTTATCTAGGCTAGTCATCTAAGGCTTCTCTCCTGACACTGGCGAGAGACTGGCACCTCCAAAGGGCAATTTTCATACCATCCAAAAATAAGTGTATAAAAGATTATAAAAGGCATGAAATTAACTCTAACAGTCATGTTAAATTTTGAGCTTGGATACAATTTCTACTGGATTCATATCATATCTATACCCTACATGAACTTCATCTATTGCTTCATGTGTTAATTATTCTCATCTGTATTAAATATTCTGTATAACACTTCTGAAAATGATTAGGGCAGGCCAATAACTAACTCTAAGAGCTTATCATGGTTTTTAAATGTCCTTTGGGAAATTTTTCATTGGAAAATGTTGATTAATTGAAACTGATCCTTTGGTCCAGGATGGAATTTCTGGTAAAACGTACAAAAAGACAGCTACTCTTCTCAGAATAGCAAGTAGTCAAGTTGTAATACTAATTAAGTGTGGAAATCTTTTTCTTTAGGATGGGAACTTTATTCAATCTCTCCCATTCTAGGTATCTTACCTACTCCACTGGGATACAAGGTGATTTCACGGTCTAATGAATCTTTAATTAATGATAGAGATTTGGATAATTCCAGCAAAAAGTACTGAGGACAGCCAACAGGCTCACTGCTGATGTAGTTCATCTGGGTCTCCTGCATTTCTGTGAATTTCTTTGGGTATCTTAGAGCTACTTGGGGATCCCTTCATTTTTTTCTCAATTTTCATTCCCCAAAACACTGAAACAAAAGTTCTTGTGGATCAGCTGTAGACAATGTTTCACATAAAAATTTGTTTTCTCCTCCAAAGGAATACGGATACATTTTAAATCTTTAAAAATTAAGATTAACAATAATTTCTAGACTTCTCAGACTTCTCTTTTTAACAGAAGACATGGGTAAAATATGGTGTGATTTTTTAAAACATAAAAGCATAATGAATAAGCTTGATTTAAAAGCAAGCCATTATTTACAGGCATGTTATTAATTCTTTCATAGTGAAATGATGGAAGGAAAGGGGCAGTCCCACAGGAGTTGATTAGTGGAAAAAAAAATGTGTTTAGTACAGGAAAGGGTGGCAGAGAATGAAATAAAGAAAGAATAAGGCATGTCATAAACAGCAGTGGAGTGAAATTGCCTGAATGAAGTTGATGAAACATGGGGCTGAGGCAGCAACCAGTCAGCAGAGAAGCTTTCACAATACAACCCTTGGATTATCCTGTATCTTCCTGAGAGCCTGGTAACTGAGTTTTGGTGAAATATCATATCTTGTATATTTTCTATGATTTTTAAACAAATCAGCACAACTCATTTCAACATTTGGCATCAACACAGCAAATATTTCCAACTAAGACAGGCACCTAAGGCTCCCTTTCTGAAGAAAAATAGCTACAGTTTGGTTGCAATTCACCTGATCTATTTTCATCATATTGTGAATCACACATGACAGTGATGATGACAGTGATGGACTAGCTGGGAAGAGCATCTCTCTTAATTACAGCACTGCTTTTGTTTCTCTGCCTTCCCTCCACTGCCCAAGATCTGCATCATAGGAAACCTGTGATTTGTCCTTCCAGTGAACTCTTCCCTGATAGTGACATTTTTAAAACCTTTACGCTTTAAATAATTTTAACTTTAAATCTTTATTGTTTCACACAATTCACATGAGTAACAGCATTATTTGTACAGGTAGCTGACAAGCTGATGAACCCTGATTTATTGCTGGCTTTTGATAGCAAACATATTTCATCTCCACAAAACCAGTTTTGGAATGGCCACCAGATATAAGAACAAAGTGTTTATTTGGGAATATCTGTGAAAGAAAACCATGCACTCCTCCTATCCAAGACGGTTCCCTTTCAACATTTGAGACTTCTGAGTTAAGCAAAGCAAATTCTGTGACCAGCAGCCTGACAGCTTGACATCTATCCCCAAAATTTGCTTAAAAAATTCTACCACTTCTATCACAATTCCAGTATATTTCAGAGAGGTCTATGGTTTAGGAATCATTGAATTTGTGCCATAAAAAAAAAGGTGTTGTTAAAGAATTTCTAAAATAATTAGATACCATGGAAGAGAAACTGAAAATATACAGCTCTCTGTAGAAGAACAAACCGTGAGAGCGGGAGCAAGAAAGAGAAACATCCGCATTCAAATCTGGCTTATCCAAAAGCAATTTAAACTCTGTCCCTGTATGTTTAAAAGGAGGATAAGAAAGTTTAGACAGTTATTTTGAGTAGCTGTCATGAAGGTTATTTATTGAACAGAGTTTTAATGATGTTACATGGGAAGAATTCTGCATTCCATATTATTTAGCTTTGACAAAGAAGGGTGAAGTCACTTGCTAGAGATTTCAACCCACTCAAGAACAGAAGGGATATAATGTGTTGCTATATTTTTTAGATAACTCCCATGGCTGCGTGCTAAAAAATATTTGCTCAATGCACATAAATATATACTTTAAAAACATTGATCTGGTATCTTAAACTGCTTCTTTTTATTATCATGTTTATTATATTGCATAAAAGATTATAAAAAAATGAAGTGAAAGTCAAAATAGACATAAGTACCACTAAGAAAAAAATTATTAAATGCTATATATGCATAACTTTAAAGACAACAGAAATGCAGTATACATTAAAAGAAGAAAAAAAACAAACCTCTGACAAAATGAGATGACATTTAGAGAAGATAATTTTTAGCATATATCTGAGCAATACATTTTCATGCATTCTCTCATGTGTCTTTATGGTCAATTGGCTGTTTGGTTACACTTTTCAAAGAGTTTATTCATCAAGTACACTATTAGAAACAATCGAAAAGATACTAAAAAATTACAAAACAGTTTTAGAATGTCATACAAATTTTCACCTGCTAGAGAGGAAGTTACCCAGGAGAAATATACAAACAAGAAAGGTATACTCCCATCCACTACTCTCTTTAATGACACAAAATTATCTTTGTTACCCTCATTTATCAGAGGATCAGGGTCAGAAAAACAGAGAAACTTGTGTCTAGTGATACAGGTAAACAAAAAAGGATTGAAACTCTATCCTTGAGTTGAACTTGAAATAATCAAACACAAAGATCTCTCAATGTCTAATGCACCCATTAAATTATATGTTATATATTTTAATCAGTATATAATGAAATTTGTTCATCAGAGCCATAATTTTTGATTACTGTTTATATAGATAGTATAGGGAAAAGTTTCCAAGTATGAAATAAGCTCTTGTACTTTATACTATGAACTTTGAGACATTTGTACACGAGGGCTTCAGTTTATACAGACACATATTTTCTGTATTCTAATGTTATGCCTCAATGCTCAGGGCTTTGAGGAATAAAAGAATTTCCTGTAATGTGCTAGATACAATCTTCCAATTTTTATGGGCTTGTGAAGCAAGCATTCACAGCAATGTCAACTTCCCTTTAGGGATTATTTATATTTAGTGTGAAAAGTCATTAAAATTTTCAGTCATTGGATTTTCCAATAAGCCAACACATCCTAATGATTAGTACCACTTCACATTTCTATTCCCCCTCTTTATCAAAGCTATGAAAAACATACCATTATCCTGAAATTTGACATGCAGATATAGAGGAAATATTAATAAAGCAGTTGAGTAAACCACTTTCTTTATCAGACCACAAAGATATATTCAAGTCTAAGCATTAAGCTGAGCTTCCTCCCAATTACTTATTGCGGAAAATAACTGATTATTAATTAAAGCCTTGTTTGCTCTGGAGATTTTCTGCACCAGTTGCCACCGTAAGTGGCTAAATAACAGAATCATTGCAGCAAGTGTAGAGAGGCAAGGCTGATATTTGCATTAGAAGTGTTTACCCCTTTTTTCCCAGTCTGAATAGATCCAGCAGTGCAAACAGCTGCTTCATTTGATTACACCGAGGATTTCAGGAGGGCAACTAGGCTGCTAGTCCCAAATAAAAAAACCTAAGACCTCTCCCCCTTGGGTTTCTGGCTTTGGTTTTTCCTCCTCACATCCCCTCACATATAGAAAAATTGTTGTTCAAAAATTTAACAGGTGCATGAAAAATGGCAAGTGTTCTCTCAGATGACTCCTTCTGCCTTGCCGTGCATCTGCTGTCTGAACTCTCAAACTCCCTTGCTGTTCTGCTTCTCAAGCATCTGTCATTTGACTTCCCAACCTTACCATTAGATGTCTTTGGTGTTATATTTTTTCTAGCATAGATGTTTCTCAAATGTTATCTCTGCCCACAACAGAGACTACAAGGCAAAAAATTACAAGTAAATATTTCCTTTTTTATTTTCTGTAAATAACACATGATATTAATTTTAATTTTATGCCAAGGTGCTCCTTAGATTCCACGTATTTTGGCTGCTTTGTGGGGGATTGGACTATGTGTGCAAAAGACTAGGTCTGTACAAGCAATTCTTCTTCACTGTGAGGATGCTGAGGCACTGGCACAGGTCGCCCAGAGAAGCTGTGGGTGCCCCATCCCTGGAAGTGCTCAAGGCCTTGGATGGGGCTTTAACCAACCTGGTCAGGTGGACAGTGTCTCTCCCCATGGGAGGGGGTTGGAACGAGATGATCTTCAAGGTGCCTTCCAACCCAAACCATTCTATGATTATATGATTCTTAATCCTGAAAACACTTAGCCACTTATTGTACTGCAAATATTTGTGCTCATGCTCTGTTTTTTAAGAGTTATTGATTTATTTTGGCTAACTAGCAGGCAAAACTAATGCTTCACAGGCATCTAAGTTTGTACTTAAGCAGCTACATAAATAGGCCACATTATCAGAAGCAGTGAAGAGTCAGATAATTCTCTGAATTTTGTGGAAACTATAGGCCTTCATCAATTTTGAAAAATATGCCTTTTTTACTTAAGTGGTGAACTATGGCATTTAATCTATGACCAATCTAAACGACAGCTAACAGGAGGGCAGATTTCCTGCTAAGAGCTGATGTGCTTTGCTTTGCTACATGGTCAAGTGCTCAGTTCTTGACTGTTGCTGTTTCAGCAGCAGCTGAAAGGGTCCAAGGTCTAAACTCATAAATACATCTAGCAAGAGAATCTCTCTTTACTCACAATTCAGAGACACAGAAATAAGGTACAGTAGAGAACATAAAGTTGTACAGGCACCATCCAAAGGAGTCTCACTGTCTATGGATGAGGAGGCAGAGATGTAGCAAATGGTACATTTGCTCTGCCTAGTATTTGATATTCCTCTACCAAGATTATGTTCCTGGGTTCTGATTTCCTGCATAAAACAGGCATGAATTTCACTGGATCCTGTGGTAGTCACCCCAAGACAGACCCATTTTTATGAAAAGCAGTGGCCATTCAATAGGTAAGGATGTGATTTGAAAGTCAATAAAGACTGCTGCTGATAAAGCTTATAGCTGATGAAAAGAGGGTAAAAAAGTTTAATAGTCATGATGTAGAAATAAGTTATTTAGATAACTTACGACTCTGACTTATTCAATGTAACAAAGTTGTGTCAAAAAAAATGAAAATAGTTTGTGTGGTATATTCATGTATATTAAACATGCATATAAACAAGTAGAAACCTCCCCACAAATACGGCTTAAGATCTAAAAACTAATGCCTCATGATTAAATAAACAAGTTACCTTCCATATAACTAGACTGGAGAATGTAAAAAAAAAATGTGGATAATTATGCTCTGGGGAAAAGAATAAACTCTTTGGCTGTATTTAGACCACCTTTTAAGAGCACCATGAAGTTTCTTTTATGGATATTGTTCAAAACAAATAAGAAGAGGTTCTGTTTATGGCCGCTGCTCAGGCTGCTGGTCTAATATAGTGTAAATAGAGATCTTGAGTTAATTATACAATGAGGCTTTTAGATATGCTAAATCATACTACACTGACAACAGAGACAAAATCATAGAGCAGAATCAGAATCACACATCGGAAAAGACCTCTAAGATCATTGAGAAAGATCACCCAACTGCTAAACCACCACTACCAAGTCCAGCACTAAACCTTTTCCATGAGTGAAGCATCTCCCTAAGTGCCACAAGTGCCTCCAGGAGTGATGACTCAAACACTTCTGGGCAACCTGTTCCAACACTTGACAACTATTTCCATGATGAAATTTTTCCTAATATCCAATCTAAACCATCCCTGGTGAAATTTCCTCTCATCCTATCACCAGTCTCCTGGGAGAAGATAGTGACCCCCACCTGGCTACAATCTCCTTTCAAGGAGTTGTAGAGAATGATAAGATCACCTCTGAACCTCCTTTTTTCCAGGCTAAACATACCCAGCTCCGTCAGCTACTCCTCATCAGACTTGAGCTCCAGACTTTTTACCAGCTCTGTTGCCCTTCTCTGGACATGCTCCAGCACCTCGATATCTTTCTTGTCATGAGGGTCCTCAACTAGACACAGGACTTGAGGTGTGGCCTCACCAGTGCTGAGCACAGGGCGACAATCACTGCCCTGGTCCTGCTGGCCATGCTATTTCTGGAACAAGCCAGGATGCCATTGGCTTTCTAGGCCACCCTGGGCACAATCTGGCTCATGTTCAGCTGCTGTCAAGCAGCACCTCCAGGTCCTTTTCCACCTGGCAGTTTTCCAACTGCTCTTACTCAGCCTGTAGCACTATCTGGCGTTGTTGTGACCCAAGTGCTGAACTTGGCACTTCACCCTGTTGAACCTCATACTGTCAGTCTTGGCCCACTGATCCAGCCTGTCCAGATCCCTCTGCAGAGCCTTCCCACTCTCCAGCAGATCACCATTCCTACACACCTTGGTGTCATCTGCAGACTGACTGAGGGTGCCCTTGATCCCTCGTCCATGTGGTCGATAAAGATATTAAACAGGACTGTCCCCAGTTCTGAGCTTTGGGGAACCCCACTTGTGACTGGCCCCCAGCTAGTTTTAGTTCCATTCACGAGCACTCTCTGGACCAGACCATAGAGCCCATTTTTTAAACTAGCAAAGAGTGCACCTGTCCAAGCCATGGGCTGCCAGTTTCTCAAGGAGAGTGATGTGGGAAATGGTGTCAAAGGTTTCACTAAAGTCCAGGTGGACACATCCACAGCCTTTCCCTTATTCACCAAGTGAGTCACTTTGTCATAGAAGGAGATCAGGTTGGTCAAGTAGGACCTGCATTTCACAAACCTATGCTGGCTGGGGCTGATCCCCTGGTTGTCCTGTACATGACGTGTTGGCACTCCAGATGATCTGCATCTTGAACTATTTTTCAAAACATAAGTTATTGCTCAGTAGGTATAGCAGCCCTAAGACTTTGTAATGAGATTTGATTGCCATCAGTGTGAAAAAAATATTTAACTTTCAATACTTCAAGGAAGTTAGAAAGACAAAAAAATGCAACTGTGACATTTGAGGAAATGAAAAGTCAACATATAACAATGTAAATCACACATAGCAAATACAGCTATAATAAACATACCTTTATCCATCTTAGATACAATGACAAATACTTCTAAAATTCAAATTATATTTTACAGCCTAAGTAAATATTAAAAGGCCGCCAAATCTGCTAGCATAAATCCCCATGACCTCGCAAGTTTTCACCACGTGTATTAAATAAAATGAGAATGAACCATGAAGGCATTTTTGCTCTCCTGAGAAAACACACAGGTAAAAAGAGATAGTTTTACCAGCTGCTTTCAGGAGGGCTGTGTTTCTGAAAGGTCTCTGGTACTGTGGCTTTGTCTACAGGCAGGTTTCACATTATTTTAATGCTAAAGTTATAGAAATGTTCATATATTATTTTCTTGGTGATTGCACCTGAAGTGCAGTAATGCTAGCAATCAAATACCAAAGACAGAACCTCAAAGATCTTGCAGCTTGAGAGAAAACATCGCACTATGAGAGTAATTTATACTTGGACAGGTGTGGTTACTGTTGTAGTGTGCCACTTGCTTCAGCTGGCTCAGCTGTGGCTTTGCAGGCCACTCTAGGGAACACACTTAGCATATAAGGCCAGGATGGACAGAGCTCTGAGCAACCTGGTCCAGTAGAAAAGATCCATAATTATTGCATGGGGTTTGGTCTAGATGACCTTTAAACATCTCTTCCAATCCAAATTATTCTCTGATTCCATGTTTCTATGTTAGTGGTCTTCACTGATGGCATATGTGCATACATTCACCTTCCGTGCAAGGCAGTGGAACTGCTCAGTGATAGGTGCATGCAGTGCCACTGGGGCGAGCGTGTGCCCAAGTGACTCCAAGAAAACAGCTGAAAGTCTTGACAGTTCATATTCTAGTTTTCCTCCATGATTTTTACCCCAGGCCAAGATCACTTCCATTACTGTTAGTAATCTCAGTCTGTCCTTATTAATAATGTTTGAGCAAGCCTTTCAAAACTGCAGCAGTTATCAGTGTTTCAGGCTGTAACCCTGACTACACCACATACTGAGGCCTAAAATTCCTTTTTCTCTGATAATTTGAAGCTTGATGTTTAATATTTATTGCAATGCATATTCTCAGGAGATGACAGCGGATGCATGATAAATACGTTATCTCCCCCTGAAACAAACAGACATCCGTCTATCCAGAAGACGGTGCTTGCCAGCTGTGCATATATAAAGAGTAAATGTAAAACCAGCTGTTCTGTCAGTTCATCCCATATAGAGAGGTTGTCACTGTAATCACTTTGGCTGGGAAAATTTCCAGTCATCTCACTGCTGCTCCTCATGAATCACACTTGTCAGGAAAACATCAGCATCTTTTATATGGTATTTAGTTATTTTGGGAATTAATACTATGAGTGTATTTAGGGCAATTACTTTCAGGACTTGGGAGAAATCAATTGATAACATTAAATAACATATGTCTGGCTCTCCATTGAAGCAGCATACTTAATGTTTGAATAAAAGTATAGAGTTATCCTTCCAGTGCACTCCATCAAAACAAGCCCCAACAATAACGTTTCGTACAGTTTCCTGAATTTATGAAAAATTGACAGGTTGGAACAGTTCTGAGAAAAGCAGTAGCGGGGACTGGTCAGAGATCCAGAAAATATTGCTAGGAGGAGAAATCTGAACAAATGGTGTTGTTAAGGAAAAGGAAAAAAATTACTGAAGACATGAGAACAAATTTCAAATAGTTTGAAGTATGGCACAAAAATATAAAGGCAATGATTTGGTCTTGTTTAAATTTAGTGGATCAACTGTAACAGTAAAGATTCAAGCTGGATATTAAGAGAAAATGTCTGTGGATTAGGACAAATGGATTTAAATTAAATTTAAGCATATTCTATGTATCTAAATACTTGGGTAGAATCCCATGACACCTATTTGTAAGAATTCTTTAATTATTTGCAGAGAAATATACATAAATACATACATGATAGATTTTACAAATATACAGCAGTATGAAAATAGCATTTCTGTGGAAAAATAAGAAGTACGTACTGTGGCTCTGTGGCTCTCTGTTAGTGTTGCTAATCTATAGAGAATGAGTGGACAAATTGCATTTTTAACTGAAACCAGAAGTTTTGATTATGCACAGGTACAGCAGTGCCAGGGAAAACAAGTGAGTGGTGCCTTCTTCTGGGATTAGTGATGTCAAATGTGCCAGCTCCAATTTTTCATTGATGCTTTACCTGGTAAAGAGGCTTTTCTACATCCTACAATAGTACCTGGCCCATTAATTGCATAACATCAAAGTGATTTTCTCCTCCTAACTTTTCTGCATTTCAACCCTTTTCCAAAGGATCTTTGATTAAAACTGAAATATCTTTGATGAAATAGCACATTTTGATGGTATTTTTAAAGGGAAAACCACTTCAGTAGAGCACAATTTTTCTGAAGTATTCAGTGTGAGAAATAGTTGAGAATGTTTCTTTAATTAACTACTACTTCTTGTTCTAAAACAAAATATTTCTGCCTGTAGGTTCCAGGGTCTGCACCTGAAAATATCAAGTTTAGTAGCATAAGTCTATTTCATTGTGATTTGACTTTCAGATTATATTTATATTAATTATCTATTACAGCTCTGTGTTGGATAATGTAGATGAACAGGTGATTTTTATGAGTTTTGAGATCATCCAGACAAATTCAAAAGAGTTGAGTCATTACCACCGTAGTTAGTCAATGTTTTCTAATATAAATGGTTGTGATAATCTGTTCTCCAGGAAATAGCAACATTTTGCATCCATTTGGTATGAAAATATTTTTGAAATGAGGAAGTTTGTTGGCAAAGGGAAATTCTGTTTTTACCATAATCACAGATTATGTAATTGGGGCTCAGCTGCACTATTCAGAGCTGTACCATCTCAAAGCTCAAGGATAAATTTATTCTCCAGAGATAAAATGGTAAAATGCTATGGGATGTGAAGAAAAATGGGTTATGAATACCAGAACAAACTGTACATTTAAATTAACTGTAGTTCTGATTAGTCACATTACAGTCACAGGTATTTTTGGATGTCAGTTTCTGATATTCTCTGACCCATACAAGTCAGTCAAAAGAAAAAGCTAAATAACTAAAAATTTATTCGCAACTTTTTTTTTTTGTAAATCATTTTGCCATTCCCTCTGCCCTTTGAATTAAGTCTGGTCTTAAAATACAATTTACTGGATTTATCGTCATTGACTTCTGCAATATAAATGATTCCTCTGGGATTCTTTAAATTCTTCTTAGCGTGGCATTTCCAGTGCGTACACAATCAGGCAAGAGGGTGGTTTAATTTGTTTGCATTCATACATGTGCACATCTATCCACTCAGACACAGTTTCACATTTTACATGGTTAGGAAGAAAAAGGTGCATGAGGGAGGAATCACGTGGAGCCAAGCCAGGGGAGCACCTAACAGAGTCACGGACAAGGCTTTAGGAGATTATTCCTTTCATAGATGTTGCAGTGATACCTCACATTTACGCAGCAACTTTGATTTGTTGGGAACAGGGGATGATGTAGAAAATTGGGCCGTACAAACTCTGTAGGAATCTGTGAGCTGAGCCATGAAGTTGGTGGATTCAAGCAAACAACTTCAGGCCTTCCTGGGGGACAGTTAAATTAAAAAAAAAAAAAATCTTCCACAGCATACTAACCATCATATCTGACTGGAAACTTCACCTTCACCTTCTAAACTACTTGCTCTTTTAGAAGCATGTGTGAAATGCATGTGACCCAATTTTTGCCATTATACTGGGATGCAGCTGCAAAAACGAAACAGCCAGCTTTGGGGCAGGGATCCAGAGGTGTCCTGATGAAGTCAACCAAAATTGATCAAGATGATCAGTTTGCTGTTTACCCTATGAACTATGCTAGGAGTAAAAAAGGTTAGTTATTCTTTCCAAATAATTTAATAACTAAAAAGATCAGCAGTTCCCATCATCTTTTGAAGTGCTTTCACAAGTTGAAATTAGTGGATTGATTTCCACAGTCTTACCCCACCAGGTGTAAATGCAGTGCATACCACGACAAACACAAGAGAAAAGAGAGGAAAGTTGAATGCCCTTACATACACAGTGATGTCACTCATGTTTCATGCCAGTTCTTTTTCAAATATCATACTCTTTTTATTTTCTTTTTTTTTCTTTTTTTAATTTTTTTTTCTTTTTTTTTTTTTTTAATGAGGATGTCTCATGCCCCTGGAGACCAGTGGAGCCTCTGTGAAGCCAAAGAACTTCAAAAGTTCAAGATATGGCAAGCAAAGAAAGGATGAGATTCTGGAAAGAGATGGGAGTCTGGACATTGGCTGAGTGCCTGAAAAACTGCTGAGAGAAGCAAAAACAGATACATTAGGAAAAAAATCCCTGAAAGTCACTGAAGATTTTAGGGCAACCAGAAATTCAAGCTGGTAATAAATTAGTTTTGAAGCAAAGTGCTCTGCAAGGCCATGACAAATAGATGAAGATGTGTCTATGAACTTCTATTCACTTCTCTCTCGTAGTCAACTTTGCAGTCACTGTAAGTTTCACAGAAGCTAACTATTCTAGTTCTTGTTCAGACTTGACTTTAGAGATTACAAACTCCCTTCTGGTATGGGTATGCTCTTTAATAAGAAAAATATTTCGGTAGAGTCACCTTAGAGCTCTGAAACCTGTTCCAAACCTGTTTATACATGTATATATTTAACTTCCAAAACATCCTATGGCACAGATAACTACAGTTTAGTTGAGCATTTCATTAAATTAATCAACAACACTCTTGATCTTAAAAGCTCTACCATCTATTTTGCTCCTCTCCTTTTTCCTCATGCATGGAAACCATGCATAAATTGTCATTGTAGACATCATCTTTAGCTTTTCATAAATCAATATATAACCTGTTCGAAATAGGGTTTTCAAGACCGCAGGAAATATTGAAGATATGGAAATATTATAGACAATTGCATTTACATAAAGATGTGTTCTATTTTGGATAAAGTAAACTGCTGTGATAACTTTATAAAACCAATCTGCCTTATTTATTTCTGTGAATATTAACTAGTTCAAGAAGTTATAATGAAATTATTGCAATCAACAGTGAATTGGTAACAAAAATATCAGTGATATAAATATGTGGGTAAACGAGGATTTTCCTATTTCAAAAGTCAGAATAAATGTTCTCCAGATGGAAGTTGATAATAATGTTAATGATTAACTGGGGAAGCAGAATTTTCTGTCGGCTAGATAATGTTTCTGTGAGAGAAATTAAAAGAAACATGGTAAGATGTCCTCAGGTGCTCTGGGGGGACACAGTCACTAGAACATTTTATGCTACCTGACCTCAGGGAAAGCATTTATTTAGTCAAGGAGAGCTTTTCTGTACACTTTGTCAGATTTCTTGCCTATTGTACACATAACTAGGTCTCATGACATGTCAATAAAAATTATAGTCAAAATAAAAACAATAGCTTTAGCATTCCATGGTACAATTCACTATATAAATGGATATAACAAGTTCCACAAAGCTTCTGTTGACTTCAGTCACTCTAGGATTTCTAAGGTCTGAATATTACTGTGCTGAGAAATTTACAACCTATTTTAATAAAGTATGTAAGAGTATTATTTAATCAGAACAATGAGGAGAGGTCAAGATATTTTTGAAATGTAGGGAATGGATGTGGTGACATGCAGGACTGGAAGTTCATTTTAGAAGTCCTGTCTTTCTACTGTCAAATGTTGCATAAAACTCAACCTTGGCTGGAAAAACTGTGTGCAGTATCAAATTCCTTACAGATCCACAATTGCAGGATCAGGCTGATTGCTTTTGCGCATTGATTTTCATGCTCAGATTCATTGATTCATCTCTCAGAAGGAGAATGACTTTTCTGGAACTAGTTCTGTTAAACTAACACAAGCAATTGCCAGTTATCAACACTCATGCTCCATGTTTTATCAACGCTCTTAGAATCATTATGTTACATCACCTTTGTGCTTATTTATAGCTTGAGTTTGACCATGTTCCCTTATCCCCAGTGTGTACAGAGGAAGGAAGGAAGGCAGGAAGGCAGGAAGGAAGGAAGGAAGGTTGATTGCATATGCTATCTCTCTGTATCAGAACAACCCATCTGGGAAAGACTGTACAAATGATTGTGGCCTTTGGTCTGTGAGAGGTCCACCTACAGAGAGATCTTTGGTGGCAAAACTCTAAAGAAACACATAAATATACACAGCAGAGCCAACAGAGAGCTAAAGGCTCCTTTAAGAATAATATATTCCTTTCTTGTAAATGTCAACTTGTGTTTGCTGTTCTCAGTCAGCTCTGGAGAGCTCAAGCTTGGCTCCATGAGTTATCACAAAAGCTTTCTAGAGCATTTTCCCCACTTAAGGAGAAAAACCCAGCAACAAATTGTCATGAGCAATTAAATGCTCATTAACTCTATTGCCAGCACTTTCACTTTTCATGATAGCTATGAAAGGATAAATCAAGGGAATCAAAAACTTTAACAAATCTACTAAGAAATCCATACATTTTGACACCCCCTGCCCCCTTCAGCCAATGCAAGTAGCAAAAAATGAAATCCTTGCTGTGTTTCTGTGTAAAGAAAAAGGCAAGAAACAGTCAGCCTCTGTGACCTCTTCACCTCCATTAAACACCGACTCCATATGAAATGTGTAAGTAGCTCTGTTCTATATGAGATGGTGGAAATTGCTAGCTTGGAATACAGACAGCATACTGTTTTCTGGTTTTGCATCTGACTTATCCCAGCCTAATGAAATCAGCCAAAAATTTATTTTCTTAACTATATTACATTGTAATCTGTAAGGAAAGAAGAGGTAGGTCAGGTTCTCTTTCATTGCTCAGTCATCTGTTAATCAGTTTTCTTAACAGGAAAGGTGCTCAAGTGGCATTAGTGGAAGAGATGGCAGAATACATTCCTAGGAAACTGGACCGCTCCCTACCAGCACTAAAAGCAACTGATAATCTAACAGGCAGAGAAAAACACCTTTCTTAGTACTCACAGATTAATCCCAGGTCAGAAATCATTGGATTTGTTGCTATCTCTTCTTCTGTGGCCCTAAACAAATTTTTTCATCTGTCTCTGCTCGTTTTATTTTCAGGCCCTCACTTCTTGTTCGAATTACTTTTCAAAACCAATAAGCTTTCCCACCTCAGGTTTTGTAGCAACTACCACAGATAACAGAATCCCAGTATTTTTAAAGCAATCCAATAAAGTTAGAGTAATTAACAATAGCACAAAGAAGACTGGTAATTTTTTTTTTTACTACATTGTCTTAGTGGGTTTTTTTTAATTTTTACCTTTGCTGAAATAAATCTTTCATATGCTTTCACCATTTTTAAAATTTGTTTACAATCCACTAATTACTACAAAACACAGAGGACGATCTGGGTATAAATCTGAATCTGAATTCTGGTGAGATTGACAAAGAACTTCATGTGACAAACACTCATGAAAAGAGAGTTATGATTGTGAGATTATATGAGATTATATGAGATTATGTGATTATATGAGAGTTAAGATTATGGTCATATAAAATATTTTCAATCATTAAAAATTATTCAAGAGCTTTAAATAATGTCATTTCCATATACATTTCAAATATTTTTCACTTCAGACATCTGTTTTAGAATTACAGTACACCTGCAAATTTCATTTTGTTAGAAGCATTAGCAGATGTTAAAACCCATTTATAAACAAACCAGCTTAGACCTGGGAAGTACTAATGTCCCATTTTGAAAGAATCCTGACAGATTTTGAGGAAACCATACATTTCTCACAGTATCTGAGTGACTCAGTTCTTCTGGAACACCACACATATTTTCTAATGTATTCTTATTTATGGGAGGGCTACAAATTATAAGTATACCGTTTTAATGGTAGAGGCAGATGTTTCTGATAGTATGGAGAGCTAGATACTGTGGTCTTAACTTGGATACCTGAAGGGCATTAATCTTATAGAATCACAGAATGGTTTGAGTTGGAAGGGACCTTGAAGATCATCTAGTTCCAATGCCCTGCCATGGGCAGGACACCATCCACTATGCCAGGTTGATCTTGAGACCATTTGTCTCTACTCACTCTATAGAGAACTTCAATAATTGTTTTCATAGGTCAAACTTGGATGCTTAAATTGGGTGGGTGGAGAAACCATTCCACGATTTTCTGCTTGTTATATGGTCTCTAGATGTGTTCAGCCACCCAGAGTGCTAAGCTTTTTCTACTAAAAGGGGAGGTAAAATCCCATGACCAAAAAGTCTGCAGTCAAAACAGAGAAGACAGAGACATGATGGGAGGGAGAGGGAAGTAGGGAAGATGACATGAATTCAAATAACAGGTTAGATGCGGGGCTGGAAATAGGAATCACATCTAGAAAGACTTAGTCCAGTCACAGGGTCTGCAGAGCACACTACCATTAACACCTTAAGCACAGTGCTAGAGACAAAAGGGAGAGAGCACATGAAGGGCAGTGAAAGATCTAGAATGAGACCCTCTACCTTGGCAATCCCAGAGATGGGATCACTCTGGGAATAAGAAGGAGAAGCGTACATCCCTGGCTGACTGCACAATGCCAGCTGGCATCCTGTTCTGAAAACTAAAATGTTTCCTTTTTTTTACTTTGGTTTCTGATATTTTTTGGTAAACCAAGCTTCCAATTTTATCATATGCAGAAAATACATAACAAGACTTATTTATATTGTTAATAACTCCTAAGCAGCATCTTTTTTTCATTTTCCTGCACAAAAGCTACTTTCTTTATAAAGTAAAAAAAAAAAAAAAGTACAAATCTGCTGCTCAGGATTGTCTAGAAGCAATCTGCATTCAGTGATTGGATTATGTACTAACAGCATTACTTATCCCCATCTGAGAGGTACCCTACAGGGAAAAGCTCCAAAGAAAGACACTGCATTAAGGGAAGATTTGGAAGTCTGATTGCATTCTGCTTCCATCTCTCTGCAGGGCTGGCTGTCAATGGCATTCAGAGCCATGCAGCAGAAAAGGAAAAACAACTCTCTTTCTTTAACGTTGTGAGTCATCGGTGATTGAAAGCATCTTTACCCCAGTTTAAGGTCTGACCAGGGGATGTGATCCAGAGTTCATTGAGAATTTGCATTGACTTCATACAAATTCAGCTATGGCCTGTACTTTTTAGTTGGAAACTGATTATTTTACAGTATCATGAAACTGAAGTAATAAAGTGTGTAAATCTTATAGGGAAGGTGCAGTTCATAACCATAAACATTCTCTCAAGCAGTGAATCTGGATCCAGATGGTATACAATATTAAACCAGAGTATCTGGATCCAGATGGTGTACAATATTAAACTAGTGATATCTCTCTAAGCACACTTTAAAATAATTAATATTACCACGGATTTCCTCCAGACTTCTTCGTTATCGTGAATATAGATCAGTATGTTCCCTTAGGTGGGGAAAATTGCAAAGTTTTCTGTGTTAACTGCTAACTTATTTATTTTCATCATCCAGTGATCTAGTAGGTCATGGCTTGAATTCTAAGAATGGGAGAGACAGGCAGATTTCAATAGTTTTACACTGAATAGCTTCATGGAATAGTTTCTCAAGTGTGGGATAGCTTCCCCAAATGTCTCCAGAATTTCTGTTGCAGTGCTTTGACTCTCTGGAAGAACCACCTACTGCCAAAAAATACAGAATTTAAATTAACACATGGATGTGTAGAAACACACAAAAATACACAAAAATGTGTTAGTCACACCTGAGTTTCAATTTATTTGAAACTACGAGTTGGAATAGAAGACAATTCCCATCCTACAAAGATTCTGACTTTTCTGTCAGTATTTTTTAAATTTTTGTTTGTTTGTTTGAATATAGGGTTAAAAAACTGGAAAACTACCCAGTATCAGAATTCAACCTAATTTTCTACTAAAATGTTTTATCCGCATGGACAGGAAATAGCTGCATTGCTTGCAAAAGGTAGGAGCAATTTAAAAATCTTCAGTCTTTTTATACCCCATATCACAGAGAAGCAGCTGGATAGAAAAACTGGAAGATGAAGAATGCAAATACATCTACAAATTAAAACCAATGGGTTTTTTTCAACAGAAGTTATTGTTCATAAAACAGGGAGATTGGTGTCTATTTTAACATTTGAGGGTCGGGATGTTCAGAAATATCAGATAATTCAATCTCAGTAAAGGAAATGCAGCAACTGAATATCTGCCCTTTGGATTTCATATGCATAATTTGTTGGGTTTTTTTTTCCTTTATGTGAAATAAAATTAGCATGGAATACTTTTTGCCCTTTGTGTATGAAAAAACTGTGTAGTGCTTTCCATTGCTGAGCATTGGTAATGGTCCTCAGTTTATATTCAAGTGTTTTAATGCTTAAAAAGTTCTATCATCCTAAGGGGCTCCTGAGTGAGATTTTGCTTTGCTCAGTTAGTATCTTCCTATATAGAATAAGGTCTTACTGGTACCAAGTCACAATTACCACATCTGTGCTATCTTTTTTTTCCCATTAACATGTTTCCAAGTTTTTCTGTCTGTCAAGATTAGAGCAACATAATTTAGAAAGATTCAAATATGACATATTTTTAAATAACTTGGCATGATTGTTTTCCCTATTATACGATGTATTAGAGTTTGATTTTGATTTTTTTTTTAATTGAGGTGTTTTGTTAACTCTGCTACTTACTTGTTTTTTAATCTGGAAAATTTGCTTTATCTTAATTTTCTCTTACTATTGTGTCTTGAATAAAGATCAAGAGCTTCTACCATCACTGTCATCAGAGCAACAATAATAACACACACCACAACATTATAAAAAATACCTCCAAAAGCAGAAGTGAGAATTTATCTATTGCACTTAGACAACTGACAAACATTTCCCTCGTCTCTGCAGCCCTAAAGCTTTGCAAACCAGGCTAGAATGTGTTTCAAAGAAAAAAAAAATGAAACAGAAACACATCATATAGATTAAAATATGACAAGGTAATATTACTAAAATGTTAAGAATCTACACAAAAGGAAATGATAGTCTTTCTGATTGATGCAGCTTCTCATAGGGTCATCTGAAGATTTCAAAAAAATGAAGACAAGTGCCAGAATATTTTGAATTAATCTTAATGGTGTCAGCAATGATAGCAGATGATCTTGCTTCCAAAGTCAGAAATAAATCCAACCAACTGCAAAGTCATGTGTTTTTTCATGTTTTCTTCTTTTCCATACACCTACTCCTTGTCCTTCGACTTGTTGAGTCTCACTGATGAATATAAACTTAAAAAAAAAAAAGTTCTGCATTTTTTATTCAAATACTTTGTTTCTTTTAAGGTACACATTCTTCATAGACTGAGATAAAGAAGTTGCAGACTTCAGCTTCATAGGAACAGATGTTTTGATACCAGTTTATCATGACCTGCATTTCTTTAAGAGCACCTCCAAACCTTTTACAGTTTTGAACTCCAGACCTTCCTATTTATTCCCTTGTTTTCCTATGATCAAATATGGACCTTGAATGAGCTTGAGGAAGGAATACTGCATTTTGATGGTTGAGCTAGAAACCTGTGACAGTGCATGGCATAAATGCATCTCACTTGAGCCCTCATCTTACTGAGTAATACAAGGAAAAATAGAGGAGCAGAAAAGCTGCATGCAAGAAAAGATGGAATTTGTCTGGTCACACAATGGAGAAAGGGCCATGATACGTCTCTGCATGCCTCCCCAGCTATGTGAGATCCACTGAGGATGGGGGTGGCAGGAGGAGGCCCTGGTCAGTGGGTGAGGCTGAGAGAGCTGTGCTCTGGGGATGTGGGCTCCAGGCACTGTCCCTGTAAGAGAACTGAACCAAAAGCCAAACGGGCACACGCCTGGAGGAGCTTGGCACACCTGTGGATGTCCCAGCCAACACATGCCCATTCACCTGCCTTCAAGACTCTGCTGTGAATTTTCTAGGCCAAATGGAAGAGTCAGAGGCCCAGACCAGACCCCACAAAAAATGAAAGGCACTGAGATGTCCTTAGGGGCTTTCTGTTTTTGCAACTGATATGAATGTCCTGGTGTTGGTTGCAGCCACTGGATGAATGCTAACAAAATTGCATATTTCTTTTTCAAGCCCATGGCAGTAAACAGGAGGAAGGGAGATTTTTGCTTGCTTGTCGGCTCCTCAGGGAAGCACAGAGATCATCACAACAGGGAAGAGATCAGCACCATTCATTACTGCTCGATAATGCCTGCCAATGACATATCCACAATGCCTAAGCTTCAAACAGCCTTCAAAATCCCATAGGTAGCTCATCCAGCACTATCATCTAACAGCTCCCATTATCCAATCCATTATGGTGTGTCACATTTTGGCATAAATAGAATCCCCAAGTGTTTGGTCCAGCCAGATAAAATCTTCATATAGTCTCATGTCCTTTTTGTAATGTTTAGGGCTAGGTTTTTTGGTGGTTTTTTATATACATAGCTCAGTATAGGTCACTGATTACTGAAAAACGTAAGTTCACCCTTCTCGGAAGTTTAACATTGGAATTAACATAGTCTAACTACTCCCTCTCATTATTAAAGTCGCTTGCAGGGGATACAATAGCAGATATCTCCCTCTGGTTTCCCATTAATGTGCTCATATAATGCAATGTAATGAATGCAGAAAAGTTTACCTTCATGTATTCTTTTTCCTTTTTTTTTTAAAGCCCAAAAGTTTTATCCTAGTTCAGATTTTCAGCTGAATTCATTCAATGATGATCAGAGCATGAGCGACATTATGTGCCCATTAGTAACGTCCCGTGCTTCTCTTATCCGCCCATTCCTTAGATGGCATTCATTGATGTAATTACACCAGAGATTGGAACGACATGGATATATTTCAGCTGAGGATCCACCCTACTGAAGATATGTGAAGATCGGCATTTTCATTTAACACATTATTTCAAAGAATACAGAGAACATTTTCTTAAACTGGCATTGAAAATTCTCTTAAATTATAGGACTTTTAGTGTAACAATGACTTGTATTAGAAAAGGACTCTGATTTAATCAAACCGTATCTAAATCCCTACCTGAATCTTGCATCTAATTATGCTTTAGAATATATTTTTGCATTCCTCATACCCCACCCCTTCTTAGGATTCAGGCAGGAAATAACGAGCTTTAGCAGTAGGTAGGCGTTTAAACTTCTTCTGATCTTGAAGAGGCAAAAACAGAACAAATGAGACCCTCTGTTGTGAGCTGTGATCTGTGTGGGGGCACAAGCAGAGCTCTGGGCAAGCAATTGCTTCTATACCCTCAATTTGCAGAGCATGACACATGCAGGAGCACCCACTCTTTCCACATTTGTTTGCCTGATTTTGATGAGACACACAAAGAAATGGCACAGCCAAGGAAAGACAGAAAACTTTGCCCATGGCAGTTTTGCACCTAAGCCAACTGTAGCAAATTATATCCTATCAGAGACATCACAGACAGCACGAAGGCAGCAGCAAATGCCATGAGCTAAAGATGTCAGCACAGACCATTCTGAGCTTGAACTGAAGCCCAGTGTAGACTTTCACATGTCAGCAAAAGGCTTTGGAATTCCCTGCTGAACACAGAACCTGTGTAAGGATTTGTCCTTCATCTGGCTCCCTTCTTTTCCCAGATGACAACAGCCTAAGAAAAGAAGTACACTCTCAGGAAAACAATGTCAGGTGCCACAGCTACCTCCAGCTATGAAAGACTATATTATAACCAAGCATTTTATAAACACATTTCAACATTCATTTTGTTCAAATCTGTCCCACTACAGGGGCGTTGCCATTTTTAGATTCATCCTAGCCATAACCAATATCCAGTGTTTAGACAAAAAAAAATTTCAGGCCTTCAAACAGCTCCTCAGTGAGCATCACTTTGGCACACACAGATTCATGTAGCATTTTAAAGTCAGCACAAAAATCTGTAATGATACAATGCCTGTTTAGCAAAGTTTTTAAAGTTTTTATGCATTCTTTGCTAGTAGAGAAAAACCAAGAAGCACATCACCCAAGAAAGCTTAAAATTCTCGTAAAATTTCTTCAGTTCAAACACGAGTTGGCAAATGAGTAAAGACAATTGTAAACACTTTTAAACTGGAAAAAATATATGTCAATTCAACTCCATCTATGCCATGTCGAAAGAGGGCTGAGAAAAGTTATATTCCCTTGCACTTTGCCAAGGTCTAACTTTGAGATCTATGAGAGCTACCACAGCCCAGCTGGCCATCCATAACCTGCTGAGCTGGCATAATGTATCTGTAGTTTGAGCCTTCATCTGCCTTGTGCTGAGAATCTTGAGGATGAGGATAGTTAGACAAACCTAGGTACTAATTAAATTTCTTGGAAAAATAAAACATGCAGCTCAACAGCAGCTGGATAATAAGCAAGAAGGCCTTGTAACGGCAAAGGGTAATCTTCTGGCTGAGAAAGTGCCAAAAATACATCAATATGGTTAATACATGAAAAATGTCAGGAAAAAGAAGCAAAGACTGGGAAACTGCTGAGATAAATATAATTAAAATAAACATCCTGCACTGAATTGAACTAACTGATGAAAATACATTTCCATGTCTCTTGTGGCAACTCTTCTGGAGAAAAAAACTACGTAATTTTTCACATAGGAAAGAAATCTGGAATCCAGTCTTTTTCAGAGTTCATGCTCCTCTATTTAACCTTCCATTTGGGTAGGTTAGAAGTTCTCATTTCCAGCTAGCATTCTGGACTTTTATCTTTGCAGTGAATGCTCTTTGGCAGATGTGATATAAATAACAGCAAATTCCCTCTTGGCCATACACCCCTTCTTTGCACGCGCTGGACCTGGCTACTGGCACCAACGCCCTTCAAAAAGAGGCACTTTACCTCTGAACACAGTGAGGGCTGATCTTTCCAGCAGTTGTAAGCAGGCTTACTGCTCTGTGTGCTCTTAATTTTTAGCAGATAGATTTTCTAGCTACCCACGCTTCACCTTTTGAGAGCTGACGTTTCCTGCAGTGCAGCTGCCAGATGCAAACCCATGGGCGGTTTTGTGTGAGTCGTAGACTAACAATTCCTTGTACTAGCGTGCTGAATATCCAAAGCATTTTGACACCCTCCAGGATGAAAGGTGCAATGTAATATGATTATCATGACTGTACCATCGATCCCTGCTGAAAGTGTCAGAAGAATTCTTCATTATCTTGTTAGCTAGGGTTTGCTATTTTAATTATCCTCTTAGCTTCACTTTCTTCCTTTAGATCTCTTTGCTATCAATGCATCTGGCCTTTTAAAGGGCTTTTTGCTACAGGGAGAAGGTGAAGGAGCAGGGAAATCCTATGACCAATGCCGCATGCAGGGTTACCAGGTCTAAAGACAATAATCTCTTCAAGGGCACGGCAGGACAGGGGAAGGGAAGGAGAGGGAAAGGGCAGGGAAGGCAAGGCAAGGCAAGGCAAGGGAAAAAGCTATGTCAGCAAAGCCTGTGGAAGGAAATCAAAGATCACTGAACTCTGTTATCTCTTTCTTCAGAGAAATATAAACAATGTCCTGACCTCAGCATCCTGCTCTAGTTTTTCCTCTTTGCCTCACTCTACTTTTGCCCTGCCAATCATGACTGTTTCAGGTAAATACATTAAACTTTGATTGCAGATTTTCTGGTTTCAGATTATTGAGCCTTCCAGCAAGGTTCCCAAGGACAGGATGAGAGTGCCTGGTTGGACCTACTAGGCAGCAACCTTTTCCTTCATTTTAACACATCCTTTTATATATAGTAATAAGAAAGTGGAGAAGGTAGGAAGAAAAATTATTAATTGGAAACTGAACTAAAGCCCATGAAATAAAGCTCTTGGATGTCTACTAAAAATCACAGCTTTGATAATGTCTTCTAACTTAAGATATAACTTATGGTATCATTCATCTTTCACTTTTCATTTCTTCAAATAAGTGCTTAAAAAATAATGGCTTTCACTATCCAAAGGAAGCAGGAAACCCAGCTGAGTACTTAACTTTAGCCCTCACTTGCAAAAGAATATCATAAAGGCAATAAAAATGTGCACAGATAGCAAATGGGTGTAAAGTCAAATATCTCAGATGCACAGTAAAAAAAAAATAAATTTGTAGCCTAGATACACCAAGTGAAATTCATCTGCCTTGGCAATGGTGCCAGAGTTAGTGGCATAATTCTACATTGTCAGTAAAGTGAAATAGGCACCTCCAGGAGACAACTGTTTTCATCCATAGACAGACACATGTGACAGGTCACATGGATTGCCCTTTGGAGATACTTATTTCTCTCATTAACTATGGAGGGACTCTATAGCAACAGTTTGAAGTTTGACTATTCCATTATAGATGCCTTAAATCAGAGAAGATTCATCTCACTGAGAATGACCTTCCAATGTGAAATCCAGGTATCTAACTGATCTCTTAAAAAGCTCTAGAAGCACCAGAAAACTCTATTTAACACCAATCCATGCTCAGAAAAGAGAAAATAAAAAGGTAAAATACATTATAGGGGTTTAAAATAGAAAGCAAGAATCCAAGGGAAAGAAAATGATGACATTAAATAGGAAATATTAGGCTAGAGAGTAGCAAAAAGCTAACCTCAGCCAATACAAAGTCACCTTTGAATAGTCACAGACAGTTAATGCTGCAGGGAATGAGTTCCACAGTCTGAAAATGTCACTTTATGCATCATTAAAAGCACCTGTCTTCAACATAAAAATAAGCAAACAAACGGAAAAACACTACGTGTATTATAGCAAAAATGAACAGGGCATTGGTTTTTTTCTTTTTTCACTGTTGCAAATGCATGTTTAAAGCATTTAACTATTAAGAGAAACTGAATACTGATTTCTCTTCTTTGTCTTGAAATCTTCCACTAAACAATATTGACTTTCACTAATCAAAAAATACACGTCACCTAAAATTCAACATCCATTGTAGGGAACATTAAATTTGCCCCTATCATAAAANATGACCTCTAAGGAGGCTTGGGAACGGACTTTAAAAAAATTTGGCTTTGTCAAGTGCTAGAATTGAGATCAGCATTACCTGTGAGGAAAAGCTAAGAAGTCTGGATTTGTCTATTTTGGAGAAAAGGAGGCTGAGGTGCAAATTCATTGCCCTCTTACAGCTTCCTGAGGAGGGGAAGTGGAGAAGGAGGTGCTGAGCTCTTCTCCCTGATAACCTGATGTAGGACATGCAGGAATGGTTCAAAGCTGCACCAGGGGAGTTTTAGACAGGACATTAGGAAGCATTTCTTTACTAAGATGGTGGTCAAACACTGGAAGGGGCTTCTTAGGGAAATGGTCGATGCCACAAGCCTGTCAGTGCTGAGGAGGGATTAAGACAATGCCCTTAACAGGCTTTAACTTTTGGTAATTCCTGACATGGTCAGGCAGTTGAACTAGATGGCTGTTGTAGGTACCTTCCAACAGAAAGATGCTTTTCTATTTGATTCTATTCTAAAATCCAAGGCATAGAGTTTATAAAAAGTGCTTGGAGAGCTGGTCCAGCAACAAGAGAGTCATGGGACCAAAGAAGAGAAAGCAGGAGGAAGCCTGACTGAAGGTTTCCAGTTCTAACAAGGTGTCAGGAAGGAGTGAACACAACAGGGAGCCCAGTGGTTATTCAATACCTGCATGGTTATAATATCCTCCTGGGAAAAGGGTGAAGAGGGTTTCAATCCATCAGTTTGCCTACAGACCAAATATTCTCATGCCTTGTACAATGAATAATGTCTCTGCTTTCCAAGAAATGAAGGCCGTTCAGCTTGTCATGGCCATGGCACGTCTGAGCACCCAGGATAAGCACCAAGCTACCTATTGGCAGGAAAAAGGGTACTGAGATCCTAACTGGTCTTGCCTGAGTCATTCTGCTGGGGACTGACATTAACATGTTAGGATCTGGAAGGGATACTTGAATATCAAGTCCTGGCAGTATTCAGTGGGACTGTACTGCTATGCACCACAGTAAAAAAAACCCAACAAGTTTAGATGTTTTCCAGAGTTCTTTCCCAAACCTCACTAAGGGTCAAATACCCTTTACCTCCTTGAATCTATCAGGGACAGACAAGACTTCAGCTCTACAAGCTGCTTCTTAAGGCTGCTATTTTTAATGCAACTTGAATTCAGATGCAGATTTTGTCTACATGGTTGTAAAGTCAAAATAACTTCATTGAAGTGTCTTCTTAAGAAGAAACTGTAACTTTCATTTGGTGTGCAGATAGACTTTTGCCGCTGACTTCAACAGGAGTTTAAGCTCCAGGTTTTCAACTTGCAGGACCTAAATGTCGGTATCATCAATCACTTGATTTCTCAGTTTACCCCATTACTGTTCAAACAATTTTATTTATCTATTTCCTTCCTCCACTTAATAATATATGTAATGTCTTTTGAAAATTAGTTTTTGAAAAACACAAAACAAGGAGTGAAAACAGGACCTCCTATTGCCTCTCCAAGTAATCAAAAAGCTGAATCTAAATAGTTCTGTGGCAACAGGCTGAGAAAAGTGTATTTTCAATTACTTTTTTTCCCATGTATAAACTGCACATCCAAATCACATTTCATGAATAAGTAAACAATTTAATTTGGTTGTGGTTTGTTGTTTTGCTTTTTGGGGGTTTTGTTGGTCTGTTGCTTTGTTTTGGTTTTTTTTCCAGGGGTGTGGTTTTTTGTTGTTTGTTTGTTTGTTTTTTTTTGTGTAGGAAATAATCAAGAAGAAATAGGGAATAATCAAATGCAGCCAGCATCAGCAAACTTTTCTCATTACACTCTGCGCAAGATGGGGAAAATAGCAGATCATTATGTCTGATGAGTATAATTACACTTTTTTGAAAAAGGGGAGAAACCTAGGTTTATCACTACACGTTTGTTTTTTTTAATAGACACCTTTAAATTCTGCTGAACATGCAGCAGCAGAAAAATTATTCCTTCTCACGGTTTGATGGCCTCCAGTAATGCTTAAGAAAAATTGTTTTCCATTCCATTGAACTGTAAAATAAACAAAACAAACCCTTCACTAAATGCTCTAAAGGCCAAAGGGTCTCAATGAATGAACTTCAAATGGCTGCTTTGCTCATCATAGGAAAAATCCATTATGTGATTGTGTTTAGAAATAGTCTAGCATATTTTGGGTGCTATAGCATTTTAAAATAATAAGCTTTGGAAATAAATAATAAACTGGTGAAGAGGCAGAAAGTAAGTTGCTCCCTAAATCAAAATACAAATGTATTTCAATGTCATTTTTCTATACACAGAGAAATGCATAGAACTAAATCAGTTCTATCATTTATAGCGAACGTTATGTTTTCCTCTACTGTTCAGCTTACTTTCATTCCTTTCATGAAAGAGAATCTCATGACCTTTTCAGTATTAGCCTCAAGACATAGCTGAGCTATTCTTTTCATATAGAAACCCAAGACCTCAGCTGGCTAGCATGAAAGCTAACTTTGCCGAGAAATCTCTATGAAAACGTGTGATAATGTTCATCTGGTTTTTGGGGATATTTTTTTCTTTTTACAGACACTATCAATGCACCTAAATTTAACAGCTTCCTGTCATTTTTTAGGTTTAACCAGGGCCCTATGAGACCAAGTATTAATTAACATTCTGTCCTGAGTGTTAAAAGTTAATAAAAGTTCGAATATACAGCAGAATAATAAGACTTCTGGTAACAGACTCTCTTTCACTGCATGTTAGAAAATGTACTGCTGGTGTTTTAGGATACCTAACCTCTTATTCATCACTAGAAAATAAAATTCCTGTAGTATCTGTTCTGTTGTAAGTTCCACTAGGAGATGATTTCCAACCTCTCAGCTGGATTTCCAAGAGTTTCACTGTGAAGTTTACTTTTTGTAAGGGATTTCTTTATAACAGACAAACAATTGGGACAGAGATTTTCCTTAGAAAAGAAATATTCTCTGGTTTTTCAAGAAAATTTCTTCTACTGGTATATTCAAAGCCATCAGGATTATCTATTAACAATATCAGTAGGTAATGAAATACAGAAGACATGCTTGAAAATTCAGGGACAAACTTCACATAAGACTCTTCAAAAGGGCTTTGGAACAGTAGCCAAGACGTCGGCAGGAGCTCTTTAAAACCTACCCTTGTATCCACCTTCATTTGCAGACATTCAGATCCAACATCCCTCTGATTTTCATGAGAGCTTTTTTTTTCCATCTCTGTCACTTTGCCTGAACAGGTACAGCTACTGAAAAAGCCTGTTTGCAGGTCTCCAGGTGTAGCTGCCACCTGAGCACTCCCACTTCAGCTCTTGGTAAGTGCAGAAGCCACACAGGTTTGTAGCTGTGGTAGGATGAGGTATTCAGGGTTGTATATATCCTTTACCAGTCACTGTCCATTGTCTTCAAAGAAAACCAGCAGGCTGGAAAGGATTTGATCTGTGAGATGCACCCTGGAGAGGAATGCAGGCCAGCACAGATTTTCCTTGCACTTTGCAGGAAGTGGCTATGACACACATTTCAATGAACATTATCCAACCACAGACCATACAGGGAGCCTCTATTAATGACATTGGACCTTCCCCCAGTCACACCCAGCCCATTGTGGTGGGTTTGTCGAACATTAGATATTCTGAATAGGTTCCTCAGAAAATTGCCATGAAAACTTCTTGGTTGAAGAAGTGTCAGATTACTCGTACAATTGGATTGGGTATTCCTACAGGGCAGTATGTTCTAGACCCCACAGGGTTCAGACAACACTAAGTTGCCATTCATTCATTGTAGCTCAGAAAGCGATAGCCAAGCAGCTAGGGAGGGAGGATGATAAAGGATGTCACATCATTGCTCAGGCCATTAGAAAATTATTTCATCTAGTATAAGATCAAGAACTGTGTGACACAGAAGTGATCAGATGTGGAGGACAATTCAAAATACAAAGGGAACGCAATCCTGAACAGTTATCCAAGTATGTCTTGGTCGAGGAAGCCCATCTCACACAGACTGGCATTACCAGCAAAGTGAAACAAAATTTCTTTAGTGGCTAAACCTACCTGAATTACACTTGGAAACTGCTGAGCTGATTTTATCAGGATATGAATGTGACTGCTTCCAGCTCTACATCATGTTAGTGCATTTGGACAAAGGAGTATAGGGAAATGTGAAGACCTTTAAAACTCCTGCAAAGCAGACAGGTGAAAAATTCAGTATGTATTTACACCACTTCATGAAAGGAAATGAAATCTTAAACTCAGAGAACAAAGTGAAATAAACTGATTGAGGTGGACTTATAATGAAATTAAATTCAATTTAAAGAAATAAAAGAAAATTCAGAAATGAAGCGATTGTAATCAAATGTAAGGAGATGACATGAAGTGCTCCCCTTTTGCATGGCTTTTGTAGTTTCAATGTCCCTGGAGGTCCAGGCTTTGTGGTTTTCTAAAGCCTAACCTTAAGCGTAAGCCTAACCCTAAGCAGAGCAGTAAAAGCACAATTTTGCTGAAGTGCCAAGCACATGGGTGGTGCCAAGCAGAAAGGTGCAGAGGGAGCAGTGTTGGGGCAGTGCCGTGCTCCCCTCAGCATGCCCTTTGTAGTTGCAGTGTCCCTGAAACTCTAGGCATTGCAGTTTTTTCAAGCCTAACCCAAAGCATATAACTAACCCTAAACAGAGCAGTAAAAGCAGCCTTTTGCAGAGAGGCCCAGCACTTGGGTGGTGCCAAGAAGAAAGGTGTGCAGGGAGCAATCTTTGGGCAGTGAGCTGTTCTTTTTTTTGAAGTGAAATGCACCAAACCTTGCCAAAATGATAATCCTTGAAATCCTGAAATCCAGGTACAAAGTGAAACAAAGACACAGGAGAAGAAATTGAAGAAATGAAATGCTAAAAAAAAAGAAAAAAAATCTGAAGTGAAAGCAATAAAATGGCATGGGATGACATGAAGTGCAGGGAAATGGACCAAACCTCGCCAAATTGATCTTCATTGAAATTACAAGATTTCATTTCCTTTCCTGAAATGAAGCAGCTGAAGTGTCATCAAATGAATCATCAATAATGTCAAAACCACACACACACACACTACTCTTTCAGTTTTTCCTGCAGCAGTAGCACTATTCAAACATCTACTGAGCATGCAATACAATCTTCCCAACATTCAAGTAAAAAAAGCCACACCCAATATTGCTGTTCTTTCTTGACTTATCAGATGAATTTCTTTTCTGGACTAGCAGATATTAAATTTTTCCATCATTCAAACTAAACTTATGCTATTTGCAGAAAGCTCTGTTTCTGAAGGGAAAAGAAAAGAAACAAAAACCCCACACTTTCCCTCTCTGGCACGGTAGTATTTCTACAAATATATTTAGCTGCTATATATAATATTTAGAATTGCTACCAACTCTGAAAACTCTCATAATTCCCACAGAAATAACATGTCTGTCATATATTTCTCTTGGGTTATGGTGCCATTTGCCTACTAGGGAAGACCTTTAAAAAGAAAAGAGCTATTCAAGATTATTCTTTCAGTACTCCCACAGAAGTCAAGACCTGAGCAGCTTCTTAAATGTTGACAGAAGGCAGTATAGGACCAGTTAACACTTCAGCACATTTTTAATACACTTTTGACCTACAAGCTTGCTGTGGAACCCAGAATAGGATTTATACCCAATCAGTAGCAATTAAGTGACAGGGATATTAGAAGTAAGACCTTGCCAACACTTCCACGAGAAACTTCACATCTAAACCAAACACATTCAAACAACATTAAATGTCCTGATGGATTATGGATTTATTATTAAAATTAAAGAGACAAGGCCTACATGGCCTACAGCTCTGTCAGTATATTAACCTGTAGCAGGATATAGGCACTAGATTTCAACCATCTGTACTATTCAGACTTGAGAAATGGTTAGAAACACTTGCGGCTTTGCCCAAGGTTAATTTCCTGTGTCTACGCCATCTCAGATTGTGAGAGAAACTGTCAGAGGAGCTGCAGCACCAGACTTGAGACTTAAGCACAATGTATTTTAAAAGCATAGAAGGTGCCTTAACAGCCTAAATGATAGAACCTACCTACACATAAGGCCTGCCAGCAGAGTAGGTACTTAAGGGTGGTTGTGTGAGGTGACAAGAGGTGACTACTTACTAGGCACTTAGGGCTGTTACACTTATCCTCCTTTTTGTTGATGGAAGAGCAATATCAAAATTCTTCTACACAGCTGTCCTGCAACCAGCTCAGGATTCCTATTGATCACAGAATATTCTGATTTAGAAGGGATCCACAAGGATCATGAAGTCAAATTCTTAAGTGAATGGTCCATAAAGGGCATCAAAACCATGACTTTGGCATTATTAGCACTATCCTCTAACCAATTATCCCTGTGGTCCAAATCTGGGGTCCGATGCAGACCTGACAATTCAGGACTTAAATTCCACCCAGACAGAAATCTAGGGGGCACAGAGAGGATGACATAGCCCAAAAAGACAATTTTATTGGTATTTGAAGCTTTCTATAGCAGTCTGATCTTTGATCCATAGTTGCCTGGGTTGGGCATTTAATTTAAAGAGTGAAGTTTTGTTTTGTTTTGCTTTTACCCACTACTAAAACTTGGTAAAGGGAAAGACAGTGAAAAAAATTTGGGGAGTTTTATGTTTTCTACTGAGCTCATATTACAGTCTGTGAGTTCTATTAGCATTAAACATTAAGGGCTTGAATTTTAAAGCTCTCTGTACTGGCACCTCATTTTCTTGCATTATTAAGAAAATCTGAAAGTCTCTACAGCATACATACAAGCATATAATTTTTCACACATTCAAATAAATAATGCAAAATGAGGAAATATCTACAAAAGTAATCAGAAAATCTGTTTGCAATCTTACACTTAAGCAGCTTTGTGACTTGAGTCAAAATATTTAGAGTATTCAAAGGAATAGTTATGCATTAAGTAAATAAGGCTTGCCTGTTTCCTATGAGAAAAGAAAAAGACTTTACTATAGGTTTCATAGTGTGGTTAAGACCAGAGTAATAGTCATTATCTTCTCAAAACTTTAAAAAAAAAATCTATTATAATTATTTTACCTGTCCTGCTGGAAGAAAAATAAAATCAGGTTAAATCAGAATCATGCCTCTATGCAGGAAGCTGGAAAAAAAAGTGGTTCTAATACTTAATAGGTAGTTTTTGTTGGGCATATTGCATCCCTGGTCAGTTTTGCGTTTATGGCTCAGTACTAGTGAAACATTTTATTTTCACATCTTAAAAGATCATTTCAAGGCTGAACAAACACAGCAGATTCAGCAGCAGCTGGAATACAACTACTACTGTTCACTCTTTGGAAAGTTTATGAAAGCGCTGACATGGGTCTGAAATATTAAAAGGACTTCTGAAACTCAGAGAGAAAACAGCAACGTAAAATCAAGGGTCTGGTCTGGCTGAGTGGAAAAAGTGCCATCTTTTGATACTGGGGACCTAAATCTTTCAAGTCAGTATGTGGTATAGAATGGCTTTTATGGTCATTGGCTAGTGGTTGTGAATTCATATCAACACAAGTAACATAATTCAGACCAGGAGAGAGGAAGAAATCAAAGTGTAACAAGGCTTGCGTTGTAAAAAGGCACAGGCACTCACTTGGAAACAGACTTGAGCAGTAGCAACTGACCCAAAAGCTGTGGCTCCTGGGAGAGAGTTCAGATCACAATTTGCATTGGGACATTTCAGCTCCACTTAACTCTATACATCTAACATATTTTACACTTTACAGGGTTCCATATTTTATATGACTTCACCACTATGGCACCAGAATACCTCAGACTTTGATGCACTTATTTTTTTAACCCTGTGGGGTAAAGAATACTTGGGCAGAGACATTACTTCCATTTACACAGACATCTTAACTTGCACCCCGAATATCGAGAGTGTTTAAACATGCTGGCACTAAAGCAGGAAAATAATCAGTCCGTAAAGTTTGAATTTCAGCATAGGAGCTCTGGCAGTCCTTAGGAAACAGGCCAGCATTCCAGATCCACCTCAGGGCATGCCAGCTCATCTCATGTATGTGTTCCAGGCTCAGCCCTAAGAGAAGGCAACCTGGTGATGCTACACGCAAGATTCAGGCTGAGGTAAAAATGACAAAACAAAATCACTGTCTCCCTCAAGCCCTCATCTCCCTCAGGCACATCTTTAAACATCGCTCCAAATTTTCATTGCAAGAACTCGTACAATGCTGGGCAACATTCCTGTGTTTCATGCCTGATACCTTTGGGTACTTCTACACTTTACCAGGGGAAAAAAAAAACGCTTGTTGCTCCAACAGTTCAACAGTTATTCCCATGTGAAGTGGGAGAGGGGAAGTGCTATTTAAAATTATTTTCAGTCTTCCCACCTGCTACAGCTGAACAGGCAGCTACCAGGCAAAAAAAACCCCTCTCAGAACTGGATTTTTCCATGCTTCTAAATTGATATACTGCCATATAAGATGCAAATCTGATCCGAGTCATCCCATACTAATTTTATATCTTAAAGACACATCCCAGAACACACCTCAGTTGTCCTATATTATAAAGATTTTTTCCATCCCAGTGTGAAAGATCCTCTTGACCACTCACAAATAATAATAATTAACTTTCCTTCTTATTTTAAAGGAGGTAGATTAAATGAATTTTTTTGATATTTACTTTTCAGTCATGAAAATTCCTTTTTCAATGTCAGAGAACACCATCACTGGATTGGGTTTAGTTCTATGACATACCAAATATCATAGTGGGCAAAAATAAGTTTCATCAGACTTGGCAAACAATCTCCCTACTGTAAAAGTTACTGTTTATGGTCATTCAAAAAAGAAGGATAAGAAATATTCCTCTTTTATATGAACTTAAAAAAAAAAAAAAAATAGTATTGTATAGGATGATCTTTTCTTCCACCTAATTTTCCAAACCTTTTATAAATCTATTTTATATTTTGGGCACTACAAAAACTTCTAACAATGAATTCCAGAGCTGAAATGTGCTGTGTGAGAAAAGCGCTTCCTTACTTTTACCTTAAGCTAGCAGCATGATAATTTCCTCAATTGGCCCTCAGTTCTTCAAACATTGTTAATAGAAAACATTGCAGTTCATCTACTTTTTTTAGTTGATATACTCTATAATTTTGTCCCTCAGTCATTTTTTCTCCCTGAAGACCCATAATCCTACCCTAATTGCTCTTCACACAAAAACTTAATATCTAATCCTTGCTGCCTTTGTCTGTTTCAACAATTTCTCTGTTTGAAAAAGGGAGGACAGAACTTCATACAGTATTCAGGACACGAGTTGATCCTGGTTTTATATAGAAGAAAAGTTATGTCAACTATTCTGTTCTTGATGCTTTCTTTGTTGTTCCTATGACCTTCAGCTTTCACTGAGCACCACTTGGCACTGAGCTAACCATAATAATTCTAAATGTCTTTCCAAAACATTTATACCTCATTTATGAACCCACGGCTGTGTAAAAATTATTAGGACTATGCTTTTTTGCATCTATTACATTTCACTTATCAGCACTGAATTTTGTCTCCCATTTTATCTCTGACCACTCAAAATCACAAGTTCACTTTACCCTTTTGTTGTCAGTGTTAGTTTCTGTCACTTTGAAGAGTTTTCTAGTATCAGCAAAATTTGTCACCTTGTTAAGCACTTGCTTTTCCAAATAACTTGTAATGGTGATGAAAAGTGCAGATCTTATGAATCTTCCCTCTTAATCTGTACTGGCAATTTCTTTGCATCGTGAAAGCTGTTTAACTATCCCTACACTACACTCCCCATCTTTTCACCTAGCATTCAGCTTTTCTCCAGAAATTCAGTTGATCTTGGATGCAGTTGACAGGAAGTTCACACAGGATTCCAGGTCCATTTCTCTCAGATGAAAAGGAGTTGAATGGATTTTACATCTTAAAACTGGAGATAAAGCCACTTCTCTGACCTCCCAGAAACCAGCAGCAGAGCAGCAAAGTGAACCCACATCTTCTCTCTGGTCCTGCCTCCTTTTCGTACCACTGCTGTTGAACATAGTCAGGACACACTCATACTGGGTTCAAACATGCATCACTAATATTTCCCAGAGAGAGGGAATAGTAATGCAGACCTCAAAACAGCCGCCAGTCAGTATCACCAGTCACTGCTCAGTTACTTGGCTGTCCATTGCCATGTTTCTCTATAGGCTTCCAGTATACCAGAAAATCCTTGATTATCTCCACTGCATGTCTCAAATTTCTATACAATTTCTATGTAAATTATTTTTCTTTTTCTACTCTGAAATGCATGCACAGCACTGAGGTATAGCAGCTAAATTCATATTTTTTAGTTTTATGGGACAGCCAAACAATTTTTCCTTTTTTTCTGGTCTAGACTTCCTCCTTCATTACTGCCTCTCCTTGCATTTTCTACAAGGAAATACTTAGCTTAACAAGCCAAGTAAATTGTCTTGCAAATTTGGATAAGCCCATCCAAAATCAGAAGGAAAGACTTGTACATAAAAAACCCCTGATGTTTAGAAAATCAGCACTTTCCTTCATATATTTTCAATCCCTAATCAAAAGGAGTATTTGACCTAGGTGAATCAAAGCATATCGATGCCTACTCCTGCTCTTCTTTATGGCTACGCCATTTCAGCAATTCACATTTTCTCTAAGCAGGTTGAAGGTATGAAGAGATGTTAAAACTTAGTGTTGTGACAACGTTGTGGGGGTATATTAACTTACTTGGCTTTCATGCTGACTCTGCAGTGATGAAAATGAGAGAAACCAGTGGGTAAAAAATACATAGAGATACAATAACCAATGTGCTTCTTCTGTACTCATCTCTGTCTTCATGGTACTGAAAATCTCACTGCTTCAGCCTGGGGAAAGAAATCTTTCCATAATCCTACAAGAGTTTACAATCTACCACACAAATCCAAGTAATATGGTAATCAGCAGATAAGCACAATAACACATGTGGCGTTAAATGAAGTCTCTTGTTCTCTCATGGGGAAGAAGAGAGAGACTTATTTGTTCAATATACCATTATAAAATTATCTAGTTTTAGGAAGAAAAAAACAACAGAGAGCACATTTTAAATTCTTGTCTTTTGCCTTTTTTTTTGGTGAAACTTATTGATGAATAATTTAGGACTGTTTCTTAGCTATTCTCCTCTGTCTATAAAACTGTAATCTGACTTAATTATGTGTCATCACAGCAATAACAGTAAAAGAAATCCACTGCAGGGATGAGTACAGCATATAGTGTTTAAAGGAAAGTCCAAAAGACATTATTTTAATTTATACAAAGTGGATTTTAGCACTTGAAACACTTTTATTCATAAAATTGTTTCCAAGCATTTCAGAGGCCTCCTACCAGTAAGGGGAGTTGCACAGCAGATGAATACAAAGGGTAGCCTTGGTTAAAGGCTGTCAGGTTGACTGTGAGGATTCTATGCACTCATTCAAGAAGTTAAGATTGTTAAGGAATATTTTATGCACCAGAAAGAGAGAAGATGATGGAAAACTTCTATTAACCCAAGGCAAATCTATTTAGTTGACCCCTATCCATGTCACGTCAACAAATCCATGCTCCACAATTAATTAAAAACAAAATTAGCAACAGCTTTTGCTGTTGTTTCTTCAGCCATGTGGAGAAATGTGTAGCGACCATTTCAAATGAGATCACACCAAGATAGCATTTAAAGTTATCTCCTAAATCCAAATTCATGTACACATTTTCATCAGAGGCACAGTAGGTTAGGTACATACACAGTGACTCAGAGGTATAAAGTTATAAACAGTACAGCCAAGGGGAATAAACATTCCATCAACTTGGACAGAGGATAGAATTTTTATTTTGTTAAGGTACAGTAGCACACATCACCAAACAGCCACTCTGTTGTTAAATGACAATAATTGCAGTAGCTGAAAATAAAAATTGTGTGACTGAGAGAGATGAGCAACCACAAAAAATAAAACCAGCAGGTTTCCTGCTCTACATGCACACCCTTTCTTCTGTGAAAACCCCAGCTCCAACAAAAAAAGGCATATTCAGAAAAATTTGCATCATAGTTATATTACCTTTATATCCTGGTCACAGATGCCTAGGGAGTTTACTGCATTTCCTGATGGAGAGGGGACTTACAGACAGGTAACAAAGATGGCTATACTGTGGGAAAACAGACGTTTAATAATCAAAAAATAACTCAGCTCATTATCTGCAATTGCTTCTGTCCTCAGAGACTTGATACAAAATAGCTGTGTTTTCCAGGACAGATCATCTACCTATTCTGAGATGCAATTTCTAAAATACAGAAGGTTAAAACTTCAAATATTAGTGCAGGAAAACAAGATTTATAGATAGTGTATATTCATTATTGCTTATACTTCCCTAGTTGTACCAGGAGTTGTTTCTAAGAGAATCCAGACATGGGTGATTTAAAAACAGAAGTTGCTGGAAAACAGTATGCAAAGTTATCTTTCCCTTGTTAGACCTTAAGTTTATCCTGTAAGTTTACACCAGACATCCGTTGCTCAATGGACTGTAGTTTTTGCAAAAGGACCTGAATTTTGTTCAGCAATCTAAGTTACTTTAAAAAGTTCAAGCTAAAAAGTGAAGCTCAGCTTTCAAAAATCAGCAATGGTTTGGGGCAATCAATTAAAAAACCCTTCACGCCTTGCGCTCAAGAGGAGAAATGATCAGAACCTTCTGAAGGGCAAACAGCAAGACAATGCAATGGGCAAGTGTGACCCAGCCTCTGTAGTCACACTGGGGCAGAGGGTTAGTGCCAGCCCTCTTCACTGAAGAGCTTTTTGAAGACCTTTAAGTTGTGTCACTTAACACTTGCCAGCCATGGCTTGCTCTTCGTCTCCTCATTTCAGAGAAAAGACAGATTCTTGCCATTCTTTTGTCATGGTTAAATAATGAATGTACTGGGCTGCCTATTCATGTCACAGTCTCAATAACAGCCTTTGTATTATTCCTTCTTCTGGCAATATATGCAACATAGAAGTATTATTTTAATATAGATTAAAAGCTGGTTTCATCTAAACTGAAATCCCTTTGCATATAGTCTGCCCCAATCAATAATCCTTCTGGAGGTTTAGAAGCAGATTTCTGTTCAGATTACAGTTTTAGGAAAAAACTCGTGGAGGTTTTCATGACATTGAAGCTAGTTCAAACTACAATGAAAACTTGCTTTCTTTTATGACAAAAACAATTCACTGCAAACAACATGTAACACATATGTGAAGTCTGTTTATAGACTATTTCCTTAGTGTTATCAGGCTTCCACACATTCAGAAGAAAAGCAGGGAATTGTAAAGTATAAGACACTTCAAGTTTTGGATGGCTGATTTTCTTTCTTCTTTTTTTTTTAGGTTCATAAAAAGTGTCTTTATAAATAGTCAAAGGGCAGAATGAATGTAACTAACTATGCTAATTGCATTGCTGGTTTCACTGCATATCACAAGGGAACAAAGCAAAGATAAAAATGGCATAAAACAATGGAACCAGGAAAAGAGACAAAAAAAAGGTAAGTACCATGACAGTCTGAAAGAGCTGCTGTTGCAGAAGGAGACAATTCAATGAAAAGTTGGTGCTGAAAAGAAATAGAAATGAGTGGGCTGAATTGATGGGCATCCTTTCTACATTTAGCAATGCAGAGTTCAGCTGAAGCAAAATTGAGTGCAGGCTGTAGTGTCAGAGCCATGCATAGAGTAAAATGTTTCGAATGCACAGTAGTGTTCTGTAGGCTCACAATCCTCTTTTATTTCTCCACTTTGAGCTTTGATTTCCCCTTTATTATTTGATTGGTTTGGCTCTTTAATTGACATGACTGTGGAAGTGAGGCTAATAGGAAGTTAATTTTGTCTGAAATGTTTATAAAACACAAGATTTCTGGAAAGAACTGAAATTTTCTGGCAGGATTTAGTCCTTTTTCTTTAACCCCATCGTATGCTGTTGGTTGGCTGTCAGTAGAGTGCTAGATAAGTAGGATCCTGGGCACCCAAGTTTAAGCAACAAGAACTTTCTTTGCAAACCTCCAAAAGGACCTATTTTTCTCTAGACTGCTAAAATGAAAGACTATGGGACAACACATGAACAAGTCTAGCAGAATGAGTGTTGGCTGTATGTTGACTGGTATTCTGGCATGTTTTATGGGGAAAATCAGAATGCTGAGCATGAACAGTGATTTTGCATGTTCTGAACCATGCAGCAACCTGTATAAACTTTGTATCTGATTACATGACTTTTTCAAGAAAACTTCTTCAGCTCAAGAAACAACCATGAAAAAACTTTGGCAGCACAATTCTGGTTTGTTACATCAGACAATATGCAGATATAATTTATCAAACATTTATGCATGTTGCATTTGCAGCATCTTTCTAGGGCTTTATGAATTTCAGGGAACAATAAACACAGGCCATCAAAACTTCCTAAGGCTAAACATATGGATCAGATGTTTCTTAACTCTCTGCCTATAGGATTACTATTGTTAAAAAAGTTTTAAGGAATTAATGTGGTTGCTCAGATTCTCACAAGGAACCGACAAAGGCTCATTACCAGTTGATGGGAGATTAATGTTGTGGAAAGAGGAGAGACTTCATGGAATTATTTATTAGCTTGCATGAGATATCTCTGAGATGGAATGAGAATACAAAAGGGGTTAAAGACTGCTGCAAAGTCTCCTACTGAGATAACTTGTTATACAAAAGGGTAAGTGCTAAAAAGCTTTCAAGCACTGCCTCACCTGACAAGGTTGGAAAAGTAGGTATTATCTGAAAGGCAGACCATACTTTTCAGAAGTAAGGAGGATGATTCCCTTTTGGCTTGCAAATGTCTACCTATCAGACAGGAGGGGATTTAAATGGGAGTGTTCATCTGTCTGCTGCTGAGACAGACTTACTGGGAACAATTTTAACAGAGAGCAAAAAAATTCTGTGAAAAGGATAGATAAAATAGCAGGAGTTCATCTTTTTTCCATTACAGAAAGTCTCATATCCTTGTCTCTCCTACTCCTCCTCCCCCAAAAAAGTAAATATTAAAAAAAATCTGAAGATATTTCTTCATCATCATCGTCACTAGGTGCTGCTGGATTCATGCTAGTTTTAAAGCCATTATCCTTATTAAACTTGCTTTTATCAAACCTATGGGATTAGAGCCTTTTGGTCATTAACTTTAATTTCAGACTAGCAGCTCACAGGAACAGCTGGGAACAAGGCTGTGGGCTTAGATTCCTCTGTTTGGAGCTTCACAATACAAAAGGAAAAGCATCCCCCTGGGATAAAATGAAGTATTTATGAAGTCACACACTATACATTGGGTTTTCTGGTGTCCTGTTTCCATGCCAAGCAGCTTGAGTACATGGGACAAGTCTGAAAGTGATGAGTACATGACTTGCCCTGGATGATGCTAGAACTGTATCTTCTCTGCTAAGCTAACAATATTTTAGGTGTTGATCACAGGATGGTTGAGGTAAGAAAAAAATGGACACAGAAGTGTAGCTGTTGCCCCATGAGTGCTAAGAAAAGGTGAAGGATCACCTGTCTCAACCTTTTGGTATAAGGGTGCTTTCCTAGATCAGGGTCATCTTGCTGTCCATCAGGACATCAAGCTGCTTTCCAGCCAGTCAGCCCCCAGCTTGTTCTGCTGCATGGGGCTAACCCTCCTGAGATGCAGAACTTTGAATACCCCATGTAGAACTTGTCAAGATTCCGCTCTGCCCATTTCTCCAGCCTGCCAAGGTCTCTCTGAAGGTGACACAACCATCTCGTGTGTCACCCAGTCCCCTCAACTTAGATCATCTACAAACTGGCAGAGGGTAAATTCCATCTGCCTACATTTTCCCAGTAAAGTTAGGAAAGATGAACTCCATTCCATGTGTGCACGTGTCAACAGCATCCACCTTAACGTGACTCCCCTGAAATTAATGCAGATCTATAGCTTGTCACAGTGTAATCAATAAAATAATAAGAGTAACTATGTTCAGTATAATGTAAGCCACCATCAGAACACAGGAGTGACAAACATCAAGAAAAGGAGAGAAAGAGAAAAAAATCAGAGTGGAAGAAAAAGATTATTCCTATATAAAAGATATCTGAGGCCTTGTCTACAAGAAACTCAGGAAATAAAAAACATTAATAAAGGTTTAATGCTAAAATTGATTTGCTAAATCTCACAAACCTTGTGTAGACACATTTGTTCAAAGTTGAAGTGGTTAAATTTGACTTAGCTTAATTAATTTATAGTATGTATTAAATTAAACAAAATTAAGGTCTTCTTTTCTTCTAACAACGCTGTCAACACAGGGATTTAATGCAGCTGAAGTGTGAACTTTAACATTTAATTTGGATTGACTTTCTTAAATGTCCCAATGCAGAAGAGTCCTATTAGCTTTCACAGTGGCAAAAATTAAAAACAGAAAACAGGCAATGGATGCTAGCCAGGTAATGGTAAAAAGTAATTAAATGAAGACAAAAAATCTTTCCAGAAGGAATTATGAGAAGCCACAGATTCTGGCCAGGAGGTGATCAAAGCCATTTACCAGCATGCAGACAAAGAGCCAGGAACAGATGAAGAGTAATCATAAAACCAATCAAATACTGTCAGTTAGAGATTGGCATTGCTGAAGATCTGGAGCACACGAAAAGATACAGAATTACTGTTTTTAAATGACCAGATGGAACTGGCAAAAAGGCAGAGAAAAAAACTGGCTAGACCATTACACATAGTCATAGAAATGGATGAAGTTTTTAAAACCAGAAGATTCTCTTAGTTTTAGAAAGGAAATTATGAGTCTTTAGAGATGCAGAAGTGCCATTGGAAGCTGGAAAACCAATTACCATGTAGAAGGGGAAGAAACTTTGATTGTAAGTAATAATGACTATGAGGACTTTCACCTGTATTTCAGGGCACAGTGACAAGACACTGGGACTCATTATACCTGCTCAGGTAACACAGCTATACAGTACCTGTAAGGGAAATGGTGACTGATCCATATAGTGCTCGATACCTATTTCTAACAAGCAAGAGATTGTTGTGATTTACAAAGATTCCNTGCCTCACCTGACAAGGTTGGAAAAGTAGGTATTATCTGAAAGGCAGACCATACTTTTCAGAAGTAAGGAGGATGATTCCCTTTTGGCTTGCAAATGTCTACCTATCAGACAGGAGGGGATTTAAATGGGAGTGTTCATCTGTCTGCTGCTGAGACAGACTTACTGGGAACAATTTTAACAGAGAGCAAAAAAATTCTATGAAAAGGATAGATAAAATAGCAGGAGTTCATCTTTTTTCCATTACAGAAAGTCTCATATCCTTGTCTCTCCTACTCCTCCTCCCCCAAAAAAGTAAATATTAAAAAAAATCTGAAGATATTTCTTCATCATCATCGTCACTAGGTGCTGCTGGATTCATGCTAGTTTTAAAGCCATTATCCTTATTAAACTTGCTTTTATCAAACCTATGGGATTAGAGCCTTTTGGTCATTAACTTTAATTTCAGACTAGCAGCTCACAGGAACAGCTGGGAACAAGGCTGTGGGCTTAGATTCCTCTGTTTGGAGCTTCACAATACAAAAGGAAAAGCATCCCCCTGGGATAAAATGAAGTATTTATGAAGTCACACACTATACATTGGGTTTTCTGGTGTCCTGTTTCCATGCCAAGCAGCTTGAGTACATGGGACAAGTCTGAAAGTGATGAGTACATGACTTGCCCTGGATGATGCTAGAACTGTATCTTCTCTGCTAAGCTAACAATATTTTAGGTGTTGATCACAGGATGGTTGAGGTAAGAAAAAAATGGACACAGAAGTGTAGCTGTTGCCCCATGAGTGCTAAGAAAAGGTGAAGGATCACCTGTCTCAACCTTTTGGTATAAGGGTGCTTTCCTAGATCAGGGTCATCTTGCTGTCCATCAGGACATCAAGCTGCTTTCCAGCCAGTCAGCCCCCAGCTTGTTCTGCTGCATGGGGCTAACCCTCCTGAGATGCAGAACTTTGAATACCCCATGTAGAACTTGACAAGATTCCGCTCTGCCCATTTCTCCAGCCTGCCAAGGTCTCTCTGAAGGTGACACAACCATCTCGTGTGTCACCCAGTCCCCTCAACTTAGATCATCTACAAACTGGCAGAGGGTAAATTCCATCTGCCTACATTTTCCCAGTAAAGTTAGGAAAGATGAACTCCATTCCATGTGTGCACGTGTCGACAGCATCCACCTTAACGTGACTCCCCTGAAATTAATGCAGATCTATAGCTTGTCACAGTGTAATCAATAAAATAATAAGAGTAACTATGTTCAGTATAATGTAAGCCACCATCAGAACACAGGAGTGACAAACATCAAGAAAAGGAGAGAAAGAGAAAAAAATCAGAGTGGAAGAAAAAGATTATTCCTATATAAAAGATATCTGAGGCCTTGTCTACAAGAAACTCAGGAAATAAAAAACATTAATAAAGGTTTAATGCTAAAATTGATTTGCTAAATCTCACAAACCTTGTGTAGACACATTTGTTCAAAGTTGAAGTGGTTAAATTTGACTTAGCTTAATTAATTTATAGTATGTATTAAATTAAACAAAATTAAGGTCTTCTTTTCTTCTAACAACGCTGTCAACACAGGGATTTAATGCAGCTGAAGTGTGAACTTTAACATTTAATTTGGATTGACTTTCTTAAATGTCCCAATGCAGAAGAGTCCTATTAGCTTTCACAGTGGCAAAAATTAAAAACAGAAAACAGGCAATGGATGCTAGCCAGGTAATGGTAAAAAGTAATTAAATGAAGACAAAAAATCTTTCCAGAAGGAATTATGAGAAGCCACAGATTCTGGCCAGGAGGTGATCAAAGCCATTTACCAGCATGCAGACAAAGAGCCAGGAACAGATGAAGAGTAATCATAAAACCAATCAAATACTGTCAGTTAGAGATTGGCATTGCTGAAGATCTGGAGCACACGAAAAGATACAGAATTACTGTTTTTAAATGACCAGATGGAACTGGCAAAAAGGCAGAGAAAAAAACTGGCTAGACCATTACACATAGTCATAGAAATGGATGAAGTTTTTAAAACCAGAAGATTCTCTTAGTTTTAGAAAGGAAATTATGAGTCTTTAGAGATGCAGAAGTGCCATTGGAAGCTGGAAAACCAATTACCATGTAGAAGGGGAAGAAACTTTGATTGTAAGTAATAATGACTATGAGGACTTTCACCTGTATTTCAGGGCACAGTGACAAGACACTGGGACTCATTATACCTGCTCAGGTAACACAGCTATACAGTACCTGTAAGGGAAATGGTGACTGATCCATATAGTGCTCGATACCTATTTCTAACAAGCAAGAGATTGTTGTGATTTACAAAGATTCCGAAACAAAAGAAATCCTTAACCAACCTAATCACACAGCACCAGCTTTGCCTTCTAGAATGGTTCTCTGCTCCTGCACAGAAAGATTCTTTACTGAAGGTTACAGCTTTACCTGTTCTCCAGAGGGGTCACAGTGACTGAAAAGTGAAACTACAGCTCCACTGAAGAGCTTTGCTGTCATTTCATGCTGTCCCTTTTGCAAATGGCACAGGGAAAGATGAACTAGCCAAATGAGACACTGAGGGGCCTCTTTCTATGACACTCATCATTCTTTTGTACACTGAAGACTTCTGAAAGGACTCTTTTTCCAGCCGTAGAAGACATATGGGACAACTGTCTTTGTCTTACTCTCCAGAGTGAGATACTTTTTTGAAAAGAAAAAGAATCTGATCTTTTTTTTCCCTCACAAATTTCTGAGGCCATAACACAGAGATGAATCAAGCAAAACTAAATCAAGTAGATAAACAGGTTTCCATGAAACACCTGCCTCCTCCTCGTCACCTTACTTTCTCAGGTCCAAAACAACAGAAGAACCAAGGCAAACCAGATTGGATACTCCTTGGTAGTAGAGCACAGCAAGCTACACAAAAATACCAGACTTTAGTGAAATGGCAGAGGAGTCTATGTGGGTAAATTGAACAGTGGACAAGATCAAATATGAAGAAAATTAGCTTAACTGAGTTCCTAGTGCTTGGATTAAAATTACCCCTGAAGAGCGCAGCACAGACAAAATCTGAGAAAAGCTTAATTTGACCTCTCTGTCCCAGACAGTTTCGCCTATGTCCTCAGTTTAGCTGAGAGCTTGGTTTGCCATTTATGAGGCATAGGCTATATGTAAATATATTTTCTATACCCACCCCCAAGATTGCCAGAAGAAATGCAGCTTGTAACCAAATTATGCCAATACCTGCTCTTAAAGCCCTCATCTGGTACCTTACTAAAATTTCACACTTCAAAGTAGGGACTAAATCTAACCATATGTGATGCAGGCTTGCCTAAATTAATTTACAGCGAAAAGACTTATTTATTTCCTGCCCTTGGTATAATCTGATTGGCTTTTGTGACAGCTGTAAAAGGAAAGCTGCTAAGAGAGACAATCACATCCGACAAAGAACATGCTAATGAAATCAGGCTTTCTAAAGGGAAGTGATTTTGACAGATTAGAAATTATAGCTTTGTATGGATACTACCCAAGTTGTCAGCCCCTCTTCCCACAGTAGCAGCAGGCTCTGTTCAATTTGAGGAACACTCTGTCTGCTCATCATGTTATATAAAATCAAACTCTCGCCATATCTGGGTGATTTCCTACAGTGAAAAACTCAGAAACAGAAGGTAAAAATTCCCCATTTGGCATCTTAATCTTCTATTAATGATGCAACCTGTACTATACCATCTGAAAAACATGAATCAACACTGAGCCTACCCTTCCACAAATAGAACTCTTTACCCTATAATGTAGTGATCTTTCTCTTTCTAATTGCATCTTACAGATTTTTAAAAGGCACTTTAGCCCTTAAGTGTAAAATTTACATTCAAACTACTGTACAAAGAAACACTAACAATGATTTTGATGCACTTCCTGCTAAAAAAGAGCACAGACTTCTGATCACACACCATCAGAGAAGATGGAACTGTACATGGAGCATTTTTCTTATCTCATTAGCAACCATTAGAAACACTCAGGGGGAACATAATGACCAGTGGAAAAAGGGCAGAGCAGACTTCAGTGAACAAAACAGATGTTTAGTGCATATAGATATTATCCAACACCAGCATCAAACTAGTGGGTTTGGCCATTTAGGGCATCTCCTAGGAAACCATCAGATAACATTAAAAGATATTGACTAACATAAAAGGAGCTGCAGGGGAAACGGTGCATATTTGATAGAAATGGGATATGCTTCTAAATGCAACAGTTCTAATTTCTGCTGAGGAAAAAAAATCTTTTTCTAGATGCATATTGCAATTTTGGTTAAAGGTCTTAAAATTTGCTGTATGCAACTGAAGCTTAATACTGTAGTCTTTAACTGAGCAATGTATGAAATGCAGTGCAAAAGCAAATCACAAAGTGAGAGAACATAAAAAATATATCTTAAATATGTTGCAATTTGTACAGTACATAACGTTGTTTTGTTGTTTTTATTATTATCTTCTTTTCTCTGCCAGTTCTTTCTGGATGAAATTTTCCACATAGTCTGAGAGCTATAAAACTGGCAAAGGCATTGGGCACTTCATTTCCTTTATGGTCCTTTGAGGAAAACTTCTTCTGCACATTACGCCAGAAAAAGCCACTGTAATTGACCTGGACCAACTGGCAGTGCGTCCATCACACCATGTGAAGCATTCTTGCTCATAACTGCAGCATTTCACTTCTGTGTTTTGTCCAGAAGAGAAGGCATTTGATTCACTGACATTTTCCTTTCCTCCATCTGATTTTGTGTCTGATCAACAATGTTTATTGCCTGGTAGTTTCTTTTTGGAGTGCTAAGGACACCTTTTCCACTGTGATTACTGTTTTGCCCTCTGTGCAGTCAGCGAGTAGAAAGGTTACCTCGGAATTTTGCTAATGAGAACTTTGCTGATCTGTTCAAGTTGGCTGATACGCCTTTTGGGCATGACCAATCAGAGCATAAAGTGTCAGGAGATTTGCTGTCTCTCTACAGCCCTGGCAAATGTCTTCCTGAAGTCTACTCTACCAGAGCATTAATTCTCTGCCCGGTTCTCTATATCTTATGGCAAGGGATAGTGGCACATACCTCTAGATAAATCACAAAATATCCACGCATGTTGTGTTCCTTCTTCAGTTTGGTACATTTGCTTAATGTGTTCAGGTCAAGTTGTATCATCAGTTTAGCTGAATTAATAAAATAAGGAGGAAGGCTATAATTTAAAAGCAGGGACAGAGTATGAAGAAGCAAAACAATGATTTTTTTTTTCCTGAATTGAGACTAATATGGAGTTCTCTACAGTACAGCTGCACTGGATCAGTAATGGTGGTTTTAAAGATAAGCAACACATCCCCTGCATGCCATGATCTTAAGCTCGGTAGAGAGTTGGGCAGAACTGAGGAACGAAAACGAAACCATGGTTGAAAAAAATCTACCCTCAATTCTATAAACCATCTTGCTGTCCCAGCTTTCCCCAGCTCCCATAAGATATTCCTGTATACAGCCTGTGTTTTCCTGGGAGGCTGTGCCCATCAGTGTGCAGAGTACCAGCACAGCACCAACACACTGCTTAGGTGTCCCTGTTTTGGGAGGTGACTGTCATATGGTTAACTCAGGGATCAGAGATGTATGAAAAGACAAAGATCTGACGTTTTCTAATTTGACCCAAGAGACTCTGTAATATAACAGACAAGCTATCAAAAAACCTCTGTGAAACATAAACCTTGCTGAACTTCTTTTGATGTTTGTATTTTATTTTCCAGATGGAGCACTGCCAAATAACAGCTGCATAGACAGTTACGATCATTTACAGAACTGCAAAGAGTTTGATTGATCAGCTTAGATGTCAGCAATTTTGTAATATGCTTGGGCACCAAAGGAGCAGAGCAGGTTGGGAAATGCAAAGGGGAAAAAATATTGCGCATTCTGATTGTGTCCTTCACACAAAATTACAAGCATTTTCAACAACAAAGTAATTCACTTCATCCAATAGACTGCCCGCAAGTTCAGGGCAATAAAAATGAAGAGCATCTTTAGCTGACAATTTAAGCTCAAATCATTTTTGACTGGCAAGGTGTGGTATCATCCAGAATTGATGCTATAGTAGTAGCTTCAAATTACGGGGTTATAGTGTGTCTACTCAACATGCAGCTTTGATCAGTGGAGGTAAGGGGAGAGATAGGAAAGAAATTGATAGCAATAAATGCTTTCTGTAAGCTCTATAGTTAATTAAGGATAAGAATTTGTATACATATTTATATTTGAGAAGAACTCAGAATAAAAATTAAAATGGAAGATTTTACTGACACTGAATGCGTATTGAAATTCTCGTTTCAGGTGCCATTTTCCTATTCAATACCCTGCATGATTTTTTTGAGAGAGGTCTGGGGAAAAATGCATCTCCCTTCCAGCAAAGGAAATTTTAAACAATGTCATTTTCTGAAAATGGTGGTTTACTGAAATTACATGTTTCTGTTATGCCAACCCATTCCACCCTCTACCCAAATATAATTCAAGGCAGGTTGTTGTGTCAGCAGTTGTCAGTCTCTGTTAGCAAGTGTCAGGGCTGAGATAACCACTAATGTCCTTCTCTAGCTGATGAGTTTAAAGGGCATTAAAGCAGAGACTAAAACTTGGTATTTTTGAAATGGAAAACAAAACCCCTTCCTAGGTTTTCCTTGAGCAGCAGAACTGTTAGCACATTTTGTAATGGGCTTCTCACCCCAACAGAGCTAAACAATAGTCCAATAACTGTAACCTAGAAATCCATCCAATTGTACGCATTAATTAAATATTACAGTAAATCAAGCAAAAAGAACTACACTGAAAAGTCCCAAGTAGTTTAAACAGAAATGGTCCACTAATACTGGAATATACATCTAACACAAGTTAGAAACTTGTGAGATGTGAATTAGAATGTGAGATTAGAAATCCCTGTATCAAGATGGATGAGTTAAAAGTTAGACCTAGGATGCCTCCTAGGTACACCTCCTAGGATACCATCAGACCATGGTTAGTCCACCCAGAAACTACCTTTTATCATTTTCAAGAGAAGGTTTGTGGACTAAAATCATCAAATATACAGCTTCTAAAATTATTGCTTCACATCACAAAACCTGGTCATAACTGATAACCGTTACTCACTGGGAGAATCATTTCAACACAAATGATCCCCACTGGATCAGCAGGAACACCAAAATGATACACAGAGAAATACATTTCGTGTTATACCCTGAGAACACTGATATTTGCTTTTTCCCAGTTACTATTGGAATGACTGTATTGCTTCTCCAAGTGATGTTTCCCTTACACCACAAAGAAGAAAAATTTCACAATGACACCTCAAGATTCAACATCAGTCAATTCTCTTTAACTGAATATCTTTCAAAAAGAGACGAACAGAGCAGATTAAATAGCTCAATGGTTACATAATAGCATCACTAGTTTTTGCTTAGTTCTTCCTTTGTGCATTTTAATTATATACTTTCTATTCTTAAAGTGCATTTCTTTTCTTTAGTATTAATTTTCTTACATGTGTGCAAGGTATGGAGTTTGAAGGACTCCTCACTATAAATCCCTAATCAAGTTTAATAGTTTAATGCTGCACAGTAAGAAGGTTGTGTTAAACCAAATGACCCTTCAGATCAGCTGATTCCATGGAAATTAGAGCCTCCCACATGTCTCACCTAAGCATAGCCACCTCAAAAGTAGGCATTGATTCTGGAGTGTTGGGACCCCTCTAGAGTGAATAGCAAGAAATAGGCACAACTTATCTTAGAATACTTATCTCAGGATAGGGTCGATTGCCCTCTGCACTGCCTTCATCTCTCCATTGACTACAGGAAGCTTAGGAGAATTCACTTTGAGAACACATCTAGCTTTTAGATGGATATGGTTAATCGAGGTGAATACTTGCTGGATGTCAATATATGACTGCTACAATGCTGGCTGTCTTATCCAAAATGCCACCTCCATCTTCATTGTCATAGATAGCTCTGACTGTAAAGTGCAGATCAAAAGATACAGCAGATTGGGATGAGTTTCCTTTGTAATAGGGATTTGCCTGAGAGATAGTGTGATTACTGTATCTATACAAGTAGTGTTAAAGATACACTTGTGCACTATTAACAGGAGATTTACTCAGAGTATCTTCTAAAAATACATCTATTCACTGTTCAACATTATCTTCACTATGTTCCAGAGCCTGGCATTTTTATTGTATTAATGTTTCTATTTTATCTGTTATATTTCTTCTCATAAACAAACCACCAGCCAAATGCTTTCTGGCTGATTGCACCAGAGCTTGACTATGTCTGGCTTTTAATCACAGTTTCTCCATCTCTCTGAAAACATCCCTGGTTTTCTGGGTAACACAAGCCCTGTGGCAGGCTAACCTATGCTGAGAAAAGGTCAGCTGACTGTCAGAGCAAAGCACAAGGAAAGCAAAGCCCAGTGCTCAGCTGAGAGCTGAGAAGTTGCCAGGAGGCTGCGGAGTTCACGCAAAGAACCCCCCTGCCTTCCACGCTACACTGAGGCAAGGTCTTGGGATTCTTAAACCTTCAGATTTCCAGACACTCACCTCACTTTGAATAACAAATGGGAATGAATTTAGCTGTCAGCTGGAGAAAGCACTCAGGGGGTGGAACAAATGGGGATTCAGTTTGAGGCCCAGGGGTGGGAGGTGGTTGCCTGAGATGACTTCAGAAGACAACTGCATAAATAATTCCAAGCTCTTTTTCCCTGCCATATTTCTGGGTTTCCTGAGGAAGTCATCAAGACAAGTTTGACATCAGTCAAAAGGCTGGGCCAGCCTACAGTCTACAAGGGTGTGAAAAACTGACAGACATAACATCTGAATAGGACAAGGAGGTCTAGATGACCTTTATGGGCAGACAGTGATAGGACAAGGGGGAAGAGTTCTAAAGTAGAAGAGTAGATTTACATTAGATATTAGGGAGAAATTCTTTACTATGAGAATGGTGACGCACCGAACAAGTTGTCCAGAGTAGTTGTGGATGCCCCATCCCTGAAAGTGTTCAAGGCCAGGTTAGATGGGACTTTGAGGAACCTGATCAAGGGGAAGGCATCTCAGCCCATGGAGGGGATTAGAATTAGATGATTTTTAAGGTCCCTTCCAACTCAAACCATTCTGTGATTCTGTGGTTGTATGATCTTTCACAGAACTGCAAGATTCTGCCAAGGAAGAATCCTGCTCTGCTCTGCAGCAACCTGTGCTCCATGAATCAGCTCTGACTGCAGTAAATCCACTCAGCTCCAGCAAGACTTTTGCAACAGCCAAGCCCCAGCACTACAACAGGGATAAAGAAACTGTCAGAAAGCCGTTTTGGTGGCCAACAGTTTATCCTCTGACACAATACAGTTGTAAGTTATACAGGAATTTCACAGTGTGTAATAGTAATATGCACAAGGTAAAAACTCTAAGTCATTAGCAGTATAATTTATTAGCTAAGTTGTGCCAATGCCTATCAATCAGGCTTTAAGGTTGGTTCCAGAGAGGTTTTTGATCTTCCTCACATTGCTTTGCTTTTCTTCTTCCATGGCAGCATTAGCAGGTGACAATTACATTATATATCTACTCAGTGCTCTGGTGAGAGACCATTATGTTCACAGATCATTACTGACATCCTGACATTTGTCATCTCCTTTCATAGCAGTTAAATCTTGCTTTATCTGTAAATGTCACCACGTCATTTATTCATGAAAAGGGGTCACATTCCCAAAATAGTACACTCAGCTTTTAAAAGGGAAGTTGGTTTTATTCACTGTGGTAATCCTTGGACAAACTTCACTGCTGCTAAGTACTGACATTTTTCCCCATGCAGCTGTTTACATGCCCACATACAGATTTCAGGGTTTTTTTTTTCAAAGTAAAACCCTAACAGAAAGACAAATGATCTGGATGAGAAAAATAAGTGCTTATTTTTTCAGCTTCCTACACTTAATCCACATGGAATTATCATCACCGAATTTACTGTTGTGAAGTATAATTTTAATTTGACATCGTACTGGCTGAGAACCCACCAGCTGTCTATTTTTACTAAGGCTTTGGCAGGTAGTTCTCAGCTGGACTGTATTTCAACCTCACAAAAACATAGTTTAAATAATCCTTGATAATAATACTTTTTTTTTTTTGTCTTCAAGGTCTTGGAAGTTTAATTAATAAAAGTCTAGGCCTACCCTGTGAGATATATGGACATTCTTTTTTCTTTAGAGAAAGTAAAAGCTGATGCAAGGAGGATGCCTAAAGGACTCTTCCTATGATCTTGGAAGAAATGAATCAAACCCAAATGTAAAGTCTGAACTTAGAAGGGCAGAGGCTCCCTCTTACACCATTTATACACTAACAGGCATCCTTTCTGCAGTAGGATTTCCTTTATCACCATGCTTCTCTTTTTTACCTGTTCATACATTAGGGTTTTAGCAGATGCCTTGAGGAGGTTGGGGTTTTTTTGGTACTTATGGATTTCTCTTTGAAGTTCTTGTTCAGTTTTCCCTCACGCCCATCTTAACAGCCAGGTACGTCACCTGGAGCTCCATCTCGCTCAGGTTATCATTGTAGCACTTGCATTATTTCTGCAAAAAAATTGCCTGTGGACAAATTTTAAGGCCAGATTCTAAGATAGCACGAATTATCTTAACAGTTGGGATCCATATGTATATTTATATATGTATATACATATTTATAAATGTATATACTTATAGCTTATCTAGTGATCTACCATCTTGAGGTTTTCTATAGTGATAAAAACATAGCAGCTCACTTCTCTACAGTAATTTCCAAATCATCATACAAGCCCTATGAAGTATATGCAGCAATTACTTTTCACACCATTCACAGCAGCTGCTTTATGAGCTCAGCAACGCTCCACAATAGCTGAAGGTAGAAAATAATAAAAACTGAGACCTGAGTTTACCAGGGGGCTAAAAGGGCTACAGCTCCTCCATTAACGTTGCCCCCTGAAGCATATAATCAACAGCTGGATCCATTTCTGAAACTGTCACATCCCTCTGAAAATAAAGAGAATAATTTAAGTAAACTGAACAGTATCACAGAAACACAGAATAATTCAGGTTTGGATGGACCTCTGGAGGTCATCTTTGCTGAAGACAAAGCCACATCAGGTATTGTTGCAGGGCTTTGTCCAGCTGAGTTTTGAATATCTCTAGAAAATATCAACAACCTCTTTTCCAGGCTTTGACAGCCCCCATGGTAAAAAAAACAAAAACAAAAACAAACCAGAACCCCAACAAAAAACATTCCCCATATCTAGTCTGAATGTCCTGTGTTCCAGCTTTTGGACTTCACCCTCTCACCAGGCATTTCTGACGATGGTCCAGAGCCTTCTCCTCTGAACACACACATCTTCCTTAAATACTCCTCGTGCCTCCTGACCAACGGAGTCCTACACTGAACTTGCTCCAGTCTGTCCCTCTCATTTTTCTATTGGGATGCTCCAAAGAGCATGTGTGTGGATGCTCTCTGCATTGCCATCTCACACGTGCCAAATCCAGGGGGAGAATCGTTTCTCTCACTGCAAGACATAACTGCTGAGATGAAACCCTTGTTCTCCAGGTGCCATTGGCAAAACCTGCTGCACACTTCCTCCAGCAAGTTATTCAGGTTGCCATAGTTTCTTCTTCAAGTTTTCAATGTCTCTTTTCCTGCCAAGTTTCCTGCCACTTCCCTCCCCTCCCCCAGCATGTCTTTACAACTCCCAGTTATGTGATTTTTGAGACCAGCTGGAACATAAATGCTCAGAGCTGAAGAACAAATAAAATGGTTGCTTTCAAAAAGTTAACAGACAAAATTCTCCTCTGTGCCAGTTATCTGTTGAAGTCAGGGTCATTACCTCCACTTAAACCAGCTGAGAATTGCAAGTATTTGACCATAGCTTTCAATCACACCAGGTGTGGGACCAGCTTTCCCTGAGAAATCTGTGGTATTCCAATTATGCTGAGTATTCAATTCAGACACACACTTATTTTTTAACAGTATTGACCATATTGTATTTTCCAAACAATAAAAATCTCTGTCTGCTAAAGACTGGCTTCTAAAATTTGCCTTTATAGTACATTTTACCAAAACAGTAAAAGAGGTCACAGAACAGACCTTTAGTACAGAACAGACCTGTATTTGTAACTATTGTATTCGAAAGGCTTCAGAATAAATACAAGAAAAAAAAAACCTGTCATTTTGCAGATTTTGATCAGATTTATTAAGAATAGAATCTGTCCACAGAAAATCCTGAAAATACCTTTACTAGATGTCCTAAAACACCATCTACTTAATACTGTGCTAGGTTTCAGGAAAAACTCTCTGCTGATCATTTTTTGCAAGAGAATGGATTTATTCTAAAGAAACACACACAACTTTTTTCTTTTGAGATGAAGGGTTGCATGTTGTTTAAAGACTTTGCTACAGTAAAGCAAAGTAATGATAATCAAAACGAAAGGGACTAGAGCTCTGAAATATTATCTTGCTGTAGCTGTACTTTGCCATGTGAAAAACATAATGGATGTAATTTTTGTTTCATGCAAGCCAAAGGGAGGTTTGTCACAGGCTTGAGTGATGTCAGGAGCTGACACTATTTCTCAGGCTGACGGTATTTTGCCATATAGCATACAGCATTGTTGGTGTGAACTGAAAGATCCTACAATTAACTTCCCTTATTCTAATGAAAACCTTTTTTTCTCTCTTTTTTCTTTTTTCTACTGTATTTTTTTGTAGCTTTCCTAAAGATACTGGAAAGTTAAACATGCAGGAAATGCTTCTGTTTGAAGTATATTATTAATATCTTTTTGCATCTATGTGTGTGCACATGCAGGTACCCACGTGTATACAGAATCTTTTAACAAATATTAAACAGTACTGTGGATATTAAAAGAATTGTGTTTTCTCTACTTACCATGAAGCCTATTTTCTCCTTATAACTACAGCAAACTCTATTGACCTCTGGAGACTTGCACTGATATTGCATATTGCCTGTTAAAACAAGTGGAAAAGCAACTCCCCACCTAAGCAGAAGATGCTCTCATTCATGTCAGATTTTGTTACTGAATCCTTAAAAAGAATGTTGAGATCAAATGCTGACAGGACAAATACTATATTTTTCATTGCCAGATTAAACTAGTAAAAATAATTATCCACACACAAACAGTCCCTTTTCTTTTAAAAATGCTTTTAATTTCTCTCAGAATCTTTAATCTCTTTTCTCTCAGCACCTTTAATCTCTATTCCTTTCAGAAATAGCCTTCTTTATGTACCCATGCAAACCAAGATCATTGACTTCAAACATACATCTGCTTTCCTGGTGTTACTCCCAGCTTACAGCATGTTTGTATTACTAGTTTCATCTCCCCAGTGATGAATTGTTTGACCAAGCACCTTTCCAGCTTATGGCCTCAAATTATTTTTTTTAAATCAAGTGCTGACCAGTGACAGTGCTGCTTGTTGAACAGCAGTGTCCATCATGTACAAAAATTGAATCACAATAAGGGATGCTGAAGCAGGGATAATCCACTTTTTTACTGACATCTGGCTTATAGCTGTGGCTCACATTTCATGTAGAGACATCACTCACAGTGAAACTGCGTGAGCGGTAAGTGACAAACAGTGGAAAGACTACCTTCAAAATTCAGGGATTGGTAGGCATTTTTATGCCCTGGTCCTCAAAGATGCTTCCACATGCAACTCTTGTTCCAGACAACATTAGTTACAGACTGGATCACCAGAAGTGACTGCATAGAAAATGAGGGTAGTGTGTCATAAGACATAACTAATGATGGATGGTCTCCTGCCACTCAGCATGCATTTAACAGAGGGTCTGCAGCACATTCTTAGCTTAAAGTCAGGTGCCCTGAAACATGCAAAGAAGTGCTGGTGTCAGCTGAAACCTCCAGGTATCTCTGTGGACACCAAGGAGGACAGTTAACCCCTTCAGATGTGGTTCACTACTGGGAGAGTTATCACCCCCATGGATATCAGAGCCAACCCACAGGGTCTGCCAGCAGAGATGGATGAGAAGCAATGGGCAGAAACTGAGGCAGAGGAAGTTCCGCCTGAGCACGAGGAAGAACTCCTTCACTGTGTGGGTGACTGTGACTAGAACAGATTGTCCAGAGAGGATGCGGAGTCTCTCTCACTGGAGATATTCCAGAACCACCTGGGCACAATCCTGTGCCCTGTGCTCTGGGATGACCCTGACTGAGCAGGCAGCTTGGACCACTGTGGTCCCTTTCAACCTGCCCCTTTCTGTGATTCTGTGAAGGTATCTCAGACCTGGTATTTCTGTGAAACTCAGATGAGAAGCAGAACCTGAGCACATTTCTGAGCACAGACCTCTACCTCTTTCTCTGCCTATTCAGCCATTAAAGGATTTGGCCATCAATTACAGCAGCTAAGGATTAGGTTATCCTCAGACTGCGGAAAAGCAAGAAGACGGCTCCTATGTTCCAAGTATATCCAGATATCTTGCAAGGAGTCTGCTTGTAAGAGCTAAATCATGTACATGAAACCAAAAGGAAAGAAGCCAAGACTTAAACCACACTGTCTAGGACATACAAGTCCGTAGGAGGAAAATCCTGTGATCTGCCTTCTCCAAAGACTATCTAGTTTTCTGCAATTGTGAAAAATGAATGAATTCAGGGTACTCTTGCTGTCATGCCCTTGCATCACTGCACAAATTTTAGTAAAATTCAATACAAAACAGCTAAATACACTCAACAAACTGGGCTCTAGCGAGACCCCAGGTATATGAATGGTTGTTTTATGAGTTACTCAGGAGAGAGATCTCCTAAGCAATCAAGTGTAGTAAATAGGTGATCCTGTTGTGCCTTCCCAGTATAAGAGTGGGAAGGAGTTCCCAGTGCTAGAGTGGGTGTCAGAGGGAGGGTTTTCAAAAAAAAAAATTGTAACGGCTGGGACAAATCTAATGACAAGCAGCCTTGGAGATGTTCTCCTGAATTCTTCAGAATTTAGACTTCATCATTTTGCTCAAGTGACACATTTGGTTTTCAAGTGTTCTGCTGATTTCTTAACTGTGCCAGAGACTGAAATCATTTTGGTCCACTATTGCTGCCAGGGGGACACACAGCAGCAGCAATGTTGGTCTACTACAGTGAAATTTCTGAGGCAAAATTCTGAAGTGCTTCAGAAACAGTTCAATTTTCCCCGGCAGAAATGTGCTTGAGACCAAATACAACATTCAGTGAAACTCAATTTCCTTTTCTCCTCCATGCAGAACATAAGGTAGCATCAAAGGGACCCATTCCTGCTCATGGAGGGAAAAAATCCCAGTCTGTTTATTAGGGAACCAGGTGCAGAAAAGCCAGCCTTTATTTAAGTGTAACACCTGTGGCTCACTCTCCCAGATGCAGAGAGTGAGCATATGCTGAGGACATTTGACCAGACATTTACAGAGCTAAAAGATGTATAGTATTGTATTAGAAGTTTCTGTCTCAGCACAATATGTTCAAGTAAAGAGAAGATATCCCAAAGTACATTTCACATATTAAACAGAGTAATATAGGCAGGCTCACAAGATAAGTTTTATTCCACCTTTTGGGACGTGTGTTATGCTCTTCATGCTAAATTTTGAATAGAAGGAATCTGATGTTGGACGAAAGATTTGAATAGTCCTAAGAATAGCAGAAAGGATTACTGGGTAATTTGTTTCACCATCTCTTTTACAACCCTATTTCTTAAACATTCCCCACCTGTGCTCCTACCACGCCATGAAAAGTTGGCTGACATTTTCCACAGTGCTTTACAAATGTGGCAAAATAAGAAAAGAACGGAACAGATCTGCAATTATAGCCTACTGTATTTCAAGACACTTTAACACAGGTAACTGCATGCTATAACTTACTAAATAAATCCCCTTTCTGATCCTCTAAGGATTACTGAAACCAAATAAACCATCTGGCTATTACACATTCATTTGCCTAGCAAGTATTTTGGATGTCCTCCCATTAATATGTCATTTGAAAGAGTATTTAGTTCAGTGGGAGATGAAGCGTCACCACACAGGTCATGCCTAAATCAACAGAACAGCTTGTCTCCCTCTCACAGCCAATCTACATATAATTGATTTTCAGCATCCATATTCAGAGACAAAAACCGTTTCTTTGAGAGATTCAAGTGCCACATTTCACAGTTCTCTCGCACAACTTTGGGCAAGGTCCATCTTCCACTGCTACAATATCGGTGAAAAATTATATATTGCAGCATTCCCAGATGATATTCTACCTATTGCAGCTGGACAAAAAGTCATAAAACAAAGTTAGGAAAATGATAACTGAATTTATTAAAACCTGCTTCCAAGCTCCTCTTTTCAAATGACTTACACCGACTGTCACCCACACAGCACCACATTCAGTGTTAGTGAGAGGTGTTAAGCAGACTTGGTTTGCTCTTCTTCCTCTGCACATTCTTGGTTTTGGGAACAAAGAAATTCCCACATAAGCTGAACAGATGAGCAGACATTTAACATTATCACCAGTCTGATGTAATTTCCATAAGAGCAAACTGCCATATGATACCAGCCTAGGACACAGTACCAGAGCCGAATCAAACTATATCAGCGTGTAATTTGGATTCCAGTCTCATGATAAATCTTAGCATGCAGATACTTCACTGCTAACAAGACATCACACCACTTTGGTACAAACACCCACAAAACTGCAAAGTATTTGAAATAGACTGAGAGAAATTTTTGGGGTTTGGATTTTCCAAGCTCGCCCACAGATAATGATGCACATACATACACAGAACTTTTAAAACAGTGCTGTTGTGAAATATTCCCTCCTATCGATGATACTCTTTGCAAGGAGTACCAGGAGCACCACTCTTTGCAAGAGGGGGCTCCTGGCTAATGCAAGCTGTGGGGAAGAATCACCAGGGCACTTTCTGCTCACTATTCTGCTGAAACCACACTTGAATCTGCTCCAACAGCTATTGATTCAGTGGAAATTCTTCCTGTTCTTTCAGCAACAATGGGAATATGTGAAAAGTACTTTTCATCCAAATACCAAATTTTCTTGAACAGTCTTGTTGTTGTTCAATTTTTATTCCTATTATCTTAATTTTAGCATAAGAAGTACATGGATAAGTCTGGGGGGGGGTAACGTAGGAAGCACGGAGAAACGTCAGAATTCTTGAGCCATGGGAGATGAAAATCAAAGAAATGTAATCTTAGCTACAAATTGCCAAGAGAGAAAGAAACTAAAAATGTTCATTTGAACTTGCCCTGTTATCCAGCATTATGATAAAGCAGTGACAGTCAGTACAGATTATTTTTATTTAAATTCTTGGGAGATAATTATTATTTTACCCGAATAATCCTTGAGTTATTTGAAAGGAGCCCTGGCAGAAGGAAGCCAGTTTTAAGCTGTAAAACACATTGCTATCAATGAATATATAATTTGTACTACAAGCCCTCAGTCAGTAAAAATACAAGTAAAACTCCAGAAACACACACACAAAAAATTTAGTTTGTGGCAAATAATGAATTGCCACATCGAAGACTACGGAAAGTATTAAGGATATACTATTTCTATAAATGATGCTCAAGAGGGAAGAGGAAATGGGAGAAAAAAGAATGGCTGTGAAATGTAAGATGGGTCTTCTCATGGGTACTGTTAATGGAACAGCAAAAGGGACACTGAAATATATTGCTTACTTTAATATCCATTCTTCTTTTCCTCTCTTCCTTTATTCTGCAAGACACATTCATCAATGAGAAACAGGTTCATGTTACAATCATATACCTATCCACCAACCTAAATACATTAAATAAAAATAAAATTATATGCTGGGACAGGATGAAGTAGCTGCACTCAAGCTTTAATTTATCTTCTGAATAGCATTGAGTTGAGAAAAAAAGTGTAGAAAATCAATTTACAAAGTCCTCTTTCCCTCCAAAAACACACAGCTGTGAAGCACTGGCTAAAACATATATCTTGAGGAAACAGTTCTCAAGGGACCATTTCTAAACACATTTAATCTTGGAGGCTAAAGCTTTCATGTCACTGTTTCCTGGTAATATACATTTAAGAACCCGATAGATCCAGGTTCACAGCCTTTCCCATGTGGAATGATTGCCAGGTGGGCAGTGGGTGAAAGGATACTGGATTTCACCATGGGGCATCAGAGAGGCTGACTCGCAGCACACACGTCGAGGACACACACAAGTGCGTTGTGTCATCTGGGATGACCTGAGGTTCCGTGTCCTGGGCAGGAGCTGAACATCCGAATCCAGGGAGCTGCCAGCCTGCTCGGTTCTCAAATACCATTTCTAATCCAGTTTTTTTTCTCTTTTAATAGAAGCTAAAGTCTGAAAACAGTAAGGCTGTGTAACAAAAGTACAACTCCATAACTGAAAATCTCAGGATGTAAAAATCATAGGATTGACTTAAAATGTATTTATATCTCTCCCCTGTTGTCTCTGTCTCTCTTTCTCTCTTTCTGTTTCACTTCATCCTCCCAAATACATGCAAACAATCTAGTTCTCTAGCCTGAGGGTTTGTTTTCCTCAAAATTTTGTTCATTAGATTATTTCCCTTTTTTTCCTTTAGAAAATAAACATCAGACTGGTTCTAGCACCTCAATATTAAAACAATTTAATATATTTCATAATCATAAAGAAAGACCAAGAGTTGGCAACTTCACAGGGAAGGAACTTTAAAACTATATAATGTTTTTCTCTCCTTTCAGAATATTGATGCATTTCCCTCTGCCTGACTCCAGTCCCTTTCAGCCTGCTCAGAAGTCTCTCTAAGCTGCTGGCTGACCCAGCTGTGTCAGGAGCACACACTGTACTGCACGCTTTGTAGTTTCTTTCTCTTCCTTGCATCAAGGAAATAGTTGTTCTTGTTTGATCCTTCTCTCAGCTGCATGACTTTTAGTTCCATCTGTCCTGTCTGCCGTTTATGAAATAACATTTTTTCCCAGTTCCTGCCAAATAACCTTATTTTGATATTTTCCTCTTTATGCTGAATGCCCAGGCATACATCTTTCATAACTGCAGGGTGTGTTTGGTTCTCTGGGTTGTAATTGAAGGCCTGGATTGAGACTGAAGGGTGAAAACTTCTGTTGTTGAGGGCAATTTATCTGCATGAGTCTCATTAATGTGAATGGAAGGTAGGTGGCTAAATCCAAACACAGCTCACGAAAAATATATAACCGGCTCTCTATTCCTCAAAAATAATACACTGGATGTATTATTAATTGTATAGTGCAATTTACAGGAGATGAAGTACAGGGTTGTTTAATTTTGGAGGTTGCTTCATGCAGATTTAAAGTCAAGAGGACATTTGCTGAAGATTGAAAAAAAAATTCAAATCAACAGCAATACATCAAAAAAATAAATGTATCTGGATAGTTTTAAAGTTCTTTTATACTTACAAGGAAAAACTTCAATATTTGCACTGTTCAGGCTATTTGTCTGAATATTGACAAATTCTTGGTATGGGAGGAAATGGAATGCTGAAGATTACCAAGGACAAAAACATCAAAGAACTCTTCTTTTTTTTAATTTGAGGTGGCCAATGAGAATATTCTTCAAAGAATAAAAGCTAGGCCTTGCACTTTTCAGGTAGTCATTTCTTTATTGTCATTAATTATTGACTCATCTATTTGCCATTTACACATTGCCCTACCTTTCCTTGTTGTCTTTATTTGTATCTTTTATTTTATCTCCTCAATTTTTCATTAACTTACATCAAGCTTTTCTTCTCTATTTTGCATTTGAAGAATCACATCCCTATTCTAGGTCATTAAGCTGTATCATCCTTTCTTAACCCAATTGCTACACGAAGACACAATACCAGAAGGAGTGTAATGACAACCAGGGGATCAACAGGTTGTAAAATGACCTTTAAGTCCCACTATGTGGCACAATAAGGCCAAAATCACTTAAATTAGAAAGAAGAAGACACAGAAGAGAGCAGAATTAATAAGTAATTCATGAGTACTACTATATATCCTGAGGTTGTTTCACTATGCAAGTGGCATGCTTTCAAGTGTCACGAATAGCTACAGAATATATTTCTGTGTATCCAAATACTTAATAATTACCTCCTATTAAATAATGGTAAGGAATATGCTACATGGTCTTTGTAGTTGGCTGGAACAAATAGATTTTGCCATTCTTGTGTGGCATATGGCTCCTGATGGTTGTACTATCACCTGAACTCTTGCTAACATATTTTCTCTTTTAATTTTTCGTGATGCTAAGCAAAACCACTGAGTTACTCATCACAAGTGATGACCGATGCTCCATCTGCAATGCAAATGTGTGGAGATAACTATGGAAAAAGAGCTTTTTCACAGCTTCATGAGCAAGTTAAGAAGCAACTGAACAACTGGAGACACACACTAACAGAAGGCATGGGCAGCAGCCAGGACAGCATCTCCAGGCACTCCATATGTGGACTCTCTGTTGCCTACAGCAAATAAGCTTTTGAAGCCAGCAGTGGTAGGAAAGCTGACAGAACGAATTAAAAAGTGGCAGCAGGGAGCCAAATACTGCAGTAACAGGTAACAGGGAACTCCCTGAACTCTGGGCAGGACAGGCAGTGAGAGGGTTGCCAGTGACAGAGAAAAGCAGCAGAGGACAGGATGGGTACACAAAAGATACTTTCAAGGTCAGGAAAGGTAGAAGTAGCAGACAACTGTAATTACTACAACTGCAAGTTCCAGGAAGCCGTGGAGAAACACTTTCCCTTGAGGGATGACAGAAATACAAATTCCTGCATGGAAGTAGGTGTAGAACAGCGGACAGCCATGAACGTGTGGGGATGATTTACTGGAAACATTCCAGAGCTGTCAAAGAAACTGCCAGATTTCTCTTTTCAGAAGAGAAATCTCCAGGGAGTGAATGACAAGAGGACATGAGGCTCCAACTGGACAAAATGCAAGCAAACCATATTTGCCTACAAATTCCTGAAACCCCATGTTTAGGTAACATTACTCATTTTCCAGTAAAGAAAAATTAATATTCTGAGTATGCTCCAGATTTGTATTAAAAACTGATAGAAGAGGTGCCAACACACGACAGTCACGACCCTTATCAAAAATTCCAGAAGCATACAACCAGCAAAACACCTTGTTGTGCACCAGAAATGGCTTCCTGCATGTAGTTTTTCTATATGCCATTCTTAACACCACTGTCTATTTTCTCATGTTTTATTATTTACCCTGTGAAGTGCAAATTTCTTCTTCTGTTCTGAAAGTCTTGTCACACATATACAGGCACTGTAAGATAAAGTGATAGCTTTCTACACAGTTCTATTATAAGAACTTGAACATCATCCCAAATTACCTGTCATCAGCTGTTCAAGTCTTCTTTCCATTACTGACAAAACAAATGAACAGCTGCTTGCTCCACAAACCTGTGCACTGAAAAAAAGACACACTAATAAAAAAAGCTGTAAACAGCAAGCAAAAAGTATATAAATGTTCTAGACGTAATACCAAGTGGGTTAAGGAAGCCTGCATTCCCAGATACCTAAAGAGAGGAGTCTCCTCCAAGATGCTATTTTATAAAATGTTCTTATTTATAGAAGCATTTCAGCAGCAGCTGCTGTATGTTATGAACAATTTAATTTTTTGTGGATATAAACCTATGATAATTTTTTTTCTGAGTACTGGAAAAAAGGTAAAAGTACACAGATATCATGAAAATCATTTGATCATTAAATACTAAGACATGAGTTTCTATTTATTAAGAACTGCTTAAAAATTTTACAACGTTCATTAAACTTTGAAAAAATGTCATTGTATAATTTCACTATTTTCCTGTGCATAATGGCATGAAGGAAAAGAAAAATGTGTTTTTCACTCAGGCAAAGATTGTTTTTTGTTAAGAAAGCTAAAGATAAAAAGAGATAAAAAGGTAGCAGGTAAATAAAAATATATAAAAATAAATATTATACATATTTTTCCAAAAGCTTAAAGAAATTAAATTGAAAATAAATAAACCTCAAAATTTTAGATGCAAAACCAAATTTCAAACAAATGGATGGCTGTGGCAGTGAAAATTCTGTGCAATTATTTTTCATTTTCCCTCTTTACCATTTCCCCCATTTTTCACCTTCCTTTTTGCCTTAGTTAATAATTTCTTCCAGGCCTCTTTGGAACTTGATGCAACACTGATAAATGCACAATGCTACTTCCCTATGCTACGAAAACAGATTTTGAAATTCATAAGTTTCAAAGCCAGAATGAATAATTGTGAGTATTCAGACTGTTGCTTGGTGCATCCCAGGCCACAGAATCTCACCAGGAATTTAACCAGGCTCACCTCTTTGCTTTGCGTGGTAGCACATCACTTAGATGTGCACTCAAGGCAATGAAAAGCCTCTATATCCCAAGGTAAGTTTTTACAGCCACTGACTGTGACAGTCACACAGCTTTCCCCCTAGAGCTTCCTCCATGGTAAATAATGAGCACGCTAATTTCTACATCTACACTTACTGTGTGCTAGTTTAAGCTTGCAACTGTTGGATTTTATGCTGTGGGGATTTTGGTTTGGGTTTTTTTTTGGGGGGTGGGGCAGGTGGTTATTGTTGTGTTGAAAGAGAAAGAGGGAAGATAAAAGAGCCTTCTATGATCAAACACTTCTTCTTCAGATGTAATCATAGGTAGCCATCTCTTGACCTTTCTGGACAAACAAAATTGATTGCACTTCTTTAGTTTCACACTACAAAGTATCTCTTCCAAACCCTGAAATGCTTCAATAAATCTTTCCCAAACCCATTCCAGGTTGTCAGTATCCTTTTTTGCACTGCTTTGGGTTGCTGTCATCTAATTCCAGTTTCACTCTCTTTCCCCATAGCTGACAGAGGGAAATCCAGCATCCTATAGCAATGTTTCACCTCACACCAGGAAAAGCATTTCACCTGGGTCTGCTGAAGCACACGGCAAGGAGCATGTTTTCTCTGTTGACTTTAAAAGGAATCTAGTTTCAACCCAGGAATCTTAATTCTTGGATAGCTTTAGTGAGGCAGATGAATCCCACTCAGTGGTCACCAGGGGACAATCCAGCTGTCTAGACACCGGCGTTCTGTGCGATTTCAGATACCTCAGGCATCACACCTGGGTTCACCCACAGATGCCTTGTCACATCTGCCAGCTGCACGCAATGCCTCTGAAAATATAAAACATCTAGGTATGTTTCATCAGGATAATTGCTTTATGAAAATGTTTTACTGTCTCATCAAGGCACCGGATCATTAAAAATAAAAATATTTTCCATAACGTCGCATTGACTGGCATCAGTTGTAATTTTAATCTTAGTTCAATTCATCTAAGAAATTTTTCCTAGGTAAGGTTTGGGCTAACTAGCAAATTGTTTTCAAGGCCTTTTAAGCCACTATTTGTAAATGTTGGGCCATGACTATTTTGTCAAGCTTACAGAAGTTCCTCAGAATACAGAGATTTCCAAAAAATTAATTTAGGCAGCTCCACAGACAAGTCATTTTCTTGACAGTGAATGATCTAATTCTGTAGATTTGAAAATATTTAGTGTTGTTGTTTAACACTCTTTCTCAGAAGTGAGAGAAAATAAAATATTTCATTCTTCTATTAGAAAATGGATGTATTTACTTAATTCTGCATTTTCTTTACCAGGGTTAACAATTTTACCATCCATAGTTCTACAAAACTGCAGGCATTTTGTTCCTGTTTAAAGAACTACTTGTTATCTTTGCCCTATTACCCATAGATTTTCAACTGACTGCTTTAGTTTTCTTTATCAGTTCTCTCCATTATCTAATACTGAATTTATTCATTGCTATCAGGCTCCATACTTTTCCCATTATTTTTTCATCATGGACTTCACCTCCCTCTTAGCTGGATTGGTTTTTAACTGATGAAAATACTTTTTGTCAGTGCAAAACTCCATTTCTTCAGGTATCTAACACAATTTCTAAAAACTTCCCTCATCTATCAGCCCTACTTTTTTCTGCTCAGTCTTGGTGCTAGTAGTTTTGTTTTTGGAGTGTTCACTTTATAATTAAGGAATAAGTAATCTGGAACTAAGGTGTGCCAATTAATTTGCTCTCTTCTAAAGAGCCCCCAAATATTGCAATAATCTACGAATTGTCATACATTGGAGAATGAAATGGGTTTTTATAACTTTTTTTTTTTAATTCTAAATTTTCTAATTAGAATTTTAATTCTAAATTGACATGAAAAGCTTTTGGCTTTGGGGCCATTTTAGGGCTATTGTAACAAGACATAGTAAGGATACTCTGAGATTCTTCAGTTATGAATGGGATCCATCTTACTCGTCCCAGCTCTCTTAGACACCTATTTGTGGCACTCTAGTGCTGTTTATCATTCCCTGTCAATTCCAGAACAGCCAAATGACTTATCCTGGCTGCCAAACTTGCATATGACCAAAGTGGCAAAGGAAGAATCTGTCTTGCGTTGAGATATCTCTAAATTATCTCTTTTTAAGAGGTTCCCTATTACTTTCTCATCCATTTCTTCACTAGACATCAGGACACAGTTGGGTGGAATGGATTGGTGATCAGATGGACACTGAACTAATCTGTGAACTAACCACAGAACACAGCATAGGTGGTCATGATCATAAAACTTAGACATGTAAAGCATTGGTAGAGAACCAGAATAAGGAGTCTGAATTAGAATCTGAATCTCTCAAGATTCCAGGTGACACAAATTATGAGAAATTATTAAATTAGGGATAGATTTTAAAAATACTGAAAATGGACAAATGGGAATGTCTGTTGTTACAGCCTGAGCCACAGAATTTCATATAGAAATGAAGGAGGAGATTTTCATTTATTAAAAACAGAAGCCATGAGGAAAAAGCTCTAAACCCAGCTGAAATCAAGCAGTAGAGAATTATGCAAACACATTCACATAGCATCACACAGCTGCTACTACATCACCAAATAACTCTCTCAAAAGGATGACAATGATGAAAAAACCATAAGGACATAAAATCACATTACTGTGTTTCAAACTTCATCAGATATTAATGCTTCACACTTGCCTAAATTTACTCTATCTCAGTCAACAACTGTGTAATTCTACAAAATCCACAGGTGTTTGAGGAGCCATCAAACTGGGCAGGTGAAAACTAAAATACAAATACTCTTTTCTTGTTCACATTTTGAAAATTCAGGGGTCTTTTCTTTGATTTGTTTCTCCACTAAAGTATTTTTTCCAGGAGTATAGCTGGAAAAGGCTAAGGCAAAGATAATCAGGTTCAATTTTTTTGGTTTTATTTTCAAATTTTGAGCAAGCCTCAGTTTAGGCTATAGCCTTACCCTCAAAAGAACTACAGTGCATTTTATGATTGTTGTGTCAAAACAGTGGTAGTGCTGATCAAGAAGAGTTGTTAAGTACATCATATAGAACAGCCTGGGGAACTTTATAGTATTTAAAGAACACATGACAAAAGTACGTATCCAAAGCTCATCAATAAAAGATTAATATCCTTGTTTCCAATTTTCCCTAAGGCACTTAAAAAAATTTAAAGGTCTATTGACCATGTTATTTAATGGTGTGAGCTAGCAAGAGGCCGTTGTTATTTCTTCTTGCTATGAAATTTAAAAGTGAGTAAATGTATAAAAAAATTAACAATATTCATTGCTCCTTTTTGGTGATTATACATACTTCTGGTTTTGGTGGCATTATTAGCAGATTCCTTGTGGATCACAGTCTCACTGTGCAAATGAAATGGCAGAACAGAAGACAGTTCCTAGTTATTAAAAAAGCTCATCACCACTGCCCTTTGGGCCAGACAAGTAAAGGGACTACAGTAAAGGTAACGAAGGCCTGGAAACAAAACGTGCTAAAAGTATGGCCATAAATGCCACAGGGCAGGGATTTTTTAAAAACAGTGTCACAATTGTACACAGTGAACCCTACAGCTGACTTGGTTTGAAAATGTGGCCCCTGTATTGACAATCAATATGTTCCATTGTGACAGAGCAGACACATAAATGAATGCTTTCAGTTTAGATGGGATTAAAGGAGACTGCGGGAGTGAGTGGGCTGTGTGGCAAATACTGCTTCTTTTCTAATTGAGCCACTTGCTTTTGAAAGAGTCAAAGATGTCCCTGGTGGACATAACATGGGGTGTGCTAGAAGGATAAGGTTAAAAGAAAGGAGGCTAGAAGAGTTCAAGGCACTGTTTATTACTTTGAACATTTCTGAATAAAGGGAGGGTTAGCTTTTCAGTCAGGAGAATGCAGCAGTCTCGCTCCTGACTGAACTGATTTGTAAGAGTGTCTCTTCCCTTAATCTTATTCTTTTTTTCTTTAATCTGTATGTTTTATAAACCTTATCTTTTCTCTGACCCTACCTTTTGAGTTAATCCCTAGTGTCCTACCCCTCTAAGCCTGTCTAGGTCTATTCAGTTTTAAAAAGGCACTCAGCATTTCCAGTAGCACCACAGGGATCAGGAATGAGCAGCATCCATCCTAAGGTCTTTCTCTTTTCTCTTCAAAAACCCTGTGTTCTGTATCCACAACCAAAAGGGTCATCACTGACACATGTTAAGTCTGTTGTGTTTCCTGAAAATTGAGATGAGAGATGGAGACACATAGAGAGATGAATGAGGAGAAAGAGAAAGAGAAAGAGAAAGAGAAAGAGAAAGAGAAAGAGAAAGAGCAAGAGAAAGAGAGAAATAAAGATATGCAGGAGGGAGAAGGAAGGAAGCAGGGAAGCAAGGAAGGAAGGGGAAAATTCAAATTCTCACAAGTGAAATGAGAAATTCAATTCAATCACAACAAGAAATTAACAGCAATATTGGAAAAAGTGGATACAAGCAAACACTGGAGGTTAAGGCTTCCCAGGCACAGAGTATAAGAGGTACTGCTCATATTTTTTTTAGGCATCTGCTAAATAACCAGGACCTATACCTAGATTCTCATTTTGAAAATAAATGCGGGAAATAGGCAAAAGTTTCATGAAATGTCACAATGATCTGCGAGAATAATGACAGATGAGATAAAGTTCTGTGCAAACCAGAATCAGATGCATTTACTTCAAGACTGGAGCTGTGCTAGGATTTTCTCCTGTAAATAAGAGACTAGAATAGGCAAATCTTGGTACTGAAGTAGAGTTCTTTCATAAACAAACTAATGGGGATGTTTCTTCCCTCCTCATGTCTTTTTCTTAAGTTTTAAAAATAAATACTTTGGATCTCAAAATAGCAGAGTAGATCCTCAGGGCTTCAAATAGTCTGAAATTTTCTTCAGGGCTACAATCTTCTTGAGAAGTTCTTTCAAACAATGAAACAGGCTTCATTGTTTCCCTAAAGATGCAACTATTAAATGACAAGATGCTCCTAAGCATAGCCCCTTTTGTCTATAATAGATTCACACGGAAGTCAGGAGGTTTCGATTCCAGGCCTATAAGACACAGCTGTAAAGTTGTTTTTTTCTGCTTTTACATGAAAGGGCTTCCAGTGTCTTTTGATACCACTGAAAAAGACTGACAGCACAATATGGAAGAACAAGAATCAGAAACATTAATTTGGTAGGAGAAAGGAATTTTCTGTAGCTGATTGCAATCTAATTCATATCATAGCACTCTTATTTTGTTGGAGTTTTCCCCCTAGTTTACTCTCCTGTCCTGATCTGGTTTTCCTTATCTTTCCATGTATATACTCCTGTCTTGAAGACATTCTGGAGAACAAGGATGCAAGTGCAAATCATCAGACTGAATACCATATAAAAACATTGTTTTCCACAATCTTTTGAACTTTTAAGCTTTATTTTCTTGTGGGGGGGGAAAGAAGGGGGGGGGAAGAGAGAATTCCTTCCCTGGCTCTGTTCCAAAAATCTGTGGAACATATATATTAGTGGCAAAGGGCATAATCTTTCCTTATATTTTGTGAATTGGACTACTGAGCTGAAGTGGGCACAGAGGTTCACCATACTAATCAATTTTCAGTAATTGTGAAGGCAAAGAGGGCATTTGTAAATATGCTGGCAGAATATAACCTTTCCACAAAGACACCCATCAGTGAAATAGAGCACAGATCCAGAACATGTCAAGGAGATGAGCTGTGGAGCAAATAATGCCATCTGTACTGCTCATGATGTTCTTGGACCAAAGTATCAGAAAGTTGTAAATGAATGCCACGTTTACATTCCCAGAACACAGCCATGATTGATAATAAGCTACTGATATCAATGAGATTTTTTAATTCAGTGAAAAGGAAATACTTTTGGATTAGAAACTTTCATTTGCATTATCAGAAAATTAATAGTAGTCTGCAGAATCACTCAAGCTATGACTTTCCATTATGCAAGGTATGACCAGTGGAAGAGAAAATAAATATTTATATGTGAGTTCAGTAGATCCCTCCATTTAGAAATTTGTGGTATGAAGATTTGCAGATGAAGATTTTTCAGGAAAAATCTTCATTTTTCACCATTTGCAGATGAAGATTTTTCAGGAAATAGGTCATCATGGGCCAACTTTAACCTCATCAGGAATACCTGGAACATCTGACACCTATCTCTCAGATATTGTGGCTGCCTCATCCCTGGAAGTGTTCAAGATCAGGTTGGATGGGGCTCTGAGCAACCTGGTCTAGTAGAAGGTGCCCCGGCCCGTGGTGGGGGTTTTGGAATTAGATGATATTTGAGGTCTCTTTCAACCCAAGCCATTCTATGATGCTTCTATAGCGATGATTCCAGTTTTTAAGAAAACCCAATTCCACAAATTCAAAAAGAAACAACACCAGAACTTAAGTCACGTCCATCTTACAGTTTATTCCAGATTAAGGGTACAAAAGATTAATGGGCATGACTGTGTAAGCACACTCATTGAATTCACAGGGAAAAGCTAACAAAACCTGTCTGGATTTCCATGCCATGGTCAGTCAAGGCGTAAGGGTCTTTCTGAACTTCTATGGTAATGTAATTTGAATCATTACAATATGATAGACAATTACTTACTTCAAAAAATGATAACTCACTTAGAATTTACACAATACTTCAGTGTTTTCATTTCAAAATACTTTTTTTTTTGCCTCCTTTAAGGCATTAAGATAAACCTGATGCAGACCATGCTAACATTGTCACAGTCACCTCCTGCTTACATTATTAGGAATCTTTCTCTTGGTCTGAAAGAAAGATTAGCCCTGTAGTCCAGTCAATTGTTATTGTGAAAAAAATAGTAAAATTAATTCTAGAAGTCATTGCTTCAAAATTAAATTAATCAATTGCTTCTGATCATCTCAGAATTGGGTCTCTTTCCCTTTTTTCCCATCATCATCAAACAAGGTTCTTCTGCCCTGACTCTTCTGGGGATCAATAAAGTCATTTGTAAATTAATGTTTTCCACTGAATTTCATGTCTCTCTTTTTTTTTTAGATGCATGCTCTTACTGTTGAGAAGAGCTGGAAAGGAAAAGTGAAGTCAAAGAAAGTTTTAAGGGGAGGAATAAGACAAACAATTAATTAAACAGTTTGGAATTTTTCAAAGTGAAAGTGCACACCTACAAATATATTCATCATCACTAAACAATACTACATGAGGTATATTTAAATCTCTGTGCTGGTTGATTTTAGTCTGTTATGACTTTTTATTCTGCTGTACATAACGTGCTTCTCCAAATTATCTTTCCCATTCTATTTCTCCTTATTCTTCTCATAAGAATGTTACCTCATAATTTGTCTCAAACCAAGACACTCCTTAAACTTCATCATCTTAGAAATGGTGGGAAAAGCTAAGGCTTCCCAGGAAAGTAGCAATTAGTAAAACCAGCTATTTCTGTAAATAAATTTCCTCATCCATATATCTGTATGAGGTAGCTTTTTAATAAGCATTTATATCAGAGAAAGAGAAAAGAATTATTATAGATGATAAGATGAAGGGGACGTTAATAGAACTGGAATACAGAAAAATAAGGAATTCAGCAAAATTTGTGCATGTAACATCTCCAGTTGTAGTATGGACTAAAGCTTTGATCTAGTATTTATACCTCTGTGATACACAAAAAAATGTTTAATGCTTTGCAGAGTCAATAGATAGCTTCTGACTGAAGAAGATTGATCTCAACAGGAAGACAGCTTTTAGAAACAAAACCTAATCCTGATTACAAATTTACCACTGGTGAAGATTCCTTTGGTAAACTGCATTAAAACCAAACAATTCTTTTTCAAAGACATGCTCATGTTTCCCGTCTTATTTTGTCTAACGAAGATTCCAGCTATATTTTGCTGGTTAGGCTGAAGAATGCACTATTGCATCTTGTTCACCAAATAGACTGACTCCCTAATCTTCTCTTTGATAAAGTAAATACATGGAACTAATTTACTCCTTCCTTATAGCATGTTTTCCAGTTCATTAATCATTCTCATAGCTCTTCCCTAAATCTTCTCCCGTTTTATAACACTCTTCGCTAAATATCAGAAATTATCCTGACACAGAGGGGTCAGTGAAAAACCCAACAATACAGTAATTTAATCTCTCTATAACTTCTCATATCCTCTTGTGGATTCATGTAGTGGTCCCATTAACCTTTTTGCCACAGTGTTATCTTTAGCAGCTCATTTTCATCAGATTAACTCTCATGACCTCTAAGTCCATTTCACACTCCCTGTTCCCATGAACATATTCCCAGTCCTTTATGTATAACTGACTTTTTTTTTTTTTCTGGCTTCTGAATATGTATTGGGCAATACTGGGAAATAATTTTCCTGTGCCACAGTTCCAAGTGATCAAAGTGCCTAAATTTTCATACCCTATTTTCTTCATTATTTATATCTTCTCCTACATTTTTTTTCAAACAGAATCTTTAGCAGTGCAATTCTGTATTTTCCAAATTGTGATAATGCATGTGTAGTGAAGAATGGATCTTACTGGGGCTTCCCTGAGAGGATATCTGCTTCCTAATAATTCCCATTTACAACTCTAACTGGGTTGATCTTGGCTGACGACAGGTGCCCACCAAGCCACCTTCTCACATCCCATCCTCAGCAGGAAAGAAGGAGAAAATAAGATGAAATAAGTGGTTTGAGATAAAGGTAGTTGAATGACATAAAGCAAAGGCTGTGTGTGGAAGCATTTTTAAAAAAATTGAATCCCATCCCATCAGCAGGTGATGCTCAGGTGCTTCCTGGGAAGCAGGATTTGGTACCCATAGTGATGCTTCAGAAGAGAAATGACTGAGTAATGAATGTTCTCCACTTTCTTTCTCTTAGCTTTTATCGCTGAGGATGACATCATATGGTACAAAACACCCCTTTGGGTCAGCCTGTCCCAGCTGTGTCCCCTCCACCTCTCACCCAGCCCCAGCCTGGTGGCCTGCAGTGGGAGAGAGTGGAGAAACATCCTTGATGCTGTGCCATGTCCAAAACACTGGTGTGTCACCACCACCTTTCCAGCTACCAGTACACAGCCCAGCACTGTGGGGGCTGCCATGGGGAAAGGCAACCCCACCCCAGCAAGGCTCAATGCACAACTGCATTTTGAAGCTCATGAATTACTTTTTTACGTACTTATTATTCCATTGATTTTTCATCACTCTTCCTAGGTATTGAAATATTGCTCTGTACCAAATCAAATGCCCCGGAGATGTCTGACTATATTAAACAGATTCCTCAATCAAATTTTTAATTTCATAAAAATGAAGCAAGCTATATTAACAAATTTTATTAGCATATACTGGCGCTGATTGGCAACAATTAAAGTAACCTCTTTTAACTCTTTATTAATTTGAACTGTATCAATCATTTCACTATTTTTCCCAAGATCAATGGCAAACAGGCTCATAACTATTCTCTGTAACTTTCCCAAATGCTGGTGCATTTATTTTTTTCCAAACCTCTTCTGGGTTATTTTCTAGGCTAAGGTTTCCAAGACTAGTGGAAAACAAGCAAAAGTACTCCAGAGAGGAACCAAAGCATGGCTTTCAAAACTCCTCAGTGGGAACAGTTGAATTCAGCTAAGTAAAATGTATGTAATGTATGTCTGGTGCGCATCAGCTTTCCTGTTAAAAAATAAAATATGTTGGTACAGAATAATATATTAATATGGTAATGAGCCATTCTACTTATTCCAGAGAGAGCAGAAATATTCATAGGACTCACGATAACCATTGTCCCGCATTCAGCCAGGATTAGATGTAAAGGGAGAAAAAGATGCACATTTTTGTCTTAATCTGTGTGATGCTCTAGCAATAAGAATTATTTTCCACTTTTGCCTTACCAGGATGGAAAAACAAAAAAGGTTTTTGCCTCTCTATCTCCCTTCCATGTCCACACAGCAGTATATTTCCCATTAATGTCAATGAGGATTACAAGAACATATGTGCGGGTGACTATGTCAGTAAGTAAAGAAATTGCCATTTGACTGGGTATAAATTTCAGACTATAGGTGATTCAACTTCCATTAGTTATCCAGCCTGCAACCCAGGGTACTCACACTTATTTACCGAAAGAAACATAAAGTTGTTAGTTGGCACAGATCCTTCTCCATTAGGGCTCGAGCTAGACTATCTATTCTCACTTACTGCTTCTGAGTCACTATCAGATTCTGCTACAGAGGAAGAATTTTAATGATTGTTTATTTGCTCTTGATTTATAGACACCAATAGCAGCATTACTTTCTGCAAGTTTTCTAATTTCTCAAAGGTTTGGGTATTTGTATGATGATGAACAGAACCAAACTGGCAGCTAGGTGTTCTGCAATCCATTCCTAATGTATGTTCACTCTGAGTTTACTAGAAGAGTCTAATCCACCAAATGTGCATTTACCTTCCCAGTTCCCACATTAACATGGTGATAAGATGGGGATAAGCACTGCCAGATTGCCTGACACCACCACATTTCCATTCCACTTATACCGTGGTTACAACTCTTCTTGGCAATACTGTGAACCTGCCCCAGCTGTCCAGTCTACAGAAGGGTTATAAAAGTATTTCTCTTTTGGCTATGGACACTTTCTTTTCAGCTCAAGCTGCAGAGACTTCTGGTTTTGAGTTCAAAATGTTCCTGGAATAAATCTCAAATGACAACTAAAGTGACAGCTGCCATTGTGTGACCATGCCAGCAGAGTCTGAGGCAGTGACTCTCACATGAACTAACAGGAACCCCAACACGACTAAGCCCTGTTGAGCTCCCACTGGTACCAAGTCTGCCATGGTAGGAATATGGACCATAGGTGTCTGCCACCCCCTCTGTCTCCGAGTATGGACGTTGCCCATCCCCTTTTCCAACAAGAGACAATTTCTACACCGAGGAAGGAATCAGTTACAACCATTCTATACAGAATATCTAGACAAAGTGGTGGGCTGCAGCTGAGAATTGATGAATGGAGGCAGGCGTGCATTGGTGTAAAAGGGGCAGCATGCTACAGAGCTTTGCCATGTATCTGTGCTTTGTCTAATGAATGGAGCAAAACTGTCAGTTATTCTGAGAGGAAATTCTGACCCCAAAGAACTGAGCCAAAAAGCAATTTGTGATTAAAGTTAGCCTTGACTCTTATCAGAGGGATCAGTGAATTTATTCCAGTTTTGTAAATGGAATGTCCTGTTCAGACCACATAGGAAGCCACCCATCATGCCTGAAACACGGGGTAGAAAGCAGAGCATTTAATTTTGTGTGTTCTAGTAGTTGCAGCAAAACTAAACTTAAATCTGTCCTACAAGGTGATTCTTCCAACTTGCTCTTAACACCTCCAAAATTAAAGATATTGGATACCTTGCACTAACACAATGACATATACAAATTCATAACTTGTCAAATTACAATATGAAAGGAGAACTTTTTTCCTGTGTTTATAAGGATTCCAGTTCAAATACAATCAGAAAAATAAATATAATTCAATGTAAACTTGAGGGCTGGCAGCCAAGTAGTTACTTAGCAAATTGAAATAAGATATGTGAAAAATGAAAGAAGAAATTCAACTGAAAAAATCTCTAAATATATCCTATATTTCAGTCATTGAAATGTAGTCTTGTGTAAGTCATTCACCTTACACTCAGCTACTATTCCCATTTCAGAGATCAGAAAAATTGCTGTAGAGCAGTTAAGTTATTAAGCTGTAGAGAAAAGAAATTTCAAGCAATGCTTTTCTGGCCTCTATTCCTGTGCTTTGGCAAAACCTTTCTAATCTACTTTATCTGAATTATAAATATAAAAATATTATATCATCCTTATGTGCAGTATCATTACTGGCATATAGAGTTAAAACTATATACTTATTGATTTTATATATTATATACTTATTCATTCAGTCATTTTATATCAGCAGTGAAAATTATATTTATATGATGTCATCATTAATATCAATGATTAATATGATTACATATGGCTGCTTAATAAAGGCATTTAATTTCACTACCGATTTTGAGTATCTTCAAAGATTTTGAGTTTGTTTAAAATTATTTGAACCAAAACATGGAAATACTGTGCAGTTCCTTTCTGCTTTGGTTTGGGTTTTTTTTAATTCATCTATTCAGTCACTCCTATTGTGTTGCTTTCTTTGTAGGGACAGGTTAAAACAGATGGAACTTACTACGAATCACATTCAGGGAAAAAAAACCAAAATTAAAAAATGCACACAAAACAAAACAACAACAACAACAAGAGAGAAAACAAAAAGAAACACAACAACAAAAAAAACCCACCCCAACACTACAGAAAAAAGCTCACAAGCCCCGAAGGAAGCATGTGGCAAAGATCCCTCCTTTATCGACATTCCAGAAACTAGTTCAGCCAATTGTTACTGTCATGTCAGAGGAAAAGTGCCCTCTTCTGAAACGCTGATAAGGAATTACACAGAAGGAACATTTGACAGCCTTCTTGTTGTACTATATCATGTTCAAAATAAACTCCAAATATTCAAGCCTCCACAATCAGGCTCTACAAGTTGTGTGGGAGATACATCAGTTGGTGAGATAAGCAGAAACACATAAATAGGTATTGTGTAAATTGAGAGTGGAGAGACGCAGAATGAGTAAAATACAAAGACACTTTTCAACACTACCAAGAACCTCACTCTAAACCTCTTCTCCATATGACAGTGGCATCAGGAGAGCAGATGACAAAGTGTTAATGGAATAAGGAGACATATCACAAACCTCTGGAAGCTGGGTCAGGAATCTGCATTATAGTCAGGTTATTGTGACAGTTCATATGAAACACCAAGGTATGTGCCAGACTTTATCAAGTGAAGGGCAATCATTCAAATTGGCACAAAAGGAAAACCTCCTTTGTTTTTGTTTTTTCAGGAATGTCTCACCTGTGTGTCCCCATGCACAGACACACAAACACACACATTATATTGTAGCTGAGTTGAGCAGAGACTCGCATAATGCACAGTGTACACATCAAATTCTAGTCAGGTGCAGGAAAAGAAAGGAAAGGAAGATGTAGATTCTACAAATACAAAAAAGTTCATGATGTCACATCAGAAAAAAAGACCTGAAGGAAACCCAAGCAGTACTGAACATTTGAAGACAGTTGAAGAATTACTATATGCTCTGATCAACACACATTGGTCTTCTTGGTGTCCACCATGAAGTAAATACATGGCAGTGATTCACATCTCTGTGTGCAGAATGTAGGGGCACACAGGGGAAGACACGGTCTTTAAAGGAATGGAGACTGAATAAGGTGGGGAAATTTAAGCAAAGTTTGGACTCTTTGACTGCACTGGTAATAAAAAAAGTAAAATAGTAATAATAAAAAAAAGATTTAGCCCTTTAAAACAGATTTGGACTTCAGCTAGGTCACCACACTGGTTACGTGATAGTAAAACAAGCTGTTTAAATTGATACCATGCTATAAGCCGAACTATTTCAAAAAACATCTTTTGGAAGCCATTTTAAAAATTTCTAAAATACAATCTTTTCCTAAACTTGAAAGTTATTTTGGAAGAAGTGGGCTGTAGCCAGTTTATGATAACTTCCTTCCTTGCATAGAAAGAGATTATTTTGACCAATATATATATACATACGCTCATGAATAATTCCTGCATAATTCAGATTGCCAACAAAAAAAAAATAGTCAGAACAGTGGTATGTCAAACATGATGCTGTGCACCAAATTAAACATCTTAAAAATCAGAATTTAAATTGTCATTGACTTTTGTAAAGGATGGGGCTTAGGCAACGCAGTCTTAAAGCTTATGATGTAACCAGAACAAAACCTGGCCATTTGCTTTTGGTGATGTGTTTGTCCTCAAATGTAATAAAGACTTTCCAAGCACCAAGTCTTCACCAAGCTGCCATCCCTGTCTGCTTGCACTGCTATTATCATCCCCTGTTGTTATTGACAGATTGTGTTTCATCTAACAAAGGTATCTGGAAGAGGAAAAAAGCTGATCCCTAAAGTCACTTTCTATCTCCCATTGACTAGAGAGGGACACTTAAGAGCATGCTTTAATTAGATAAGAGCATTTTTATTGATCAAAATGAGTGTGATGAATCTCAGATGTGTGGCCCACATTCGACTCAACTTCCTTAGGAGGTCAAAAATCAGTTTAAATATGAACACTTCTTTCTCTTTCCTTATTCTATCACTAGATAAAGCAGAGATTATCAAAACATTTCACAGGTTCCTAAGTACGAGAGACCTCAATGCTGCACAGATGGCCAAAGATGAGAATGTAGGCTTTTTCCTTCAGTCTTCACTTGATACAGCAGCTGTGATTAGATGTCTAACACAATTAGCATCAACGAAAAATGGATAAGAACTTGGAATGGAAAAGGCAAAGCAGAGATTCAATTCTACTTTGAGAAAGCTGGAGGTTTTTTAAACTGGCTGGTCCTGATGAAATTCACCTGAGAGTACATAGAGAACTAGCCTGAAGTGATCTCACAGCCCAGGGCAATTATTTTGAGAATGGAATGAGGACAGGTAAAGTTTCAGAAAACAGAAAAAAAACAATCATAGTTCTTACCTTTAAAAAAATGAAAAGAAGTGTAGATCAGTCAATCTCATTTCAATTACCAAGAAAAGAAAAAAATACTGGTTCAAATATTCAAACATCTGGACGGGAACAAGGGGATATGAATCAGCCAACGCTGATTTGTCAAGAACAAATCACGTCAAGCAACAGAGTCTTTTCCTGTGACATGGTGACAGGCCTGTGTATTGAAAATAAAAATATCTTTACTTTAAAAAAGTTTTTGACAGTGTCTTTCATGACATTTTTCTCTGCAATCCAGGGTCTTCCTGAAACTGCCATATGGTAGGGACACAAGTGATTGGGATACTGTGCGTAAAGACAAACTGTTCAGCTGGAAGGATGTAAGACTGAGGTCTGCTGGGGACTGATATGAAGTCTAGGTCTATGGAAAACTTCCGATAATAAAAACTGCATGATGGAGAAGGGAATATAGTTGCTCTATTTCCAGATGATTCAAAGCTGGGACAAGCGATGACGAGGTTAGAATTCAAACTGATTATTATAAATTGGAGAAATTGTCTGAAGTGGCTGGGATGCAATTTAATAAGGGCAAAAAAATCAAAAGTTCTCCACTTAGGTGAGAGTAACCATCTGCAAAATTATAGGATGAGTAATAACAGTTCTTCTGAAAAAGGATGCATGGACTATAGTGGATCATAAATTGGGCATGAGTCAGATATGCAAGGCTATTTCAAAGACAAAATGGAAGCTTCAGCCTGGAAAAGAATCATATAGAAGACAAAGTAAAAAAACTTCCTGTTTATTTCACTCAACTGTTTTGTCTAGATATAGGATACCTGCAGGAGAAATGCTGACCAACTGAAGAGATAAGAATAATCAAAGGGTTATAAAACACAACCTTTGAGGACAACCAAGCTGAGCTGAGTTGTTTAGTGCAGATTAGTGGCATCTGAAGACCATTTCTATGGTCTTCAAGTATTTTAAAATACTACTGCATAAAGAGAGAATTCAAATAGGAAAGCAAGAAATCAGCCTAAAATACAGCAACGAAGATCTAAGTTATATATTAGAGGAAATAATGTCAAATGTTCTTAAACACTTGAATAAATTGCCTGGAGAAAATACAGATTTTTCAACACTGGAGATTTAAAAGAATCAGTAAGATGAAAATCTGTCAGGCATGGTTTAGGAAGAGCTGAACCTGCCCTGCAGGAAGAAGACATACTGGATAACTTCTCAAGATCTCTTCCAGAAATGTGATTTTTCTACAACTTTTAATGTATTTGACTCCTGTGATAACAGAGACACAGGGAAAATGAGAAGGGAGTTTTTCTAATAATATGTATGGCAGATCTAGTTTACTTGTATGAATGTAAGACCTCTAGAAAATATTTATTAATGGGAATATCTACACCTCTTTGTAACACTCCTTATTTTACACTGTCTCCATAACATTAGTCCAGTCCAGTCCAGTGAACTGCAATTCCTGAAATGAAGTGACAAAACGCGCCACAGGCACATGTAAAAGAGAGAACAGCACCATGGAAGACCCAGACGAGTGCTCTAAATTGCCTTAATAGGTTGAGATGGACAAGGATTCCAAATCAAACTGGTTGCATTTGCCAGTAGCTGTCAGTATCTAAGAAAAAAAAAAAAAAAGAGAGAGGAAAGGGGAAGTAAGAGCTCTAGTTGCTCTTGACATGATTTCATTTAACTCGCTAGGTCTCTGACCTTTCAGCGCTGGTGGAAATAAAAGTGGAAATGTAACACTGAGGGGGGAAAATTCATGCAAATAATAACCTTTAAAGCCTCCATGTGAGAATTTTTTTCTTTTTTTTTTTAAAGGAGAGAAATCTGATGATCCAATTATGCAAGTAATTAGGAAAACAATGCTGAAATTTTGTGGCTAATGGGATTTTAAGTTATATTGACAATGAAAACCAATTATACTTTAAAAACTTTTTTTTCTCCATCTGCAATTGCATTATTTTAATGAAATAGCATGCTAAACCTCAAATAGCCAAATGAATGTTAATTATGGAAATAGTTGAGTTAACAAGAGAACCCCTCTTTTTCCATGACCTCATAATTTCACAAGTCTGAATAGAGGCATAAAATCATTCAATTTGCATCGAAATTGTTTGATGATGTAAATATAGAAACCCTTGAACTCTTCAGAACTCCTGCTTTAGAGTAAAATTTAGATTAACTTTCTTAAGAAGTTCAGTGGAACCAGACCTCAACCACAGGATGAAAGCAATTCCAAGACTTGGGAATATTTAGATAATGACCCAATTCTTCCAGGTCAGAACCAATTCTAGTTTAACACATTATAACTTTTCTGCTTTAATTGATTTTTCCACTATCTATTTATCTTTCTAATTGGATAGTAAGGTACTAGGTAAAAAAAAAAATCTGTACAATCCAAGCAGTTCATGTAAGAAATTTCAATAAGTGAAAGGGCCGATGGGAAATTTTTCAAGGTTACTGGATAATTAATAGGAGTCACAGAATTAAAAAAAGGTTTTGTCAGTTGCTAGTGTCATCAAGCTACAGGCAGGATAAATCTGTGATATCCTGAAACAGATCCCTTCCTGCAACAAGCAGGTTGTAGCTTTTATTGAGCTAAACATGCAGAGAATAAAAGAATCATAAAATCACAGGATGGCTTGGGTTGGAATGGACTTTAAAGATCAATTGGTTCCAACTCCCCTGCCATGACTAAGGACACGTAATCGAAGTATCTTGAGTGGGCAGGAACCTTTTGAAATTATCTGGCCCAACTTTCTCTTGAAAGCCTGGTTTATCAAGCACCCTGTCAAGCCAAGTCTTGAACAACAAGTGAAACAACAATTTCCAGCAAGAGAGATCCCACCACTTTTCTGGACAAATTACTCCAACATTAAATCTTTTGCAAGATGAAGTTTTCTTATCTCCTTGGTGAATTTCCCTTAAAGCAACTTGTGCCGGATATTTTTGTACTGTCAGCATGCATTCTTGTGAAGTAAATGCCTCCATCTTCCACATAACTACCTTTCAGGTACTAGGAAATCATGATTAGATATCCCTGGAGCCTCCCCTTTTTCGGGCTGAACCCTATTTATTCATGCTTCCTTCATACGTCAAATCCACCAACCCTCCAATCCTCCTGCTGGCCCTTTAGTAGATCAGCTGTAATTTTTAGAGTCTCTCTTGGACTGGAGAAACTCCAACTAGACATAATAGTTCAGGTATGGCCCAACAAGTCCCCAAACAGCATAATCACAACCCTTGATCTTCAGGATAAGCTCTTGCTAATGCATCCCAGGACAGTTTGCCTTCATTGTCACAAAGGAATGTGTCATGGGAGCACTACAACCTTGCCTTGATCAACAGCTGAGTGCCTGAGCATAATAAGCTGAAAATGCAGAGCAGGGCAAACAAGACCTGAGTGTAATGAGGTCTGATATAGGCATGGATCAGCAAATGATGGGAGAACAATAGCTGAAACCACTGGAAAGGGACACCACGATATCAACATGGGCTGACTTGACTGGAAGCCTGTGACAACATCTGACTACATACACACAGACACACAAATAGCCTCCAGGCAATAAAGGTCATGGAGAAACATTTTTACAGGAACACCTGACACCACACACAAACAGGGGATGCCAGCTGGGACCCTTACAGACCAGTGCTGAAACATCAGTCAGTCTCCTGTCTGAACTGCTGTTCCTGCCCAGGTGCTGGACATATAGACCACATCTAGAAGACAGGTTAAAGTGGCCTGATTGCTCTTTTCTTAACCTAAAAAAGTGCAAGAATCAAAAATCTTGCTAATTTGCCTTCAGCATTTGCTTTACACATGAGTGAAAGAAGAGGTGTAGGCTTCTCTTCAGCGCAATTGCAATTCTCTTCTTTGCCAAACAAAATCTTACCCCCTAAAATGTGCCTGTGTCTGCAGCAGTATAAGATACCTTACACTATACTGTCTGGCATAGGATTTTGGCTGTGAAATTAGTCATTTGGCTTCAAATATTCACAGGGCTAAATTTACTTGAAGGCAAAATAATCAGGAATGAACATAAAATACAGAACAGTATTCATGCATTAGAAAAAAACATGTTTCCTGCTTGTCCATAGATCTTTTATATGAATGTGGGCAAGTGATTCATTGTTTTGTATGGCTAGTCTCCCCCATCACCCTTGAGCTGTTTACTATACTGAAGTACTCTGGAGCTGGAATTATCTTTTAACAAAAATAAGTGATAGTGCTGCTGCAGAGATTGTAACTTGGTTCTGAAATACAAACAGCAAATTGAAAATGAAGCCATGAAACTCACAAGGGTCAAAAAAATCTTCTTTTTTTTTAAGAGAAGTATACAGAGAAACAAGTATTCAACCAGTCCACTGCTATTGAAAAAAATGATAAAGTCATAGATAATTTATGTTGGAAGTGACTTTCAGAGGTCACCTAGTCCAATTCCTCTCTCCTATTGCACCACTTGAGGCAAAGTGGTCTCCTGTGTTAATAAACAAGTTCCTCACCACAACCTTTCATTTTTACTCTTGCTCTGAAAGCTGTATCATATCAGACACTTAGAAGATCTAAAAATGGATGAGGACTTAGTAGATCCCTGTGCCCAAGTCTGCATGCAATGTGGTTCCTCCAGTAGGTGTAAATTGTTAAAGATAATTTGCCTCTGACATCAGAAAAGGTATTTCTGACAGTGTCTGGAAAGAATTCCACTTGCAGAGACAGATTTTGTGATATTTGGTAGATCACATGCATTTTAGATTTTTGTACTAATTAATCTGCCTCCTAAATTTACCACAACCATTTTGCCTGGTAAGTACTGCTGTCCCCATGTGCCGATCATTTCCTTTGTGATGTGAGAAAGATACAGCCAGGACAACACATAAAAAGTGAAGCTTCCTGAAACTTGAAGGATTTGCTGGAATGATAAGGATGTACCAAGTACAACCCAAGGGAAGACCAAAAATCAAACCAAAATATACGTGACAGATCAGGTCTCGTAATGCTTGACTGGGAGGTGGTCAGACATTATGGTGATCAGGATCTGAAGGATCTGAAGCAATTTTGAGGAAAAAGGGACAAAAGCCCAAACATGCTCAGAGAACCTGGTAAATGACTCACTTGAAAGGGAATAAAAGCCAGATGCTGCCTGAAGATCCCAGACTGAAAAGGCACCGATGTACTGATGTACTAAACTTAGGACTACTCAGATTTTTCTCAAGGTGGGGTTTCCTGGCATACTAGGAAGGGGGATTGTGTGCCCTCAACAATGTCTAAAATTTGTCACAAAGAAATACCTTATTAGTGATATGCTTTTATATATAGGTCATTCACTGGATGCAACATCAGGTATCCTCCTTACAGTCTCTACCTACCTGACATTACTTATTAGCAGCCAAAAGAATACTTTTTTTTTTTCCTAATTTAACCACATACTTAAATTACTTTTATACTCCTCTACTTTAGACATACAAATATTTATTTCTTCATTTCAGACTAGAATGTCAACCTAGCTTTTATTGTAACAGCTATTTAAAATTCACATACTTTGATGGAAAAAAATAGGTGACAGCTGTTTTTAATATTCTTTTTAAGAGCATCTATAACAACAGCTGGAGAACCATAGCAATTCTGCTAGCCAAGAGAAGTATATTGAGTTGGTTATTTCAGTCTCATCAGCTTCATCTTCGATTTTAATAAGATATTTTGAAATGGTTTATTTTCCCTGGAGAGCTTGTAATAACTCATTTTGGTGTAAATGTCCTCAATTCTTACTGAAATCAAAAGAATGTGGACATCCTCTAGAATGTTTCAGTACTAAAGAATCCAAACCAGTAATTTTTGTATCATGTATTTGCTCAGATCCTAGACTCCTTGCACAGGGGCATAGTCCAGGAGAAGAGTAACATGAGCAAAGTGTGCAAGATCTGAGATATAAGCAATATTGCCTTTTTCCAGCAGCAAAACAAATCTAAATTTCCATTTTATGCTAAAAAGTCAAATAGATTTAATACTGCCTTAAAAATATTTTTGTTCCAGGACACTTTAAAACCTCATTAACAAAATTTAGAGGAAACAAACAAACAGAAACAAACAAGCTCAGAATTTCTAAATCTGCCTGCAGTTCTACATCAAGCAGCATGACAGGATATACAAGTTCAGTGCCACTAACATCAGCTCAGTTGCTACCAATTTGTGTTAATTTAACTGTGCAGTCAGCTTAAGCCCCACTGCCCAGCCAGTGGCAGAATGAGCCCCTAACACAACTGCATGTGGCTATGTGGAAGAGGAATGACAGCATCTCTCCACAGCAGCAACAAAAACTGCTCAAGTTGAGTCTGCAAGGGCAGAAAAGATTAGCACGGGGGCAAATGTTCTACCAACTAGATTTCATGCTTTGTGTGGGCATGAAAAATATAAGGATCTTTGCCCCTGAGGAGAAGAATTTAACAAAAATGGCAAATGTATTTATTTATTCATCTGTAATAATATCCTGCCAATAGATAGATTTTTTTCAGCACATATATAGACAGGTAATAGCTGTGCTTCCACATTCAGTAACACTGGTACTTGTGCTGAATCTGTCTCTGGCAGCTCAACCCAACCCCGTGGGAAAGCAGTCGAAATCATGGGTTTCAGCAGCCTGTGCCACTTCCCCAAAACAGCATTGCAGAGAGCACAGTGGAGATGCAGGCATGAGCCAGAAATGAAGGGGTTAGGAGTGAATATCCTTTCAATGCCATTGGAGAGGTAAGGGATGCCTGAGATGGGCAAAGGTGCCAGAGCAACCCCTGCCTGCACCTCAGGGGTTTTCCTGTGCTGCCGAACAATAACACCAATGTCATCAAAAGCATAATAAAGTGATGTATAAGCAGCATTGTGTAATACATTACAGCTTAGTTCACTACTCTCTTTGTTCTGAACTTTGCTTTAACTCTTTTCTGAGGATCGATACCTGATCTGTGTTTTCACAAAACATAATTAACCTTAGAGCACGTATGTAAAAACTTACAAGCAGTTATAAGTCACTCCAGGAAACTTTCAAAGAAAGTCGCTTATACTGTCTGAGTGAAACTCATTTCTATTCCCAAAGCAAAGGAGCACATACAGTATTCAGAAAACAAATTTAAAGATGCTGTTCAAGCAAGTCTGTATTTATTGCTATTACGCAGGTATTCTCAAATGAAGGACTTCAGCACAAACCCTTTGGGCTAGTGCACCTCTTCTCTTACTTCTGGCTAGTCCCATTTGAAGAGCACCTCTGGCTGGTGTTGAAAGCTTGGCAGTTAATTTACAGAAAACATTCTGGGGCCACTTGAGGCCATGGCACCACCTTACTCTAACTACTGCATTTTACCTTCACTCCAAAGCCTGACCAGTAACTGAGTCTTTCATGCTAACAACAGCACAGAAAGTTACTATGGCAGCAGGCAGTTATACAGTTCAGCCTTGGGATCCTGGGGTTTTCAGGGATGATGGGATGTGATGGCTCTCTCTTTCTCCTCTGTATGTCCTTCTTCCTCTAACTTAATGGAGACCTAATTTGGCCTTGTTAGGGGAACTATTTCCCATTCCTAGACAATGTCACTAGACTGTTCAAATTTCACCAGTTTCACTACAAATTGACATGAATTTTGTCTCCTCTTTCACCACTTGGGCAGAGGATGCAGGTAGGGACTCATCTACAGTCACTTCTTCCCAGTGCTGAAGCAGAAAGTGCCATGGCTGGAATTCCACACGGAGAGGCATAAAAGGAGATGGCAGAGAAGGTGGTACAGAGGACTTTCACAGCAGAAAGAAAGTCCTGCTTCATCAGGATGGGGCATAACAAAGTACCAGAGAACATGAGAGGTGTTCCACACCAGCCCCAGTAGATCTCAATCCTTCCAGGTCTTTACACTGAAAGTCCTCCTCTCCTGTGCTAGAAACACTGACTATCCCAGGGAATACTACAGCTTCTTCCTTTATGCTGCTTTCTCCTTCTCCAGGGTAAAAAAAAAAGTCAAATGTTCACAGAAAATGTTTGTGGGTTTCATGCACATGTTCAATTTTTGGCATAAATATAATCCTCTATGTATAGAACGCAGCTTTGCCACACTTCACTAAAAGAGAATATATACCATGTGAAATGGGAACTTATAATAACCTTCAAAATAAAAGAAGAAGATTTATCACTTTGTTTGTCGATACAGAAAGAAAGAACTGAATATCTGCATGTAGGAAAGGCTTGTTCGTTTCCCAAGCAGAGGGAAGCTCTGTGCTGGGAGACAGGGATGGATATTTTATATACTCCAGCGCCATCTAGCCCAAGGAAATAAAATTCCACGTTGGATAATGGCTGCTGAAGGACACTTTTTAGTGCTAAATGTTAAGTCCATAAATAATTTCTGACCCTAGATGAAACAGCTCTTGGCTGATTGTGTGACATTTTAATTTTTTTTTCTACCCTGTAAATGCATCTGAGTAGTATAGAAGCTCATGTGAGAGCCATCTGCCTCGGAAAATAACTGGCATATGCTATTTTCATTATTTCTCATCCAAACTGAAACTTGAGATAACCTGAAATAATGCAATAAATGAAAACCCAGGACACGTACATTTTGTGGGTGTTTTGGTAGAAAAGTAAGAACTTAAATAACAGGAGACAGGAAAATAATGAAAACCAAAATTCTAGTAATGAAGGAAAGATCTTGCCAGTCTTGCCATTGAGAAAATTTGTTATAAGGGGAAAAATCTATAGTGTCTTATATTACTGCTTTCTTTTTTTCTAGAAATGTCAAATGAATTTCTTCACTATTCAATACAAAGTTCAATTAACTTGTACCAGTTTGAAGTTTATCTAAATTAAATATCTGGGTTTGGATACAAGTGATTTTAAATCCACCAGGGAAAATAAGAAAGGCTTTCAAAATTCTAGATAGCTTCTTCATGATGATGTTCAGTCTAGCAAACTCAAAATGTGATTGCAGGTCTTCTAAAATGTAAGTTTTCAGAGAACACATTTCTGATATTGTTTCACTCTTTTTCCTTCACAGTCTGTATTCTGTAATTTTTTGAGGATTTCTAGTTACAGCAAGTGATAATTCATTTTAATATAAAGTAAGGGCACGTCTACTTTTGAAATTTATCACAGAATGAATCATCATGTCTATTGATTATGAGAGAGCTTACATAACTACTTTGGCTTCCACTGTGTATACCTCAGTTCTACTAGGACAGACCTGTTTCATCAAAGAGTGTACTTGAGCCACAAAATATCAGAGGTACTTTTTTTGTTGTTGTTGTTTCTATGAGAACAAAATTTTCACAATTTTTTTTTTTTTNTCATGTCTTTCCACGCAAAAGATAACCTAAATTAAGGTATGAGATGCATTCCACAGCAGTGTTAAAATGTGGTGCTCGGCGGGCTCTGAGAAAGCCAGCTCGGGAGTTAGAAACCATGTAGATCTACTAAAAAGGGTTCTTAAAGAAATGAATATAACCTTTACCTCAGGTAATTCAGAGCTACTTCGGAGCTGTTTGTGAAGACACACTGTAACTCTTTAGCTGATGGATAAAAGCTTCTCCACCAAGAAAAAACACGTGTTGCTGCTGAATGAGAAGCTGACAGTAAGCACACCCACAGGAATTTTAAATAGCATATTTCTAGTTTTTTCATAATAATGCTAAAAACACACTGGTGCACAAGTGACCCAGCACTGTTGAAAAAGACTGGTCAGAAGGCTAAAAAACTGTAGGAAGAATTGCAGCCACCAAGAAAGACAAATATGCATCAACAGGAGGCACAAGATATCATTTATGGCCTAAAAGCTCGAAACAACTGAAGTCTCTGCTCGCCCACAAGAGCTTGGCACAAATGGAGCTTCCCTGGGCCTGGATTCTGACCCAGGAACCCACTGTGGAGCAGCAGTACCATGGTGTTTTACAACTATCCAAATACATTTGTAAGCTTTCCTTCCTCAGTGCACATACAATCCTACCTGAGGACCTTTATCACACACACCCAGCAAACCACAGGTTACTCCTCCCTTTTACTGTTACTACCATTGCTAAACCATTTCAGTTAATTAAAAGAAAATTATCAAATTTACTAGCAGGTAACATTTATTTGAGGGTCAACATCTTGCCCTTTCAAGCTAGAAGCTGTTTAGATGTGTGTGGTGCATACATAGGTGTCCATGTTTGTGTTTATACGTTTGCAGAGCCAACCCATAATCAAAACAAGTCCTAAAAATATCATCATATAACTTTCTGTATTGCTGTGCCTTTGCTACCCTCCAGCAAAGGAGGAATTTTATTATAAATCAATGTATATACAGCAGTTACAAGGTACAAGTTAAACTTCTTAATAATTTTTGTTATTGCTCTTACAGTATTATCAAATAATTGCAATTAAATAGGGTCATACTTTTCCATCAAAAGTTGTCAATTTTAAGTACAAAGTCTTTATACCATCACTTATTAATTAGAAGTGCTACATCCATACATAATACTGCTGTACCATTAAATGTGTATATAATGTTATGTTGGATGGAAAGGAAGGAGGAGCTCCATTTTGCATACACTCAATGTCTAATTAGGTTTCATAATTAGGCTTTTGACCCTGCTTTCAGCTGGGAGCCTGAATTAGCAATTGAATTTCTGTTGGGCTGGTGACCCTATTTGTAGTGTCACAGCCTGAGCTTGGAGAAACATTTCTTTGGGAACCCTTGGCTCGCAGTTACGTGTTCTCCTTGTACTCACTACAACTCCCTGGGAGACTCAGTTAGGATAGGATCAAGTTCCTCTTTCTTGCACCAAACTCGTTCCTATAATTTCAGAGGCCTAATGAGGCAGATCATCAAAAATAAGTTTCATAATATCACTGAGGACAGGTAGGTGATTTTAAAAGGTTTCCAGGGAGAGGAGTCATCTCTGTAACTCGGTACCTAATCTGAGACTGGCAGATTCTCCCTCTAGAGTCACAGAATCATACAAAGGTTTGGTTGGAAGGGTCCTTGAAGATCATCTAGTCCCTCACCATGGGCAGGGACACCTTCCACTAGACCAAAGTCCTTCAGAAGCATCTGCTTTGCCTACAGACCATACAAGGAGTTTAAACATTTACCTCAGGAAGACTTACTCATAAGACATCTAAAATATATTAGGAAGTCTGATGCCTGTGTGTGGTGGGTTTGAGCCTAGCTTTTTTATCATCATATTTTAATTCATATCTCCTATAGGCTACCAGAATCTACTTTTCACCAATTTTGACATATTTATTCATTTAAAAACAGGCAGAAATAGGTAGAAAAGAGAGAAAAGATAAGATGAAGTCTGAATTTAAATGACTGTCACACATGAAAAATCGAACTTTCATTCTCAATGGCATCACCTCTGAATTTTGCCCTTAGAATTTACATTTTATCATCCTCATCAAGATCCAGAAAATGCTTCCCTTCCCTTCCCTTCCAAAACAACTCTAAACCTTGCAGCATAAAATATAGTACAGCCACCCAGGCACCAAGCATAATGAAATCTAGCAACAATAACTCAAATATGTGTCTCCTTGTCTGAGTCACTTTAGAGACATCCAGAAACATAAATATATGTTTTCCCTGAAAGGTAACAGTTTTCTTCCTTTTAATCTGAAATAAAATTCTGTCCCCATCTCCCAGGGAACTAAAGGTGACAATAAGAGCTTGACAATGTTCAGGAGATGTGCTTTTCACATTAACATTGCCAACAGCTGCACCATAAATACTGGGTATACAGAAAGTGCATTCAATCATTATAGGAGGTGCAATTTAAAAGCTGAAATTCACTCAAATAAATCAGTAAAAAGAGTTAAGGGATCTAAGTCTCCAAAACCTAAAATGTACTGCTTTTATGTTCCAGCTTTATTTGCAAGGAATTCTAAAATCTACTGGAACAAAATATTCCCCTTAATGTTCTGTAAACCGCTTATGAAATACCAGGCTTTGTTCCGTTCATCTTCCCTTTTCCTGTGCTACCCCCTTGCCAGGCGTCAAGGAGCTCATGCCAAATGTCTGTGAATTCATGGCTTATGAAGGGCAGGACTGGATGAGCGAAGGAAAATCATGCACAAAAGACAAATATATTACCCTCCCCCAACCTCCTCTCCTTTATCATCACCAACACACAGTTGCACGCAGACAGCTGGGAGCCAATATGAGCATCTTGGAATTATGTGAGATACAGCACATGCTGTCAGACCTCTTGCATTCAGCCCTGGAGGTTCTCCATTCTGATCCTGAGGATATTTGATATGATGGCATAGACTGCATGCTCTCTGCTAGGTTTATTCTGCATGTTGGAGACCCTAAAGAAGGGCTACAAGGATACGGATATCAGCCCTTGCCAAAGACACCCTGTCACTGAAATAATGCTTATGTCCTGCTGGCACACACAGAAAAGTGCCCAAAAATCTGGAGGGGTGCCATGAACTGCAGTAGAGATTCAGGTCAAAATTCTTTCTATCCTTACAGCCCCAGATGCTCAGTGAAAGAGTATAAGGAACACAGCAAGTATAGGATGAAAAACCTTTCAAAAAGCCAGCAATGAAAACATTGGAGAGTCCTGAGCCAGTTTGTATCCAGGACACACATTTCAGAGAGCACAGTGGGCCAGCTGTCATTCCTGAGGTAGACCTGGTGACTATTTCATGAGCAGATGGGAAATGCCATGTTCTTTAGTAGACTGTTAACAAGAAAACAGCCTGAGACAACACTCAGTGAATTAATATTCACTCCCTACATTTCATAATAGGAGTCTGATCTTTACCACAAATATTAAAACCGCTTCTATCAATTTATCAGACCTACACATACGACTTTTTTCTTTAGCATCCCTATTCTTGAATGTCTCATGCAAGATAGCTGGGGCAATTTCCAGGAGGGAACAGAGGAAGGTATGGAATCTGCTATAAAATATAACTGATTGATTTACAGTTTCTTTAATAGACTGATCTAAGGTGTCTAATATGTCTAACACCCTCATTTAAAAAAAATGCTTTTCAACAGCTTAGCCCATTTTTTTAAGCCATAAATTTCAAGAATGACAACAGTTTCCCCACACACATTTTCTAGGTTGTCCTTATCAATAACCACCATGGGAAGTTCAAAAAAAGGAGTACAAGAACCAGGTGAAATACAGAAAAACATTTCCCAACCTCCTGCAGTCCCACAGCATCAGGAAAATCTATCCTGCAGTCATTGCTCCATTCTCTTCACACTTGCAAAAGATACCATTAAGTTACATATTTCCAAATCCAGAACAAGCCCTGTTTCTTCAAAAACAAGTCACAGACTTTAAAAGTCACCCTGATGATTCCCCTGGATCATTGAAAACATGGGTAAGGATTAAAGCAGGATGAAAACATATTACAAATTGCCTCTGAAAGCAGTCTTTGGGGAAGTGCACTTGCAAATAAAAGCAAAGTATGAAGAATTTCTAATTCCATATCTCCCATTCAGTGTTCCCTCTTATTGAAAATGGTGCATCCAAACACACACTCCATCTCTACTGTCTGAAATTCTCTTTCAGTATCTCTATTCAACTGAAAAGGAATGTTCTTTTATTTTGCCCTTCAGAGCCTATTACTAAGTACCTTCTAAAGTTCCTTCTTTCCAGTATACAGAAATGTCTCTTTTATCCAAAAAATATACATTTTTTTAAAGGCATCCCACTTCTCTGTAGTACTGTCATGGTTTAATCCCAGCCTGCAACTCTTTCCCGCACAGCTGCTTCCTTATTTACCTCCTGGTGGGACAGGGGAGACAACTGGAAGGGTAAATGTGAGAAAATCCACGGACTGAGATAGAAACAGTTTAATAGGGAAAGCAAAAGCCAGGCACACAAGCAAAGCAAAACAAGGAATTAATTCACCCCTTCCTGAGGGCTGGCAGGTGTTCAGCCATCCCCAGGAGAGCAGGGCCCCTTCACGTGTAACAGTGACTTGGCAAGACAAACATCATCACTCTGAACATCTCCCACTTCCCTCTTCTTCCCCTCAGCTTTACCTGCTGAGCATGACACCACATGGTCTGGGATATCCCTGGGCTCAGTTGGGGTCAGCTGTCCCAGCTGTGCCACCTCCCAACTTCTCGTGCCACCCCCAGTCCCCTCACTGGTGGGGTGAAGAACAGAAAAGGTCTTGACTCTTTGTAAGCCCTGCCCAGCAGTAATGAAAACATCCCTGTGTCATCAGCACTGTTTTCAGCACAAATCCCAAACAGCCCCATACCAGCAACTATGAAGAAAATTGTCTACTTCAGAAAAAAACAGCACTTTTCACAATATTTTCTATTTCTTAAGCAATTCTAAATGAATGAAATGAAAAACAGGCACATATAAGAAATTTAGGGTGCTTTCAACATAGCAGATATGCTACCGCATTGTAAATGACCATTTTATGAAATGATGCAGTCCTGTTTGATTTCGGTCGCAACTAAAAGTAAAATAAAGCCATTTCCTGGTTGATTTCAGTTGGAATTGGAGATAATTTTTCAATATGACCCTCGGCAGTGCTCAAGAAAGTGGAGGAAAGAGGCAGATAAGGCACTGAATGGAATAAATGGATCCAATCTGAACTCAGTTACTTCATATGTTGATAGCATAGTGGAAAGGCAATGCACAACCAGTAACCTCAGCCATAAGAAACTTAATGATGGATGAAAATGAAAAACATCAGGATGCCTATTTATCTATGAGAATTAGAATCCTTTAAACAAGTTATGAATGAAAGACGTGTAGCTAAACTGGATTTTAAGCCAATTAGAAATGAATGGAAAATCTAATTTAAATGGACACCATGTTTCACTAATATTAGAAAAAAAATACTTTCTACATTTTATTGGAGCTGATAAATTTATTGTGACACTTGAACAGGACAGCTATTTCATACTAAAAGACAGTTTCCTCTGTTTAGCAAATAGTCAAACCCAACCCTCAATTTTGAATTTTATTTCCTGTTGGTGAATGGCTCATAATTTTAAATTGTTCTTATTACTTTCAACTACAAGGGATGTATTAAAACAAACTTTTATTGTCATAATCAACAAAAATAGTTTGGACTTTGCTGCATCATTGTATCTAGGACAATTCTGTCTAATAATCAAAAAAAAAAAAACCTGTTAACCTGCAGGATGCACGTTACTAATAAGGTGCTGGACTCCTCCACACCTCTGAAAAGTTACATATCATTATATTGATGGCTATGTAACTGAGTTCACATCTGGTCGGGTACATCTAACTTACTTACATGTTTTGGACATCAATTGGCCATTATATTGCATCAATCTTAAGAGTTATATTGCCATGTCCTCTAAAAGGTCTGAGGTGAGAAAAAATTCAGGTTATAGATTCCTTTTTCTCCATTCCTACACATATTTGTGAAGAGTACAGTAGAGAGAAGCAAAAGAACCTGTGAGGTCAAAGACTATCACCTCCTGGGCTGCCCAGGAGCTGGCTGTCCTCTTCAAGGTCTAGCAAGAAGATTCATGGGGAGAAAATGTACACATTTTTGAACCCGGAGGTGAGGAAATCTTTAGGGCTTTATACTGCAGTCACTACACATAACAGCAAAGAAACAAGTCCTTAAAGCTTTGCTGATCCAAAGGCTGGAGCTCAGTGCAGAACATCAAATAGAGAGGTAAGAGGCAGCCTTTTCTCTTCATCTCTCTGCAGATGAACTACTTATATGGAAGGTACTCCACAAGCAGAAGCAATGTGATTGTAGAGACACACTTCCTGCTATAGTGATAGGACAAGGGGAAAGTTTTTAAACTTAAAGAGGAAAGGTTTAGATCGATGTTAGGAAGACAGCCAGGGACTGGTGAGCCACTGGAACAGGTTTCCCAGAGAAGATGAGGATGCTCCATCCCGGGAAGTGTTCAAGGCCAGGCTGGATGGGGCTCTGAGCAACCTGGTCTAGCAGAAGATATCCCTGCCTGTGGCAGGGAGGTTGAAACAAGATGATCTTTAAGGTCCCTTTCAACCCAACCCTTTCAACGATCACCTAATGCTGTTCAAACTTATAATATTATAGGAGTTTCTGTGACATAAATGAGAGCAGAGAAACGCCCTTCTGCATCAGAACTGATACATTGCTTTCCTTGGAAACTGTTATTGTACATCACAAGTAAAAATGAGGCCAGAGGCATCAGAGGATGAGCAATGATATTTCTGATCCACAAATAAAAAGGTTTTTAGTATTGCTGGGGCCTATGGTATAACATTACACTGAATTGTTTTAAGGTCAAGCAGAAACTGTAAGATTTATTAATTGGATCTGACTATGGTTTTGTTTTTTGCCAAAAAGCTATTATAATAAACATAATATTTCTTTCCTCCATTGGCTCTGATATGACAAATTTTAATGCACACAGAAAGACCTATATTATGCTATCCTCAGTATCTGCAATACCACTTAACAGAAAAAGAAGTGAATCTGTTTGAGATTAAATAGGAAAATAATGATTTTTTTCTCAAATAAGAATTCCAAAGCATAAACTAAAAAAATGTATTAAACTAATAAAATTAAAAATTTTTGCTTGAACAGCTTATGCTGTCACCCAAAGGAAAATTTAATATTTCCATCCCTCAGTCACTACCAAACTTTTCCTCAGAAAATTAAAAAGTATGTGTTTTCCTTCTGAAAGGAAATATAAAAGCAAAACCTTGCAAGAATACTGTCATTTGAGCAATTGTGTAAAAATTGCTTTTTCCATTCATAATGTAAGCTTACTTTAGAACTGAATGGAAATTTTCAATAGGAATGACAAAGTGTTTTACTTTAATTCCAAATATGTAGCTCTTCACTATTGTCAATTTGCTAGCATGGCATTTTCTTGTTTTCTACTGAGGACTTCTAACTCATTGCTATGCGTACTTTCCTGGAATAATTACAAAGACTTCTAGTCCTTGAAGAAGCTCTATGGAGTTAAAAAAAGAATGGAAGAAAAAAAATCTAAAACCACTGAATCTTCCAGAAAGTTCTTATAATCTAAAAGTTAGCCATTGTTTCCATGCTTCAGATTTTTGTAATCATGTTGAATGAACAGATGTTCCACTACACAGTCTCTTAACATGCCAGACATTGATAACTTTTGAAAAAGATCTCTGAAAGATTGATACTTATACAGCTTTCATTACTAGCATCGAAGTCTCACAGTGTTCAGTACTTTGTTCCCTACAAGAGGAGGTAAGCAGGGCTGGTCTGTGGGACATGGACAATTGCTGGAGACCCAGACTACAGAGCACAGTCAGGTGGTAAGAGGGTACAAGAGGAGGAAAGGACAAGCCAAAATCTAGCTTTTATTGATGGCCTTCAAGACCATAATACTGCCTTTGTCAAACAGTACAGAAAACTGCATGAAAAACTTGTTCTGTGGGTCTTTGTGAACACAACAGAAGGAAGGAAACAGCCCAAGGGCAGAGAGACCAGGATCCTCACAGCAGCAAAAGGTGACGTTTTTCAATGATTCAGGTTCCCATCAATGTTTGAAAACAAAAGAAAACAAAACAAAAGAATCAAAAGACATGGAGTAAAAGCAAAATGTCTGGGAGATATGCAGATGGTCCTCTGATGTGTTACCCAGATTCATGACTGGTGCTCTGCCACCTGCCATAGATTGGCCGTTCACAACTTCTGTAAAAAAGCCTTCTAATTGCTGTCACATGCAGGACCACAATAAATGTTGGTTTAGACAAACTTGGGGCATTCAGCTGAAAAGAAATATCCTTATTGAGAATTTCACTGTCTGCCAGTTCCAGTCTCACAGACTGGAACACACAGAAGCTGGGGCAATGTCTTGCAAGTGGAAGGTTAAGTCATGGTTGGATGAAGCAGTTCTCCCTCTCCTTGTCCCCTCAGTAGCTGGAGATCACCACAGTAACATCTCCACTCCTTAACCTCTTTACTAATTTGAAACTGCTCTAGAATCACAGCTGGGAGACAGAAAAAGGACTATGGAAAAATGGATGTCCAATTATCCTTCTTGAGCAGCACTGGAATCACATTACTATTGAGCTGTATTTCTAACCCCATCAGGATTTTTAAACCATCCCCCGATCACCAATTCTGTTGCACTGAGCACTGCAGAATACACTTAGCATATGCAAGGCTAATTAAAACAAAATTCTAATTAGTACCTTTCTGGTTTTGAATCCATACAGCATCATATATTGAGAATTAATTTTAAAAAATTAATTATGCATTGGTATTTGTCTCAGGTTATCAGAAGACAATCTATGTAAAATATGATATCTGGTTAAAGATAGGTCACCTATTAATTAAGAACATTGTGACCAAACTAATGGATGGAGGTCTTAGTAATTCATAATAACACCATTAATGAGAACCATGACTTGCATTTAAAGATAAAATGTATTAATGTGTCCTTTGAAAAAATAATGGTATTAGAGAAGCATCCATTTACTCTCATCAAGCCTGAGCCTTGTCATAAACACAGGTTATTTCTTTTTAGGACAACATATTACCAACTACATTCTCTTCTTGATGCATAAAGACCTACACTCTCAGCCTAGCACCTTTTGAGGAGGGACCATGACCTGTTTTACTTCTGAAGTTCTAGCACTTATGTTTATTTTCAGAGGATAGGACAGAAGTATTTAAAAAGCAGTGAGTGCACTCCTGTTCACATTCTTCAGTGCTGAAGTTCAGAATGATGTCAATGTAATCAGCATTCTTAATTATGCCCTTGAAATGCAAGAAGTTTGCAAATCAATTAGATGTTAAAAACAAAAGAAGAAAGGGAAAAAAATCGGCAACGGGTCATTTGAAATAAGAATGCATTCCTTAGAAAGAAACCCTAATTTACAGAAGGTCCTGATTACAGCTGCTTTAGCAAGACCTTGCTGAAACAGAGAAATGGCTTATGTGTGGCATGACCTTGACAAAGCTACTCCTTCTGCAAGGAGAAAATTGAAAATTAATATCTGGCAATGACACATTAGCACTAAAACTCAGATCTCTGTATTTGGGATGCTGTCACTGTTCTTTTTTTTTTTTTTTTTTTTTTTTTTTTTCCTGTGGCAGGAAGAAAACGTCTCTTGAGTTTCATTCATTTAAGATTCAAATCTCTCAAGTGCAGAGCAGCACTGGAAAGCTGCTGAATACAGTGAATTTTTCCCACCATCACCACAACCATTCCCTTTGGGAGATGAAGATTTGACTCTGCTTTCTGCAGAATCACATCTTTAGTAATAAGTTACTTGATCCAACTCCTCATGAAGTCAAGGGGAATCTTTCTCCGGATTTCAGAAGAACTGTATTGAGCTCTTAGAACATTTAGTAGGAGTTTCCAGTGCATAAAAAATGTGGGGTTTGCCACTATACTAATTTTTTATCTTTTGTGTTGCCAGATTTTTCAAATTGAAGAATTCTGTCAGCTGTTGCTGAAGTCAATGGGATCCACAGGAGGTGCTAAGCTGCAAGTTCAACACCCCATCTGTGCCATGCCTTTTGCAGCAGCCATAAAAATTTGCTAGGAGACTGGATTATGACAGTTTTGTGCAAGCAGATATGCTTAATGACTCTTTTAGCTAATCTGCACAATTGCCTCAGTACACAGGACATGGCTCTTAAAAATACTTGCCAGTGCGCACAGCAAATACTTAAAAAGTTAAAAATCTCTAATTAAATATATGAAACAGGGCTTTGGGGAAACAAAAAGCCCAGCATACAATTAGCATCCTCTGAAGTCTGAGGTAGAACAAGATCATAATATTCTGCCCCAAGGTGGCTCACATATTTCTACCATTTTACACATCTCATAATAATAGACCAACTGAGTGAGAAATAGAGTAATAGTGGGCAAATCACAGATAAAACTCCAGGAGAATTTCTGACAGATTGCAACATAATTCCATCCTTTTTGTTTATTTGTTTGTTTGCATTTATTTGCCAGACACCTTCACAGATCCATTTTTAATGCAAAAATTTATTATTTGTTCCTTTAATTGTTTCATAAAATATTTACCATGGTCTGTTTAAATAAAGGAATGACATCATGCATAAAAAATGAAAAATAATGTGCCTGTAATAAGCTAGAGGTTACATTTAATGAAACAATGCCCATAAATGAAATTTCATTGTGAGTGCTGATGATGCTCATTTCAGATGAATGCACTTTGTATTTATTAGTTTTAAGCGTGTTCATTCTCAGCTTCTGTAATCAGAATTACAATATCCACTCAGATGAGAAAAGTAATTAAATCATTAAGACATATTTTCTTAGGGCTGGGTGATTCTGTGGATATGCAACAGTTGGCTGGCTCCTGCCCTAAGTCCTTGCTGCAATATTAATTGTTTTCTCATTATTTTCCAGAGGGTATCTATTCTCATAGCAATAAGCACACACAGCCTAAGAAAAGGCCAAGTGCCTCACACTCACTTCAGTAGCATGTGCATCTACCTTCGGGCTACCAGCACAAAAGGCAGTAGATTCCTTCTATGAATACCTAGGGAGAGTGACTTGCCACAGCACATTTGAGGCAAGACTCAAGAATGGCAGAGATGGCTTTTGGACAATGTGAAGGTTTTGTAGACATTTGACTCTAACTGCATTTGTTTAACCTATACTCAGTGCATCAGATGCAAAGTTGTACTTATAGAACTCCCTCCACATGCACAATTTCAGCAGAACTAACTCCACAGAAGGGTAAATTATGCAGCTTGCATTCACATATTCAAGTACTCTGTCCTTAATGTGTTGCATTTTCCAGCAAATGCCATGGAAAAGTTCAGAAGATTCATACTCCTTTAAGGTTTATACAAGCATTATAAATGATTTTAAGGTCTTTTTTCCAGGATGGACTATGACTATTAAGAATATTATCATGTGCTCCCCTCCCAGCATCAGCCCTGTACCACAACAGAAGAAAGTTTCAATACATTTTTTAAGCATGTTAATAGCAAGAGGAGAGGAAAAGAAAACATTGAACTGATTTTTGTGAAGATGGTCATCTGAATAATATGAATGAAGAAAAAGTGGAGGCATTCAATGTGGTTTTTGCCTCAGTTTTTAATAATACTGACAGATCTTGGGCTGTCCAGTCCCCTGAGGTGGAGGACCATGAATGAAGAAAAGAGAATTTTCCCTTTTGGACACTGAAGTTGTACACCATAACTATAATTTCAACTTCTGTTGAAAATCTATGAGATTTATAATGCTGATCTGTTTTTTATCTTTACTATTCTACATGACCATGGAGAGTAAAACAAAAAGGAAAAAAAAAAAAAAGATGCTATTAATATGATATTAAGGTGTTAAAAGTAATATCAAGGCAGATAGCATGCAGATTGTGTAATTTTTCTTTTAAGTGATGGGCTGGAAACTGTTTTCCTGTCCCACAGATTATTTCCATAATTTTAAATATTCCAACTCCATATGAAGACAAGATAAAATTATATGAGGAAGAGAGAGGAGAGAGAAAAGACTGGGAGACACATGCTCAAGCAAGACAGTAAGACCATTTATTGGGGCTTTACCTTAGATGAACATCTAAGGTAAAGCCCCAGTCTATCCACAGTGGGAGCCTGAACCAAGCACACTGAAGACTTGAAAGTGCATGTTTTTCAGTTTCTGACCTATTGGCTATTCTGGGCAGTCAGTCTCCTTTTGATGAGAGACTCCCTTCTGAGCCTAAGAAACCATTTTCCAATAAAAGATTAATTAAAATTTAATTTTATTCCAAAAACAGCTCTACTTGCTATGTTTTGTCACTAAAAGCACTAAAAATCTACCATACTTGACTGGAAAAAAGGGAAGTTGGAACAGTTTTAAAAACTTTCTTTTGTATTATATTTTAACATTTCAGTGGTAGATAATTTAAAAGTTAATAGCAGCAGATTACCAAGTATTTTGTTCCCTGCTAAGAAAAAGAAAGGCGAGGGGAAGAGCTCTTGCATGATAAGTTGATTTTTAAATGTTCCAGTTTGACTTTGAAGTTCTTCTTTAAATGAGTTGAATGTTAGTGAGTAAATTTACATTTTCTGTGAGCTTTGTGTTAAACTAGGCAAGCAAAAAATGTCTTTTCAATCATGTATGACTCTATTTTTATTTTTCCCTCAAACCAAGAAAACCACTGATTCCTTCTACAAAAGAATCTATGTGTGAAGATCTGAGTTTCAAGTTTCGAACATTTTGCTGCAGTTCTGTTCAAAATTTTTTTTAAATGTAGTTATATATCCTTTTAAACAATGGGGAAAGTGTTCTTTCATCACAAACCTATAAGTCAAAAACAGCTGAAGGAATTGCATTTCAACAATTGTATCAGCTGCTCAAATATACTATTTTCTCAGATAGCATGAAAAATGGCAAGCTCCTAAATGAGTGCTTCAGAAAAACATCCAATTTTTTTAGGCACTCAATTACTACATCTATGACCAGTGGCTTCTATCAAAGAGCAAGAGTAAGGTGCTGGCCAAAATAATTGCATTAGAGAATATACCACACTTTTAGTTATCATTTTGACATGTGATAGATAAAAGGCATTGATTTGACAGTGAACCTATAAATTCAGACCATTAGAACTTCATTTCTGACATTAAAACAAGAAAATCACATTGTTATGGGGACAGAATAAGTTCTCTGATCAATATGCACCAAAAAGATGATCTTCCAGAGAGAAAAATAATTTAAAACCAATTTTACTAAGATATCTCTATGTTACTTTGTCTTTTTTAACTCATGTTTAAATCTGTAAATGTGGAGATTTACCTTAAGCTTTTTATAACTGGCAAGTAGTTTGTCTCTGAGTTTTTAAAAACTGCTAACTAAACAATACCACTTCTTGGGAGGCATAGATGTAACCGACCTCAGCTGATAATTTTGGAATTTAACAAAAATATTTTTACATTTTGCGAGGGAGTTAATGACTTATATTGTGAAGACGAAGAGTTTTAAGAATGGCCACTATTTTAAATGCTGTGAAATTCCTCATGATTCACCACAGTGAAAGTTCCTCATGATCTTTTTCAATATTTTTGAGCTTCTGTGATGAAGCTGTTACCTTTGCAACGTAAGAAAATCTGCAAGAACAAAGGAACACACAACTGAAATATCTACAAAAGGTGAGCTACACAAATGTGGTGACCAAAAGCAATGAAACACATGGTTAAAGGGTTAAAAAGGAAGAGAACACAAGGAAAATTGCATTTTGTTGGAGGCTTGCACAATAATGAACATAATACACCAAGAAAATCTAATTGTGATTTGGAAAATAAACCTGCATCCATCCTTTAGTGTGACTGAGGAATTCTGAGAGTGGACAGCTGTGACTGCATAATAATAAATAAAGCACTTTTGAAACCTGCAACTGGAAAAAAATTCTAATAGTTTTCCTTCAAGAAAAAGCAAAATGATGACTCCCCAGATCCCACTCTGGAAGGTTCCTGCCCATTTCCCTTTCTCCCAGTTGACAAAATGTTTCCACGGCCATAGTTGGAAAGCTGAAAAATTCCACTGAAGGTTTCTCAAATGGAATTTCTCATCAGTTCTTAACTACTTGCCTTTGTGGATTTGCCTTTTTGTTTTGATTAGGGGCTACTTTTTTAATAAATTTTTTCAAGGGAAATAATTTCCATTTTCTCATTGGTCTTAATAATAAGCATCCTGTGGCTTAAAAAGGGTTTTCATTTCCCATTAATCTCTACAACACCAAAACGTGCATTCTGTATCATTATTGGATCTTTCTACTAATATAAATCCAGAGAGAGACAGGGGAAAACTGAAAATGCTGATACCTTAACTGAAGGAGAAAGCACTGTGTTTGGTGTGAAAATAACATTTTATATAATAGTGGTAGGAGTTCCTCCAGGGTTTTGGGACATCATTTGCTGAGGGTTCTTGTTGTAAGGCTATATTTATACAGCTATGTCAAGATTTCACATATATGTAATCTGAACTGCATCCATATATACAGGACAGGTAACAAAATACTTCCATATTTCTCTTCAAATTTTAAAGAGAAACATTACATTCATGGTGAAGAAGCAATAACTGAAATATTTGCTCAACAAATTATTAATTCAATAAGTTCTGCCTTTATGCTCATGAATGAAGCGGGCAGAAAGATTAAAGATGACCATATTCATACTTACTCAATAAAACAGTTGAATGACACCAAGCCCTAATAACTCTATTGGAATTATTTTATTTACAATTTGGTAACGTTCTAGTACAGGAAAAATAGAAAGCATTCTTCAGAATTTCAGAAGTAGTTCACCTAAAAATTTAGAGAAATTTCTTACAAAGGCTGTTTGAGCTGTATCTAATTGCAGTGCTTGGCTGCATCAGCTCGAGAACTAAGACTTCACTGCCGCAGCTTCAGGAATAGTCACCCATATCATGCAAAAAATACCATTACTGCTTCCTGACTATGTGACCTAATTGTGCTAAACTACTTCCCATATTGGCACAAATACAGCATAGATTAAAAAAACCTTTTGTGGAGGTTTACACTTCAGCAGCTCCAAAGGAAGTTTTACTTGTACAAATGTTCCCAGACAATAATGGGAGAACATGCTGAACTGAAATCTATCTGGACAATTTTGCAGCAGCAGATTTCCCTACTACCCAGTCATGCCTGTTAGTTTGTGGCGCACAGTGTCTGACAACTGAAAAATATGTAAATTGCTCTATACTTGTTATGAACACTCCTCCAGATTTTGTTCAAAAGCTGTAACAGACTGGGCTGCTCAGCATAATTTTTTGAAGCATTTGCAAAGCTGGTACCAGATCCTGCCCTCTTTCCATGTGTATACCCCTCATTTGATTTCCATGGCAGAAATGCCCATTTCGCTACATGAAGACAGTCATTTAAACCCAACTCCATCTCCCTTACTCCATTTTCCTCCCATTATACATACGCACCACACAGAAATTTTCAGTCTTGGTTATTATTTATGGAGAGCTTTCAGGATTACCTTTAACAGCTGATTTACAAAAGTAATCACCTGCCTCAGACCAAAATGTAGCACTTAAAATGCTGCTTCTGATTCAAAAGATGTCATCTCATTGAAGAAAATCCTTTATTTGAAGATAGAAAAAAAATTCCAAAATTAATTTAAAATCCAGAATATTCTTTTTACTGAGACCACTTGAATATGTATACAATTTGCACTGAATAAATATGTGCATCTTTTAATTAATTTTATGATGAGATATGTGTATTGTAAAAACATATGTGCACATATTATTCCACTAGCTGTCATTTCAACCAGTAATACTCAGGGTTCAAAGTAGATGCTGTTCTTAGAGTGCATGCTTATGAGAAAACTAGGTTCCATTGCAAAGAGAAGCATTACACTGTGCCAAATTGATTCAAGCAATGTAAAAAACATGCTCAAAATCTGCCTCTGAGATATCAAAGGCAGCTTTCAGACCTTGCACAGAGTTCTGCTCTAATGCTCTCTGCTCTACACTGCCCCTGGCAGCACTGTAAACTGCCTGCCTGGGAGAAGGGACAAAATATGCCATCTCTGAAACAGGCAATTTTTGATCTTCACTCCCAGCTCTTAAGTTGGTACCTTTCCCTGCTAAACCTCTGGGAATGTCCCAATGGCCACACCTTAATTTTTACTTTATTTGTGTCCACTGCTTTGGGATCTGACGAACCATACAAATTACCCTTTTTCATAAATCAAGCAGCCAGTTCAACCGCACAAGTTTTACATGTGGCTTATTTTTCTTTTCTATAGACAAGTCTGCATTTATTATATAACAGAAGGTGGCATTCCAGATTGTTTGCAGGATATAGACACAAGGGTTTCGTTTTTAGCACACTTCATAAGTATTTTGCATAGACAGATGAAGATGCACAACACAATGTAAGCAGAAGCAACATTTCATGCCTTCATTCCATAATTAGGCTTAGCTCTTAACAAGTCACATTCTAATTCCCACCAAGCAAGTATGAAGAGGGCATCTGATCTCAAATACCTTATTCATGCAAAGAATAGGTTCAGCTGAAGTGCAACAATGAATAAAATATGGAAAACGTATTTCTGAAAGGTTATTTTACTGTGTCACCAAGTTAATTCTGGCACAAGATGACTCAAACCATCTGCAGCTTGAACAAGAAGAATTAAACATTTTGACAGGCCTGAAACCTCATACTTTGATTTTCCATTCCTTAAAATTCCAGTTTAATTCCACCTCATTCCTCCCTTTTTTTTTTTTTCCCCTAATTCTCTCCTTGCCACTATCTCTCCATCAAATCCAAGTGCTGGAAACCCCCCACTGTGTGACACTCTCAACCGGAGGTTGCTCAGGTTGAAATTAAATACATGGCAGTTATTCAGAGTCTTGCTCAGAACTCAGGCTCCAGAACTTTTTACAAGGCTGACTTAGAGCAACCTTAACATATTACCCATGTTTTGTGTGGGTTTGAAATGCAAATGTTTACTTTCTCCTGTAACACAAACATGATTTGTTATGCAGGGCACTGACACTTCTTATCATACCTCTAAGAAATGGTATAACTGCCACTCTTAAACACATTTCTTAACACCAGGATGCTTGAAATTTATACTTTGGATAACAACAATGTATTACAGTGAATGCATAAATCAATGTGCACTGACCGTCACTTGAAAATTTAGGCCCCAATTCAGGAAAAAAAATCTGTGTCATATTCTTCTGTTTAAGAAAGTATTTAAATAGTCCTCTATGAGGATGGAATTCTTAATGCACTTATAATGTTAGAGGGTGTCACTGCATCCCATCCTTATGGGTTTTTTCCTTTCTCTGTCCCTTTTCCTTGCCATCTGCCTTTCAGTGTTAACTACATTTATCTGTCTAAAATTTTGCCACATGCTGCATTTTTTATTGAGCCAAATGATACAGTGCACATGCATTTTACTGGCGAATTTATGGCTAGAGGGCCCTCTTTTTGTCCTGTCCTTTATGGAGAAGAACAGTTCTAGTTTTAATGCTTTGGCATATGAGTTTTAATAGTATCCATGCATCTGCTCCTGAGCTCCTCACTCAAGCTCCCTGTGTACCATCCAAGACGGAAGCTGATCACATAGTTCTAAAACCTGACAGTTAAGTGAAGATGCGCAAAAGGCTTCTCCCTCAACAAAAAAGCCCAGGCTTTCAAACTGTGAGATGAAGCTCAGATCCCAGACACTGTCCCACCCAAAATTCATGTCTGCTCTAGGAGGCTTAGCCTTTCCTACTGTTGAGTTTCTGGGCTCTACATGTATGAAATTATTTCTTTATGCTACTCTACTTCCAACCTTTAAATGCCAACATTATAAATATAAAGGGAAAATAGGAACAGGCTTAGTCAAACAATTATGGGCAAATAATTTTATTTTTCCATTAAAATCTGAATTACATTATTCTAAGGTTTATTTTGGGGTTATTATTTTTGTGATTGTTGCTTAATTTGTAGCTGATAGATCCAAAATGCTTTTCCAAATTGGATGCAATTTCTACACTAAATAAAAAGGCAGCACACAGTTTTAAGAAGATTCCTTAAATGTATGGGCCAATCCAATAATAAGTTTTAAGGAATAAAGCCATTAAGATTTTCTAATGTCAACCGATTCTTTTTTTGTAAACTATTACATACTTCTGTTTGAATTTAATCACTTGCTAAGCAGCTAAATAATTATTTCAAGCTAATGAGAATTAGTTTTCAAGTTGTTAGTATTAATGAGAAATCACCATATCCATATTAGTGTTGCATAGTACTAAATATTTGATACCTCAGTTCACATTACTGCTTGGAGGATACTAACAGCAAACAAAATTATTACTTTCATTTTGTCAGATAAGCACAATTTTTTACAGTTTTTAAAAGCAAGTATTTTGAAATGAAAATAAAACTATACTTCATTATGACAACGAAAAAAAAACACAAACCAGCCTCCAGATTTAGAAACACAATGCTGTATACTTGTTTTAAGCCTTTAAGAGAAGGAAGAGAAGGACAGAATCATAAGAATACAGTGGCAATCTGAAGCACTCAACACTTCCTAGGAGATTTTCAGCTTCTTTTAGGCAAAAACCCTAGAGAAATTGCTTCTTTCTTTAATGTAAGATCTGCCCCATTCTCTTCCAAGGAAAGGAATGCATTTTTTGCACCTCTCAAGATTGAGCTCATCGTTCCTGTTCATTGGAATTTTAAATCAGTTTCTATTTTGTTGTTTTCATGAAGTATTTGGTGTGGTCAAACAGCTTTTCCACTAAGCTAACAAGAGTGATTAGATGGCACTTCCCAGGCTGCCAACAATTTCACAATCCACAGCATCTTAAAATTCAGGAAAACATGAGCATGAATGTTTTGGTCCAAACAGTGTTACAAGGACAGCATGGGAACACAAACAGTGAGCTAAGTTCTCCTCTGTTTACAAATCACAAAAACTCTCACTGCAAAAGAAATCTGCTGATTTACACCAGGTGAGAATTTCTGTAAAATGAATGTAATTACCTTTTGATAATGTTATCATTTTTCTTTTAATGTTCTATGACTTAATGATAAATTCACTCTTGTCTCTCTCTATGTAATCTGCAGTAGTTTATCCCTCAATATCAAAAGCTCTCAATATACAGCCCGATGGTATTAATAACTTTTTTTCTTGTGATCCAGACAACATGCCTGGGAGTAGTAATATTGCAAGTTTTGCAACTCTCTGAGGTTCAGCTTATTCACCTCTGTGTTTCTCACATCTTATGAATGTACCATGCTGTCTTTGGCAGTTCTAGACAAGCTTCTCAGGGCAGAATTTTCCAGGCAGTGTAGTTTTTACTCCTTTTTCAGTTTAGTTGTGGTTGTGGGCTAACTCCGGCCAGCAGCTGAGCACCACGCAGCCACACGCTCGCTCCCCCGCAGCAGGATGTGGGAGAGAATCACAGGGGTAAAAGTGAGAAAATTTGTGGGTTGAGATGAACACAGTTCAGTGGGAAAAGTTAAAAATAAAGGCAAAAAGAAGCAAAGAAAAACAAAACCAAGAAAAAAAAAAAGGCTATGCTAAAACCCCAATCTCTCCCCTCCAGCAGGCCAATGCCCAGCCAGTTCCCACACAACAGCAGCCCTGACAAAATCCCACCCTCCCCGGTCTGTTTTTACTGCTGAGCATGATGTCATACGGTGTTTGGTCAGTTGGGAACAGTTTTCCTGACTGTGTCCCCTCCCATCTTCTTGTGCACTCTCAGCTTTCTCACTGCGGGAGCAGTCAGAAGCAGAAAATGCCTTGGTGCTGTTCGCTGATAACTAAAACATCCCTGTGTTATCAGCACTGTGTTTTCATCAGAAATCGAAAACATAGCACCATACAAGCTACAATGAAGAAAATTAACTCAATCCCAGCCAAAATCAGTACAGTGGTACAATCTGTGGTGGGCATGGTTTTCTCTGCTTCCCCTGAAAAACTATTTCATGGTCTAGTCAAACTCACTGTAAGGATGTTTTCCCTCGCTGTACTTTCCCACCAGTAATTCTACTGCCTTTGCAAAAAAATAAAATATTCTTTAAATTCTGGATGTCTTTCCATCCATCAGTCTATCACCCCTACTCCCACATAACCAAAACTTTACGTAGTTGGCATTTTTATCTGCAATCACACTTCCTGTGGCCCCACAACAATTTTGTTTCTTTTGACAGAAACATTTTTTACTGTGATATTCCTGGTGAATATGAACTTGTCATTACACCTGACCTGGTCATGTTTTCTACAGCACTCTCAGCTACCCAGTCATTTTACATCTACACCTATGGGCAGGCACTCTCTGATTTATCTGAGAGAATCTGTCTCCTACCTTTCTAGCACAGGGTATTATGGCTCTGTGATATTAATGAACCAACCCATGACAATCCTCTCAATGCCCACATTAGAAATGCTCCCTTGCTCTCCAACACATTTAAACTGCCAGCAAGGAATGCTCCATGGCACAAGGTCACTCCAAACCATGCCTAGGAAAACCCTGGAAGAGCACTGGTTAGCTCAGGCCAGAGGCATGCGAAGAATCCTTGTACCATACAACAGCATAGACAGCCAAATTACAACACCTGGTCTCTTGACCTTGATTTGTTCAAGCACTTGGACAGACCATAAATACCAGAGTCCAAAATTAGTTCTTCAGAGTGAAAAGGTGTCTCCTCGTTTCTGCTTTCAGGGATCTCGAAAATTACAGGCTTTCACAAAGAAAAAAATGTATCAGGAAATGTTTATTCCCATAAGATGTACCTGAACAAGGAATAATGATTGTGGGAATCAGAGTTAGCAGGCACTGGTTTTCTTCACACAAAATTAGAGGTCATATTTAGAATCATGTTACCACACCAGGACCTGAAAAGGAAATTTTTTAGAAAACTTTTTCAATACACAACACTACGCTCCCCAAATCCAGTCTAAAAGGAAATAATTTAAATCACCTGTGTTCCTCAGACCATGGTGAACTCAAGTCTACACTTAAAAAAGGTCTGTCAAAATCATTCAGTTATGATCATAAGAGTTGCTATATTAGATGAAGGCAATGGTCTCTGTGGTTCAATAAATAGATGCCAGCAAAGATTAGCTTTAAAAATATATAAGAAAACACAAAAGAAGGCAATCATGACATACTTTCTGTTTTGAAATAGTGTAACCTCCTTGGGCTACACTTTGAAATGCATCTTCTAGATCACTTTAATCACTGGTGTACTGAATGCTGTTATTATCCACTTCCCTGTCCAGTCTGTGTCTGAATCAAACTAAATTTTAGGCGTTTTTTAATACTAAATACAGATAATTACAGGTTTAAGGAATAAAAAAAAAAAAAAGCCCAGTGAAAAATACGTTTCTCTAGAAACATATTTTAATGGTAATTTTTCAGTTATTTAAAAGTATTGGTTTTTAAACAAAACTAAAATATTTTCTTTTCTTTTGAACAGTAATATTTCATTACTTATTATCCTTACTATAATTTTTGGGTTTTTATTTCTCATTCATCCTTTTTGAAGTAAAACAAAGATATTAACAAAATAAGTTTTGGTGGATACTTTGGGGAAAAAAATTATTTATTGCTGTTTGATAAAAGGAATGGAAAATTTTCAATTCCTATCTCTTAGAGCCTTCCTTTATCATTAAGTTTCTTTACAATTATTTGAGATGTGTCTTGCTCAGTAAATTTTTAGAGACTTTGTACATTATTGGCACGCTGTGATTTTTTTTATGGGAATAGATTGCTATTTAGGGAAAAGAAATGTGTAAGAGAGCAGGGAATCTTCACAGAAGAAGAAATATTAAAGGGAACTAAAATTTCAGTACAGTTCTAAGAAAAGTTTTGCCTGATTAAAGATTTCGTGTGTCAACCAATTTTTAGCAGGAACATGGGACAGGAAGGGATCACCTGTGCTACTGAATGCAGTTTATGAAATGGAGTGTTGCTATCAACACCCTACAGCACTACTGTTATTAAATAAAGGTTCACTGTGACTCAGGCTCAACCCTCTCTGTTTACCTGCCTTCGTATTAACTCATTTTGTGCAAGCTCAGATGAACCACATAAACTGAGAAAGCTGACCACATCCTGCAGTGGGGAAGAGTGTGTCAAAATTAGTACCTGCCAGTCTGAGCTGTTGCAGTCTCTTGAACATACAATGGCTCCAAAAAAATTGGAGGTGGCTATTTCTTTTTTTGCACAACAATCAGGGGAAGGCAACTCTCCCCATACAATCTCCACTAGTCCTCTATAGATCAGCAGGGAAAAATCCACCCTCCTCCTGCAAGCAACCTCCACCCTGGAAAGGTCATTAATATACAGAGTGATCAAGTGACTCTCATTTCAGAGAGTCAAGTATCCCAGGACTTGTTCATCCACAACAACCTTATACTCCCCTATTTTAACATGCAATCCCTCTCAGTAGCTTACCAAACACCATCTTAAAATAATTTTGATTCCTTCTCCAGCTGGCTATTTGGAACATCATTCCAGTTCTTCATCATTTTTCTTTTTTTTTTTTTACCCTACACTTCATGAAGACCAAATTTAATTTTTTTAATTTCAGAACTTTTTTTCCTGTTTGATATTTGTCTTCCAAAAGTATCTGCAGAAAGTTATCCCTTTTGACACTCAGCTGGTTAGGTTAAAAAGGCAAAATCTTTTAATCTGTCAACTAAGGTTTAACTAACACTTTTTACAATGGAAAACACCAGAAGCCAAGTAAATCCCTTGGCAGCTCATAGCCATTTTCCATCTAAGTAATGATCTTTTTTGTTTTCCAATTTAGAAATCCTCTATTTATAGAAAAAAAAAATACTATTGGTTTTTGAGTGTCTAGTATTGTAATTTGAAACTCTCAAGTTTCACCTCATGCTTTTCATTTCAGCTGCCTGAGTCATCTGATCCAACCTGCCTTCTTTTAATGGATGATTCCCTCCCCAGCTCTCTGTTTCAGCCTTACATCCCAGCTTTATGACCAATTCTGAATTTCAGAATTCCATACTTAGTTCTCTATATTTTATTAGCAAATACACTAAACAGGATCTGTCACAGATTGATTCCTTGAGAATACGAATAGCACTCTTTCTCTGTCCCAGTATCCCCTTCTGCATATTCTCCCCTTCTAACAGCTCTTCAAGCCACCCCACATTCTCTATTAATTGCCATCATCTCCACCTGCAGAACCAAATTTCTACACAGGATTGTAGAAAGTGTTTTATCTAAAATCTGAAGGGATAAAGCCACTGTATCACCTTACACAAAAACCTAAACTGCACTAAACTAAAGATAATAGGCTGGTCCAACAAAAAAAAATTATCTTTGATAACAGGTGATGTCATATAAAGAGTATATTTTCCTTCAAAATATTTTTTAATACTTTAATTAGTAGCAGGACTGGTTTCAAGCATAATCTTGGGAGGCACCTGCCAAGGGCAGCTTTGGTGCCTGCTTTCTTTGTCCCTACTTTCTCTTGTCTCTCCTTCTGTGGCAACTTCCCTGACTGGGAGCAGGAGCTGAGAGAACGGAGAAGAAAAATGTGTCACTTCCAGCCCTTTCCTTCATCATCTGACCAGCTCCTGCTCTCAAATCCCAGTTGATGGGTGGAGGTACAGGAAAGAACACAGGAGAATGGGAAGACTGGAAACACAGTGAAACCTGTGAGAGTTCCAGTGCGGAGACTGGTGCAGATCCTCCTCCTGACATGATGGAAAGAACAAGAAGGTGATTTCGAGGCAATGTAGGAGACTCTGTCCTTTGCTGCTATGGACTGAAGAATGGGGAGCTGAGCCAGAAGAAAGACATCCTATGGAAATAAATCTTATGCTGGAGGAAGGTAAAGGGAGGGAGGGAGGAAGGAAGGAAGGAAGGAAGGAAGGAAGGAAGGAAGGAAGGAAGGAAGGAAGGAAGGAAGGAAGGAAGGAAGTGGTAGAGACACAGAAATAAATTTTTTATGAATGGGCTCTGTGGAAAAAAAAGAAGATGCTCTGGGGAGCTGAGAAGCCTGGGAACTACTGTCCTTACTGCCCACATCCAGCACGGTACAATCTATGTCCTGAGCACATGGCCCTTGCTGAGCCTGGGCCAGCATCCTTTCCATGGGATGAAGGCTGTCTCTGGAAGAGACCAGAGATTTAGCTGGCAGGGTAGAGACAGGGGAAAGATCCTCAGGCCAGTCTTTCTTATTTGCCTCTACTTCACTAGAAATTCAAAAATTTCTTCAAGCCCCTTATTGTCTACTCTGTCCTCCCAAAGTCCTTCTTTGCTCCATGACAAAACTGAAATGTCACCTGAAACAATAAGAACTAAATAAGTGTCCCTGATGCTTACCCAGCCAGAGGCAAAATTTCATTTAAGAAGCCCTGAGTTGGCCCTGGTGAGAAGCAATATAGCAGAGGTTGTGGGGGAGGAGGCAGAGTTATTTCTTAAAAACTGTTACTGGTTTTGATACTCCAATCATACAACCCTTGAAGTCCTTTTCCTGCACTAGATTCCTTCAGCAGTCTAGAATGGAGATTATCTGGATTTTGTCACGCTTAGCAATCTAAGCTTTGCTTCTTAGAGCTCTGTTCTGCTGCTCCTGCTTTGCTTAGAGCTCCTGCGTGTAGAGCAGTTACAATGACTGATTGATAATTGAGTCAGAGATCATGCACAATGCACAAAACAAAGGGTTAACATCCTAATCTTCTTGCATTCAAACAGAAACACCCTAGTGGACCCAATCACTGAGATAATGAAATTACAGCTCAACAGGAAGATCCTGAGAAAGGAGTGTAATGGTTTTAATAAACAAGAACTGCTAAAGTTGGGAAGAGAGGCTTTCTGGAGGCTTAATTAATCAAAACAGCTAGGAAACACCTAAGCAACCAATAAATAGTGCAAATAATTGTCCTTTATGTGAGTACTTTACCAAGCCAGGGTGTAACTTACTAATTTAGCTGTGGAATGATATAGAGAGTGCAGAATGCAGAAAAAATCCACAGGTTCATAAAATCATAGGCATATTTTAAATAATTTTTAAAAATTATTACTCTGTTGATTGTCTAGGAAATGTGGTTAGGAAAGCAGAGCCAATCATCTGAAAAGAGATGTCTGTTGTACCATTTCCCTGTAAGGGACTGTACAGTAAGACTTTCTATCTGGAGATTGCATCCAAGGCAGTTTATAAAAGCTGGGACAGCATCTCAGATGGCATCTTTTCTTTCAAGTTTAATAATATGTGATTGTTCTATCCTGCAGGAGGAAGGAGTCACTCAGACAAATACCTGGTTCAGAGCAGCACTTCTTACGTGTACCCATGTGCTCTCCATGAGAAATGCGTCACTCTAATGACACTTTTTATAACATCCTGGCGTCAGCAGAACCAGCTGTCGAGGCTAATGGAAGTACACAATCTTCCTGATGATTTCTGGAATAATCCAAAGGAGAAGATGATGACAATTACCTTTGAGACACCTGCCTCTAAAATAGCACATGCTCATTTTAAACAGCCTGTAATCTCACCCTGACTGACTGCCAGGCTTCATTTGGATCCTTCATGTTTAATATATTATTTAGATTGCATGGGTTTAGGCCTGAAAGGAAGCAATTTAGATTAAAATTACCAATAGAGTGTGGAATTATGCTGACAGTCAGTGGAAGTTAAGATAGTTGTTCAAAAATATCACTCTGTGCTCTACATGTGCCTCTATGCTACTAAAAATGTTTAGATAACGTTAAGACACCACAGTTAAATGTTCAAAAATTACAATTCTTAAGTTAAGGTGTCAGGCTGTGGTTTTGCTCCTTTCTTTGTTTCCCAGTGCATGACCAACAAGAGAATGTCACACCCACACCACTGGCTGTTGATCAAACTGGGAGAAATGCAGGGAAGGATGATCAAGGAAAGGAGAATGGACTTTATGAGAGGTAAATGAAGGAGGGCTGGTTGGTTTGTCTGCTCTGGTCAAATGAAATGTGAGTGGAAGCTGATTAGAAATATATCCAAGATGATACAACAAAAAGAAAGGAATAACTATTTATATCTGAAGAAAAATGCTGGTATGAGAACAACATAGTAGAAATCTGTCACAAATAATTTGAGGCTGAAGACTGAAGAAATGTCCTGTTGCAGCAGGGAAAAAAAGGTAACAGAAAAAAACCCCCTTCCTATACTTTCTAATTGCAGTAGTCTTAACTCTGCAAAACACTGTCTGGCTTCTCATTTTAGATCACATGAAATGCAGCCCTATGTCCTTTAAGTCTTGATAAGGGAGGAGTTGTGATGATTATCTCCTTTATATCTTTTTCCTGCAGACAAATGGGTGAGGGAACTTTCAGCCAAACTGGCAAAAGTTTCTGAAAGTAGAAGGTAATCAGGTGCACTTTGACACCCAGAAATAAATCTGCTAATGGTGTTCACTATGTGTCATGATATATGGAATTGCCATTCATCTTAAACAGCAGGCAGTTATTCAGGGGAACTACAATTTGCAGACACTGACAAGCTCTCATGCATGAGTTCCAGCTTCATTTCTTTTACTTGCTGTGGACCACATACCAAAACCAGACCCCTATAAATCAGTCACGTTAGTCTAATCTTGAGGTGACACTGCCATGGACATGCGTGGTGAGACTTGGATAGAACAGAAGCGGCAGACTTGTCAACACCGGGAGTCGTTGCTTTTCTTACTCTAACAATATTGTTTCATCAAAATGTAGCAAAATAGTGTTTAGCATTTAACTACCCATCCATGCTTCTTCGAATGGTGCTTACATTATTATCTATGCACTAATCTTAGTTACATCTCCCATATGCAGCTTTGTATTTCATAGTTAAGTTCTACAGAGACTGGAGAAAAAAATTCACTTACCAATATCTTGCAATATTTTTTCTACTTTCTTTTTTTTTTTCATACAGCAGCTTCTACTGCTTTTTTATTTTAGACAACATTTCTTTTCTTTTCAATCCAGCCAGCCTTCAGTGGCAGTGTATATTTTTAGGGAGCTGTACAGCCATCTGGAAAGGTTTTATTTTTTTGTTATGTTTATCCTTTGCACTTTTCAGATTTCTGTCAACGTCCATGGTAACAGCTGCTATAATACTTTCCATTCTTGTGTGGTTTGAGAGCTGCACAATCCAATGTGGTTTGCAGTCTAGACTTCAATCAACCACCAATTTGTAAGACCAGTAGTTGGGGGGGTGACTTTGGAGGATATCATAAGCTGCTATAAGTGTCATTTCTGTGTCCTTTTTGCTCATGGTTTATTTCAAGGGTGGTTGATCAGATGACTAGGCATAATTTTTTCATATTCATGTGTGCATATATATGTATTTGTATATATAAAAAATCCTGAAAATCTTGACTTTTGAATTACAGGTTTTGTGTTTGGTTTGTGGTTTGGGTTTTCTGTTGTTTGTTTTCCTTTTTTTTTTTNATTTCCCAGAGGTTACCAGCATACTAGCATCTTTTTTTTTTTTTTTGTATTTTAATTTGTTTTATTATTCTCTATACACCTGTCATCCATCTTGGAAATTAAATTATTTTCCTTGCTTGGGAGAGCATAAACTCTGAAGTGTTCAGTTCATGTATGGTTCTATTTTATTTTTCATGAACAGTAGTAACTTGCATAGGTATAACATTATTCAACCCACAGAATTAAAAAAGGTGGTATCACCTGCAGCTAAAGACAGAATATCTGTTTCAACAAAAAAAAAAAAAAAAAACTTGAAAAAAAAATTGTAAATGCAGTAAATATTTAAAAAAAAAAAAAAGAAACTAAACCTGAGAGAAATGTTCGTGAAGATGAAGTCTCAGCTGAAATCTGAGTTGCCCTGAGTGTTAAAAGCAAAAAGGAAAAAAAATTACCTAATGATTGCAAAATATTTTGAAACAAGTTCCCCAAACATTTGTGGAAATTACTGGAAAGAAAAATATTCCAGTAATTTCCTATCTTGAATTTAGGAACCTTATGGTATGCGATCTACATTCAATTACTCGCCAGACTTTCAGGTGCTTACAGCCCAGAGAGCATCAGCTGCTGTTCCAAGGATGTCTGCTGAGCACAGAGCTACCTGAACAACCAACAGCAAACACCGAGGTGGGACTGCTGCCTCAAAATTTGCCTTCAGGGGCTTCGGTGTTTAGATCTAAATTAACTCATGCATCTTCAGAGCCATGCAAGGCAGGTGCCTGTTCTAATCTGGAAGCTGGTGCTGCCTTTGTAACCAGTGGAGAATACGCAGGGAGCAATTCACCCCACCCTAAGACCTGAACAACCATTCAAGTTAAAAATCTGTATATTTAGGATCACAGAATTGTTAAGGTTGGAAAAGCCTTCTAAGATCATCGAGTCCAACCATTAACACAGCACCACTGTGTTCACTACTAAACCACATCCCCAGGTGCCACATCCACAGGCCTTTTGAACACTTCCAGGGATGGTGATTCTAACATTTCCCTGGGCAGCCTGTTGCAAGGCCTGAGGTACTAAAAATTTTAATTACTGTGTAGTTGCAATTCAGTGTTTCATTTTAATCTCTTAAAATTCAACTTTTGCACAAAGGTCTATGGCCTGGGACATTAGTCTCAGAGCACACTATCTGTACAGCAAGGATACAAACACGTCTCCTTCTTTCACATGGCAAGTTTAGGAGAAAAATATATTTCTGTGAGTTATTCAGATTTTGCAGCAATGGGCCATGTAGGTACCTAAGCGAGGTCTTTACATCAAAGGAAAATTGTGAGTCTCTAACTGGAACGTGCCTCCCAGCTAATGAGCTCTTCAGTTCACCAGTGAGGGCTTTACCCTTCCCTTACACAACCTAAACAGAAAAGTCAAACTGCAGTCAGTAAATTTTCATAATCTTATTCTACCTCTGTATCACAAGGTCATGGTGGTGCCTCTGAAAAATCATATGGATATATGAAGCCAAATCCTCCTTAAAACATTTGACTTTACTATGTAAAGTTTGACTGGTCTTAATAACAGAGGGGAAAAAAAGCCCCATGAATTAATAGCCAATACAGTGTGTTGAACTGTAGGCCCAGCAACGTCAGCATATCAAGGAAAACAGCTCTAGGGAATTCTTAACATCATGGAGCTGAGAAAAAATTTGTATACAATGTAAATATTGGACTGCCTGCCTTTCTATATTGTTATTGCTAGGCTCTTTACTGTTTAAGCTGTGTGGTACAGCACTTGTCAGTCTCTGTTGTACCTGAAAGTTCCTATAAACAAACAGCATTATGATAAATCTCCTGAGTTTCCCTGAGGCATTTTTGCTGCTGCTGGAAACCTGAGGTCAGTGTGCAGTCAGTCCTGCAAACATCCCCCTTGACTATCAACTAGGACAGCATGAGTCTGGATGCTGTGACACTGGAATGCTTTAATAAAAAACTCACAATACAGAGCTCTGAGAATCAGCATCTTTAGGAAGTCTGAAAAATCTTTTTGTTTCTTCTAGGGATCAGGAAAAAAATCATGTCTGTCAAACCATCAAATGTGCAGAAGAAACTGTCCCTGAACATACTCTGTTAGTGCACAGACAGATCTGGCAGTGAGAGTCCTGCTACTTCATCGTGATCCACTGACAATTCACACAAAGGTTCTTGCCTCCTTCAAGGCTCGAACTACAAGGAAACTAATTTCCAGTTTGGATTAAATAGATGAATGAATAAAATTGGACATAATTTTTTTCACTATAGAGGCTGAAGGTCAGACTCAAACAACCTAAAGCAAGCTAACACCTAAAAACGACACGCCAAGATTTAGTGTTATGGTTCAGAAAATCTGAGTTAGTCATCCTAGGCTCTTAATGTAGAGCTGCTTCAGATGGGGAGCCCTCATAGCCTGCACTCTGTGAGACCTATGGAGCTGGACAGCAACTGACTAATTGTCCTGCCTAACTCAGGGCTGTATGCCAGAGATAAGATACAACCACCCTAACTTTAGGCATCTAAGGAGGTTTTCTTTCTCTAAACTACCTCTGTGGTCCACACACAAAAGAACGATGGTTAAAGCACCTCCCAGGACACCTATTTCATGAGATGAAGTACTTCCCTAAATGTGTTTATTCATCTCCACTGGCTGAGGCTTACTCATAAGATAACATACAGGTAAGTTTTCAATGTGCCTCTTTCAAGGAGATAAAAGTCATCATAGCTGGCTTAGCCCACTTCTCATCAAGTTATGTAAGTATAGAGTAACAGTACTGTAAGAAAGATGACACTTACTTGCACTGACTGGACCATTATGAGTATTACTAAAGTTCCTATTTGCCTATTAAATTATCTGTGTCTGGTTATTGATTTTTTTAATGTGAACCAAAAGAAACAACCTGTGGTTTGCTCAGTTGTCAATTAAGTTCTTCCGTATTTCTCAAAGTATGTCACCCTAAGAGAAATACTGGCATTCCTGAGATCACAGCTCATGAGAGTTTTCCGACATGAACAGGCTACAAGTATTTTCCTGTGTGACTCACATGACTTTATTGCAGTGGCCAGTTTTAATCAACACCTGAATGGCCATGCTGTGGCTCTGTTCCCTTTTTCCCGTCCACCACACCCAAATCAAGATCTCTACTGGAAGTCAGAACACTGCCTCACAGCTTAGTTTCCAAAATTATCTCATGTCAGAGGATGACTCACCTCACATATGTATGACAAGTAATATTATACCACACATCATTACATGTATGAAAGCATGAATATGTTTCACTTACAAATCTTAACCATGAAAAATTAAACCACCATTACCCCAGTTTTCATTTCTGAGACAGGCAATAGAGAAAACCTTATTCCATGTGGACCACTTGGATTTGTGTGTAAAGGAAATACTATTGTTTTACCTGCAGAAAAACCCTGAAAAGCTTCTAAGGACTTTAAAAACAGTCTTGCTTTCAGTTACATTACATCCTGTAGGAACACAAGGAAGACTTTTCTTTTTCCACTGTGAGTACATCAGCAAGATCCATGCAAAACTGTTCCCATTTCTCTGGGTTACTTAGAAGAGCTGGAAGATTAATTTGATAACCCAGGAAGACTCATTCAGTCCGCGTTTGCAGGCTAGCCTGGTACAAAATGCAACACGGAATCTCTTCTGAAACTCTAAAATCTCCCAGAGTAAATCTGTGTGGATTTGTAACACCTCATTGCCCATCCACCTCTGTGTCCTTTCCCCCATCAGTAAGGCCTCCTCAGGCAACTGCCTGGGAAGCGATGTTGGAGCCTATATAGACTGGTTATACAACCAATATTTTTATTACATTTGCTAGCAAAACTTCCCACAGACCCAAGCTCCTCTCCATGACTGTTCACTGCAGACCATGTCAGCCAAGGGTGGTGTAGTCAAGCACCTTTCTCCAGGTGTCTTACAACCAGTGAAGAAGAAGAGACTCATCATACACAATACACCCTCTGCATATACAAATGCTGTTGTTTGTGTCTCCTGCCTAATAACAGATGTATCTTGCTCTTCATGATCCAAGAAGAAAAAAAAAATGCACACAAATAAAGAATATAGATGTATCCTTTTAAATATAAATCAGAATATCCTTTATGTGTGAGTCAGGTTTTGTCCCGTTACATAGGAAATAAGAGCTTTCCCAGAAAATGGTGTCATGCAGATTTCTAATATTTATTATCCTGAGTCAGATGATGAAGCTACTTTTGTTCTCCACACAAAAGTAGGTGCAGTGAAAATTGTGTGCGAGTTGCCAGCATCATTTGTGTTTTGAAGGGTTATTGATGTGAATAGCAGGTGAAGTGTAAAGAAAAGGCTCCAGCTGTTTCTTGTTTTGAATTCTTCCTTGGTGCAAGCACCAAAAGTAAATACTGGAATGGGAAAAGTTAAACTCATAAGTGTCCCAGTTACACTCAAAAAGAAAAGAATTAAAACCCTTTTCTGTTGGTGTGCTATGCGGTTCTGCAACATTGATTTTATTCACACATAGTGCACAGCTGTTTATTGAGTCTGACCCTTGAGGGGAAGCTGAAGAAACACTGGAAATGAAACCACTCAGAAAAAGACAGTTTTCCTGTCCTGTTTACTTGATAGATGTTTCATATCTTAAAAAAAAATCAGAAAAAGAAGGAAGAATTTTTTATATAGCAGTGACATGCAAATCATTGTTTTGAATATTAGCATAATTATTTCAATACTTCTGATGTTTTTCCCATCTTATTCTCCAGAACATTTGCTTTCACTAAAAATGAAAATAGTGGAGAAGCTACTGTTGTTATTGTTCAGGAGACTACAAAATAAAACTAAGCAATGCTGTTCTTTATTAGAATGATTTAGTAACCAGACCAACTCATTTTTTTTATACCGCCTTAAATGCTACTATAACCAGCCTTAAATATGTCATTCCCATTCTGTTTGATTGTTTTGTGAGAATAAGAAATATAAAATACATAATGGATTCAAATAAACAGAGATTGAAATTAGGTGAGCACATTCAAATCCCTGTAGATCCAATTTTGTGGGTAGGGAGGATGACTGCAAAGTTGCCACCTGAGTACTTTTTGCTAGACTCCTGCAGAACTTTCTTTCTTAATACAATTCTTCTTGAATTGAGCAGTACCATTATTTGAATACAAGAAATTACATAAAGATGTGAGCCATTGTTTTGGAACTGAAACTTTTCTTTAAATTAACAATACTGAAGACAATGAATGTAGAAAAAATGATGCCTTCAATCCCCCCTTTCTCCTTAGGTGCTTCTAACTTTCCAGTGGAAAGACCTGCACAGCAGAAAGTGATCTCCACAGCCACCAATTCTGTATTCAGCACTGGGCAATTCATCACAACCAGATAAAGCTAAATTCTATCAACTTGAAATGGCATATGTCTATGCTTTGAGACTTTTAGGGAGATTCAGATTTAAGAATTCCTTTAGTTTACTTTATATTGCTATAGACTCAGCTCTAGTATATATGTCAAAACCTGAATTTCTAAATGTTCTTCTCCTGAAGGACGGCGTGATAAAATCATAAACTACCGTGAGGATGCTACCAGCAAAACGAGTGTTTGAATCTCAGGAAGGTTTAAAAAGCCAGGTCAAGGGGACTTGACAGAACACAGGATCCAAGATACAACCAGAGACAGAGCTGTCAAGTGTTCTGAAGACAGTTCAAACTCAGTGCTGCTTATAGAAACAGCCAGTGGAAGATCTAAATGATGAAACAACTGATGTAGCAGAAAAGCAGATTTCTAGATGTTTCAATGAGGAATGCTGAATAAATGCAGAACATCAGTACTTTCCAACAGGAGGGTAGGCTGGCCATCACAGGCTTGGAATGAGAAATGGAGATTTTAATTTAAAACAAAGAAAGAAACAAACAAATTGCACATCCAGTTCAGAGTTAGTGAGAAATATTTCCCAGTGTGTTAACTTTCAGATTACTGCACCAAGACAAATGGGTACAAGTTTTTCTTCCTCCTTTTTAAGCCAACTGAGCTGGAGGTGAAATGTTTGGATAAAAGTAAGCCCGTGCAAATTTTCCTTTTGTTGTATGTAGACTATCTTTTCCTATTATATTATTTCTGAGTTTTATGTTAACGTTATAATGCTCTTAATCTTCTCCTCTGTGATATCTACAGGAGCAAGGACAATAGTGAAAACCTACAGCCTGAATAGTTCAGCAGCTTAGGCCAGCACATGCATTGATCAAATGCAAATAATGTCCATGACAGTCTATGTTAGTCTGATTTATTTCAACAAATCTCAAAGCTGTATTAAAAAAAAATCTCAGTAAGGGGCTTAATATTTTGCTGCAATTAATGCTCTTCTTTGGCTTATGCATACTGGCCAATCATTAAATAAGCTCTACCAACCTCAATGCCCTTTAAAGAAGCTGCTGAAAGTCTTTTCTCTGAAACACGCAGAAGAAAATAGTATAAATTTTAAAAGAAAGGAAAAGATTAAGGGACACATTTAAACCTGCAGATTATGCAACAGTCCCCTTTTATAAATCAAATCTCAGTAACATAATCAAAATCTCACCCTGAAGAGCTGTGGATTGCACCGTCATAGAAGATCTAATGGGGGTGAACTTTACAGATATGAGCACCAGCTTTCCCCCACTTAGTATTTCACACTAACAGTGGCACCAAATGAACTGCCTTTCACAAATGAGGGACATCAAGCAGTTTTCAGATCTTATTTTAAGTGCTAGATTCTCCTACTTCTAACCACATGTAACTGTGTGGCCACATGGAACAAATGGTCCACTCCAGGAGAACCTGCCCTCAGAGAGCCACACATCCCTCAGGCACAAACAGCACCAAAGCAGTTTTATCATTAATTTCGGGGCTCTTGTTTTAGTGTTTGTGAATCATTTTTCTAGTGATTAATAATGAACTCCCTAGAAAGCCAAACTGAGGTGCACCAAACACCACCAACATCTGGAAGATAAAAAAGGCAAATTCATAATAAAACTAAAGATCCACATTTCTAATGACAAATGGTCAAGTTGCCATGATGAATTAATTCATGTGATGACTTCAAATTAAGATGAAACACCTTTCCAAAATTTGTTCTCTATCTCAAGAAATAATCAGAAGACAGATATGGGGGAAAAAAAATAGTCCTTAGTCCTCTACTGAAAACTGAAAGCCCATATAGACCAGCTGGCCTACGGCACCCTTGATCTTTTCCACAGCACACAAGGGATGAGTGTGGCCTAGAAGCACATTTAGATGCAGCAGGAACCTCAGCAGAACTCACCAGGTACCCTCACAGCTTTGTAAGTACCTGTAGGTTTCATACGAAATCTAGAGCAAATAAAAATCTGTAGAAAATTCCTCAACTGTCCAACTCCCATGCACTACTTGATCCTAAAAGTCCTTTGGGATCTTTAAAACTGCTTCTCTAGTGTTTATTTAACTTTCATTTTCTCTTTTTTAAACAGTCACCATCTTTCTACCAGAGCATCTCTTTCCATTCCACGACTCCCTCTCACTGCTACAGACAAATATTGTGTTTAACCCCAGTCACAAAGCAGATGCCATCAGCCCTGGCTTAGCCTTTAATTCCATTTGTTCTTTCTTGCAAATGAGCATTTTCCAGATGTATCTGCTGAGGGGATATGCCAAAAGCAGCAACAGGGTTGGCATCCCTTCTTTTGCCCAAAGGTCTTCAGGATGAAAACCAGGGAATAAACTAAGCATACTGAAGTGCAGAGTAGCAGAATTGTGCTGGAATCCCTGAGACCCCTCAGCTCCTCATTCCCATCCCCTGCCCCTGCCACCAGCTTCATTCCTCACCTGCCTGCAGCTTTCATTGCTTTGTCACTCAATACTGTCATGTGCACCCTTTTAAACCACATCTGTATGGATTTTTTTACCTATCCAACTCTTCCTCCTTTCTTTATTTTTTTTGGACACCCCCCTGAACAAAATCATCTGATTCATGGTATCAGCCTTTTATTTCCTTTATTCACTCACAACTCAGCCCCCAGATTTACTCACATATCCCCTTTTGCAACTAGTCTGTAGCTGAAAAATGCTATTATTGCTGATAAGAAAGGAAAAAATGCTTTATGTTCCTGCCCCATTACTGAAACTCTGAAGACAGATTAGTCACAGGGCAATGGGTCCTCACCTCTTTCTGAAGCCTCTTCATTGTATAAAAATGTAAAGAAATACGGTGGAGCTCCAATTTAATATTACTCTCCTCCATATTAATAAATAGCTAGCCTGGAAAACCAATTTCCTCCATAAATTTGCAGATTGTTATAGATGACACTGTCTATTAGTATTTGCATTTAGGGACTTCCACTTACAGAAAAGCATGCAATTATGTCTTTGCTATTAACTATGCTACACAAAGATAAATGTTATTTAAACCTGCTGCAAATTCTAAAGGCCAAAGAGTTTTCATAACTAGGTCATTTTTAATGACAATAATTCGAGATTGGTCAATTCCCTGCCACTTAAAAAGAAGAATCAAGCAGATAGAACATATTTAACTTTAGCAAATTCCATTATTTCATGAAACAATTCAGCAATATATTGCTAAATCTTATACTCTATGTTGCTCTCCTTTTTTTTTCAAAGAATTAAGGCTTAGCCTCCTCAGATCAGCTTGGGAAACTTTTCATTGCAATAATTATCTACAAGAAGACCTGGAAAATAAATGGGATTATTTTTTGTGCAAATGGCTTCTTAGGCTGATGTCTTCTTTTGCAGCTTTGGTTTAGAGAAAGTTAATGCAAAGTCTCCACCTGGTGGCCAGATGTATTTTAATGAAATAGAAACATTTTGCTACCTGATCTACATAATACTTTAATCTCTTTCCTACTCATTCAAGCCACTGCTTCAAATTAGGTTGTTACCATTAAATAGTGGGCAAAAACTGTGTTGTAGAAACACTATCCCTAATATAGTGAGTATACAATGCTATTCATTGGTACCTCCCAGGTTCGTAATTTTGCACAGATTAGCACCCTATTTTTGTCAGTGCCTTGTTATGATCACACAGTTTAAATACACACAATTCCTGAGTGGCCCAAGCAGGTAGATAAAAAAGTGGAGAAGGGTTTAACAGGGTAGTGTGCAATTTAAACTGAAAAACTCTGCAAATATCTTCTGTCAGAAATGGAAAATTTCGTAGTAGATTTTGATATAACGAATGGGACAACCTCTGAGCTAAAACAAATATTAAAAGAAAATGGTAATTAGAAGAAGAAGAGAGTTGGTCAAATAAAGCTCAGCGTGGTGGGTTGACTCTAGTGGCACACCAGGTGCCCACCAAAGCCCCTCTGTCACTGTCCTCCTCAGCTGGGCATGGGAGAGAAATTATAATGACACACTCACGGGTTGAGATAAGGACAGAGGGAGATCCCCCAGCAGTGACCATTGTGGGCAAAACAGACTTGACTTGGGGAAACTAATTGAATTTATTACCAATCAAATCAGAGGAGGATAATGAGAAATGAAACCAAGTTCCCTTTACTCCTCCCTCAACCTCTTTCACGGGATGGGGAATGGGGGCTGTGGTAAGTTCATCACACATTGTCTCTGCTGCTCCTTCTCCTCAGGGGAAGGACTCCTCACAGTCTTCCCCTGCTCCAGTGTGGGGTCTCTTCCACAGGAGAGAGTCCTCTAGGGACTTCTCCAACATGAGTCCTTCTCATGGGGTGCAGTTCTGGACAAACTGTTCCAGCATGGGTCCGTCCCTCCCATGGGATGCAGTCCTTTAGGGACAGGCTGCTCCAGCATGGGTCCCCCACAGATTCACGGGACCTGTCAACAAACTTGGTCTAGTGTGGGCTCTTCTCTCTATGGGGCCACAGGTCCTGCCAGGGGCCTGCTCCAGCATGGGCTTCCCCTGGGGTCACAGCCTCCTTTGGGCATCCTCCTGCTGTGTTGTGGGATCCTCCACAGGCTGCAGGTGGATCTCTGCTCCCACATGGGCCTCCATGGGCTGTAGGGGCACAGCTGCCCCACCATGGGCTGCACCAGAGGCTGCAGGGGAATCTCAGCTCCAGAGCCTGGAACAGCTTCTGCCCCTCCTTCTGCACTCACTGACCTTGGGGTCTGCAGGGCTGTTGCACTCAAACACTCCCACTCCTCTCTCCTGTGCAATAACTTTTTTCCCCTTTTAACTCTGTCAGAGGTGCTGCCATAACCCCTGACTGGCCCAGCCTTGCCCAGCAGCAAGTCCCTTTGGAGCTGGCTGACATTGGCTCTGCCAGACACGGCGGAATTTCTGGAAGCTTCTCACAGAAGCCACCTTTGTAGTCCACCCACTACCAAAACCTTGCCAGGCAAACCCAATATACTCAGGAAGTTCATCTAGCAATATCACTGGAAGTGGTGAGATTTAATCACAAGTTTAAGGAAACCTGTTTGTGTACTTGCCATGCATGATGATTACAGTGGATGACAATATAGTCCCTGGTGATGAAGGCATTTTTGTATTACAGGAACTGAACTTGCATAACTATTGGCCAAAGAAAATCATTCCAAGTAAAAAATAAAAAATAACTTATGAATCGTTTAAATGTGCTATAAACTACAGGGTTTTTTTCTTTATGAAAGTATTGCAATTATATTGTAACATTAATGCAAATGCCACATAAATATATTTCAAACGAGAACTTTGTTTCCCCTTGAAACATTCTGTGCATGGTCCAGCTCTTCACCATTAATCTTCTGTTTTGAGCATCTCTGGTCAGCTAAGCCAATCACTAGTACAACTGTTCATTGGTTTTGACAGGGACAAAAATAATAGCGTGCCATAACCACTAGGACAGCTTTGGATCTAATGATCCAAAATTAAATGAATGTCTACACTCCCTTTGGCATCAGCTATCAAATCGTAACTTGTTGGAGCAGATACTGCGGATTCACACTGTAGAAGTACAAATTTATAGGCCATTGGTTCTTTAGTTATTTTGAGTTTCCACCCTGCTTGAGTACTTGCCATAAAATCAAATAGAATACTATAAAGACCAGCAAATTCTTTTGTTTAGTACAAAATCTTTTCTAAAGGCACTGTAGAAGAAACTGTTTCCTTTTGTGGAAGTAAAAGTACAAATAAGGAAAGTTCAGATCATATATGATTTATGAGTTTATAACAGAGACTAAGTTAGGAATTTTTAAAAAAAAGTGTTGTTTCCATGTGTATGGGACAGAGAACATCTCTGAAACTGTACAGTTCTGCTCTTTCCAGAATAGCAGGTGAGAAAACCAGACAGCCACTCACTAATGCCTATCCAGCCATTCTTCCAACATTCTTTCACTTTGGGGCTATCCCACTCACTATGGCACAGCTATACAGTCACTGACATAGAGAATGATAAAACAGATGTATCTGGGCTTTTACACAGCAGCTTCACAGTAAACTCCCTCATGTACCCGTGAGAACTGTGGCTGAGCCCTGGCGATGGGCTGAGATCACCCCCAGCCCACAAAACACACACTGGGCTAACCAGGGGCTGCATCCCAGTGGACAGGAGAAAGCATCACAACCACAACAACCTTCAGACCACCCATGGATATGGAGAGTCAAGGTTATAAAGACAGCCACCTTAAAACCAAATTTCTAACTCTAAAACCAAAAAGAAAAATGAAGGCGTGTGTGGATACTTCTACCTTTGTCAAGTTATTCCTGATATTGTATTAAAAAAAATACTGTTTTTACTCACAGTCAGTGTGATACGTATCAGTACAAAGACCTATAAACTCCTACCACAGGAAAAAAAGGTTGATTTTTAAAATCACACAGAAATATTGCAGAAACAGGAGTACCTACAAAACACTCCCATATAAGAATGTACAAGACTCACCAAGACAACATCACAGAATAAAATATTTCAGAACAAAAAAACACCTCTCAGGTAATCTCCTTCAGCCTTACAGGAAACAGCTCCCTTCAGGCACTTCATCTAATCTAGTTTTAAATAAGCCATATAATGAGCCTTCTACAGCTTCCCCTGGGAACTTATTCTACAGTCTAATAGAACTCATTTTCAGGAAGTTTAAATTATTTTTAATTTCCTTCCATTACTTCTAGTTATTTATATCATACTCTTCTTCATACAGTAAAACCTTTTTGAAATACAGTAAACAGTAATTTTTCTTTGTAAAAATCTAACCCTTACCAGCATTAATAAGCTTACTAAGTTCAACAAGGTTTTCTTTTTCAAATTAATTTAATTCTCTTGAAAGGTTACAAAGTGAAAACTGACTAAAAATATTTCACTGTTTTTACATATATATATCAAGTATAATAATGTTGTAAGGTATCCTACAAACATGATCCACTCCAAAATCAGGGTTATTAGTAGCAAGGAGATACATTAGGTGAGTGTCCATTCCCTTAAATTAACCTCCTTGTTGAAAAATACTTGGAATGTAAGAATAACACAGAATTCCATGTAAATTTTTACTGTCTGGATGGAACAGTCATTGTCAACGTAAGCTCCTGTTTATTAATAAACCCTTTCAGCTCAGCCTTATTTACACTCTTAATCATATAGATCTATAGAAGGCATGTGCTGGGAAAAAGCAATTACTCCAGAAGATGTGTAAGTTTGAAAGAAATAAGCTAGGAAAAGGGCTTTTTGGTACTTCAGTATATTGTCTGACATTGCTCCATCATACAATGAAAGATGCCCTGTTATAGATAGTTCTGGTAAAGGATGTTTGTTCCTGGAGGTAACTGGGTATGTCTGTATTACCTGTGTGCTGCATCATCGTGTATGGATGTGTTGCTGTGAAGCACCTGGCCTGAATATGATATAAAATCTAGTACTGATCACTAATCCAGTTGCTCAAATGGGACCAAGCTTAGTTACCACAGAGAAACCATCTGTTCCCAAACTGAATCACCTAAAACTAGTTCAGGTATGTGTACAAGACACCGTGCATAATCCAAGAAAACAACAGTTATCAAAGAGTAACCAAGGCTGGACTAGACCTCTTAAGGCCATTTGAGCCTCCTGCTGAAAGAGTCAGGGTAACCTGTCACAGCAACCTGTGCTCAAAGCACGGGCAACTTCAAAGCCAGGACAGGCTGTCCAAGGCCATGTTCAGTCAAGGGTTTGCATCTCCAAGGAATGGAAAAACCACAGCCTCTCCAGGCAAACTGTGCCAGTGCTTACTTAGTCTCATTGGGAAATTTTTTTTTCTTGCATCTGTCTGAAATTTCCCTTGCTCCAAATTGTGTCCATTGTTCTCCTACTGCCCACCCCTGAGAAGAGTCTGGCTGTTTTCTCTGTAACTTCAGTTTAGGCAGCTGAAGACTGATTAAACCCAGCACAGTCTGAGGACAGACATCCTCACCACACAGGCACAGGCATATATTCAACCCATCATCCATCAGAAGCACAAACATGATTTTGGATACACCTTCCTTTATGCTGCAAAGCTGCTTTCCAGCCAGCCAGTTCCCAGCTTGGACCTGTGTGTCTCCAGGTTGCTCAAAAGTGGTCCCTAGCTCAATCTTCCTAATCCACCCTCAGATACGAGAAAGTATAGATTTCTGTCAGAAAAAAATCCCACCACCAGTAAGTTTTATTTTAAAAATACATTAAAATATTTCTGAAGAAAACTAACTGCATGAATTAGGTTGCATGGACTAAATGTAATAAAATCTTATAGCAAGTATTAAGCAGAATTGTATTGTCCAGGTTCAAACTTGTTATTTAACACAACTTGTTCAACAGCTGCTGTACCTGCAGGCACCTGCAATTACATGCTGCCTCCCTATCTGATTTCCCAATTCCCCAGGCACCGGGAACTATACTCCCAAGCATGCCCTGAACTACTTCAGTCTCAGCACCTCAGTGCTCCCACCCAGCTGGAATCCAAGCGTGGGTTTTTTTCAACTGACATTCTTTAGGGGCCAGGCACCCAAAAAGCAGATGTTCTTACTTTCTGCCCCTTAGGGCTCCCCAGTTATGAAAAAGCTACTCTGAGAGACACTTTGCATAAAACATGGGCTAGTGCTCCAAGCCTTATTTTTTTTAAGAGTTGACAGAGAAGAGGGTAGCAAACACTTACTAATCAGCAGTCTAACAGTTAAATCATTTATCTATGATGGATATCATTTATCTAACAATGGAAATTTTCAGCATGACAGTGTCCAAAAACATACTCTTCATCACCAAGCTATAAAGGCATGAGTAACCTTTTCAGTCACTCCTCTTGAAACTGTTCCACTGTAGACAATGTAGTGAACAGGTCACAGAAGCAAGCATTTAGAGCATATACCTTAATCACTCTAATTCTGTACCCTAGCAGCTATGCTACCAAATCACACCCTTTTCTCTTTTGCACAAGGAATCCCAAATGCCTTGCTGCACTGCTGCACAGCTTCAGAAAAAAGGGAAACTGTCCTTTCTCAAAATGCCAGTCAGTCTGTTTGCCCTGCGTTGTGGCTATGGGTTTAGTAGGAACTTGTTCTTGGAACTCGTAATAGCTGAGGAAGTGATGTAAACAGCACACACTGTAAGAAAAATGAGCATTATCTTCTTAACGGGGGGCTGTGTTTTATGAACAACTGCTCACTGTGTTGCATGAGCTACTTTCAGATGTGCAGGTCAGGGAAAGACTGCACAGACAGATATCCCTACTTACAACTCCACACAAAGCACCTTGTTCTGGAAGGGTGCAAAACTTAAAATACATTCCCATCCTCACATTTTTCCATGACCAATACGTAGATTGTTTTAATTCCCACCTGGAGAGGTCAGACTACAGGAAGCCTTCATATTCCCAAAAGGTTTCTGTACTTGGGACACAAAACCCACATGTTAAATACTGAACAAGCCCTTTGCTGGATCTAGTGCCAGAAACTTTTTTAAGGCATTACATCTCATTAGGCACAAAATAAGGCCTAGTAAGTTTCACTTAACTTTTCCATCTGGCTATCAGAGCAGATTCCACAGCCCATGGCACAGGGCAGATGTTTTGGGATATGCTCTTAATGACTCATGAGTCTTAAGGGAGAAATGCTTAAATCAGCCAAACAGAAACACTGCCTAGAGGCACCTGAGAAGCCATCCTTCTTTGGCCAACTTACGATGCAGGGAGGTTCTTCCATCCACTCATTCACAACCATGTAGATCCTCATAAAACTAAAGCTTCATTTGCCTCATACTCTACTGTGCTTTATCCTTTAAAACACAAAATGAGGATACATTCTACCACGAAGTAGGCTGGTGCAGTCAATACAAGTGAAGAAAATGCAAAGTTAATTGTCTGTTTCAGACCAAAGTTGGTCTTTCCCTTTTCTTATTTTTGTTTTTAATTTCTTTCAGGTGTGTGCTTTGATCCAAGAACTATCAGTCATTTGATCTCTCTTGTTGAAGGTGTCCTGCTTTGCAGAAAAGGATCCAAGATTAATAAGGGGAAATAAAGGGTGCAAAATGCAGTGAACGTGACTGGATTATGAAACTCCTAATATTTGCTCCCAGAGTTGTTTCATCAATGAGTTTTTCATATAAAAATGCTTAAGAATTCCTTTGAGGAGAAACCGGAGCATAGGTTTTCCCCTGCTCAAGAAATTGTCTAGTTACTAGGCTTGACTCCTGTGGCTAGAGAGACGTATCACAGCTCTTTAATACTTTCTAGTACAGTAAAAGAGCTTCAAGGGGGTGAGTACCAAGCTTTTAGCTTGAAGGTGGGAAATGAGAGATGAAGGCCTGAACCCTTGGAGACAGAAGGGGGAATACTGGCTTAATGCAAAAGTAAGTGAAATTCCATGTTATATGGAATGTCAGATTAGAGGAGATCAACGGCTCCATGGCTTAAAAGAAAATGAACATAATTAAAGGGCTTGATCATATATTATGTGTTAAGTTCAAACTCCTATGAAATCAAGGTGATTAAACACTAAAGAATTAATCAGAATCAAAGTCTGTCAAATAGTGTTTTCCCTCTTAACACCTTGGTATTCCTTTAAAGTACAAAAATAAAAAGAAAATTAAACCCATTTAAACCCCACTTTTATTCCATTTCTTTATATTCGCAGGAAAATAATTTCACAGAACTAGGCCTAATTATATTTCAGGGTCACCCAGTAGGATTCCTAATGTTTACTGCTCACTAAAAATTATGCTGCAATCACCGTTTTAATTCCTTCATTATGCAGATCTAGACACAGTAGCCCTAGAAACTTTCTTATTAAATCTGCAGGAATCAAGATAGCTGTCCCTAAAGTCAGTTCAGAGCTGAATAAATATTTTCATGATTTTGTTTTCACAATGTTTATTTTTATGGAAAAAAATTGATTCAAGAGAGATAAAAAAAAAAAAGAGAGATTTTAAAATGTGTGTAAACAATTGAGAAATAGAAATTTAGTGGGCATTAATGAAAATGCGCATTCTTAGGTGCTTTTGAATACCCAGTCTTCAAGTACAGCATCTATTTTTCTGCAGATATCAGGAATTTGCCACCAGTTTTTCATTTCAGGTGTCCCCTAAAACAGCATCTCCAACCTTTTTATCCCACTCTGCCTAACCATCACGAGACCTTTAAGGCCCAGCTACTCCGATCCCCATGCAGGGACATCTCCAACTAGATCAGGTTCTTCAGAGCCATGTCCAACCTGCTCTTAAATGTTTCCAGGGATGGGGAACCTACCACCTCTCTGAGCAACCTGTGCCAGTGTTTCACCACCCCCACTGCAATAAATCTTTTCCTTATACGTACTCTAAGTCTACCTTCTTTTAGTTTAAAACTTGTCCTATTCTAACAGGCCCTGCTAAAATGTTTGTCCCTAACTTCCTCCTTTTTACCCTTTAGGTACTGGAAGGCTGCTATAAAGTTCCCATTTAGCCTTTCCTTATCCAAACTGAACCTCAGGTCTCTCAGCCTGTCTCCATAGGAGAGGTGTTACAGCCCTCTGAGCATCTTCATGGCCTCCTCTGAACCTGCTCCAAGAGGCCCATGTCTTCCCTGTGCTGAGTGGAGAGCTGGACACTCTACTCCAGGTTTCACCTTTTCTCACAGCAAAAGCAGAGAGATCTTCACTTACAGGACATTTAAGGCCAGGGTGACCCCAGCACGTGCCACCAGGAGCGATCCCTGCGTGCAGAGGGCCAGAGGTGCCAGTGCAGCTCCCACGATCCATCAGAACAATCAATCCACCTCCCACACGCAGGCAGGAGCAAGAGCACATCCCTGTGTGCCTTTAAGGACCACTGCCACCGTACACACACCTGCCAGGACAATCAGGAGAGCAGTCAAGCTGATATCACAAACTTCTCTCATGGCAAGTGTTTCCTGCTGCCCTGCACATACCGGATGCTAAAAGTTATTCCCAGCTGTAACTGGAGCAGCTTTCTCAGTCTCTGCTATTCCCGCTCTCAAATCTCAAATCCCACTCTCAAGCCAGTAAAGCTTTTTACCTTATTAGAGTTGGGTTTTTTTGGGAATCCCTGCTCCCCAGGACTACTAGGAAGGGATCAGGATACTTCTTCCCTGGCAGACTGTGTTGTCTCCCACTTACAGACAACTCCTCTGTAGACATTGCAGTGTGTATGTTACATGGAAGTAGGGGAGGGCAGAAGAGACCTCTTCCTCAGAAAGTCAAGGAGTTGTCTGTAACTGGGAGGCAACAAAATCTGCCAGGAAAAAAGTACCCTGATCCCTTTTGAGTAGTCAAAGCAAGGCTTTGGGTGTTCCTAAGGTATGAATAGTAGCTGCAGCAGTAACAGGGAAATTCAAGTGAAGAGGTACCTCTACAGTTCCCTTAGATAAGCTCCTGGTCTGAAGTGGGTCAGCTATGTGGTCTGAACCGGTTTCTCAGAACTTTATCCAGTTGGGTGTTGTAAACTACCAAGGATGGAGACTGTTATCTCTCTGGACAACCTTCTGCAACACTTAACTGTCCTCATTCTGAAAAGATCATGCTTTCCAGCCTAAACCTTTCATTTTATGGCCATTTGTTCCTGTTACATTTCATTGTGTTTCTACTGACCCGCTTCTCCAGCCTCTCCCTCTGGATTGCTGCCTGTGGTCCTTCAAGTGTATCACTAGTTCTTACAACTTGGTATAATGTGCAAATACCCCATTGCCTCCTTATCACCAATAGAGTGATGCATTTCACTTGTAAGAGAGAAGCAGCAAAATGTTTACTGATATAAAACATTTGATAATTTGAGAGTGGTCAAACAAAATTTGATGGCAAGATACACTTGACTGTTTACTGCATAGAGGTCATGGTCGGACAAAATTGACAGGGAGACGCTCCTGTTGAGTCATGAGCCTCACTAAGGATGCCCCCTGCTTTCCAAACTCCCTCTCAGAAGGGAGTTCAGCTGCAGCTGGATCCAGCCTTAATCTCAGCCTTGGTCAATGGTTTATGTCTAAAGATTGCATATGCACAATCAACCCTCTGTATTACATAGCTAAAATTTCAAAGTTTAACATGCTATTATTCACTTACCAAGAATCTGCTGCAGGAAGGAATCTCTCAGCCTCAAGGAATAACTATGAGAGGTGTCCCTACTCAAGTGGAGATCCTGGCATGCAGCCTCAATGGGCCCTGGGCTTTCCACTGTTTAAGGAGTGAGATAATTGACTCATGTCTGCATAGCAATGACAGCAGTCAGTTTTTTCCAAACCTGGTTGGAGTCCAGCCTTGACCAGCACTACGGCTGGGGGGAGGTGTTGCTCAATTAGCCCTTGTTGTGTTGTTTTATGTGTACCCTGAGTCCACTGATTCGGATGCAGCCATCATGGCCAGATGCATCCATTACATTGGGGATAGGCTGTTTATATGGGAGGAGTGTGGGCAAAGATAAGGCACGGGGGTAGCAAAAACAAGCAAGGTCAGAAGTGCAGTTGCCTGTGGAAGTGTGAAACTTGTCCCCAGACTTCTGTCTGCAGCTAACACAACACCCTCAAGCACGCACATGCAATCCTCTGCAGACATTAGGGGTAATTAAAAGCACTGTCAAAGGCTCTTTTCCATCCTTGAATTTGCCTTTATGAAACAGATGATAATCTGTTAGTTTCTAGGAGCTCTTCTTCAAGCTCTACACTCTCACTTAATTTCCTATCTTTTTACTGCAAACTAATCTTCACACACTAGGTTAGCACTGAAGCCTAAATTTCTGCCTGAAAGCAAAAATTTCTATGCTGTCTGACCCATATAAACACTCAGTAACTAGTCAGCCCTTTCAAAGCATCTGAACCACCCATCTCTTACCTCCAGTGAAGCCTTTTCCTTCTCTGCCTCTCTTCCTACACGAATCCTTACTGATTTTGTCTCTTTCTCTCAGGCCCACAATTTCTAGTGGCTCAAGTCTGACGAATTTCCTCTGGAGGTAGTGCAAAGTTACTCCTAAATCAGCCAAAAATGTTCAGCAAAATCAGCAAGAGAGACTTCCTCCTGAAGCCCCACACAGAACATACTGATGTAGCTTCAGATATTTTCCAATGCATTCACCAACAGCAAAGGTCACATAAAACTTCAAAGTATCTTAGGCAAGGCAAATTACACACAGGAGATAAGCATTTTATGTATTATTTTTAGTATTTATTTTATTTTATTCATAACAAAAAGGCACTACACACACAAACATTTTGAATTCCAAGCAAATGAAACTGGTTCTCTATCAATTTTGTGGATTAAAAATAATCACAGTAATCAATGACACATTATAAATAAATACAAAAATTAAAAAATCTAAATTTTACTTTCAAATTAAATTTTAGCAAAATAATTTACTACTACACCAAGTACTGCATTTGCTCAGCATCATGCATTTGTTCTAAAACAAATAAGAAAACACACCTAAACTTCTACATCCTAAATAACGGACAACTTCTTTAAGTAGGTTCTGAGCATAGCTTCTCCTTCTTACAAGAAAAATGCTGTTACAGGTGAGGTTGGGAACAGTGGAGGTACACACCAGAGAAAGAAGACTAGGCATAAAATACACAGCCAGAGCTCCCAGCAACTTAATCTAACAATCATAACACATCCTTTTAATGCACTTCTGAGAATCTGCGTCAACAGTGGCAACAAGACATTCTTTATATTTACAGATGCAGTATAATCCTGAAATACTTTCAATTATCTGATTTTTACTTGAAGCATTTTGAGTATCAGGCCTTCAGAAAAGGAATTACTATCATAAGCTAGTCTCATTACGAGTTGAAAACAAAACACACGTTCTTGCAAATAAATCTAGCATTTGCAATTTGCAGAACATAAAAATAGTACACACAGCTGTTTATTTTTTTCTTATCATACATCATTTCTAGGCTCCATTTTGCAACATTAGAGAAGCAATATTCAACAACTACATACAAGTTAAAGCACAATATAAATTAGCAGAAAAATCCATCTAACTTAAAACATGCAAGTTTTGTATTACTGTACACAACATGTCTGCATTTAGGGTATCCAAATGATTTTTAAAAAGAGATGCCCAAGATCCTACTTTTCCAACTGAAAGACAGCCAGAAGTTAGAATCAGTGTTAATTAACATTTGTCAGTGCCTCTATGTGGCACTACAATGAACCAGCGCAGCAAGTGTAAAGTCATCACTCAACATGAGTAATGCTGCACAATACAACCTTTGTGTTTTATGCTAACAGCCAGCAGTATGTCTAACTATTGACAAAGAACATGCCAGGAAAGCTTACAATTTTAAGCAGGAAAAACTTGAAATTCTAAAATATAAAGAAACAGTACAATATAAAGAAAATAATTAATCACAAATGGCTACAACCACCCCCTTTTCTTAATCAATATATTAACATAACACTACTGATATTTTAAACAGTATTTACTTGAGAAATTTTATCTTACACATTTTCTGATTTGTTAGCAATGGACATTTTTCACTTGTACACTGAAAATATTATAATGTTCAAGAACAATTCACGAGCAGAGTGAGCCTTGTAAAAATCAGCTGGCATTGCCTCACTTCTTATTTATTTGACTTTCCCAGACATGCCTCTCTTACTGAAAAAAAATTTAAAATTCTATTTTCCAGATACAGCTTTCAGGTTTTCGTATGAATTAAATACATCGTGATACTGGGGAGGAGGGGGGTAGGAAGAGGGGCAAAGGGGGATGTGTGTTGTTAGATATTGTTTTCTTCTACAGATGCATTAGATGTGTTGTCTATCATTAGCGTTGCATTCATTTTCTCACTGAAATTCAATCAATCACAGAGCATACAAAGAAAACCCCTCATATTTCAGGACTCTTCATACTTTATCTTTGTCCAAACAACCAAGGAAGGAGGTAAGGGGAAAAAAATAAATAAATAAATGAATAAATCAGAAAAACAGCTGACAAATTCTTACCATTTCAGACTCGATACTGAAAAAACTCACCCTTCTAAGATATACAGTATTACCACCACTTCTCAGTTCTGAAATTTCCTCCTCCCACAAATAAGAAAAAAAGAAAAGGTTCTGAATGCTTCCCTTTAAGATACAAACAATATTTTGACTTGACAGTGTATTGACTGAACACCTGGAGATAACTCCCTCTCTTCATTCTGACAGATGGGGAGGAAGATGAAGGAGAGAGATCAGTGGAACACGCACGCAGCAGAGTGAAAAACCCCAAAATGAAGCAACTGAGATACCAAGAGAACCTTAAGAAGGGACAATGGCATCTGTACATCAACAGCTAACTGAAAACAACTTAATGCACATCTATCCCATAAATGGGGATCCAGATTTTTGGCTAAATAGGAGTAAACATTCTCCTAACAAGAAAAACTGTTCTCACATGGAAACTCCGGAATCAGAAACAAAGAAAACAGTATGTCTGGCATCCTTGTTTTCTGAATATCGAAAACATGGAGACACCAACACTGTAATCCAGATGTCACTGCAAATGAAGTTTTATATATATACATACAAAAACCTTGAGAGCATTCCAACAAAAAGGTTGTTTGGCTTATTTTGATTTGAAGTAGTGCTTTTCTAACTGCAGCCTACTGATTTTTCAGCTAATTCTTTTGACAGTACCTTCACACACTGTCTTTCCAGACTGTAGAACATCAGAATCACAAATCTCAGCCAGTGCTTCTGGTAGCAGATTTACTCTGTATTATGACAACTTTACTTTTCTTGTCATCATAATGCTGAAAAAATCCCAATGTCTTCACAGTACTGTCCATCTTTTGTAGGTTTTCTTTTCTTTCAGTGTTGTATAAACTTAGCTCCTTTGTTAATGATATTCCAGCAGCCACTTTACCAGACTTCCTTCTTTGAAACTTTTTTATAGCCAATACTGTGCTTCAAAGAGTTTTTTTGTTTCTCTTTTTTGCCTGACTTCTGTCAGCAAAATCAGAATTTCCACCATAATTACATTCTGGTTCACAAAGAAAAGAATAGTAACTAGAATCTGGCCACTTCACTTGCAATTCATTTTTCTGATTAGAGTCTGTCAATTGGAATGGGACAGCACCTACTGTGAGAGCAGACTGCATAGCCTGCAGCAATTAAAGCATCAGATAGACTGCTATCCTCACACAGAACATCCACCTCTAACTTCATTTCCGAGCCGTAGTGGATAAAATGAAATATGAGACCCGGTTTATGAAGAAGCTTCTGAAACAGAAGGATAGCTTCCTCACTCCAGTGCTCCCCCTTGCCAGGAACTGTGTCATGTAAAGAGCAAGAGTGTGCCAAGCGTGGCAAGTATAACAGACTTTCTGGAACAACTTTAAGTTTATGGACATCAGAGTAAGGGATGCTCCTCAGAAAGCCATAATCAATAAATGTAAGAACAACAGACTGACTTGTTACTTCACTAATTTCTGCCCTGTACCACTCTGCTTCCTGCCCAAACTCAATCAAGCAGCTAGCACCAGGAGTCACACGTTCTTTTGGCAGAGCTGGCAAGTTGTCAGGGAGGTCAGAGAGCAGCAAGGACAAGTTTCGCATGCAATCGAAGAAGACTTCAAACTGGATGCTGAAGTTTGAAGGATCAGTAACTGCAGTTGCACACCCAGGATATGTTCTGCCACTACGCAGCAGCATCCACATGACTGAATTGATCTTGAATGATGTATCAAGCTCCTTACAGTTTGTATGACTACATTTTTCTGGTCCAACAACTGTCCGACAATGACTTAATAGCTGGTTCAAATACTCCTGAAGAGTAACTTCTCCTATTAAAATATCTACCTCCCACATATCAGAGCATTTCAAATATCTCAAAAACAAGATCCTTATTTCACAATCTAGGAGTGCATTTACTACATGGCCTAAGTGAATTTTCTTCAGGTTTTTAAAACAAATCCACCTACAAAAAACAGCTTGTTTAGGAATACTTTTAATCTCATCACTGAGCATCTTTGCATTATTTAAGGACACCATCTCATATGTGCCGTAATCCATAAAAAAAACTAGCATTAACTTTTCCCTGACAAATTTCTTTATCACTTTTGATCGATACCACTTCAAGTTCCTTTCAGATTGTGTAATGCATTCCAGTCCTTGTTCAATGTCATCCACTCTAAGCAAATCACTTCCTTGTGCTTCTTTGTCAAGCATTACATTTAACTTATGTAGTATTTGCAAATTTTTAAGTAACTGCACATAAAAGTCTCCACTCTTTGAAATATTAACTACTTCTGCTGCTTCTACTTGTCCAGACTTTAAAATTTGATGAAGGACACTTACAGATTTTACAGGAATGTTTTTCATCCTAACAGGCTTGGTTTTATTTTGACCACCTAAACTATTCTTAGACTTTCGAGGACTACTACTTAGTTTAGGTTTATTTTCCAAAGCAAATACCAATGTGCTTTTCCACCTTACGCTGTCTATTTCCTGCAAAAGGCTGTTTGACAAAGACTCTCCATCACAAATTATATCTATTTCCCATTTTTCTCCATGTTGCTGTAAGAACTTGCAAGCTACTGGCTTGTCACTCACTGTCCTTGCAAAAAAAGCAGCACTTTCCTTAGTCCAGCTTTCACCAGGAACACTTTTTACACTGCTAAGGAAACAATGAACACTAAACCTCGGCAGAGTTAAGAACTTTTCTGGAATCCTGCAGATTTTTGATGAACTTACAACTGCAGCATTACCATAGTCAATAAATTCTACCTCATAGGAGTTTCCTGACTTCAGAGTTTTAATAACTGCTCTATAGTAAAAACAATCAGCATCGTGCTCTGCAACAATGAGATCTCCTACCATGAGTTCATCTAAGCAATTTTCACAACCTCTACTCTCCAAGCTTTCATTTAAATCGTCTGCTAGTTTTATTATTAAGTTTTCATCCTCTGCAAAGTGAACATAGAAACTTGATGGACTATTCATATGAGAAATATAACCTGCTACTTCGGTATTCACCTGGATATCACGTTGAGGAAGACTGATTAATGTAGGTATATTTATATTACTCCTTTCCTGCTGACCTGTACAATTTGGTCTTTCATTATGAGATTCAGAGAGAGCATTTACAGTTACTTCTTTTGAATTTAAAGCAGAGTAAGAGAGTGAGAGAGAAGCAGGTTGCTCACTCCGAGGTTCCTCTCCATTGTCCGGAACAGCACTGGAAGTATTTCTAAAACTTTGCTCTTTGCTGTCCTGTAAAGTTTGCTGTTTTGAGAATCCACTACACAACTTTGGTGAGCTACATCCAGTTTGCTCTTCATCTCCAAAATTCTCACCAGTATCTGCCCAGTAATACTCATCATAGACTTGGCATTTCACTTCAGTTTTCAATTTAAGTATGTCAGGATCTTTAACACTTACTTTATTAATTTCTTTATCATCTTTCATGTGACAGATCCCTCCTTCATTTCTTCTGAATTGTTCCGTACAGCTTTCCTGTGCCAACTCTTCCAATACTTTTTCTTTAATTTTCTGGCTTACTTTGAGCTGTCCATCATACAGCTCCACAACAATCTTTCCATCTGATTCTCTGGATAAAATTACAGCCTTCAGCAGTTTACCAAGGAATGTTTTCACAAACCATGTAGTAATTCTTGCTGGAAATTCTGTCCCCCTAAGATCTGACAGATAGAATTTAATAGCTTGCATGGGTGTAAATAGTAGGTCAGCGGCAGAATCTGGAATAGGCATCAACTGGTCTCTCTCCACCATACCCCTGTTTCCAAAATCCACATAGTCAACCCACAGAAAGGATGTAGATTCCACAGGAAAAGCCAAAGCTCGGTAAAAGAGACCATCTTCCACATACCTGGCTACACACAGTCGCGTATTGCTGGTATGATAATTTGCATTATTTGACATTTTACTTACATCACTAACCTTCTTCATCAATGCCTCAAGAGTTTCAGTATTTCGATTAAGATGACAATAAAATTTTGAAGGACTATTTACGTGAGTTATATAAACCTCCTCCTCACTTCCAATTTTTATATTAAAAGACGAATAGCAAAAACTGTACAGAGACCCCAAGGATGAAAGGTTTCTCAGTGCAACATTCTGAGATTGGGTGAGACCACGTTCTCTGAGGAATTCCTCTACACTAGTAAGTGGAGTCTGTAAGTCAACTACATTGCATAAACAGTTGGGGCTCACAAGAACAAGAGCACAAATGGTGCAAGTCAGTGGTCCTCTAGAAGAAGAAATGAAGTCTTCAAATTGTCTATGCACTTCTTCAGACCAATTAAGTGAGTCAGTCTGTAAGACTACATTTTTAAGTCCACATCGAAATGCTTGACTTTCTAGAGTTAGGAAATCTGGAAGAATACCCTGAAGATCTTTAAGTGAAACTCTTTCCCGATAACCATAGTCTACAAAAACCACATCAACTTCATCTGTGGATATCTGCTGCACAACAGTTGCTCTGTACCACTTCCCATCTTTGGGACACTTAACAACACAGGCAACCTGTCCAGTTCTGTAGGGACTGGTATGATCTTTATAGTAAGTCTGAATTTGTCCCATTAAGTTATTTAGCTCTGGCAATTTGCTTTGCAGCTGACACGAAAAATCTGATGGAGAAAAAATGCAAGAACATACCACTTCATGAACAGCTCCTGGTTTAAACACAAGCTCTTTATAAACTAATTTTTCCTCACACACTGATTTATGCATTTTTGAGACAGCACCTTCTCCAGAACAGGATGGCACAACACATTCTCTAGGCACTGGTGGCACATCTAATGATTTTTCCTCCTGAAGCATGTCTCCATTTCCAGATTCCTTATTTTTGCAAATATTACTGGTGTTCTCTGCATTGATTTTTTCTTTTTTACATTTGAGGTGATTCCCGCTGTGCCGCTTTTTTGCTGCCCTTAGAACAGAATCTGGTGGCTTTAGCCGATATTCAGCATAACCAGCTTGAACCATACATGTGGCAACATTTCCTTGCAGGAAACCAGTATGACACTGCACATTAACAATATATTTGTTGTTTTGCTTTCCAATGACATGAAGCAGCAGTGGTTTGTTCAACACCACGTTTTTGAAGAAATCAGTTTCTTTTTTAACCCACACACCATCAACAGGAAATGTGCAAGCAAGGGAACAACACATAGCTAAAGCTGGTAAATCAGAAAACTCAGGAAGCAGTGTTTTCACATAGTGACAAGGTATTGTATCTGTATTTCCAAAATCCAAAAAATAAACCATAATGCCAACACGAAACACTTTTGTGACAACAGCCCGGTAATAACACCCATCCCTGCTATACCGGGCACAGCACAGCAACCCAGGTTCTGGCTTTTTAAGGACCATCTCATCATCTCTACATTGACTGTATGTGCAGGCAATGTTTTTCATCAAGGCCTGAAACTCATTCTGGTATCTACATGTTTGAATCCAAAAGTCAGATGGATTTATTACATATACTACAAAAGCTCCATAAAAAGAGTTCATTTGCATCTCTTCACTCTTGCAGTCACTCAAGAAAGAAATATCCCATTCAGATAAGCAGGTTTTTGTATCTTTGTTTCCAGAGCAATTCTTAGATGAACTGTTTCTCTCAGGACTTGGTTTGCAGTTTACTGCAATACTTTTGGTTTTTGTTTCTGAAAGCGAGACACATGGTGCAGCTGTCTCATTCTGGTTTTCTGGACGCTCAGCATTAATTCCAAGATTTTGTTTTTGCAGAGTTATGTAATACAAGCGTTCAGTGTTATTGTATACATCAACATGGACACACACAGAAGTTTGTCCTATTAAGGCTTGTGTAAGTTCCTTGAGCTGAAATTTTATTACTGTTTCATCCTGACTACCAAAACAAGACAGCGCACATGGAAATGAAATCATTGGTAATGTCATGAACTCAGCTTTAAGTTTCCGAATACAACTAGGTGGCACAGCTTCAGTAATGCCAAAATCCATAAACCAGACCTCCACATGGTCAGAGAGAAGTTGTTTTATCACTCCTCTATGCCACTGCCCGTTTTGCCTCTTGGCAGCACAGAGCAGCCCCAAACTATCACAAGATGTAGTATTTTCTCCAATGAGAGCTTCATAGTACAAATGCATAGCTCCTGTCAAACATTCCAACTCTTTCTGCCATTTCTGTATCTGACAATAAAATTTATTCGGGCTTACTGCACCAGTTATTTTTACATTTTCTTTACTGCCAACAGGTAGACACGGGAAGAGTTGATCTGGAATATGCCAAAAATCTGTTGGTTTCTCAGAATTATTTAACGTAAGTAACTCCCTGAATGGATACTTCTGTTTCAACAGTTGTGGCATTTTCTTACAAAGCATTCCTTGGGGCAATGCTCTTAAAGTTTCTACAACAAGACAAAATGAATCTCCATCAATAAATTTACCTAGCTGCAGTTCAAGAACATCAGTAATAATCTTAGGCACTTCTAGAATAAACAGCTGATATGGTGTAACAGCCTTCACATGACCTGTGATCTGTAATCCTACCAGAGATGAAAAATAGTTAATGGCTTTTGGACCCCATCTTTCTCCAAGAGGAAGTATGCTTGCAAAAACACCCAGAACCACCTTTGGAGGCAGCTGAAACAATTCATCACAAGCAGCAGCAAGATGTGTTTCCTCAACAGCCAACACGTGTCCAGTGTCTATAAGAAAAGCCTCACAGATATTCCCTTTCTTTCTCAAAACTCTTCCTCTATGCCATTCTCCTTCTGTGTCTTCCACCAAGCAAGATCCACCAACACAGACATCATCTTTTACTTTGAACACACGCTGTATTTCATTTTGTAGTATGTAATAGTCAAGCTCACATCCTGTGTTGCACTGAGCCTGGAACACTATAACCAAGCAGTCCGGATGGCATTCTACATGAGTTATCTTCAATTTCTTATCCACTGAGTCTGGTGGAGGAGTCAGAGATTCCATCCTGTCTGCAAAGAAAAGGAGTACAATCATCTTGATAATTTTCTGTATTTTTTTCTTTGCAACTAATTCCTTACATGACATTTGTTTTCAAAATGGTTTAACAGCATATTATTAAAATTCTGGTTAAAATGTATACTAAACATCTAAGAATGTCATGTTTTAGGCAACTGGGATACACTTCACACAATTCTCTTAGTAAAGACACACTCAGATAACATGAAAAAAATTACCTCTGGATTCACTCACGTGGCTACAGACTAGTTTTATCATTTGAGATTAATTTTTAACCAAAATGTTGCTCCCACAATAACACCAAGCTATTCCAGTCTGTTTCTTTTTCCTTTTAATATGTAAAGGACCAAGGACTCATCCCCTACTCACCCTGCTTTTTCTGTCTAAATCACTACTTCAAATCACTGACAATTTATACCTCTGTGCTTTACTGTTTACTCTGGCTGTCTGTACACTATCAGTTGTACAACAGCATATTTAAGGTTCTCATAATTGCAACGACATACTGAGCTTACCATACATGTGCAACATTTCTGCACTGCTCACCAAACAACAACTGTGCCAGCTGTGTTTTGTACTGTCTCAACACTCCAATTTGGACAGTTTAAGTATCTTCAAAACATTCAGGTGCTTCTCTGATCTATAATCCAGTCTTCAAGCTCAGCTTCCAGTTCAATTCGTATGTCAATGATTCAGTGAATCTGTGACTTCATATTGTTTAAAAAGGCGGTGCATGACCATAATTTAATCAAACAGTTCCATTAAATAAACTGCTGTTCTAACAATGTAATTTGAGGTAGACAACATCAAATGCAAAGACAGCGGATAAACACTCAATGATAGTCTGGACAAACATAACCTTGATTTATGAATTTTTATGTAAAGCTGGAACTTAAACTTTCAGTTTCAACTACAAGTTATCAGGGCAAGATCTTCCTTAGCCTGCAGAAAATCTTCAGTGAAACTGTCATGATAGTTTTCATCACAAGCATACATGAAGTAGCTAGTGAATACACAACTTGTCTTCAGAAAAAATATTGATCCCTATCATTCTAGATCACAAAAAAAATGAAAAAGAACAAACAAAAAAAATTTTAAAAAAACAAACAACTCAAATAAATAAATGAGCTCCCCTACTGTAAGGCAGTAAGGCAGAAGGATGAAGGATGCATAACTTCTAAAACCAATCAAAAGAAAAAAACAAACAAACAAAAAAACACAAAACAAAAGGAAAAAAACCAAAACACAAAACAAAACAAAAACAGAAAAAAAACCCCAAAACACCAAAACCATCAGCCACCAAAAAAACCTCTCCCAGTAAAAGCAGTACCAAAGCCAGAACTGACAAATTCCTGGTTCAGCAAGGCCCCTTTTTTCCTCCTTCCCCTGTAAGAGAAAGTGAAAATCTGGATGCTTTTAACGAAAGAAAACAGCCTTAAGGAATTGGTTCTGTCTGCTTGGAAGAAATATTTCATCACTACAGAGATAAACCTTTGAAGGGGCCTAAAGCTCTGCTCCCTTTTTCTTCCCCCTTCACTGAAACGATGCCCTATTTGCACTAACACAAAACAAATTTGAACAATTTGTGCATTAACATTTACTTGCCTGTTATCACAGCCTGAGTAACAGCATCACAGACTACATTTCTACAGTTTACAAAATGGCCTTTTGCTGTTTACTCACCTTTTCACCTCGTAAGGCTTATTCATTCATAACACACCTTCTAAAGGAAACAGAGTCGGTAATTGACAACTCTGTATCTCTCTACGACTAAAGAGGATAGAAAAATTATTAGAAAAATACAAGTAAACTGAATTCCTGTACCACTTCTCTTACTGAGAGCAGCCATGAGGACAGTCTTCGGGGTGCTTGCTGACAAGTAGCTCAACGTGAGCCAGCACTGTGTGCTTGCAGCCCAGGAAGCCAAACACAATCTGGGCGGCATCAAAAGCAGTGTGGGCAGCAGATCCAGGGAGGGGATTCTGCCCCTCTGCCCTGCCCTACTGAGACCCCACCCAGTGCTGCATCCAGCTCTGGGGTCCTAGCACAGGAATGAGTCCAGAAAAGGCCACAAAAATGATGAGAGGGCTGGAGCACGTCTCCTATGGAGACAGGCTATGGGATCAGGGTTGTTCAGCATGAAAAAGGAATGGTTGCATAGAGACCTATTAGCACCTGCCAATACCTAAAGGGGCTGGAAAGGGACCTTTTACAAGGGCACAGAGTGATAATAAAGAGGGGAATGTCTTCAAACTGAAACGGAGTAGGTTTGGATTAGATATTACAAAGAAGTATTTTACTGTGAGGGTGGTGAAGTTTTGGAATATGCTGTGCAGGGAAGCTACGGATGCTCCATCCCTGGAGTGTTCAAGGCCAGGACGTATGGGGCTCTGAGCAACCTGGTCCAGTGGAAGATGTCCCTGCCCATGGCAGGGGGTTGGAACTGGATGAACTTTAAGGTCCCTTCTGACATAAACTATTTTGTGATTCTCCAAATCCTCCACCTGCTGAACTACAGTCATAAGATTACAAAAAACAAAATTACAAAACTGAATCCCCCTCCCTAAAACCATGGTCTGGCTATTCCTTCTTCACCGAAGCTCAAAAAACCACACGAGTCAGAGGAACTTCACACAGGCACCTACCATCTACTTTCTAGGCAGGACTGGTCACACACTTCATATTTGCTTGCAACTCTTCAGCCATCAAAATGCATACTTCTATCATGGACCACTAACTGGCAGACATGGGTTCATGGCATAACAAAAGGACTTTTAAATGCAACCAAATGCAGGGTACAAGACACAGGTTTAGCTGCCTATGTTCCAAAGCAGCCGCTCTGACCGGAGCTGTCTGACACCGCACTCACCTGAGATGAGCCGGGCACAGACAGCCAGGCAGAGGCTGTGGCCGCTACGAGGATCCGAGAGCAGAGCCCAGCGCCCTCCAGCAGCAGCCGCCGCACCAGCCGCGGGCGGCAGCGCCGGACGGGACCCCGGCGCGCCGCACCCCCAAAATGGCGGCGCGAAGCGCGGCCGGAACGTGCCGCCGGGGAACGCGCGTGCGCAGCAGCGCCGTCCGAGCCTTTCGCGCCTCTTCCGTGGGGCGTGGGGTTTAAGGGAGCCCGGGCTGAGGCCGTGGGAACGCCGGTTCGAGTCCCGCTCCCGCCTTCCCGCGGGGCGCTGCGGTGTGGTTCGCTTTCTTTCTAGAGTTGTACTTTATTTGTTTGCTTGCGTGCTTGCTTGTTGGTTTTTTTTCCCTTTGTGTTTGCATGTTGCAGGTGTCGTATGTTTAAGATGTCACGTGAGCTTTGAAAAAAAGGGGCAGTGTGTCAGAGAAGTTCCTGGAGCTGCCTGAAGACAACTCGAGAGCTCTTATTCTTTCCTGTTAGCAGAAAGAAATTCTCTAGGCTGAGAAAAGTACATCTTAACAGGGTTCAAAGTGCTGCCCCACTTGTTTTTGTATGTAAGTCAGATTTTTTTTTTTTTTTCCCGGGGGGGTGGAGGCGGTGTTACTTTTTTATTTTGTTTGGGGTTTTTTTGCAAAGAGTATAAGCTGAAGTTGTCACAAGAAAACTCGAAATGAACAATACTCCTATAAATACCGACATTATATGTCTGTAACTGATTGCACTCTAGAAAGTGTTCAGCTGTGTATAATAATTTCTAAGGGTTTATCTTCAATTTTTGCCCTTTGTTTTCCCCAAAATGTCAGGATTGCTGCACTGTGGTTACATTTTGCAAAGTTAAGAGACAAAAGCTGCGTTTGCAATACTTGGAGATGTAGTAATCTTCAAATACGGCTATCATATTAAAGTCCATATAATATATGTTTAAAGTGATATTGTAGCTACTTGGATTAACCCTGAAATTTACAGGAGCTCTTAATTTGATTTTGCAGGTAAACCATCATGTTTATCAGGGTCAAGTATTTGTAAGAGCATCTCAGAACAAATGTTATACAGCTCTATCACTGATAGAACCTCAATTTCATGTTTGTGGATAAAATACCTAGTTTATCTGTGTAGTTTTGCTTGGTGTCAGATGATCAGATTTTACATCCATAGCCTGATTAGTCAGAGTTATGTAAGAATGGGCTTCATCAGTACCATATTTTGAGAGGAAGGATAAGACCAGATCTTTGAAAGAAGTTCGATTCTTGCAAGATTGGATCCTCAGGTTGGAATCTAGAACCCAAGGTTCTATATTGTGTTGGCATTCTCTACATTGTGAAGGGAAAGTAATGCCTCAGACTGGGCAGTTCAGAAGGCTCAGGTACTACTAGATAAGGAACAGTCTAGAGCTTCTGAGTATAAAATACTACAACAGGATGTGGGATATGGTTATGTTTTTCCCTGCAATCGAGGCTGAAGTCAGTCCTCAAGGCAGACTGCTACCACTGCTTTTTTAAAGGCAGAGACACCTACATTTTTTCCTACTTAAATTAGAGTGGTGATGGCAGCTGTAATGCAACGATCATCTGGTTAGAGCAGTCAGAAATGTATTCTTGCAGCTTCAGCTATGTGTACCATTTCCCTGCTGTGTGCCTCAACCACGGGCACTTACTCATGGTGGAACAGTGTGTCCTGCTTGCCTGAGGTTGTGCTGGGATGTAGGATGGGGATGTGGCGGGGAAGGAAAAACAGAAGGTATAACCAGACAATCTGTAGGATGCTGAAGCTTTCTTGCATTCTTCTGAAAGGAAAGAAGAGCTTTTTTGCTATGGGTTTGTTCCAAAATTTATTTGAAATGTATGTAATTTCAGTCAGTGAAAAAATATGTCTTTTCTGACACTGGGTGTGGTGGAAGGGGATGTGATATGTAATTTGCTCAGGAATTGTATGTTTGTTTTTTTTTTCCCCCAGGCTTGATATCCACATTGGAAAGTGTCAAGTATGCATAAAACACTACCAGATCTCAGAATTGAGGTCCTCCAGTAACATTTGAGCCATGAAGAGTCACTGTAGGTTATTGGAAGCAATCAGGAAGCACGTAGTAGCCCAAAGCAGAAATCAGTGTTGCAATATCCCAGAACATCCTTATCAAATACTTCAGCAAACTTGCAAAACCTATTCAGTGTTTACATTTAAATTGCAGATGTTTTAAAATGCTGTTGAAACTACACAATCCACATTGATTAGTACTAGATCTCAGGGGGTTTTCCCAGTGTTTTGTCCTATGGAAGTAATACAGCTAACTCTACATTTTCATCTTTTTCACTTTCTTGAACTTTACAAAGTTTTGTTGTTGTTATTCCCAATGGTCTCCTTCCTTGACATTATTGTGAGGAACTCATTACATACTTTTGCTGTTTTACCCAGTATGGAAGGTTAACAAATTCTAGTAAGTCATTTTTATATTTCATTGACAAAAATAAAATACAACTGAAAAATAATTTTGTCATGTGAGGCTTTACTCTGTTAACAAATCTTGACTAATACAAAACCCCAAAAGTGAACCTCAGGTTGTTCTTTGTCTGTATCAAACTACTGAACAAGATGTGTTCCAGAATATGTCTCTCTCTACTCAGAAATGTTTTCTTATCAGGAAAATTCTGCTATGACTCTCTATATGCTTTAAAGTAGCTAATGAAAACCTAAAATTAAATATGGTTATTTTTACTCACAGGAGGATGAAGTGTAGTATAAAGAAAGTAAAAGTTTTCTTCAGAATATCATAAATGAAGCTCTGCTGCCAGCTGCCTGCCAGGAGGTAGAACGTAGTGCTGTGTGAGTGAGCACCTTGTTGAACTCAGGTAATACCTTGTCACATGTTAGCTAACTTCCAACGTCTAGGAAAATTAGTTTTGAGGGGAGGCAACATAAGGCAAAGTTACCCTTCTTGTAAAAACTGAGGGGCATACTGAAAAATAGTACCTAAAGGATGGGTTTTGGATAATATGTACAGTCATCACCCAGTCTAAACACCACAAGTAATCTGCAGACTTCTTAAATTGTTCTTGGCAGGTGGTAAATATGTATTTGCTTTGATTTGAGCAGTAGAAAAATGACAGGGAAAGGCTGCAATCTGTAGGATACCATATAAAAGGAGGAGAGAAATTATCAGCATCTTCTCTTCTGTTTGAGTTTTGTTTTGAAAGTGAGTCTTACTGAATTCCTTGTGGGGGAAAAAAAACCCCAAAATCAGATAACCACCTATCTCCAAGGAAGGCAAGAAGCATAGACTACAAAAGGACAAGAGTATCTCCCCAGTGTAGAAACAGAAAAGAGTTTAAGTCTTAATCTTCTCCTCAGTGATTCCTTCTGGGGTGACTAAATAGCTGAACATTCATGGTGCTGGTTCTGTGTGCTGGCTGGAATGAATCCCATTTGCAGCACCTGACCTTCACAGAGAATTATGTAATGATCATAACTGCTTTTATTCCACATGGGGAGAGAAGAATTAAGCAACACATGTCCTGCTTTTAATCCCAAAGCTATTCTGGGATCTGTCCTTAGTTTTGCTAAGATTGTTTCTGAATATTAATATAGTAAAATTGTTTCTAAAATAGATAACTTATACTTCTTCATTCTTAGGAAGGACAGTCTGTCATAAAGTACTTTGAAACTGTCTCCTATGGGATTGGGTTAGTTCATGACATGCTAAAGTGTATGAGAAGAGGAAACACTCCATGCCTCAGTTCCATCCCTCTCAGCTTGATTCTTGTGCAAACCTACAAATACATCAGTGATTTCTGATTACCAGAAATATTTCTTATTGTATATAATAATTTGCTTTTCTAAAAGACACTGCAGCATTCCATTTATGTTTGTCTTTTAAGTAAATAGCTGTGAAAGGGAAGATGTAGGTAACACGGAGGGCTGAGTGAGTGGTGACAGCAGAAATACAGGACATTTCAGGGTTCTGAAAATGAAGAGTAAAGGCACCTCTGCCTAAGATAAATCTCAAAATAAATGGGTCAATTTATCCAGATCACCCTAGGTTAATTGTTTAAACAATGGCATTTACAATTAAAAATTGGGGATATAAAAATAATCATATCATTCTGTAATGTTTTCCTGGGAAAATCAGGGTCTCTTCTGAAACGTTCATATAACAAGACCTGTATAACACTTTTTTTTTAACTGAAGTCAGTCTGAAAGTTTTGCTGGGTTGTTGTAGTAGTCAACAAACTTGAAAAAACAAGCGGACTCAAAACAGTCATCTCAAGACAAAAGTTTGTGCCCGTTTTCCTACTTTGTCTTTGAAAGTATGTCCTTGATGTGTTCTTAGTTTGTGTTTGTGTTAAGCTGAACGATTGCCACGAGGTGGCAGGAACAGCCACAAGTTCAGCGGGATGCTTGGAAATACTCTTGAGTTCCTTCCGTAGAAGGAAGGAGCAGAGGAGTGATCAGTTCAGGGTGACCCATAATGAAATATGAGGGTGCGTGTGCTGGAGAGTTTCACCAGAAGGGTCATCACATTTATCACGCGGTCTGAAGCTACTTTCAGAGTTTTCAGGTAACCTCTTGAAATATTTTCAATCTGTTTACAGTACCTATTTATTCAGTACACAGTCAAAACTTCATTTCAGATCGTTTATTAAATCACAGGTCAATTTTACCACCTCTACATCTTTTAAGCTATGTTAATATCACTTACATGAAATTGGTTGGTAATTCAGCAGCTTACATGTAAGAAAGCAGAGGGTAGAAACAGCTTTTACAAAATACTTTCAGTAGCAGGTGATTGAATCATAGAATGGTTTGGGTTGGAAGGGAACTTAAAAATCATCAAGTTTCACACTCCTGTCATGGGCAGCGTCACCTTCCACTAGTTATTGTTGCTTCTTAAAATACACATTGCACATTTCAGTGACAAAAAGTGTCAGAGCAGAGGTTTGCCCTTTAGAAGATGCATCCGTTTTACAGATGAAAGAACAAACTGAGAGTTGTTAAATAGTGGGACAAAGCAAAAGGTTGAATTTCTGTTAATAGGGACCTCTCAAAATAAATGAGTTTTGCCATACTCAAAAGAGTTATACCACACCAGTATAGCTGTGCAGGTACAGACCCATATTAATGGTGAGATTTGAGTTTCTCTGCTGTGCAATTTGTATGGATGGGGCTGTAGGGTAAGTTCACATCACTCTGTCACCTAAAACATCATTTAGCCCCACAGTGCAGAGGTGTGCTTAAGAAAACCCTGCACTAGAGTTTTACCCTGGTATCTCTGTCTGCTGTGCAGGACGAGAGACTCCTCTATATCAACAGTTCCTGTGGCACAATCAGAGTAGATTTGCAAAATTAAATGAGTGGTGCTGGTGACCCAATATCCAAGTTAACAGGTTTGAAGGGAGGCAGGATTATTTAATACTAGCTCCAGTGTAGTCACATGTCCTGGATGTCTGCTAGCATTTGAGATAGTTTCATTCCAAAGAATTCATGTGCTGCAGAATAGCAGTGCTGACCAAAGCAAGGCAAGTGGGAATGGCAGGGAGATTCACCTCCTGTTCTAAACTAAAACTAATGTAAAAGCATCTCGGAGAGAAGCTTAGACTTAGGCACTCCATGAGTAAATTCCCATTTCTTCAGCATGGCAGTGCAGGAGTAGGGCTAATAGAGCAATAGAATGACCATGCAGGAAAAGTACTGACCATCTTCAGAATAGAACTATAGTAATTTCAATTATTTAAGTCCATATAGTTCCATTTTGTATAGCAAGTACTATATTTCTGAAGATCTATAGACCAAAAAGTTTGGTTGTTTAGTAGGAGCTGAGGGATGGAAACAAAACCAGTTAAATCATCTAGTTGTCTCTGAAGAGACAAACTGAACAATCTTATAGGTTTTTAACATTCCTTTGTATGGTTCATATCAGTTAATTAATTTCTGGCCCCAAACCTACAAGCTATATGTGAAGGAAAAGCCACAGCCTCTTGCAGATTTTAATGAACACTGTAGGTGTCTGTGCAGATACACGTTTCGGATTATGCAGATCTGACAGCTCTTGAGTGGTCTTAATTCATATTCACTTAAAATCTTATCAAACCTATTTGTGAATTTTAGACATTCAAGTAAAAATCAAACTTTCCACCCTCTCAAAAAGAATATTTTTTGCTCAATACACTGTCTATGCATCTGTGCACTGAACACACAATGTTTAAGGAACATGGTCTTACCTGGAATCTCTATGCACAGTTTTCATCTAAACATAAAAACATACGTTAAAAAAGAAAAAGGCTCGGGTATCTTAAGTTTTTCCATCTCACAGTGCAGGTCTATAATCTGTAAAAGGTCTTTCTGTTTAGGATTGTTGAACATCTCCATTTCTGATGGTAGCTGGGGTCAGAATCTTTTATAAGCTGATGTCCATGGTTTAAGCTAGTCCAGTATTTGCTTTTTCTCAAAAGCCTTACAGTGTTAGACTGCACTATTAATGATTATATCCAGCTTGTTAAATATTTTACATCTTGTCTCTGTTTACAAACAGAATGAGTTCTCCAAAACTTTTTTCTGATATTTGTCATTGGCCATTTGTATGAAATCTGAAATCATAGTGCAAACAATAAGATCATGGAATGGTTTGTGTTGGAAGGGACCTTAAAGATCACAGAATCATGGGATAGTTTGGGTTGGAAGGGACCTTTAGAGGTCGACAAGTCCAACCCCCCTGGAATGCACAGGGACATCTTCAGCTAGATCAGGTTGTTCAGAGCCTTGTCCATTATGACCTTGATTGTTTACAGAGGTAGGGCATCCACAGCTTATCTGGGCAACCTGTTCCAGTGCCTCACCCCCCTCACAGTAATGAGTTTCTTCCTTATATCTAATCTAAACCTTCTGTCTTTCAGTTTAAAGCTGTTAACCCTTGTTCTGTCACAACAAGCCCTGCTGAAAAGTTTGTTTGCGGAATGTTTTCCTCATTCTCATAGGCCCTGTTCAAGTACTGGAAGGCCACAATTAGGTTTCCCCAGTGCTTTCTCTTCTCCAAACTGAATAACCTCAACTCTCCCAGCCTGTTTCCATAGCAAAGGTCCTCCACCCCTGTGATCATCTTTGTGGCCTCCTCTGGACTCAGTCCAAGAGTTCCACATCCTCCTTATATTGAGGGCACCAGAACTGAACACAGGACTCCAGGTGGGGTCTCATGGGAGTGGATCAGATCCCTGAAGAGGCCGAAGTCTGCTCCCCTGAAATCCAGGGTACTGAGTTTGCTGAGCACCCTCTTCACTGCCCTTAGAGGCTCGAATTCTACCATTTCTTGGTCACTTCAGCCCAGCTGCCCTTGAGCTTCACATTCCTCACCAGTCTCTCCTTGTTGGTGAGAATGAGGTCCAGCACAGCACCTTTCCTTGCTGGCTCCTTTGTCACTTGGAGAAGTAAATTGGCCTCAATGCATTCCAGGAACCTCCTGGATTGCTTAAGCCCTGCTGGTTGTCCTTCCAACAGATATTGGGGCGGTTGAAGTCCTCCTTGAGGACCAAGGTTTGTGAATGTGAAGCTGCTCCTGTCTGTAGAGTACCTTATCCACTCACTCTTCCTGATCAGGTGGCCTGTAGCAGACCCCCATTACAATGTCACCTGTCCCTGCCTTCCCTTTAATCCTGACCCCTGAGTTCTTGGATGGCTCCTCATCTAAGGCTCATGGCTGAGCTCTGTGCACTCCAGCTGGTCCTTGGCATAGAGGGTGACAGTCCCTCCTCACGTTCCCTGCCTGTCCTGTATCCTTCCATTCCAGCACTCCAGTCCCAGGAACCATCACACAATGTCTCCATGATGCCAGTGAGATCACAGGCCTGCAGTTGTGTATACATCTCTAGCTCCTCCTGTTTATTCCCAGTCCTATGTGCATTTTCATAGAAGCCTTTAAACTGAGTCCCTGGTGAAGCAGATTTACTGGCTGGAGTGGCAGGAATTNGCCTCCTCTGGACTCAGTCCAAGAGTTCCACATCCTCCTTATATTGAGGGCACCAGAACTGAACACAGGACTCCAGGTGGGGTCTCATGGGAGTGGATCAGATCCCTGAAGAGGCCGAAGTCTGCTCCCCTGAAATCCAGGGTACTGAGTTTGCTGAGCACCCTCTTCACTGCCCTTAGAGGCTCGAATTCTACCATTTCTTGGTCACTTCAGCCCAGCTGCCCTTGAGCTTCACATTCCTCACCAGTCTCTCCTTGTTGGTGAGAATGAGGTCCAGCACAGCACCTTTCCTTGCTGGCTCCTTTGTCACTTGGAGAAGTAAATTGGCCTCAATGCATTCCAGGAACCTCCTGGATTGCTTAAGCCCTGCTGGTTGTCCTTCCAACAGATATTGGGGCGGTTGAAGTCCTCCTTGAGGACCAAGGTTTGTGAATGTGAAGCTGCTCCTGTCTGTAGAGTACCTTATCCACTCACTCTTCCTGATCAGGTGGCCTGTAGCAGACCCCCATTACAATGTCACCTGTCCCTGCCTCCCCTTTAATCCTGACCCCTGAGTTCTTGGATGGCTCCTCATCTAAGGCTCATGGCTGAGCTCTGTGCACTCCAGCTGGTCATTGGCATAGAGGGTGACAGTCCCTCCTCACGTTCCCTGCCTGTCCTGTATCCTTCCATTCCAGCACTCCAGTCCCAGGAACCATCACACAATGTCTCCATGATGCCAGTGAGATCACAGGCCTGCAGTTGTGTATACATCTCTAGCTCCTCCTGTTTATTCCCAGTCCTATGTGCATTTTCATAGAAGCCTTTAAACTGAGTCCCTGGTGAAGCAGATTTACTGGCTGGAGTGGCAGGAATTCTTTTGTGCTGCTCTTCAGCTGCTCTTCTGCTGACCTGTGATCCCTCTGCAGCCTCTTGGCATCTCTTGTTGGCACTGGCATTGACTTATAGGAATGGAATGGATTGAGGTTCCCCTTTCCCAGAAAATCTCAGCAATGTTCATGACAACATACACTTGCTTTTCATACTTCCAGCACAACCTGCTCTTTCATATTAGCATGTGAGATGCTCAAATGTGTGTGTGTGGACTTTAGCACTAGTTCTCTTTTTAATGAACAATCAAATCCTACCTTCACATAGGCAGAGGAAGTGTGCTGTGTAGTTAGATATCTGCATACATATTTTCATCCATTTAGAGGTTAGGTAAGAAGTAGATTTTAAGTTAAAATATCTTAAAACTGTTTGGTTGTTTGGGTTTTTTTTTTTCTGGTAAATTTTAGCTATTTATACAGAATAAAGCAAAAAAAGTTTCTCCACTATGATCTTTCAGACAATATACTGGATAAGTATGATATACTACAGCAATTTTAATTACTGCAGGGTGCTGATCCATCCTTGGAATTGAAGTACAGGATTTTGTCATCACATATATTAAAGGGAAAAAGACAGGCTGAAAATCACACCAGCCCTGGGAGAAAATTTTGTCCTTATTGAAGTCCATGGCAAAACTCCCACTGAATTCACTGGGGCAAGGATTTCACTCCATATATTTAAACAACAAGAAAAGTATTACATGTGTTACTAATACTGCATGGATAGTAAAAAGCAGACAGATTTTCAGTGTCTATCTGGCTCTTCATCGTTTGTGCTGCAGATTGGTTTTGATTCTCAAGTCCCCAGAGCAAAAAAGTTTTCACTTTGGGTATCTGCTTGCACAGTTAGACTTACAAAAGGGCATGCATGTGCCTGTCAGCATTTCATTGACATTTTCAGCTGTGAATTTGTTTGTAGGATCAACACTCCAAAGATGTTAGTGCCACAGTGGAAAGATAGAATGTGTTCAGTAGCATGATTTTTCTTTGGAAACTCACTCCCGCTTGACCCAGGGCTTGGCCACATCCAAAAGATTATGTAAGTTGCACCTCCCGATCCAGGCTTTGTGCTAAGCTCTTTTCCCGGCATTCAGTCTACTCTTAAGTTTTCCCTTCTCTGTCATGTAAAGTGGTGTTTCTGGGCAGGTGGAGATTTCTGCTTCGAATACTTTACTTTTCTTTGCAGTCTAAGCCATGTAAAACACATTCAGACCTTGTACACCAGTTTCTGGTACCAGTTCAACTGCCTTAGTGCAAAACCAAGTCCCCTTATGTTCTACATAGATATGCTGTGAGGATTGCCTAAAAAAGGCTGAACAAACGTGGTTCCAAATATTCCCCCATGGATTTCCATATAAATTCTTATAACAATACTTTTCTTATATATATAGATTTCTACATACGGTAACAGGGAATGTTCTAAACTAAGAAGTCATAAGGAATTACTGGGTGCTGTTAACAAAGTGTTCCACTTGTAGGTTAAGAACAGATTCCAAGTACTGAGGCAGCCACTCCTCTTCAAAATGAGTGCAATTCCAAAGTGCAGTTATGCACAGTTCGTGTACAACCCCTGTGTAACCAAAATGGAACTAACTCTCCAATTCCCACATGCTGCTGAGTATACCTATCAGCTGGAAATACTTTGTGTGCTGAGACCAGCATTTAAGATGGTCTTGAGTAGTAAATGATGATCTGCTAATATTGCTACTGCTGTATCTATGGCATATGGAGGTAAATATGAGCTCAATAGAAGAAACCTCATCTACAAACTACATTTATACTCTATAGAGGTTTTTTCTCTATGAAGTCTTCCTCTATGAAGAAAATACAGTACTGATAATGAATGCTTCTGTAAATAAGGGCATGGCATGGAAAGGAATCTCCTGATCTATCAAATCCAGTCTGCTGCTTTCACCAGCTGTCTTACACATGACTCAATTCTTACTTGACAGGCTTCATATGAAATTTGTTTGGTTTGAAGGGTTTTTTTTCCTTCTGCTGTTTTTCTTGAAATGTTCAGACACAGACTTTTTTTTTGGTGTGAAATAAATTATCTTTGCTTGATATTTGTGTGTATGGAGCAATGAAATTCTATTTTGTTTAAAACACAGCAAACAAAGTAAAATCAAATTTATCAAAGTCAAATTAAATTTATTATTTCATTTACTTATGCATTAAAGGAAATTCACACTTTTATAGCACCATTACAAAACCTACCTCCATCAGAGAGAAAATATGATAATATTTATAATTTTAGTATACCTTTTAGTATACCTGTCTGGATTTTAGACGAGGTTTGTGTTAGTAAGAAGGAAGTTATCCTTTCCTATGTTTGATTGCAATATATTATCAGCTTTATTAAGAGCTTTCAGTTAATACAAGCTACATTGTATTGTTCTCTTGATCAATGCATTAGTAAATTAGCACGCAAACTAATAATACTTAATCTGTGTAGGAAAAGCAGGTCGGTGTTTATTACAAGTGGAGATTTTCAGGTTTAACTACTTCAAGTTATTGTTGATGCCTGCTGTGTCATTTTCTGTTTCTGAGAGTGGATGCAGAACTGCAAAGCTCTTACGGATACTTTAAGACCACAGATTACAAATAATTTATATTTGATGAGAATCTTATTCATATGTATATCTTAATCATTACAGTAATCCTGAATGTCTTATTTCCCAAACAATGCTATTGTGAAACTCTAAAAACCTGTCTTCATTTCCACTGGAAATGGTACATTGTGATTTTTCTACATATTTCATTGGACAAACTACATTGTCACTTCCCTAATGGAAGAGGGGGGTTATTGAAAGTAGGAATTACTGATTCTCCTTGCCATTTTCTTTGTTACATGGGATAATGGAACTGTAAAAGGTGGGAGGAGCTTGAGGGTCACATTCATTCAAATGGTCATAGCAGTTCATGGAAGTGAATCGTTTTCTTTCACATGGTATGTGTCAGGGTGATCTTTCAGCTGAACAGGTCAGTGTGGTCTGAAATTGAGCATTATCTGTTGGTCTGAGCCCTGCAGTGTTTGCTTTGCCTAATTCTTATCATTCTCCATGTCTGTCCATCTCCTCCCTCCTCCGCTTCAAGAATTGCACAATGCGCAATACCTCCAAAAGGTCTTATCAGGAATCTTTTGTAAAAAAATATTTGAGTCCTAAAAGGCAAAAAAATAAGTAATTGACAAAATACAGCATTATCGAATAGCTATATGCCTCAGGGAGCACATATCCAGTAAAATAAAAATCAGAATATAAATATGTATTGAATATAAGCAAGTTTATAAGTACAGTAGCTTTGATCTGGCTACCATGGGTAAACAGGAAAGATGTGATTGCACAGACTTCACTATGGGTTGTGCAACTGCATGGGGCACCTTACACACATGCTTTAGTTCCTCCTCTACTCTGACATCATCTTCAAGTAATGTATTTCATGCTTCCTTAGATCATTCTCCCCTGCAGTCACACCCTCAATTGCAGTGTCAACAGAAACAGAGAAAAGCTGCTATGAATTCTCAAAAAATAGCTAAACTGAAAGTCAAGCTATGTACCACTTTCTTTCAGTATTCAAAAAAATGTGTAAAAAAAAAAAAAGTCAGAAGCAGATTGTTTCAGTGAGAAGTATTCTTCTGAAGATTTATGTTTTTCTTAATGGTCTTAGTATTTTGGGGACTTCCCCACTCCCCAGAAAAAAAAAAACACACAACAAAACATAACATAAATTGGAACAATTTGGGAGCAATTAATTTATTAAATTAATTAATGTATTAAATCTGAAAATCAAACACAAGTATACAAATAATTTTTCTTTAAAATCTAGAAACTTTCAAGGAACTTCAGCAGACTGGAGATATTTTGTGCTAAATAAAATAAAAATATCTGTAGTAGGATTTTTGTTCTAACTTTAATTTTCAATGAATGGTAATTAATATCTATGAACTTCTGAGACTCTTTTAGAACTCTGTCCTGATATGGCTTTGTCCTTGGCTTTGATGCTTAGAGTGAGACTCAGAAATTTTTGGGCCGAAATGACCATAATGTAGGTAACACACTGATATGGATTTTGAAGCTGCATAAAACTTCACATCTTAAGGATTTTGAGGTTGCACAGACTTTCCAGATTTCTCCCTTAAGCAAATAAATCCTGCCTATTTTGCACTTTAAATGCCCACCTGTCTTTATGATATCTGCTTTCAGTTTTTATTGAGCAGACTAATGTTTGGTCTCTTTACCAGTGCCACATCAAAATCAACATTTATTTGTCACATTATTTGCCTTAAAATAAGAACATTCACATAGATGCCATTGAAATCCCAGAGCTGGAGACAACCTATTTCTGATAAATTTATTTTCAGTCTGACTTAATTGCTAAATAAGGAGCACAGCCGCAATGTGATACCAATGGTTCTCTTAAGTTCATCTCACAAGGCTTCCATGTTCATGAACTGAGTTGAAATTGTGTCTTGAAACCGTTATTTCACCATAAATAGAAAAAAATCATATAGAAATAAAAGCAAGTGATACTTAGCACCATGTAAAGCGGTGCCTGTCATTTTCTATCAAACTAAAAGCAATTTTGGGATGAGCAGATCCAATTTCTATGTCTCTGTTTCCATCTACTTCAGAATTGAGGAAGATTTGATAATGACCATCTCTTAAGTATGCCTGCTCTAGGAAAGTCTTACTGCATAAGAAATTCATAGCTGCTTGTGAAGTACATATATTTATTTGATTGTTTTATAGGAGATGGTGCTGATGTACGGTACTTAAGTCTGTTTGCCCAGATGGGCTGAGGCCGCATTGCAAGAGTATTCTAAAAACTAATAAAACAAGTGGCTTGAGAAAAGGGTCCTTGCAAATAAATGGATGGTAAAGATGTATTGGTAATTTTCAAGGGAAAAAAACCCAAATTTTGCAGGCAAGCTTCACTACAGAAAATAGGCTAAAGAGTAATGGTGCTAATCCATGTGACTTCTGTCATCAACTTTTCCTTGGAGTCAATAAAATAAGTCCCAGTCACGGTAATTGCAGGAAGTAAATCGCTGAAGATAAACAGTATAACTGATCCAATGGTAAAGCAGAACAAATGAAGATAGCTCAATCTGCAAAACAGCACCTTAAAACTTGGGAGACTGTTCCCTGAATGTGGAAAACACGCTGTAACCATTTGCTAAGGCACAGTAGAAATTGTACATATCTAGAAATTTAAAATCCTGGATTTATCTTGAAGATTGCTGTGTTGCTAATGATTGTACATTATTACCACTCAATGCTGTAAATTGCATTTGTTACCTTCCTGGGCCTTTTTAACCACTAACTTACATTTTTCTTTTCTGGTCCAGGCATATAGATACTGTCTTTTATCATTACTTTAATTTGATGATATTTTTTTCATTTTGCTTACACAGAGCACTGGTCTATGTCTGCCAAAGAATTTCTGTTAATTGCAATACAATATTTCTCTTTTGTCACAACTGGGTATTATGGAGCTAAAACCATATATGTTGCCCTAAAAAATTTACACATCAATATCATGACCCTGACCTTATATATGTGGGCATTCTTTGTTCACACAATTTATTCTACAAATATTAGATTTCTTAGTCTGTATTAATTTCAGGAGTCAGACTAATGAAAAGAACTGAATTTAATCACAACATCAGGTCTAGTGAAGTTATTATTCCTTTTTATGGAGCATTCTTCAAACTGCATCTGAGATACGGTGTCCAGTCCTGAGGCTCTGAAGAGAGGAACTGACAAACTGAAGCGAGTTAAGGAAAGCTGATAACAGGGTTGGGACTGTGGAGCATGTGACATGTGACATGGGACAGCTGGGTTTGTCCAGCCTTAGGAAATGAGAACACTAGAGTGGTCTTGTTGCTGCCTCCAACTACCTTATGAATACATCTTTGAGAAAGTGGAGCTGCCCACTCCCCGGGGGTGAACAGTGGAACACTGAGGGAGGTAAAGTGCAACAAGGGAAATTCCAGTTACATGCGGAAAAGAAAGTTCATCAGGAGCATGATCACATGGGAGCCCAGGTTTCCCAGAGAGATTGTGAAATCTCCATCCTTACAGATTTTTCAAAAGTCATCTGAATGTAGCCCTATGGAGCCTGATCTGTCTTTGAATTCAGATGTGTTTTGAGAAATGGTTGGACCAGGTGGCATCCTGAGTTCTCTGCCAGCCTAATTTCCTGTGCAATTCTATGATCAAACCAGTAAAGGGGATCAACCTTTCAATGCTTACCCCTCATAATTTATTAACTTTCCTGTACAAAATTTGGATTAGAGCATTGTTGCTGCCACAAATGAAGACAAAAGATACATAATATATCCATAATTGTTAAACTAATTTACTTTCTGTGTAAGAAAATAGGAAAACTAAAGATTCAGCTACATAAATAGCACAGAATCCCTCAAATTTTAAAGTATATGTAGGTAATGGCACAAATTTACATAACATTTAATCTAAGTTGATATCAAATATAAGAAAGACATGTATTTTGGGTGGTCCAGATTCAAAAGATGTATCTTTTGAAAACATTCTTCAGCTGTCTCAATTGGATGCTTTTAAATCCCTGTAATGCCACAGAAATATCACTGTATTCTGAAACCATTTTTCAAACATTTCCTGTCAGAACACAGGGATATAACTCAGACTTGAAAATACCTTCTAACCTTAAATAGCAGTAACTCCAATATTGCTAACAGCATTATCATTCATGTTGGTGCTTTTTAACCAAAATATCCAGTGTAGCGTATTTATAGTGTATCTACTAAAATCCTAAATCTTTCAGGAAAATTTTCTTAACTGCCAGTTCTATGTAGTCATGATAAATAACTGCCTGCCATAGGAATGGATTCTGGAAGAGGAGATCATTTGCTTTTGACCCTTTCCAGTTGCCTGACCTTTTGGAAGGGTGGAGCCAAGGTGTCGTTACTCTCTTTTTATTTCCTTCCCACCTGAGATGAAAGGAATGAACATGCACTGAACCTACCTGTGTGTAATGCTAGGAAACTGGCACTGGGGAAGAAGCAAAACTGAAATCCAGTTAGGCCTGTCGTGGTCTTACACATCAGCATGTATCTGAGCCATGAAACAGTACTGGGCAGAGCCACCACTGTGTCACCAGCTGTCACAAGAAATTAAAGAGAACCTATTCTTTGGAAGTCGAAAGACTTCAGTACCAGTAATGTATAGAGTACGGTGCTCTCACAGTTAATTAGCAACCATCACAGTGGCAGCTCTGACAACTGAAAAATGGGCACGATAATAATGAGATTTTCATAAATTTGTGCTGTTTCCTGGTAACACAAAGACCATTATCTGGGAGTGGAACATAAGTTTTTTTGTGTACTTAGTCAGGAGTGCATTTAAACACCTGTTGATGAGTATATACTTGCTCACTTGTTTTATCTCACTTTTCTGGCCAGAGTTTATAATTCCCACTGGGATTTTTTTTCCCCCTCTTATTAGTTTTATAATCCAGCGGAGAATGATGTGAGATAAGCACTTGTGATGTCTGTTTCACAGCAGACAACGGAACTGTCCTAGATATAATGGTTCAGATCTAGTTTTATCGAAAACACTCCCAGCACTATCTCCTGGTACTTCCCCTCTGTTATATGGATGTGCAGGTGCTCAGGCAGGGTTGGTGCACTTGCATCTAAGGCTCTGTAGATGCAAGTGCACCATAGTAGGTTTTTAGCTGAAAATAACTTTGAGAAATAGCCTTGTGGTTTTTCTCAACTGCAAGGCCTGTGAAGTATTTGTGCAGGGAGCATGAGCCTTATCAATAGTGCTGACTCTACTGCCGTTTATCAGTATTGCGCATGTAGGTTAAAACTGGTGTCCGTGAGTGAACGAACTCGAGCCTGAAACCAGTGACTGCCTGTACCTCCTGTTTACCCCAGTCCTTATCAGAGAAGTTATAAAGAAGCTGTTCTACCTGAACTTATTTGGATTATAAAGAAGCAGCAAGAAATACCACTTAGCTTTAATTGCTAAGATGCCAGATACCTGGACTTTGCACATAACAAATCTCTGTTGGCTGCAACCTTTGCACAGCACAATAAATATGTCTGCTGCGTGGCACTGAGCTCATGGAGCTAGTAACAGAAAAACAAAGAAATTACTTGAAGTTAGTCATGTAAAATTACTCTGAATTTCAGAAGGAAACACTGCTCTACAGCAAATATATGCTCTAATGTGTTGAATAAAGAAATTTATTTCTTTAAAAAGGAAAACAGTCTTTGTCTTTCAGTACTGTTAATTTACAGCAGCTTTATAGCACTTCAAATTTTACTCAGACATGAAAGTCAGATATAAATTTTAAAAAGTATCTTTTGGCTAGAAAAAAAATTTAATACGTGCCAACTGTAATGCCAGATGCACACTGATACACTTTTTGGAAAACTAAAACCAGATAAGTAATTCAAATTGAATTATATTTGTTTTCACCTGAACTTTTTTAATTTTTTTTTTCTGGGAAGAGCAAAGAAAATTCATGTGATATTTCATTAAATGTCACCTTTGCATTTTTCAATCAAGTAAACAGACCTATTATTACAGTTTTAATAGTTGGAATTTTAAAGAGAATTGCTCCTGGAAGAGAGTTCCTTAAGGCATCCAGGCAGCGTAGTACAAGTGACATATATGGGATTGCTTGAAGTAGCAGCATAAATGGAAAACATAAACTGGTATTTCCATTAGGTGCCTTTATGTATCACAAGATTCTTAAATGCTTCTGTAAACTGGCTGTAGCCATTATTCTCGTTTCTTTGGGTTTAATTGTTTTAGATTAGAAAAAAAAATGCAAGCTGTTAGCAAATCACTCTTCTTTAAAAAAAAAAAAATCCAGGTGTAAATTTCATTGTTAAATTTCAGTGTTCAAACTTATCTGGTTATTTTTAACATTCGTGTTTTACAGGGAGATCATGTAGAATACTGTTCGTGGAAGTGCATTGGATTAGCCCAAAGCCTGAATTTCATCAATTTGCTTTCAAAGGGCAAGGAAAGAAAACACCTTTGGGTACACGATATTGAATGCAGTTAGGATTTTAAGCAACTGAGCTCGTTAGAGTTGTTTATATAAATCTTATCTGGGCACCTACGGTTTTGTGAGTGCTTGTTATTTTAGTGAAAACTTAATTTGGTGCCAAAATGTTTTATGTTCCCTGAAGCATCAGTGTCTTGGCTCCTCAGTGCTGCTGTCTCCCTTCAGGCTGTTTATGATTTACAAACAAGGCATTTCAACCTCAGCTCCTCTGGGAGGTCAGTTCAGCCAGTGGTCTCCCAGCACCTTTAACACACATGGACAGCATTTATTTCAGCACAAAGTACAGCGGTCACAGACAGTTTCATCCAAGAGTACAGCTGGAGGAAGCATCAGACTTGTGTATAACAGTCTAGGGAGTTAAACCAACTGTCCAGGAAATGGAAGTTAGGATTTCCAGACTCTCCTCAGTCCATACATGTTCTATCTGTCTTTGCTCAGCTTCCAGGTGACTGCTCAGCCCCTTAGCTGATAGGCAACAATGTAATGCAAACCAGTCCCCACTCCTCTTACTCAGTAATTTAGAAAATTAATTTGAAGAACATTTTATTTTTACTTTTATTCAGATATTAGGTCTGTGTAGCATAGCCCAGCATTGCATGCTGTGTCAAAATTCCTACCTAGATAAGGAGCCCTGGGCAAGCAAAGACTACAAGGCTAAGCTTTGTTTCTTACAAAGGTAGTATTGACAAAAGAAGGCTAACACCATCTTTTCAATTTCTAGGGAGATGGCAATAATAGTGATAATATATTGATTCCTTGAATTACCCTTAGCTTAAAATATCACTTTCTGAGAAATGACGGTTAATCCTATTTGTTCTTTAGTGGAAGAGACACTGTAGCCCTTTTACTTTCCTAAGTATACAAAATAAAAGCAAAGAAATTAAAAAGTGACCAAAAGAAATAGGAAAAAAAAAAAAGAAAAAACAAAATCGCCATACCATGAATAGCTAAACATCCCCAGTGACAGCTGGCAGTGTTTCAGGGGTAAGGGGAGACACAAAACATTCCTTTTGGCTATTATTCTGGCTATCTCTATTATGAAGAAGAGACAGGGACATGAGAAGTGGGTTGTGATGCAGGTAGGTACTCTAAAAAGGAGTAAATCACTTCAGATGATTTGAAGATGCAACTACATTCACTTCTTAATCTCGAGCAGCACATGCTCCTAAAGAAAACCTCCCCTTTATTCTGCTTTGTTTCATATCACAGAGCTGTATTGGAGTGCACAAACTGTATTCCTTTGAAATGAGATTAAAGCAGAAGTGCACCTTAAGATCTCCAGTCCTTGCATTGTCTGTGAGACCAGATCAAAACCAGTGTGAAGTCTGCAAAACGTGCCTGCTGTGACTGCTGGGCCCTCAGCATGGGCAGTTCTGCTCTGCATGTTTACTCCTTTGGATATGCAGCACTTGCAGGTGAAGGAGTAGAATGTTAAATGCCCAGGAAGTACATCTTTCTAATCTCTATAGGTGAATCTCGAAAGATTAGCCAGATCAATGCCCAAGAACAGGAGGCTCAATAAGGTCAGTGAATCTCACAGGATTTTTCCTCCTTTTGTGTTAGGCACCATATAAGCCTGCACCTCCTTATTGTCAATGTGTGGCAGAGCGAAGCTTAAGTTCCAAAAGAGTGCCATTTGTAAGATTAATATGAAATTCTTTCTTTCTTCAGCATTTGTTTTGCCTTCACATAATTTTTTTTCCTGGTAGGAATGTGTTGACCATTTGTTACTGCTTATGCAGCATTCAGGAGGAGTAGATGTAAAGTTCAGATAGGTCACAAGGAGTGTAATCAAATTGTGGTCCACTTCAGAAATCCATGACCAAACTACTGTATTTATTAAAACAAAAACACTAAATATTAGTGTTCAGCTTTTAGCTCAGATAAAGGCTCAATATATTCTGGCTTCAGAAGTTATTTCATGTCAGCTAAGCTGATCTAGCTGTTGACATGCATATGCTTAACCCTATGGAGATGTGAACTTAACCTGACACTGAGTTGCATTTGCTGCAAGCTGGGAGTGAGCACATGGAGAATTACTCTGGTAACTTGGCTTTTCAACTAAACCTTCATTCTATTCCTAGTGGATAAGCATTCAGTCATATGAAAAAAACCCTACAGCCATGTACCTTGCATATTATTTCTTTTCTTTGAGGTAAGAAGGATTTATATGCTTTATGATTCACTATAGAGCAGTGGGAATGGTTCATGACCTAAGCTATATTAAGCTGCAAACCCCAAGATTTAGAATCATGAAAACTAGTTCTGCAATTTATGTTTAACAGACAATACTTCCTTACACCTCTTTGTAGATAGAATAGTGTGGCACTCACTGGCACTCAGAGAAACAAATGGTTAATGGAGAGGATAGCAAAAGAAGCTTTGTAGAAACAGTGGTCACCAAATAAATGTTTAACTAAAATAAATTTGCCCTAGATTTCTTTGGCAAAATAACCAGGACACTGAAAAACACACAGAAGTTTTCCCAGCACTTTTCATTCCCTTTTCATGGAAAACAATAGTTTAAAATTTAAGAAAAAGAGCTCCGGTCTCAAAACACTTTGCTTTCTGTTAGTAATTGTTCATGAGAAATTATTCTTAAATCTGTAGAGGGTTTTCTAGGAAGAGTTTTCTATCTTTAGAAAGTATTTAAGACCTCACAAAAAACATGGTGAATCTCAGTTTAAAAGATACGAGTTCATTGTTTTGCTTTGGGTTTTAGGGTGGGGGTTTTCTGGTTTGGTTTGGTTTTGTGTTTTTGCTTCTATGATGCATCTTTAACTATAAATATCTATGGCTTCTGCATAGTGTTGTAAGGGAGCAGAAATGTAAACCCTCCACTGGGAGGGTTCATGGCAGCATGGCACGTAACTGCTTTTAGCCAGAGGATTCTAGGAGAGTTGTAATCTCAATAGACCCTGACTGTAATTTTTGGACCAAAAACTTTATATTTCAGTAGCCATTACCTGCTGTCACCTATTTGGTTTGAGAGCCTCAATCTGAGCATGTTCTATGCCAACCCTTGTCCAAGTCAGAGATCTATGAGTGTGCTGATAATACAAAGACAGAGCAACTGAGATTTTTTGGCTTAATCTGTTCCCTTAGCAGATTTTTTTAATGGATAAGTAATGAAATCTTACAGGCCTGAAAGGTTCTTGAAGGCCCTTCCTAAGGCAAGCTCTATTGCTCTCTGTGAACAAAAACTGAAAGGATGAAATCCTGGCTCTCTTGTAGTTGATGGCAAAACTCCCATTGACTTCAATGGGGATAGGATTTCTTCCAAAGTGCACAGAGTATTCCCAAATCAAAATGTAAGCACACTGGCTTATTAATAAATGCACAATAACACAGCAAGCCAAAGGCAGTATAAATACTTACACAGAGTGTGACTCAGTTTAAATGCCAATAACAGACTTACTTTTGGAATCTGTGAAGGATCCAGATGCCACAGCTAAGATCTCTCACGTTCAAACATCTGGATTCACTGATTGCTGTTCAAAAGGAAATAATTAATAAAGAAAAAGTGGCAGAGTGGTGCTATATATCTAATGGCACAGGACTTTATAGTGATTATGAGCTATTTTCTAATGTTTAAGCAAGTGAGAGCTGGATTCTTTTTCTACAGTCCTTATTCTACCTTTTTCCAAGAGAAAGTGAAAAATAACAACTGGAGTTAACAGAGTGCAAATGAAAATGTCAGAAAGTTTTAAAATTGCAGTTTAAAAATATGAGACAATATGAGGATTTTAATATGTTTTCCATTGTATAGCTATCTCTACAAATTAGTTGGCATTTATGTTTATGTTTGAATTAGAGATGAGTATCCCACTATTGACTGCTTTCCAAAAAAAAAACCCAAATCATACATGTTCTGGGGACATCTTTCCTGTATGGAGTTAACGGGGGCTGAGTGCAGTGGTCTGTTCATTTTCTCTCTGCTTCAAAGGAACACATCTGCAAATTAACTTGATGCAAATGAGAAAATTGTCTTATACAATTGTTGAATTTGCATGTTAATTTTCAATGTCTCTTATCAAAGAGGAGTCCTGAAATCATCCTTCCTTCCTGTAAGGGCCACAGAACACATATTTTGTGCCTTAGAGAGAGAGAGAGAGAGAGAGAGAGAGGAAGAAGTCTTTTACATAAGCTGTTTTTTCTAGGTTTTTTAATCCTATCTTTGGAGGACTGGTGACCCTAACCAGGAGCTGCAGCAAGAATCTTTAACAGTGGTCTGATAAGACTGTGAAGTAATCACCTGTTGTCTAATCATTTCCACTGCCATCCTATAATGAAAGCATTTGCAAGTCAGGGAACTACTCTGTAAAACAATTTTCTTTGCACTCATTGCTACATGATTTTTGGTTTAGGAAAACTATTTTTGCCAGCTTGTACAATCATATGAGATGTACAAGACTGCACTTGAAATTCCCACGTGTTCTTGTGATGCAGCTTCAAGCAGTGCTCAAGCAGTGCTCAAGCTTCAAGTATTTTTATACTGCTGATATCAAACACGAGCAAATGCTGACTTCCTCTCATTTGTAATTAATGTTGAGTGGGGAGCATCACACATGAACTCTATAATTGTTTACAGTGAATTTTATATTTAGTTTCTTCTTTTTAAATGCCTTTGTTATGTGTTGGGTTAACAAGTTTATGCTGAGTGTCTTTACTTTGATCTTTCTTCACTTTATCCCATGTACTTTGCTCCTTGACCCCTTCCTCAGACTGAGCTCAGCTTGGCATATATCTGTGTAGCAAGGGCTGCAGAGCATGGAGGTGATCTTGAACTCAGTAATTGTGGTTCTGTTCTCAAGCAGAGCCAGCGCACGGCAGAGCTCAGAGCACCTTTGGTGCCAGTCAATCACCCAACTCTAAGGTGGGCTTTGCTGCTTTGTTGTCATGACTGATAACAATCTAAAATTGCCCCTCCCCCTATTTTACTGTTAAAAACCAGAATTGATACTTGGATTGTAGCAAGACACTAGGAAATTAAAGTCTTAGCAGATTTACTGATGCAGAAATAATTGATGCTGTGTATTTCTTTAATGTCTGTAATTGCAGAAATACATGGAGCTGAATTGAATGCAGATTCAAAGACAAAGCATTTTTGGTGACACTGCTTGCTTTCTCAGAGATATTCCATGGAAGCAGCTGCTGCTCTGGCCAAGAAGCAATTGTTCTAAGCCTGTGCCCCTCTCTAGGGTTTCACGTGAATTCCCAGTCAACATATGACACACATTTCACATGCAATGAAATGGTATGTCAGGAGTTATTACCTTTAAGCAATTTCAGATACTTGAGAAGTTTTCACTATTGTGGCTAATAACTCTGAACACTACTTTATTCCACAGTTTTTCAAATACATTAGTGAACAAAAAGCATCTCACTAGTGTCTTTTAAAATGCACCCCAAAAAGAATGAAAGGTACCACTGGACATCAATAAGTAATTTTTAAAAAGCTTTTGAGTTGTTTGTTTTTTTTTTTTAATTTTTAAAGTGCTTTTTAAAAGTTAGGCTCCCAAGTCTTTATTTAGTAGTGGAAACTGATTTTCATTCCGTCAACTTTTAAACCAGCTTTTTAAAATTTAGTGGAAACTACTTGGTTCTGAAAAAATCTCTGTGGTGCTTATTTTAATTGGTTAACTATGCACTCATATTTAATGCAGTTAGCAGCCTCATTTTAATTATTGTCATTTTTCAAAATCCTTTCCATCATTAACTTTTATAAGTTTATTTATATCTATATCAAATATATTACTTAAGAATGCCTGTGTTTTAACTATGTTCATGACATAAGGAGTTTTTCACAGTTGAATTTATTTCTTTTCTAGTGAAGTACAATATACACGTTTAGCCCCCCCACATCACCTGAATACCATTCCTTATTTGATATAAGCAGCCAGCTATATGCCAATGGAAAATAAATCTTTACAGTATTAATAGGAATTATCATGAGTAATGGCAGCATAATAGATTAATAAACACACACATATACAACCCTACAAATGTGAGAATAGTCACTAATTTCTACCAGTAAAGTGTCGACATTCATTTACAACATTTAGTGTTTTATTAAGCTCTCTGCAGGGCCATCACATTTTCCCAAATTATACCAGAAAGATAAATTAAAGTTCAGAGTTTTGTGAATTCTGCTGTCATTGAACAGTTCATTGAAATGCCTTCTATTCCTTACAATTCTTTTCTTGCCACAAAATAGTATAAATTGTCAAGTATATTCTAATGAGCAGTGATCTAGAAAGTTGTTTTTCTCAATAAAATTTCTTAATAAAAATTGCCACTGAAGGGAAAAAAATTATGAGCAGTTTGGGAGAAAAGCCAGGAAAGGGCAAAATGGGACCTGGCAAAGTGTGACTGTCAGCAGAGGTGGCTAAACCCTCCTGCTGAAGGGTGGTGGGATAATATGTGGGAATGAATCTCTTTAAATCTTGTACACCACTTGCTCCAGACCTTATTAAATAGTTCAGAGGAAATTATTTTAAACATTATTCCTCTACATTAATTAATAATATGAAATGTTTAATAAACACAGTGTCTTATCCAGGCAGAGTTTTTGGGAGCAGGCTGACTGACTTGAGTTTATCAGATAGTTTAGAAGAATAACATTGTCACATTAAACTAGATACCTCATTGAAAACTGCTGTTTTCTACCAGTTCCAGTCATTGTAGCAGAACGGGTCTGTTATAATATTGTTTTGCATTATAAAAGCATTTCTTTTTGCTGGAGGTGCAATGAAGCCAGTTTCTTTAGTCAAGGCAAAATTTGACTAAAGATTTTAAGGGAAAGAATTTCTCAGAGAAAGAAACATATCCGGTTGTAGAGCAGTTGCTCTGACAGAAGTCTCGATTTATTGCTATGATTGCATGGATTTTTTCTATGTGACTGGTAGCCCTATGTACATCATTAATTGCCAAAATTATGGAATCTATCTGCAAAGGGAGAATAACAGTTAGTCACCCCTTCCATTGATTAATGGTTTTTGGTGCATTTGAAAATCTTTCTTCTTGTCGTCTTCTGTGTTTATGCACTCCCTGACATAATCATTCGTCTAATAATGAAACATAAAAAGTGCTATGGACCTAAGTATTTCAATGTCATAAGATTTTAATACTGCTTGTTTTTCTGCATAGTTGTCAGCCATAGACAAACACAGTTTTTATTTTAGAAACATTCATGAAATCGTTGGTGTAGGTAGGTAGTAGGATTTTCTTGTCTTTTTTGTTTTTCTAAAAACCCATTAGTGTTTGAGGAAAAATACTGTCTGATGTTGCAATGAGTGGATTCACCTTTCAGGGTAATGTTTAACCTTAGGTGTAAATGTATGCAAACAAAAAGTTTTTCTGTAAGAACTCTGTAGATTTGGTCTAAGAAGCAGAGAATGTGTATTTTCATCATTCTCCTAATTATTTCTGCTTAGCTAAGTTCTGCAGCATTTCTGAAGAAAAAAAAAATGGAAAGGACTATCAAAATCCTTAGGATCATAAGACTAGCTCCTATAACAAGCAACTGTTTTATGATGCTGGTCATAAATGTATTAAACTAGGCTCTAAAAATGTTTGGGTTTGGTTCCTTAAATGCCACTATTTTTCTGCAAAGGCTCTTAGACTAATGCATAATTTCCAGTCTTCAGCCTTGATGAACCTTTGTCTGCTTTATTTTGTGCCTGTCACAACATCATCCTTAAGCTTATATGGCTCTTCTGTCTTTCTGTGGATTTGCAGGGATCAGTAATCGCCCCCTCAGACTTTCCTAGGATAGAAGTGTCAGACTGCTTTCTCTCTTCTTGAAAAAAGACTTTTTGCTTCCATATTGATTTGGATAGTCCTTCCATTCCCATCTAGTTTGAATTCGTGTTTTCTGAATATAAAGAACAAGAAGTGCTTAGAGTGTTCTACATGAAATCCCAGCAGTACCAGTGAAAATAAACAGTAATTACTGTTACATTCTAGTACGTAATAGTACCACCAGTACAATACTTTCAGTTCCTCCTATCTGTTCCTAAATGAATTAACTTTCCCTTTGTACTACAGAAACTGATGCTATTCCTAATATTCGAATTCTTAAGATAATTTAGTTCCTTCCTGGGTCACTTTCTGATCTCTTCCATGTTGACTATAGCCTAGATCAACAGCGAGATATGATAGGATTCAGTCTAATTTTTAGGTTTGCTGTTTGTGCTGGGTTGCTCCCCATCTCTGATGGCAGTGTCATTGTGAAGTACCTCTCTTTATCGCTAGAAAGCATCACAGCAATTCTGTTACTGTGTGCCCCAAGCTTTGATAGAGAATTGAGTTTGATGCCAATTTAATTTGCAGACCAAGCTGAACGGTATCTTTCTGTCAACTACTTTCTTCCTGTCCTTCCTTTGCTCTGTTTTTTTTCTTGAAGCATTCATACATTCCCTCTGGAGTTTTGACATGTCTCCCTCAACCTTCCAAGATATAAATTTTTGCTACTCCTTTTCTTAGTCATTGTTAATAATCTGTTTATTTTAATAGTATTTTCTGACATGCTGATTTGTTCAGTTAGGCTGGGAATTCTTAATTTCAATTTTTGTCCTCTTGTTTAATATGGAAATTCTGAAGTAGTATTGCTCTGAAGAAGTTACATTCTTTTTCCGTGTCCTGCAGATCAGTCTTTTAATCTGAATTTTTTTCCCCTGACAATGTTCTCTTTTCATAAATGCTTATTTTTGGCTAAACATTTCTCTGATTCCTAGGAAGTAATAATAAATAATCCACCTGTTTTCCTTCCCTTGTCAAGTCTTTATTCTCCTCCTTTGAAATTAGAAGTCTATTAAATTGCACTAGAAGAATCACTGGAAATAACACTTTCTTGACTGTTTTTCCTAAACTAAACTAAATAGACCTGCTTTAGTATGAAACCAGCAGAATCATTGCTTTCCACTTCCTTACCTAAAAATTAATAGAAAGTTTTCCAGGTTTCCTCAGATTTGTATCTCATATCCTTACTTTTGTCTAGCATTGCATACTTTTGTTCACTGCCCGCACTTTGATGACAAAATATGACGACTCTGATGGTTTACTGAATAATTCTAGGTAAGGTGCTTCCCAGGTTTTTAGATCTGACCTCTCCTGGATTTGAGAGGAATCCCAGGATTTTTCCTCCCTGCTTTTCTTTGGTCCTTAGGTCGTGGCATTCCACTGCAGTTCTCTGTATATTATCTTCGTGTCTCCTTGGACTCTACTCTCCCAGGCTACACCTACGCTAGGAAACTAAACAGAACCATGGCAATTGAGCCTTACTTTTTCTCACAGCTAAATAGCAGAGTCAATAGCAGGGTTTAGTGCCCTGGCACCATTTCAGACTTCTCTCCAGCCAGGAATCATTCCCAGTTCACATTTTGCATGTGAGTACCTCATGTCAGTGAGAGGGTTTAACTTGATGGATATGGACTGTGCTATGACCCTTCAACTCTGACCCAGAAAATTATCCTTGGCCCATTTTATGTGTGAGCCCATTTTTTAAGTATTTTTTAACAAACAAACCCTATTGTCCTCATCACCCTTTTACCCGGAAACAAGTTTAATTTATGTTCTTTGCCAGACATTTTCTGTTTGTGTCTTTCATATTCTCCACTACAGCAAATCTGTTTGTCAAAGCAGTCTTCCTGTAGCAAGGGGTGTCTGAATTTCTCTTTATGAAAGTTCCTAACTATCTGCATTTCTGGGGCATCTTTAGGAGTGTGAATATTTGAACATCACATTCACTCTCCTAAATTCTCTGTTCCATCCCTACTTGAACACCATCTTTCCACTCCTCAGACATTTTTTCCCCTTATATTCTACTTTTTCAAATACGTAGTTTTATCCAGGTAATCGTCCAAAGATAATACACATTCTAGCTTTCTGGACCTTCTCTCTCCTAACCATCATCACCTTCTCTCTGTGGACCCTAACTTTAAAGAAACAGGGGGGAAATCCCATCCAAAGTAACCTGTTTGTAGACTATTTGACTGCTGACCATTTGGTGTTTCAATCTAATCCTACTTCTGTGCTTTGGCTGGGTTGGATGTCCATCAGCAGTGATTAAAGGCTGAAAATTTCCAGCACTAATTGAGCTAAGAACTGGTAAGCCCATGTGTAACTTCACTTCAGAATAACTTTTTACCAAAGTGTAAAGCCATGGGAAAATTTCAAACACTTTCCCAACATAAATCTCAGGTAACTGAAATTCAACATTAGGCTTGATATTCATCCCATGAAACTGAATAATAAAAATGCTAACTTGAGATTCTAAGCACAACTTCCATTTCAAAGACTTGGAGATGTTTTACATTCTCATATTTACCTCCTTTAAACTCTACTATCTGTCAACAAGTAACTTCATTCTACCCTCCACATTCTCCCTTAATCTACATTCTACGCTTTTGAGTGCATTAGGAATTATTCCACTTAAGGTAGAGAAAACCAAATGTCTATCTATGTAAGCCTGTTGAAAGAAAATTCTGTGTGAGAACATACTTGAATCTTTTTAATTTATTTTCCAGCCCCACTAGAATCAGGCCTTATGAATTAGTATTTAGACTGAAAAATGGATTTTTATAGAATATAAAGTTGACTTACAGAAACAGGTACGTTCTTTCCCTAGCAAGGTCAGGTGATCAGAGAGATATGCTGGAAACTATCAGAAGGAGCTATAGAATTATTTTGCTCTGAAGGGAAATTCTTAGTTCACATGCTTCAGCATGACAATTTGGACCATTTCAAAACTGTTGTCTGTGATGTAGGTGTCTGCAGGTAAACTAAATGTGTGCATTTGTATTATACTCTGTGAAGATCTAAATATTTAATCAGATGAATGCCTAATGCTGTCTGAATTTCCTTGTGTTCCTCAAGTAATGGCAGCTATCTTATCAACAAGTGGTTCTTAGCCTTTTGATGTGGCAGCTGGAAACAAGACAAGGTCCTCTAGGATATGGAATTGCTTAAGATGTTCAAGTTTGCAAATACATAAATTGCATCCTTTCTGTATTCTTGTATTGTTGTATCTGCCTGCTTCAGTATCTTTAGGTTGTATTCAGATCACCAGCTCAGTCAAGGAAAGAAGTCTTCTTTTATGTCTTTGTAAAACACTGCTTCACAGTCCAACCAGAATAGGACTTCCAGGAGATAAGCAAAACCAGGAGGTGCATAAATCAGTAGATTTAAAACAGAGATCTAAAAAGCTACCTGTGGGTCATATTTATTCTTTGGTTTTGTTTGGTTAGATTAGGTTTTACATTCAGATATATTGCCAGCTCTCAAGTTCATTGAATGCAAGATTAACTAGGCCTGTGTATCTAGTATAATTTCATCCATGGTGGATTGTCTTGTTTGAGCATCAATTGCTAGCTGAGATGGCTGCAAATCTCCTGTAAAATCCATATATTGTTTCCAGCCACCATACAAATGTCCTTGATATCTATGGAATTAAAAATACGTTTGGCTGGCACTGTGTCAGAAATGGATTTCACACACAGGCACCCTCCAAATGTCTTCTAGTAGTGCAAGAAGAGTAGACCCTCAGTGCTTTTCATCTTCCTCTGTATTTCTGATTGGTTTGTGTGCCTTTATCTTAGCTCTTATCTCCTCTTCAAAGCACACAGTTAGAGCCTCTTCAGTCTCTCTCAGATAAGAGATGTTGTGGCTCTGACCTGTGTTTCTCGGATCCTTCTTAGCTTCCACTACATGTTCATTGAACTGGAACAGCTGGAACTGAATAATAGCTCTGTTTGCTTCTATTATTTTTATTGTTGCTTTTGAGAACATAGCATTGCTAGCATTACTACAGTAGTGATATAATATTTTAACAATGTTCTCCATTCTCTTCCTTCATTATGTTACTTCTTTGCTTTTTTGCCCACCTCTCCACATTGACCACAATCCTGAATTGCTTACAACTACATGCACGTTCTCTGCCCACCAAATCCTTACTGTTACAGTGGAATTCATCTTACCTGAATTTAATATCCCAACACTCTAGGCCTGAAGTCTACACTAGACTGGGAAACAAGGCACAAATGTTGTATCATGAGCTTTGGAAATGGGCAGAGGGATATTTCAGGAAGCCCCACAGCAAAGCACTCTGAGGTTATGCATGGTTAAATGCCACAAAAGTGGTCCTTTTAAGGAGCTGAAGTAGTGTATGATAAGAATCTGCTAGGTTGTCCTAGCAGAGGAATTCCAGAGAGGATAATGGATTACAAAGGCTTAGTGAACAGGAAAATGAGGAGATTTCAGCAGTATAGCACTAAAGCAAGACTTAGCAAAATGCTAACTACAAGGAAGAAGTAAAGATAACAATGAAATAGTGTAGAGTATGGGTGATGTGCTGAAACAGAAAATAGGAAGAAGAAATGAAAGAACAACGTTAGAAAATAAAATTATTTAGGTGCAATTCTGGCACAGAAAAATTAAACACAGATACTGGACACAAGGGGAAAGATGGTGAAAGGTCAAGGAATAGAAAGCAAAGTGTGGAGCAGTCAACAGAGAAATAGCTGCTGAGAATCTCAAATGACGACAAAGAGGCCACTTCAGAATAGAGCCAAGTCCTTGTATCAGACAGATTAACTTAACTTCATCACAGTCAACCAATTAATTCTTGCAGATAAAGTGAGTCTTAGTGTTAGATGTCTCTAAGAAACCCTTCCTTTTTCATTAAAATATGCCGTAATTGGCATCTTGATATGTTGGAAGTGTATGCCAATTCAGAATTTTCATTCTCGACAACTAAATAAATAGATAGATGTTTTATTTACCTTGATTAAGCATGTTTGCAGTGAACTTCAAAAAAAAAAAAATTAACTTCTGAAAGTTTTCTTTCTGTTACTGAATAACATCTGAACTAAATACTATTTGAACAACAGGATGTTCCCTTTTTTTTTTTCCTGAGCCCCTGCTGCTATTGAAAGATTAACCTTAACCAATTTTCACAGTTTATACCTTATCTTAGTGTTAAATGAGGTTTGGTTTCATTTGAGTGATCAGTATAATGAATCACTACATTGTTGATAGCAGAGACAATTGGATAGTCATGCACAAACATAAGATAAAATGCTCCATCTTCACTGAACTCTTTAAATAAAGGAGTTTTAGCCTAAGTGGCAACTGTCTGCAACTCATTATTGTCCAGAGAGGCATGTTTTCCATAGATGTCATGGACTGATTCTCAAACCCTTATATCCCAAAATAGAAGCTCTACACAGAAGGAATTCTATGCCCAATGTGAGACCATAACCACATAATTTGATACTTAAAATTGGAATCCTGTTACGATGTCAGTCTAGCCCCTGGGACATCATCAAATGTGTAGGCAGGGTCAGCAAAGGGTAGCATGCTTATTTCCAGCACCATTCTTTCTGACTGTGTGGTGGAGTTAAAATAGTAACAGATTTTACTAGGAAAAATGTAGTAATATTTGCATTAAACTTTAACCAAAACTTCAGATTTGGAACCCCCTTGATTTTGCCAGAAGTCTGTATTAATCAATGCATGGAAGTGTGTATCTATAGACAAGTGAGGAAATAACCATTCCACATGTAAGATGTTTACAGTAGAACTCCCATTTGCTGTGTGAAATAATAGGGACAACTTAGTATTCTGAATAAATACACCTGTCTCATGCTAATTTATATTCCATCAAGGTTATAATTCATCAAAACTGAACTTCATTTGCAAACATATAACTTTTACTAATATGGATTTTAGGAGACACATTTCCTTCTTTGGCAATACAATAACAACAAAAAAAAATGGTCTCATCCTAGGTAGAAGACTGATTTTTTTTTTTTTTTGTAAATCCAAACTGATAATATCAGAATCATAGAAACAGAGAATCAAAGAAGTAAAGTAAAATGAAATAAAAAATTCATTAAGTACAGCAAATGCTTTACTTACAAAAATACATTAAAATACATTGAAAAAGCTTTAGATTTGACAGCGTATTTTAGATGACTTGTTTCTGTGATAAAGAAGTTTGTAGTATTTTTATGCACCACAATATTGTCCCATATATTGTCCGATATAAGTAAGGATACAAGTATTTCATGTAATAATTATAATACCTTAGTATTAAAATATATTAAAAGATATTTAAAATATTAATTACATTCCTGTTAGTTGTATGTTAATCTAGGCTGGTATATTGAGTTTAGAAAGGAATTCAGACAGAGGGTAAAAAGTCCTTGCTTCTCAGATGCCTTCTAAAAATGAAGACTTTTGAATACCATCAGTAGAATTGTGCTGTTTAATCAGCAAAATACTCAGGTGTATGGGTAAGCTGAAGACATTTTGATGATACAATCCATGTTTAGAGATAAAAGGCAGGGGTTTTCCTCAAATCTCTGTGACTCTTGGCCTTTCCTAGGATTTAAAATCACAACCACAACAGTAATGTTTCCAATTTTGAAAACATTTTTACCCAGGGAAGGGAACTGAACCCACTGCTTATTAAGGTTACTTTTCCAAAGGTGACCAGAAAGTGAAAAACTTTTTGATGTCAGTAGCAATAAAATGAAGAATATGTCCCTCTTCTTTCTAACTTTTCAGAGCCTCAAGCCCAACAGGTGCAGTTCATCATCCAGTAATGAGAATTATAACCTGGTCAATATAGAGATTAAAGTTCAGTCCCCACCTGACAGCCATATCTACTGCCATCACTCTTGTGGCTTCGTGTGTTTCGTTTTCGTTTCTGGTAACGTCATGCAAAAGCACTGACTCATTGTTTTTCTGCCTTGTATAATATCTGCACCTTAGTAAAGGGAAAAATTATGTATAGATACGTCTTTCTCCTCCTCAGATGAGACACTGGGTAAACCCATTTCCTTAACTGTCATGTGTGAGTTCAGTCCACAGCACTTCCTTGTGGCCTTCAAGCATCTGATGTGTCACAGGGGACATCTTCTGCAGTATTAATTATCTAACATTAGGAGACCTGTGGTAGTGAGAGCTTCCTATGCTCTATGAGGCAAGTTAGTCTGTGGTTTTATTCTCTTATTACTAATATGAAGATGGATTTTTTTCCCCTCTCCAAGGAGAAAAGTGCCCTAAAAAGACTCAGGACTGATCTAGTAAAATTCCATATAATATTGTGTAGAAATCTGTGTTGCACAATGTCAGTCAGTTAAAACTGATGGATCAAATTGATGGATCAGCTCAGAGAGAGTGAAAGCAACCTGTCAGGCTCTTTGACTTTGAATGATTATTGAACAGCTCTCTAAAGCAGAAAGAAAAATGAACTGCTCAGAGTGGTGGAAAAAATGAGCTCCCAAAACAACTGGAAAATATTTAAACATTACTCCTCAGTGTATTTGTTAGCAGCAGAAGCCAGCAAAAAAAAAACAAAACAGCAAGGCGCTATTACTGTAAATGATAATTCTTACATTGAAAGCTTCCATTTAATTGAAGTGCAGAAGGCTCAGTATTTTACTATAGTGTGCTTCTTTGAGGAACATGGTATTCTGTAGAAAATTGACATGTGGCAGATAAATATTTGAAAAGAAATAACAATAATCATTTTTAAAAAAACCCAAAACCTAAATGAAGAAACTGCTTCTGTTTTGATGAATTCAGCCTGGAAGTCTGGAAAACAAATTGAGTCTCTGAGAAGTGGCCAGATGCAGAGATGAGGAAAAGCATCATAGAAAGCACAGTGGTGGTGTGAATTAATTTTGGGAAAGCAGTTGGAATTTTGCAGGCAGGGATGGCATCCTGGGTACATGAAAGCCTGTGGAGACAGCATGAGCTCCAGCAGTATAAAAATGATGGAGGGTTGAAACCATGGGAGAGATGAAAGAAAAGGTGCACAGAGTTTCAAGTGGGAGTTCTCCAAAACCACGGCTCACTGAACCACTTATGTCATGAATACGATATTTTGGCAAGGCAGGCAATACTGAAACATTACAACCTGGACAGAAAGAATGACAAAATGCCACTGGTTCAATGGAACTTACTAGAACAGCAGCATGTAATTTTACTACAGGAAGTCTCCAGATTGTCATTATGAGAGTAAATGGGTTGTTTCTTAGTCTTACCCTTTTTGCAGATGCACTGAACATCTGTACCAGAAACAGTATTATTAATACTAAAAGAGACAATACATGATCAGTCTTCCAGTGGTGAGCTTAAAAGCAAGCATTTGAATGGAAAATATGGACAAATAAGAAAGAAACGGGGAAAAATTGCTGGTTTAGAAATGCATCAAGCACTTCATGATGTCACCTTGTTTATGAGAGAGAATAAATTAGAAGTTTGCAACGTCTAAATTCAATAGCAAAATTCAAAACTGAATTTAGAGATCTAACCTACCACAGTTTTGAAAAGCAAATTTATTTGCCTAATGACAAAACAAAATGAAGGAACTGAGGAGGTTTAATACCTTGAAAGGAGAGTATGAATAAAATGTTCGAAGGATTCAGTACGTTTTCTTGTTAGTGCTAAAAGAAGTCAGACCCTTTGCCCAAGAATATACTTAAAAGAACTAAATAAATATGTAAAAAGGAAATATTTTCCACTACCTACAAGGAGAGAAATTCTGGAGGAGATGGCTTATGCCAAATATTTTTCTACTCTTGAGGCCTCAGCAGGCTTCTGGCAGCGGTTCTTAGACAAACAGTGGGTGTATTTATGCACCTCCAACACCTCCTTTGGGAGACACAGTTTCCCCCAATTGCCACTGGGTTACAGTTAGCACCATAGGTGTTTCACCAGAAAATACAACCATTTTTCGCTGATGAGGGACATGCTAGGACCTAAACAGATGACACTGTGAACTGGGAAACACAGCAGAAGACTAAGACCAGTGTTTCCCAAATAACAGAAGTGCTGGGTGTTGACCTGAATGAGATAAAAATAAATGTGAACACCATGTAGTGGGTATATTTCTTAGAAGAGAAAAGAAGAAAGAAGGAAAAAAAAGGAGAGAAAAGAAGGAAGGAGAGAAAAAAAGAAAAAAGGAAGAGGGAGGGACAGAAGGAAAGACAAAATGATTCTTTGGAATATAAGTAGGAAGGAATATAAGTAACTTAGTACCAACCATACTGCTTCCATAAACTGTCTGTTTTGTTGTCTTGCAAAAGTCAATGAATGAAAATGAGATCCAAAACTTAATAAGGTGTTTCACTGAGTTAATTAAAGAAGGTCATCCTAAGACTATGCAACAACCTCTCTTAACAGTTCTGTCAAAACATCTGACCAGTCTCCAGTGAGAAAAAGAAACTCTCAGTATCACCAAGCAAATGAAAAGATTACATTCTATATTATATCATGTCATGTATATAGTAAATATGCATGCATAATGTATACAAAATATATATATATATACACACACACTATAGAATATATAATTAAATGTTAATGGAATTTCTCTAATTGTATTAGTATTAAGAAAACTATTGTTGCCATTGCCAAAACAGGCATGACAAAAGTAGATCCTCACTGGAAGACACATGTGTAGGAATGAGGGAATTCAGATTCTGATGAGTGATTTGACGCAGATTTCTCTGTGCAGTTGCAGAAAAAGTTGAAGACAACGTTTCATAAAATAAATTGTTCTTTTTAGAAACAAATCTAGACTCTGAATGTCAGGAGAACTACCACTAAGTTTTTTCAAGAAATAAAGTGCTAATGCACAATGTGGATTAGTAACAAAATTTAAACCCAAATCAGTTTAATAGGCTCAGTTAAAGTTTGAGTGTTAGATGGGCTTTTTGTTTAATTGTATACATTAAATAATTCCACAATTTCTAAGGCTTCCACAGCACGTCGGAGATTTTGCACATCCATAATATACACACACAAATTACCTCTCTGTATAAAATTAATTCAGCATATCGGAAGTATTGTCCAACTTCCTACATTTCATAGGACCATCGATTCAGTCCATTCACAGGATGCCTGATGAATGCACAAAGCGATGGGCTTTGTGGCACTGCACCAGCTACTAAGAAGAAAATTAACTGTATCCCAGCCAAAACCAGGACACTGGGTAACACAGCAGTATAAACTTGTCACAGTAGGTTGGTGCATTCGTTACCTGCATGCTTATGGCCTGAGTCATAACTTTTGTAATCTTTTTATAGCCATGCAACATGATATTAATACAGTCAGGTTCAACTTCAGCCTGAATAATCACCTGAAGGCAGTGAGGAGACACAGGCAAAATAGGGAAATAGCTACCTCTGAATGCTGGGCACTCCAGAGCTCTATTTATCTGCAGTGCTACAGTGAACAAATAGATTTTAGGAAATAATCAAAACCTTTATGTTTGAATCAAATGCTATGAACAAAATGCTATCTTTGTGCAGTCTCTTTGGTACAATCATACTATAAGGTAATTTTTACATATCACAGCACATATTGGGGCAGCTGTGGACACAAAAGTAAACAAAAAAGTGTTGCTTTTTGGAAGTGAAAAATAAAAATCTGTTATTGATTTATTGTATCTGTGATTGGTATAAGCCAAGAACAGAAATCAAAATGGTAAAATCAAAGAAATGTTTTCCTTCTGGTGCCTCCAACACTGATAAATCCACAAAAGGAATTTCTGCAAGAAATGTCTATGAAATGGCATACTTTTGTTAATGTCATCAGACAAAATCCTGATTACAAGACAGATGCCTCCCTTATTGGAAAATGCACGCCATCATACCTCAATGGTTACCATTTGGCTGAGCTCCATTTGATGTTAGGAGTTACATGATCTCAGTGCACCCTGGGAAAAGTAATCCAGCTATTAAGTCCAAGAGAGAAAGGGTAGGAAGAAATATGAGACTTCAAAGATAACTACCATGATGTATGGTAAAATAGTAACATTGCAGGGTTATAGAAGTTACTGCTTAGCTAAGCCAAAATTTGATTTTTGATTCAACAAGCTAAGGAAAAATATTTAAATATGTGAATGTCAAAACATTTCCATTTGATCAGATATGTGAAAATTAAATTTACTGAACAAAATGTTCTTAAATATTTCCATAGTCAATTTTTTCACTGCAGTTAGCTTTGATAAATATGAATAGAGAAAGAATTCAAACTACTAGAATTTCTCATGACATAAACCCTGTCTTTTTTGCCAACATACATAACATATAACCCTTAAAAGGGGGTTTTGTTTGCATTTTGATCAAGTTTATCTTCTTGATAGGTTTGTCTTCTTCATTCAGATAAAATTTATCATCTAGTTTTCATGTTTTTGCCATTATTAGCAAACAAAAAATTGAATCTGAAAATAGGGAAACAAAAGAATTATACAGAGCTTACTTTCAACATAGCCACGACCTGATTTACCTGAATATTGCAAGTCAAAGTAAAATATTTTTAAAAAGGCATATGACAAATTTTGTTCCAAAGGAAAAAAAAAACCTTTCAATCTCCTGTCAGTAGTTGCATCATATTCTCATTTTCTCAAGTACTTATATTCTTAAGCATCTCAACATCTATACTAAAGTATGATGCAGTGATGGTTTCTTCCATCTCTAACTTATGCATTGTAATAATTCTTATGTAGATGTGGTACATTTATTTGAATACATTGTTAGAGTCTGTAGTTGGGGGATTTTGCCCTTAAAACTCTGCTTAAGGAGAAGACCAGTGAATTGGAAGAGTGACTTATCTCCAGCTCAGTCTTCTGCCTTCAGATAAGCCTAGGGGCAGCATGCCAGTGTTTGAGGGACTGTGTCCTACCACAGCCCTTTGATCTGCCGTCTCGGTGGAGGCAGGGCATGGAGATCCGCTTTTGTGGCAGCAAAGACACAACAGTTGTTGATATGTTAGAAACAGTTGGATGCACCTGAGAATGATCACACAGGAATTAGAGCTTGTGCCCTCAAAAGGTGGAAGGACCAGAAGCACAACTCAAGTGCATCTCCACTGGTGCACACAGCATGGATAACAACCAGGAGAAGCTGGGAGCCGTTGTGCAGCAGGGAATCTGTGATGCAGTGGCCGTCGTGGGAACATGGTGGGATGACTTGAGTTACTGGACCGCCATAGTGGAGGGCTCTAAACTCTTCAGAAGGGGCAGGCAAAAGAAGTAGAGGAATTTGGATAGCACTGTGTTTTAGGAGTGTTTGGATTCATCGTGAAATCAAGGAGTTCACAAAATGATAGTTTTTGATTCTCAGAGGAAGAAGGATGGGAGCTAGCAGGAATGCTCACTGGGCCACTGTCAATCATTTATGAGCAGTCCTGGCTAACTGGAGAATCCTCAGTTTACTGGAGGTTAGCTCAATGATCTTAGAGGGTTTTTCCGATCTTAATGTTTCTGTGACTATCAGTACCCAAAGCAGGGCATGGTGTGGAGCGCAGTGGGGATCTGGGACTCTCACCTTTGGACCTTTGGCAATTTGCTCTGAGCTTTCTAAACTGTTTGACTCAGCTGCTTGCTACAGACTATATAAATGGAGGTCCAAGTCAGAAGGCTCACTCTCCCTCTGAGGCAGCAGGGAAGACTTAAAGAGGGAGGAAAAAAGAGGGAAAGAAAGAGCAGCAAGAGGGACCGGGCTCACCATGGGCCCTGTGCAGCTCTTGCTGCTCTCCCTGCTGCTCAGCAGTGGTGTTCTCACACGTAAGTACTCTCTTTTATGTCAGTGCTCTTTGCTGCTTTATTTATGAGCCCATTAAAACAAAAATATTGAAAAAAATCAGAAGGACAATGGCTTATAGACTTAGAAAGGTTCCGTGTGGCAAAGATATAATCTCTTCCCATTATAGGAATGGGCAGTCAAAGGAGGATCCCGATGTAGAAAAGTCATGGATGTTGCCTGGTGGCTTTTGAACAGATTTAATTTATTTTGCAACTTGTAAAGCATCCACTGTTTTGCTGTAGCATTGTCCTTTTAAACACTCATGGAGCTACTGTAGCTTGGGGATACCATGCAGACTTAGCCCTGTTACCAACCTATTTTGCAGCAAATGTGACAAGAGGGAACAGTGAAGCAAATTGTATTTGGCAGGCTGTTTGAAATACAATTTTGTATTGAAGGGACACACTCATCAGTAAAAGGAGTAGGCCAGTAGAGGGTTTTTTTCCTAAGATCAGAAAAGACAACTGAGATCAATATGATGCTATGGATTGTGAGCTATCCTTGCTTCCCAATCAGTAGCTTTTTAGAATATAGCTCAGTAGTGTTAACTAAAGCTTCAGGGAGCTTAAGGAGTGAGTCTAGAGCTAATTATGCCGGTCTGGTTTTATATGGAGATCTAACTCATCATAAATACATCTTTGTTAAACTAATATTCTGCTGCTGACTGACGTTACACAAATTTATTGCTATATAATAAACCTTGTTTCTAATGGTTATTAATAATATTATTAATTGTGTTTTAATAGCAATAGTAGTATTTCTGATGCTATTGTTGTTTCTGTAACTCATGTTACAGTCTATTTCTATAGAGTGGTCTACTTAGAATTTCCAGAATGAAAACTTGGAATGTGTTCAGAGAACATTGTGAAAGTGCTGGTCTTCATGTGTGATATCCCAAAGAATAACATAGCATCCAATAAATGCAAAAAAAAAAAAAACTAGATTATGTTTAATTTAATTTTATTATATTTTATTTTATTTGAATAGAGTCATATGGAACATATCTAAGACTGATTGGAGCAAATGATTCTTCTTAACTTGAATAGGCTTCCAACCAGCATTCTTTTCCTCCAAAGAATGAGCTCTCAATATTCAGAAAAAATTTATTGGCAGAGAATTTTAGTATTAACCTTCAAAGCTGTCCTTTTTTAAATATACAAAAACCAAAGTATGGCCATTTATCCATTTTGCAGTGTTTTTGTGTGGTCAAATAGACTAAAATTTAAAAGTAAAATGTGTTATATGGTACATATCATCTGTCTACCTCTACATTTTGTGCCCATCATTTAAAAACTATTTTACATAATATAGGGCTTTTAAAAATACTGATCCTTCTCAGCTTAAATCAAATTAATTTAATTCAGTGATTAAAGCTCCTGTTCTGAGGTTTTAGTTCTATATCAAGGCAACTGCTTGTACCTCCCTTTAGATTTGGCTCTGTACTATCAATGTTAATGGTAGCTTTATTATTTACATCTACGGCCAAACTACATCAGAAGTTTGTATGAATTAAAAAGGTCTTACAACCACAATGTAGTATTTACATTTATATATTCATAGCCCTTATTTTACAAACTTTTTTGTAAACTGCTTTTCCAGCTTTTAATGTTTGTTTGTTTGGGTTTTTTTCAGAAGAAGAATCACCTGAAAGTGGAAATCCAGGATGTTCAAGTAAGTAATTTCTTGCATTTCCTTTTGTTATCTTATGTCACTATTTTAATGAATACATCTTTCAAAGCCTGACTTTTCTTCTGAAATGACTTAAATGAAAGTGATAGTAATATTCTAAAGTCCTTGTCATTTATTTTAAGTATTCGATTATCCGTTAGGCTTGGTTCAAATAATTTTAAGACTTTTCTAAGGTTTGGCAAGCTGGAGTTGAGTTTCTTCTCATTAAGAAACTACTTTCCATTGGATTTGTGGGTTTTGGTTTTATTTATTTATTTATTAATTAATTATCAGATGCAAATTTCTTAATCTTAGAAATCCCTGGTTATCAGATGTGAAGCTTTAACCGTGAGGTTATGTACACTGCACTCCAGTGTGGACTGAATCTCAATGTTTTATTTACTCTTCACAGCTGCTGCTAAGCCCACAGAATTGCACTTAGATATCGAACTAAATACCTGTAGAATAAATCATCAACTCTGTCAGCAAGGACAGCAATTTTTTTAAAATGAGCCAAGAGTCAGGAAATGCTGACTTTATGCACTATCTTTGTAATGAACTCTGACTGGCCCTGACTGCTCGGTTAGATACATAATGTTCCACCACAGGGTCAAAGTACTGAATATGTTGGTTTGTTCTTTGCCTTCAGGGTTTTTTTTCCTTTGTTGGGTACTTTAGCACCATCTCCAGGCAATTTGGTTTACTTCAGATGCCTGAACCACCCCAAAGACTGCTGGACTTCATTGCCAATTTCGTGTTTATTTTTTGATACAATAAATTATTTGTTATTTGTATATCTAAGCTTATCATTTCTCTATTCTTTTTTCATTGACTTCTGTTTAAAAGCAGGGTATGAAGCAATAATTTTCACTTTAGTAATGTAGATACTGGTGTTGCAAATTTTTCCAAGTACAGTCAGGATAGCCAAAAGTGACAAGGTTAGTGATGAATCTTTTAATAGCAGCTCATTTTAAGGATAAATAGATAATTTAATTGTTTTCAAATGTTTGTAAGGTGTTGATTACTGTATGACAGCTAGTATTTATTACAGTCATTCTGCTTAGCTATTACATGAAAATAATCTCAGCCAAAACATTATTAAAGTATGTAAAGCTTATAATCATGCAGTGAGGAAATATGAGATTTATAGTACTATTCTGTTGTCCTCCCTGTGTATAAAATGGTGTGACGTAAAGGGCAAGGTAACATTGCCACTGGCCACTGACATGACAGATTTTATAAAAGAAGAGTAAGCCACATTCATGCAGGCATAGGCAGGCAAAGTCATGCGGATTTGATGGTGGACATTTGGGTTTACGGCAGGATTACCTATCTTTGGTTTTTCTAAAAAGTTATATCCATACTCTAGTATGGTCAGGCAGTCACAAATAACCACAGAGGGGCAATTTAGGAAATTACTTTTCATTCAGGATCACAACAGAATCACAGTTCCAGTAAGTTTCTCAGTCTAAACCAAAGGAACAGTAATTTTTACTTCTGATTGATCTAGACTGCTCCAACACAGACACTTCAAGTGCCTGATCATCATCTTTAGCTTAAAACATTGCCCACAGTTTTAGTGGGAGTGAATTGTGATTGAGGATATTGTTTGGCTTATGTTACTCATTCCAGACACCAAAAGAGTATCTTATATCCCCCTATTTGACACGGACTATTTTTTTTCTTTGTATTTGTATTACCACGTTCATTCCTGCTTGCAGGGTTTAAAGTTAAAGATGATTGGCTCTGAGGACGACAGGGAGAGGTTAAATACAGGTTAAATTCATTCTTTTGAGGAATTCATTCTTTTGAGGAAGCCTATTAGGTTTTGAGGCTTCCTTTGATAGAAAGAGAAACACCTCTGGAAATATTCCCCCCTGCCGTAGTCTTAGGCATAATTTAGTGCTTTTCCCTTGTTCTGGATGCTCTTCCATTAAAAATAGTCTACCCTAGAAAAATTTTCTGATCTAAGAAGTGAATTACAGTAAATCATATTTCTGAGAGTCTGGGGCAGAAAGATCCTCCATAAATTCAGGTGAAATGGTATTGAGGAATGGTAGTTTTGATGTTCTCTCTCTTTCTGTGTTTTTTTGCTTTCAGTCTCAGTCATGTAGACTGGTAAAGCAGCTCCTTGTATTTGCATTATGATGGAGAAATCTGAGCTAAAGGAATCTTTTTATTACCAACTTGAAAATTACAATTTGATTGGCTCAATTTAGAAGCCATAGGGTAATTTTTAAAACAGTTTCACACTTTAAGTTTTCTCGTTTTTCTCATTTGCATTTTGGGCATGATTTGAAGGATCAGGTGGGGTCACGCTGTCAGATCCCATCCAGGCAGTGGACCCCAAAAATTATGCTGCCCTCACAAGTTTTGTCTTAAGCTTCAGAAAGTATCCAGCTGACATGACGGCATCACTTGTCTGTCTGAAAGATATTCTGTAAAAGGAAATAGTGGGGTCATGGGTCTGCATGCTTCCTCTTTCTGGCATTCATTTTAGTTACACAGCACTAAGCATGTACTGTAAGGATTACACGTGTATATCCTATAGGTCATAAAACCACTCTCATTTTCCCAATTGCAGAGGATGCAACCAGGTTTAAACCTCTCAGAAAATATGTTTACTCATATGAAGCAGAGACATCAAGTGGGATCACAGGAACATCAGATTCTCGGAGTGGTTCAAAGATCACTTGCAAGGTAGGCAAAGAGGAGTAAATACACCCAGTTGGGGATTGTGTACTTAAAAACATGGTGGCTGGCAGCTGGGGAGCATCCTTCAATGTTTTTCCAAACAAGATCATCCTTTTGAATCATGAAGACTAAGCCCTCTCTGTCCTACAAAGGGGCACTGAGGATGGCAGAAGTCCTTCATACCTCTGTGCCAGTGCATTTCAACCCAATCTGGCTGTACTTTTACATTAGAAGGGGGCAAGACCTGGTACTTCAGTTTTCCTTCACTCCCAGGCTCAGTCTACCAATGTCTATTAAACAGTTCTAGAAGTTCAGTTAAAATGAGTCATTGATGCCATGAAGACAATGAGAGCCTGCTGATGGTATCTCAAGACAATACCAGGGCTGTAGGAGTAAAAGGTCCCGTAGGCCATTTAACTACCCAACATCACCTTATCTTGCCCAAAACTTTCTCATCATGGTGTTGATTTTGAGGGTTTTTTTTCCTGAAATGGAGTAACTGGGAAATTTTTTTTTTTATTTAGCACATACTGTTCTGATAGAGTCTAAACATTGATCAGTGTAATGACTCAAGTTTTCATACAGTTCTAATACTAGAAGTTCTCAGAAACTAAGTTGCTCATTTACCATGTTGCTCCATGCCATCAGCCAAGCAAATACTTGCCCTCGTATCTTCTTTGTGGAGTTACCTTAAACTATTTAGAGCACTTTGGAGTCTTTCCCGACAGCTGGTAGCAGGGTGAACCTGACACTTTACAAAACCCAAGGAATTTTCAAAGTAGTGACTGGGTGATCCTGGAAATGTGGTAATGCAAAAAAAGAAAAATATATAACACTTGTATTTTCAGGTTGAACTGGAGGTACCCCAGCTATGCCGCTTCATCCTGAGGACAATGCATTGCTCCCTGAGGGAGACATTTAGTGTTGACACCGAGGGAAAGGCTGTTCTGAAAAAGTCCAAGAACTCTGAGGAGTTTGCAAATGCCATGTCCAAGTAAGCAATATCAATTGTCATCAATACTTGTGACCTTAACGTGGAACAGGCTGCTATGTCAACAGTGCACCTTGATTATGTTTTCCTAGGGATGGAACACATTTCATGATAACATGGTAGATTTATAAGCTGGTTCCACAACAAAACTCTCCCTGACACACTTTAGGGTTAACATAGTTCCCAACTGCCAGTAGGGAAGGGTTTTTAACATACATTTACATACATTTTTTACATACATTTTCACCTAGAATGATTTCTTCCTTTCTGTCATCTACATCAGGATGTTGTTGGGTCATGCCTCAAAAGATTGTTACAAGTGTAATTACTGTTCCTTCTTGTAAGCACTTTCTCAAATGGCTGCATGCAGCCAGTTTAAGATAGTTTTCCTTTGCTAACAGACTGTGCAATAGAAAGGCATTTGAGACTGAAGCCCAGATTTCCATTCCCAATCTCTAATGGCCTATGTAGCTAATCTTTTCCTTACTTATCTGCTTTTGTAACTAATTTCTTCTACTCCCTCGACCCAGCTAGTCTCTAGCGCTTGTCAGTGCATATTTTAGTCATGCACCTTCATGCTTCTTTCAGTGCCTCAGTAGTCATCTTGTCTCCCAAGCCGCAGATCTCAAACCACCTTGAGAGTGTTAAAATGTTTTACAGAAAACAATTAAATTTTTATTTAAAAACTCCAACTAGCAGAGAATCCTTCCCATCATTTTGCAGTCCGTTGCAGTAGTTAATAATTACCTCATTCAAAAAAATTACTTACCTCCTCTCTGAATTTATGCAATTCCAACTTTCAGCCATTGCTCTTGGTATTTGCTTGCCCTTAGATGACGTAATCTGGTGAAATCAAAATGCCCTTGGTTAGAGTTTTGCTGTGTTAATAGCAATGCTTTCTGTTAGTAACAGCAGTGAAAAGTAAATAATGACAGACCAAGATAAACATGATGTTTTTTCTATAGCCCAGCAGGTTATTGATAACATATTTTTCACTGTGTGGCTTTAACATGATTTCATACTGATGTTGTTTTTCTGGGGGGCAGGAATGAGCTAAAATTCAGCATTCAGGATGGAACAAAAGTCAAGCTGTATCCAGAGAAGGATGAGCCTCTGAATGTACTGAATCTCAAGAGAGGTATCATCTCAGCTCTCCTTGTGCCAACAGAAACAGTGGAAAACATAAAAACAATTCCAATGGTAGGTCTTTTGAAAGCATTCACTTTATTGTGTTAACCAATGGAAAAAAGCTCACCTAGATAGACTTACTCCTGAGCATCATTTTCAAAAGGCCTGGATGTTCAGATCAGAAAGGATGCCTTTCAACTAGGTCAGAAAATGTCTGACAACGTGAGCAGAGACACTGACTTCTTTCTTCTTTCCAGGATACTGTATATGGAAAGTGTGACAGTGAAGTTGAATTCAAATCCAGAAAAGGAAATGTTGCAGAAGATATTTCAATTACCAGGTACCTGAAAGGCTGTGACAACTTCAGTCCCATCAGAGATCATGTCAGCCCTATTGCCATTGTAAAAGGACTGGTAAGTATGCCATTAAAAATTATATAATGTAACATTCACACCAGCACTTAAAATTATAAACAAATACTACCATGACTAAGTTTTATATTTATTTTCTGAAAACTTAGTTTTTCTGCACCCTTCCATTAGATCAGACTGTGGTATTGTTGGCCATCAATAGAGAAAAACAGATGCAGAGCAAGAGTGTAATTACCTTTTTCACATTCTTCTCTTTTTTAGAGGAGAGCTTTTCATAAATGGGGTTAATACTATTAATTATTTGATAACCTGTCAGAGCATAGCCAAATTTTTAGTTTTGTGGGTCAAAATTTTCAAAATTCCAATTTTATCTAAAACATATAGTCCACCAAAACTCTAAAGTGTATGTGATGTCCAGGAGGAGAGGGCTCTGGATGCCCTGAAGTAAGAGGTTTGACAAATTGTTCAGTCTACCTGTTAACCCTCAATGATCAGATGCAGTTGCTTTCATGAATATTCTCAGATTTCTTTCTAATATGATGGAATCTGTGCTATTGGGTGTTTTAACTAAAAAAACAAAAATATTATTTCATATAATGTTGAAAACACATTTTATAACTTCTACCACTTCTACAGCTTGTTGTAGAAGTCTTTAAGTGTGTCATGAGACTGAAATTAAAGAGAGCATCAATTGTTACAAGGGAACTGAACTACTCCAAAAATTACAAATTGGTTTTATGAAGGAGCCTTTGTTGTAGGCAGCAGGGGATCAGTCATGAAGTAACTACTAACCCAAACACCTCAATAAGACCTGAGGGAACATTTCAGTGGGATTTTTGCCTGAGAAGAGACTTAAGTCTAAAGATTGTTACTGGCACAATTTTGTCTTTGTGCAAGAATGATTCCAGTTATGTACCTTTGTTTCCAATATGTAACTGTTAATCTTACAGTAAAACTGTGTCAGCCTTTAAAACTATTGATTGCTTCCTATTCTACTCAGTAAGCTGACTGTCAAACTACTTATTTTACAGAACAGCCCATTATCTACCCTACTGAAGAGCACTCAGTTCTGTCATTACAATATTGATGCAAAGAAAAGGCACATAAGAGATGCTGTCTGCAGTGAAAAACACCTGTTTCTGCCTTCCTCATACAAGTAGGTTGCTCACTATTTATCATTACCCTTTATTTATAAATATCCATTTTAAAAGGTGATGTATCACATTATGCCCTGACTTCATCCCTAAACATACATCGTGGTTTTAAGAAAGCAAGAGGCGTGTCCAGACCTCTCAGAGGCACTTGGACTCAACTAAAGCTCTGAATTTTTCTTTCTTTCCTAGAAATCGCTACGGTGTAATGACAGAGGTCAACCAGACCCTGAGGCTTGAAGACACCCCAAAGATCACTAACAAATATTTTGATGGAGGTATAGCTGCAGTTTTCAATATTATAAATATGGAGATAAAATATAAATATAGGGACAAATTTTTTAAGTGCATTTTTAAATAGTCAATTAATTAAAGATGAGGGGACCAAATAAATTCAGAACTTTTGATGAAATTTTATTAATTTAGTAAGGAAAAAGTTTGAGTATAAAATGGGAAAATCTGAGAAGTTTAAAAACACCACTAATTTTAAATAACCTTCCTGTTTTCATTTTAATTTTAAAATTCTTCTTTATATTTGAAAAGGTATAATTTGCTTGAAGAGTCATTTAATTTTATTGGAAATTAGTTTAATGAACCCTTTCCAGCTACCCATAATATCTTATGCATCTTTTAGCTTCAGTGCCAATGTAAACAATCCATTATTACTATATATTTTGCTCTGAAACATACTTTTCTGACCTGCAGTTGTTAATCCCAGTCATAACATATTTTTTATAACATCTATTTATTAAAAGTTGAAAAAGCAAACTATGCTAATATAAGAGGTGTTAAAGAATAATCTTCGTGAAAATGTAAAGGAATGTATGCAAATATTCAACTTTTGGGACAATTATATTAAATTCCATGCCATTATTTTTGTAAACTGTTCAGCTGTTAAACTTCAACAGTTATCATATGAAATAATGTACAGACTTTGTATTTATTCAGAATGTATGACACAAGATAAAAATTAACATAGCTCCCTGATAAAGACGTAAAGAATGCAATTTTTTCCAATTTCTAGATGCACTGGAAGAGAAGGGACTTGCACTGGAAAGTACAGATGCCAAACTCCCCAGTCAGGGCGATGCTGTTCTGAAAACCCTTCAGGAGCTGCAGAAACTTACAGTCTCCCAGGAGAACCAGCAAAGAGCAAGACTCTTTTACAGATTTGTTTCTGGGCTGAGAAGTTTGCATAACAGCACTCTTGGCTCTCTTGTACCAAAGATGATGGAAACCTCAAGGTATGTTACAGCAGTTCACAGTGCAAGAACACCACACATCAATGCCTTGGCACAACCATGCTGTAGTTGATGATTTGCTGCAATTATTTTAAATTAGAGATGTATTAGATGTAAAGAGTGGCTTTCAGAAAGATAAGTATTATGAGAACTACACAGAGAGGAAAATAAGGGAGGGAGTGTAAAACCAATTGTGTGTGCCTGACACAATCCTTTGGATGTGTTATTATAGCCAAATATCTTTCATGCAGTTTTGCTCAAGGACAATGGCTGTAATTCCAAACTCCCAAGTGTGACTTACAGCAAAGAACATAGTTTTGAGTATGAGACTTTGGGAGACATGGAAGAGTGCTATTGTTTGATCTGACCCTGCCCTCCACTCCACACCCTTACTGTTTTGTCCAAGCTGGACTTGAGACAGTTAAATATTCTTTATGTCCTCCATCTGTAAAGGGACTAGAGACTCAGTCTGGTTCAACATAGTAGATTATGATACTTAAAATTGTGGAAAAGTCTGTTTTGAAGGAAAAAAAATATGTCCATGTAATGATGATATTGTTAATATTTACTTGTTGTTCTTATTTAATTGTGTTATTACTATAACTTGTAAAACTATGAAGCTTCTTTTTGGTAAGCAATTTCATAATTTGCTTCCAGTCACACATAAGCTTACATCATTTATATTAAAACACCTTAATAAACCTATCAAATGTTTATTTCAAACAGTCAACATGCAGCGATAACTGCAAATGGAATTAATTAATAAAAGTCATCTCTTCTCCTTTCAGCTCTGTCACCGTCCAGGCCCTGGCCCAGTGTGGGACTCCAGAGTGCTACAGTGCAATCCTTCAAATCCTGAGAACTGGAAACGTGAATCCACTCGTGGCAGACCTGGTCACATATACCCTGGGACTGTTACCTTCTCCAACTCCACAAAGAATAAGGGAAATTCTTAACATGGCCCAGTATCAGCCAAGCAGAGCGTCATTTTATGGCTTGAGTCATTCTGTTACCAAGTAAGTAATGATAGCATGCAATTGTACAAAATAACCTCAAAGAAGCATTACAGTGCTTAGAGTATACCCTAAGAGTGTTCACTTTTAGAGGATATTTTTATTTTCATGAATTTGCTCTTTAGGAATAAGATATAGACATTTCCCATTTTCCTCTTCTGTTTCTGATGTGTTTATCTATTTCTTTAGGTTCTACAATGAGAAGAAGATTGTGACAGAGGAAATAGCAGATGTTGCAGACTTCATGGTATCCCTGCTTGGCGCTGATTGTTCTGGAGAAGATGAACTCACATACCTCACACTTCGGGTATTTTTATTTCCTTCTTTCCTTATGCAGGCTATTGTTATGTTATGTTATGTTATGTTATGTTATGTTATGTTATGTTATGTTATGTTATGTTATGTTATGTTATGTTATGTTATATTATCACATATATTACTCTGCTTCTCTGGGTGGAGAAATGTTTATCATCTTTCTGTGTTTTCATCACTGACAGGCTATTGGAAACATGGGTGCAGTAATGGAGAAAGCTAAACCCAGTGTGAAATCTTCTCTGAAGACATGTATCAGAAATGAAGCTGCATCACTTTCAGTTCAAAAAGCAGCCATCCAGGCATTCAGGAAAATGACAGTTACTGAAGAGGTAAATTGGTCACAAGAACCAGAATAAACTGTTCTCAGTTCACCTTGACTCTTCACAGGAGTTATTGAATATGCAAAGCTATTACCATTATTCCAGCTCTGCTATCTCCATTTTAGCTGTCTCCACCTTTTTCAGACCCCCTTTCGTGAATTTCCATACACATATCTGAGAAGCCTCCTGCCTTAGTGAGTGTTGCTCTTTTGAGATACAATTTCTTTGTATAGATAATCTCAGTTTAAATGGGAAGTTTGGATCTGTTCCTTTTAGTGTCTTAAATGGGGTTCTGCTTATTAAAAGGTGGTGTTAACTAATGAATTACCTCAGACTTAAATGTATTTAACTAAGAAAAAAGCCATGTCAGTATTTTATGCTGGCATTTTGTTGTCATTGTTAGCAGTACTGGGTAGATGTGTGTTTACAATGCAGTGACATTACGGCATCCCTTACAGAATGGGTGTCATTATACAGAGCATTTCTGCTCAGTGTGGTGAGATAGTTTCAACATCAACAAATTTCTTCTCTAAAAAATATGCTCTTGTTTCCAGACAAGGCTTAAAAAGTCTGGGAGACTGGAAACACCTGAAATTCATATCCTCAGTTTCAGTTTAGTGAATTTAATTTTTTTAATTATTATTTAGTTTTAAACTACATTTTTAATTTTCCTGCAGCAGTAGATTTTGATCACCTTCTTTTCCTAAATTGAATGATTTTTTTTTTCACATTTTGACAGTTTGTATGCATTTATGATTCCCAACAATAGAAAATCAGAATTCTACAGTAAAAATGTAACCTGTATATATAAATAAGAAAATAAAGGGTAAAAAAAAAATTAAGGGAAAAAAAAAGAGGCATAAAATAAATAAAAAGAAGTATAAGAAAATAAAGGTTAAGAGAGACTATTTACAAGACCATTTAGTGACAGGACAAAGGGGAATGGCTTTAAACTGGAAGAGGGCAGGTTTAGATAAGGCATTAGGAAGAAATTCTTTACTGTGAGGGTGGTGAGGTGCTGGCACAGGTTGCCCGGAAAAGCTGTGGATGCCCCATCTCTGGAAGTGTTCATGGCCAGGTTAGAGGGGGCTTTGAGCAGCCTGGTTTAGTGAAAGGTGTCCTTACCCATGGCAGAGGAATTGGAACTAGATGGTCTTTAAGGTCCCTTCCAACCCAAACAATTCTGTGATCCTCTGATTCTGTGAAAATCCATTTTAATAAAGCCATTACTTCTATGATGTTTTCTAGCAAAAGAAAATTTAGCAAAATAACTTCAAAGAAGCTGTTGTGATAGGTGCAGAAATAAGACACAAAAATAGGTATGCAGTCACTAAAGACTTGGGCTCAATGATTCTTATGGGTCCCTTCCAATTCAGAATATTCTGTGATTCTGTGATTATTTCACCCTATATATTCCCAAAAGGGTTTAGCAATATTATCCATGAGACAGTTAATCCATGCAAACCTTTCTCCCTTTATATAGGACCGTTCAATTCTTCTCAAAGCATTCCAAGAACTGGATGCACCCACAGAGAAACGTCTAGCATCCTATCTCCTAGTGATGAAAAATCCTTCCCCAAGTGATCTCACAAAGATTTTGAGAGTCCTCACCAAGGAGAAGAACGAGCAAGTGAAAAGCTTTGTTGCCTCACACATTGCCAACATTCTGGACTCTGAAGAGCTGGGCATTGAAGAGTAAGTGAAATTTAGGTGTTTATTGGTCTCATTGGAAGAACAAAGTTTTGACCACAGTTGCAGTAGTAGTTATCCAGCAGTGGAGTTTTTGATTGTTTTTTCTGCTTATTTGAACAAGCACATCAGCTGAGTAAACTGACTTTGTCAGAGCAGTGCCAGATTATGGTCTTTCCCTTAAGTCTTATGTTTACTGTTAATTATGTGCAGAGAGCTATCCATTTGCAATCAGCACAACTGTATGAATGTAGAATCTTTTCATAAAAAAATCCCTTAACTAAGACTAAACGAGTGTTTGGAATATATACTAATCATATTTTAATTGCTATCCTCTTCCCTAGTCTAAAAAGCCGAGTTGAAGAAGCTCTGAAAGGAAATCAGCTTCCAACAGCCAAAGATTTCAGAAAATTCTCTCAAAATTATCAGATTTCAAAAAGAGTTTCTGTACCTGGAATTGACCCCATCTCTGCCAAAGTAGAAGGAAATGTGGTATTTGACCCAAACAGCTATATTCCTAAAGAGACCATGCTGAAAACCACCCTGCATGCCTATGGATTTGACCCAAGCGATGTCTTTGAGGTACAACAATTATCAAAAACGCTTGCTAGTATTCAGCTGCTTTCTTTCTCGTTTCTGTTTTCTTATAACAACTTTCTGTGAATAATGTACTGTTTTTACAAGCCTTGGGAGAAATCTAAAGATCATTGTGACTACAAGGGGACTTTGATTTGGTCTCAATGGACTTTAGAGCAAGCCATCCGTTATGTGATGTCACTTGCCACTGACTGGATGGACGACCCTGTTGAAGTTATTAAAGGACTCAGGGTAAAATGAACCCATCTGTAACAAATTGACTTTGTGCTAATGAGTCATTACTGGCACACTGAAGTACTCACAGTAGATTTTAAGTGAGATACAACCTATGCATAGGTTTTTTGTTGAACCTCACCCCAGAGATAAAATGTATTTAAAAGCATAGTGTTCCGTATCTTCCCTTAAGAGTCATGGGCTTCTAGGATACACTTTAAATGCATTGTTTGCTCCCCAAAAAGTCTGTTGGTTGTAAAGTTCCAAAGAAGATGTGAGAACTGTCTCAGTTATGCATTGTCCTTCCTGTTCCTTTCAGCTTGGCTTGGATGGAAAGGGGTTTGAGCCAACACTGGAAGCGTTGTTTGGAGAGAAGGGATTTTTCCCAGACACTGCAAGCAAGGCCTTGTACTGGGTTGATGGCAAGGTGCCAGAGAAGGTTTCCAAGGCACTTTTTGACTATTTTGGTTACTCACCGGATGGCAAGCAGGATCAGGTACAGCTTGAAAACATTCTCTGTGCAGCATAGCATTCCTACTTTTACACAGTAATTACAGCACTTACTGCTTTACTCAATACATTTCTTCTCCTCTCTGGTGAGATAAACAGAAATCCATAATGCTATTTAAGAACATGTTTTGTTAATTGTGTTTGGAGGGGTCTTTGTCCAGAGAGAAATCTGTAAGTGCATGTGCAGAATAGCTGACATTCACTAAGTACCTGTTCTACATATATGATCTTACATATTTCTTATAAATCTGTATTATTGCTTTCTGACTGAATTTTCAGGATATCATGAAAGGAATAATACTTAACCTTGAAAAACTGATAAAAGAATTGGGCAGCAAAGAAGCTCCTGAAGGAAGAGCGTATCTGAGAATCCTTGGAGAAGAACTTGGGTACATGAAACTCAATGATTTTAAACTGCTGGGAAGCTTGATTTTAAAGAGTGTTAAAACTCTTCAGACTGTTCCCGAAATGGTACGTTTCTGATGCACCAAAATACATTACCAATATTTTTTTCTACCAGATTTTTTTTTAATATTTAGGTTGTATTTAAATATTATGTAAAAATATTTGATACCAGCATGAAAATAAAATTATTTAAAATAAAATATCCAGGCTTAGGTTGAAGGATTCTGAGTAATCCATGAAGACTCCACAATAACCAAGTAGAGTCCTCCTGGAGGATTGGTGAGGGGAAGGAAAAAGGGAGAGTTCTGATCATATTGTATTATTGAGATATCTACTGGAGCAATGCCCAAAATCTTAGTACTGGTTCTTAAGTTATACTACTAAATTTCTAATTATGAAAATATAAGTTAATGTTAAAAATTTCATCCTTTTCATGTTAAAAAGAAAAGAAGATGTGGTACATTTTAGAAATTTTTGCTAATACTCTCCTATCATTGAACTAAAAAAATGCTTTGCCATTGACTTTGGGGAAGCCAGAATGTTACGTGGTATCTAAATAAATTCACCTTTGCATGTTTATGTTAAGGTTTAGCATGATAAAGATTTAGGTTGATACACAACCTGTGTGTATCAAGGCTGATAAAAAAATCTACTATTCATTTAAAGTCCAAATTTTGCTAAGCAGTCCTAAGTACATTTTTTGAAGCAAGGAATCTGTAGAAATAATATTCTCTACACCATATGAAATTCAATTTTGGATTCTAGAGTTGCAATCATTCAGTTTTTAAAGTAAAAAATGTGCATATTCCAAAGTGTAGATTTTTTCATGTTCATTTCTTTGTTTGATTCACAGATTGCACAAGCCATTGCAAAAGGTGTTGACAGGGATCTGTTTGTCCACTACATATTCATGGACAATGAGTTTGAGCTTCCAACTGGAGCAGGATTGCAACTGAAGTTTGCCTTGTCTGGAATAGCAACACCTGGGGCCAGAGTAGCTGCGAAGCTTCATCAAAAAAGCGTAAGTCCCAATACTTGTCTATATTTCTTCTCCTCCCAATAATCTACATTTTCATTTATGGATAAAACTGTAACACTAGAAACATTTTAAAGACTGCAAAATGTTCTTGATATGAAAAAGCCCCAACTCATTAGAGGTCTTTGGTTAATTTGTGTATGACATTTAGATTAGATTAAGAAATAATGCACATAAATTACAAATGAGACATAATAAAATTTATGAATTAAAAGTATTTCAATCACTCTTTAAAAAATAACCCTTTTAATATGTTTCTTTCTCTCTCTCTGCACTCAAATTACAACGGTAGAAAAGCTACAGTGTGTGAATTTGCTGTTCAAGCCGAAAAGTTAACAAAACATTTTGTTGTGGCCAATTCAAAGTGAAAAAAATTCATTAGCAGTTAAAAGAAATATTGAAAATTAGGTCAAGTAAAACATTTTTTCACCTGAAAGGAAACATTTTAAAACTGTAACAATGAAAAAGTGTGTGACACAAAATTAATTAGCTTCTTAAAATTTTCAAAAACTAAATATTTATCTTCCTTTTTACAGTTCTAGTAACTACCTTGCACTAATCTAGTCAATATTTCATAAAAATTTCTTAGTAGTTTCAGTTCATCTAAACTTTTAATTTTTTACCATATGCAAGTTTTAAATAAATATAAGAAATAAGTCCTCAAATTGAGTACTTGTTGCCCTTTAGTAGCCTTTAGAATCTTTTCCAAATTTGCATTTTGTCTCTTCTTTCTTGATGGCCAAAGCAATAGCTTGAAAATAAGCTGATTTGTGTTTAGAGAAATTCAAATCTTGGATCCATTTCTTTTTTGTTTGCTCACTGGTTTTGAAAATTGCTAGGTTTTTTCTTACAGTGGAAAACTGACTCTTGTCTTCAGAATTAATAATACATGCAAGTAGCTCCATGTATAAAATCTTTCTGAAGCATGAGTATTTTTACATTAAAGTGGGTAGGGATCCTTGGCATTATCATCTTGCTGAATTTGTTATATTACACTTACCACTTATGTGGGCCCTTTGATTATGTGATTTGGGAACCAGATTTTTTGAATAGCAAAATCAATTCTATAAAACTTACCTCTGTGTTATCGGGAGTGTTATGGTATTTTGTATAACCAGCAAGATATGTTGGGCAAATAAATACACCATTTTGTTTTTATTAAATAGATGCAAGCAGATCTCATTGCTAAACCTTCAGTAGCAGTTGAGTTTGTTACACACCTGGGAATAAACATGCCTGAATTTGCTGAAAGTGGTGTGGAGATGAATTCTAATATATTCCATGAATCTGGAATTGAAGCTCACGTTAGTGTAAAAGCTGGACAACTGAAATTCAGCATTCCTGCTCCGAAGATTCCAGTAAAGCTCCTCAGTATCAGGTAATGAGAACTGAATGAGAACTTTCAAGGCTGTGCTCTTCCTTCTCTTTTTGGTTTTTATTGTGGTGGAATTGAAAGGCTAGGGCAGGCATGGAGAAATTTTCAGTTCAGAAAAATCCCAGACATTGTAAAATTGGGATAATTTCTTTCGTGAGACAAGCAAATATGTCAGATAAGTAACAACTTGGATTCATGGCTTACAGATTATTTATTGCTATTTTTGAAATTATATACAAGACTGACCATTTCCATTATTTTGTTTTCTTTCACATGAAATTATTATAATAGCAATACCTATTTTAAATTGAATTTAAAGGGACTACTTACATTAATTTTAGAGAGAGCAAATGGCTCAATACACTAAATTATAATTATCAATAATAATACCTACATAGTTTAACACCAGATCGTTTAACACACTTTATTTCAGTTAGCCCCTACATTAATAAGCGAATTTTGTTCAGAAATAACCTTGTTAATAGGACAATGTCTGAGCACCTGTCCTGGGAATAAATGACTGACTTTTCTGTTCCAGCAATACGCTGCATTTGGTGTCCCCAGCCAAAACTGAAGAGATTCCAACTCTGACAGACAACCTAGCAACCTCAACTTCTTGCAAGCCTTTCATTCCTGGTCTAAATTTCTGCACCAAGTTATTGTATGCTAATTTCACTGACACAGAGGCAGTTCCATATTTTCCCTTGACAGGAGAATCCAGGTAAGTCATGTCAACTTAAACTATGTTTATTCTGTGCTAACTGCCTTCCCTCTTAGTCTCCAGTAGTCTCTCACATAAAGCTTACCTTTAAAAATCTTTCAAAATAGACTGGCAGCAGCAGCTCAGAAAGAGAGCTGGTGAGAATGATTTCTTCTGTTTGTGGTCGTGGACAAAAAAGTTATTCACAATACATTTTTTTACTCCTTCTGTAGATTTGACGTTGAATTAGTGTCCACTGGCGAAGTAAAGGAATACTCTGCAAGTGCAAACTACGAACTGCAGAGAGAGGGAAATGACCAGATAGATACGTTAAAGTTTGCTGTCCAGGCAGAAGGTAAGAGCCCGAAAAACCTATGTGGTTTTGCTCAGTTTTGAACTGTGTCATTTACCAGAAAAGAGATTTTTATTAATAAATCTTTATACTATTCTTTACAGTATTAGATAGAATACCATTTTCACACCCAAAAAGGCCAACACTTTAACTACATTTCCTTTCCTGTATGCAATCCCAGTGCAAGATTTTCATGGTGAGAGGTTGATTTTGTATTTTGCATGATTTTAATAACAGTGTGATGTTAGTGAATGGAAGCAAGGATGAGGAGATGTTCAGGGGCTCTGTATAAGCAAGAGAAAAATACTTTTCTGATGAAATATGGGATGAAAGCATACAAACCATCTGTCAGATCATTTAAATAACAAAAGTATTGATGGGTTGGTGGATCAGCCCATGGTGTGTTTAGAAGATGAAAAGAAAAAAGATGACCCAGTTGCTAATCAGACTCATCAAAAGTTGTGTTAGCTCTTTAGCTTGATAAAATTTCCAGCTGATTGTTTTCTCTTCTCCTTTAAGAAAAGTCCAAACAGATTCCATAGTTGTGAATAACCAAAGTACATTATATTTTCTAGGTGTAAACCAGCATGAGGCCACATTGACCTTCAGGTACAACAGAGGCAAAAAGATTTTGACCAGTGATGTCCAGATTCCAGATGTTGATGTTGACTTCGGTACAAACTTGAGAATTACTGATGAATCCATTTCTGGGAAGAAAGCATACACCTTTGTCTTAGACTTCAACAACAAGAAGATTCCTGAAGTTACTCTTACTGGCCAGATAAGGTAACTCAGGAACATTTAGAATTTAGCAGCTACCTTTGAATAAGATAGCTAAAGGTTTTATTGGATGTAAAAATGTGGGGAAATTTTATCTAATTTTGGAGAAATTTCATAAATACAGAGACAAACTTGCCATTGAAACCCCATTTAAAAATCTTTAGAGTATTTTATTTGCAATGCATACAATATAATGCATTGATTGATCTTCCCTACTACACACATATATATATATAATTGGTATTACAAGTTCCTTGAGGTAGTTCTTCTGTGGTTGCACACACATGACTACAGGAATGCATTGTACTACTGTTATTGTAGGTGTGATAATCCAAATATATAAACAAGGCAAGGTTTGTTCAGAAAGGTATTATCTTTTACTGAATGTGCTTGGCTCTAAAAAAGAAGTTATTACATCTCCCCATGAAGAAATCTAATGGCACTCAGTAAGAAACAAAACCAAAAATAACTGAGAGCTTCCTGTAAAAATTCCCACGCTTCACGATGAGAATATTTCCGGGAACATCTACAGGGGAGCTAACAAAAATGTTCAGCCTGCCAGGGTTTCTAAAATTGTCTGCCTCACAAGCCCATAGTGAAATGGGCTGATCACATTCTTTAATAAACCTCAATCTTCCATGGAATTCTGTGATCTTGATGGTGCCCCAGGGAGTCTTTGTCTTTGCTGTTCATGTAGAATTGCCTCTGATATCAGTGGGAGCTTTGGACAGATGTCAGGGACCTCAATTCCCTTTCATTTGCACTAACATAATATTAGAAGTTTGCTCGAGTCAACAAAGTTACAGAGATATAAAATAAATGTGAATAAAGGAAAATGAAGCCCAGTGGCATAATATATTTTGTCAAGTGTTTTGTTTCTATGTGATTCATGGCCACAGTCTACATCCTGAGTGGAGAATTCAGCTTGAGTAAGGCATTCAGAATTTGGTTCAGTTACTACTTTACCAGGACAGGTACATATTTCCATCCTTTTCACTCATATGAAAATTACACAGACTCATTACTGTAACTGCACCTACTCATTGTGTATCTACACAGTAGCATTATTATAGTCTACTACAGATTTGCCAAAGTAACTACCAGAAGCTGAAAATATTCATTGAATTAGAACAGTCTTTACAAGTTTGATTCAATCTAATTTTTTATAACACCTATTATACCTTTGCTATAGATTTAAATGCTGAAATTGCTCCTGAAAAAGTACAGTTAAACATTTTTATTCACATTTATTTTTTTCTTTCACAGATATGCTGGAGTGGAAGAGGCAATGTTGAGAGGCACCATTTCTTTTCCGCGCCTGCAAACCGAACTTAGAAGTGAAGCATTGGTTAATTACTCACCAAACAAAGCATACCTTCAGATCAGCTCAGCTGCAACAATTCATGGAAACTCAATTTCAAAAAGAGTTCTTCTCAGATATGGTAGGGGCCAAAACATGATCCACATACACAACCTATAAATTTAAGCATCTTTTTACATTAGTTTATAGTATCTCTCAAAAGAAGAATATTACTAATTTTACCCTTTTCTTTTAAATTTGTGATTTTTAGATGCTGAGAAAGTTGAGCTAGAGTGGAATTCAGGTGCCACTGCTGTTGTGAAAAAACTGTCTTCTGCCTTCCCAGTTGACTTTTCAGACTACCCAAAAACCCTAGAGAAGCATGCCAACGAACTGCTGGATCGGAAAGTGGCTCATACAGATATGACACTGCGACATATCGTGTCACAATTTATTGTGGTATGGTTTTCAACCTGCAGTAGATATTACAGCTCCACCACATAGCCCTGAGGAATTCTTGCCTCCCCCATGAAAGCCAAAATAAGAACTACTTGAAAAATCTCTCATCAGATTGAATAAGCTGTGTATTTTCAGCTTTGATAGAACCAGTCACTTTAGCAGATACCTAGAGTTCAGTATTTGGCTAGTCCAAATAACTTCCAGATAACTTCACTGAGAAGTCCTAAAACTTGTTATTTACTTTGAAAAACTTTTCTCCTCATTGCAGGCAACCAACACCTGGCTGCAAAAAACATCAAAAGATGTCCCCTATGCCCAGACTCTGCAAGACAAACTAAGTGCACTGCAGGAATTGAACATTCAGAAACTTAACTTGCCTGTTATCACCATTCCTGAAGAACTTTTCCTGAAAAGGTAGGGAGTGAAATTGGGATAGCAGTACAGGAAATTGAAAATAGATATTTGTTCATATTTTTGTGTTATTTTATTTTACTTTGGTTTTATAAAATGGCATGGAATTGCTGTAGACATCAGCATAAAATTGGAATCATAACAAAGAACTTTAAGGTCAGAGAAATGAAATTATACGGAGGAATTGATGCATGTATTTAATACAGCTTTGTCTTCATGCAGTATGTGAATAGACCCCAAAGCATTCTATTATGTTGTAAGGCATACTGAATAAAAATACAGCATTCAACAGTCTTTAAGCCACAGAACTACTGAAGCCATGTTTCTCATAGATTTGTATCCTACATCCTTGCAGACGCTTGGGCCACAGCCCTCATAGCTTTCCGTTTTCCTGTGCAGTCCTGTGGGACAGTTCTTCCCATTCCCGTACACATACTGGTTAACCTCCACCAGCAGAGCTTAATGACCTCTTCCCATGCCTGACTTTCTCAGAGGGAAGTTGTACACATATGGACTGCACTAGTTCGGTCCCATCTCTTCTACCTAATAGAGAGTTTCACAGGACTTGCATGAATGTAATTACTCTTCTGTCAAATTTCATAGAAATGAAATTCTGAAGTGAATGTAAAGGACAACAGAGGCTAGTGAAAGATTGGATTCCAAAAACAAATGGAGAATAGTCTTGAATTTTATATGTCTTCGATCTTTTTTTCCATGTATTATCTTTCATTGTGCTAGTATGATATTATATGTTAATGACAAGTATCTCTATTGCTGCCATTTTGTTCCTGAGCTAAGTAGAAGCAAGGAAGAAACTGTTTTTTCTCATAGGTTGTTATCATCTGTGCTAATAATAATAATAGTAGGATTTTTTTACTGCTCTTTTATGTTGCTTTTTAAATCTTCAGATGAAAAGGAACAAATTTCAGAAGTTTTTGCTTAATTTTCATCTTAGGATGTAGCTCTAACTGTAAAAATTGAAGATTTTGCAATATGAAAGACCAGTTAGGCAAACAAGAAAAATATCTTTGCCAGCTTATTGTTCGTTCACAAATTAAGGCCAAGTTTCCTTCTGTTTTGCCTTTTCATAATTATACTTTTTCAGCCAATGATCCATTTTCCAGTCCTAGCTCCTGGTCACATGCTTAGATTTTTATTTCCTTTTATTCAGAATGAAAAAAAGTGCTGAATGTTTGAATGAAACTTTTGAAATGCTTGTAATGAGAGAGATAGATAAATTCTTAATAATTTAGATTCTTACCATGTCGAATGTTAATATTATTTCATGCATATCTATAAGAATACATCACTTTTTAAAAAAAACATAATTGGCTTTTTCTGGTATTCAGCATCCTGCAAGTGTGCCAGTGTTTTTGGAGGATTTTTTTTTACTTGACCTGTAAGTCTCTCTGTTTATGAAATGAGAGGAAAAAACATTGAGAGAATTCCCTGATACCAAAAGTACTTTCAGTAAATTCTGATGAATGNTGGTATTCAGCATCCTGCAAGTGTGCCAGTGTTTTTGGAGGTTTTTTTTTTTACTTGACCTGTAAGTCTCTCTGTTTATGAAATGAGAGGAAAAAACATTGAGAGAATTCCCTGATACCAAAAGTACTTTCAGTAAATTCTGATGAATGAGTGCTTAAAAATGTTGATATTAATATTTGATCATTACATTTGTCTTTAAAGTCAGGACATTGCTATAAGCATGTAAGTAAGCTCAGTATCACGGACAGAGTGGGAAATCATGGAAATTCCTGTATATGCTGTATGAACTTATAGTTTCTAACATAGTTATCTTTATTTTCCAGTGAAGGCCGGGTCAGATACAACTTAAATAAAAACAGTTTTGTAATTGATCTTCCATTGCCGTTTGCGGGAAGATCATCCGATGAGATATGGATGCCGCAGACTTTTGAAACACCTCCTCTGGTAATGCAGTCCATGGGAATAAGTGTGCCATCTCAGGAATACAGAATCCCAAGATTTACTGTTCCAAAATCCTATCCTTTCCGTGTGCCTTTGCTGGGCAAGTTGGAGGTCTCTGCTAATGTGTACAGCAACTATTACAACTGGACAGCTGCATACACTGTGACTAACAGCACCACAGAGAGAGCGACCAGCGTGAAAGCTACCTATAACACAAACGCTGATTCAGTTTTTGAGCTGCTTTCCTACAGTCTGAAGGGTAAGAATGTGTGCTAGTACTGCAATGTTTGCAAACCTACTAATTATTTTATTTCCTGTGTATCAGGTACAGTACATTCATTTGCCTGTGCTCATTTAAGGACAGGTGTTGCACAATCTCAAATCACTTTCCGTTTGTTTTTAAAGATGTGTGTCTGTTTATTCAGGCACTTAAGCTGAACTCAGTTTAATTCAGTATAAAGGTAAAGGCTTTTAGAGTCCATATTTTCCTAGATATCCCTTACTGAGGAAAATGTTATTCAAAACTGAAGGCACGATTCTACAAATACTTGTGTAGCTGATAAGTCAAGTGTAGGTGTATGTGTAGGTATGCCCACAATTTATTTCTCAGTCTATTTATATTTGTATATAAACAATTACCTTATCATTTTTCTGTGTCCATATATTGCCATAAATGGTATTTTTAAGTTAATACCCCTAAAATTGCAGTTTGAGTTCTCAAACTGCAAAAAGACAAACTGACTTCATTTTCTTCTAAATTCCTCACTGTGACTGAGGCATGATAAAGAAAACACTAAAATCCTGGAATGTTAGATATGGGTTATTCTTGAGTCCATCTTTTTAAATTAAGTTTAAATAATGACATAAATTTGTATCATTTCACATTATTATATTTAGTTGTGTAGAGAAAAAATTTATTTGTAATTCAAAACTTTAGCTTCAAATATCAAAATAGTAGCCATTTTTACAGAAATATTTAGTATTTACCAAAACACTTAAGCCTTTAAAACAAAATGGTATAACAGTAATTGCAACTCAAGTAGTAGCATAGAAGTTCAACACCGTCAGACAAGTTCTTAAGGACAAAAAGGTATAGAGACACTTACCTTTTGTCTCCTTTTTCCTATTTTAGGTTCTGGAGAAGCATCATATAACAGAAATGGATTCATCTGTGCATATGAAAATCACCTGAAGCACAGAGTCTTAACATCAGTTTTTAAGCTGTCTGGCAGAAAGAATTATGAACCTATTCCAGTTGCAAACTACACTTTATCACTTACAGCATCAAGTACTCTGGGTCCTCAGCTTTCATTTTCCAGTGATATTGTTTCTGAAAAGATAAATAACATGAATACCAATAATGTCAAAATGGAAGGGCAGCTGGAAGTGGCTTCTGTGTTTGCAAGAAGCATTTACACTCTGTCTACCACATACAATGAAAAGAGACGGGTTTTAGAAGGAAAATCAAATCTGAAACTGGATTCTTCTTACCTTCAGGCTACCAATCAGATATCTGGCAGATACAGTGATAGTTCATTTTCCATTACTTCTGTTTCTGATGTACAAAACGGACTATTAAAGAATACAGCTTCACTGAAGTGTGAGAACAGCCAGCTGAAAATGTCATCTGTAACCAACGGGAACTATCAACATACTGCAGGTGTCAATAAGCTTGAAATAATTTTGTCAAAGAAGATGGCAGCACTTCGATCCGAGTACCAAGCCACTTACAAGCAAATCCAGTATTTTGCATTGTTTGCAGGTTCTCTCAATTCCCAGGATCTTGTTTTCAACACTGATATCTCCCTGACTGATCAGAAGAATCGAGCTGCACATAAGTCATCACTCAATATCAATCGGTACGGTCTAGCCAGCAGTGCAACCACCAACGTGCAGCTGAGTCCCTTGGCAATGCAGAGCGAAATGAATGCCAAGCTTGACACTGCTGGAGGCTCCATGTCACTGTCCTCTTCCGGGCGCTATGGGAAAAACAATGCAAAATTCAATGTAGGTGGAAGACTGAGCCTAACAGAAATAACACTGGGAAGTGAATATCAGAGTACAGTTCTGGGTATGGACAACAAACATGTTTTAAACTTCAGAGTTAATAGAGAAGGACTCAAGTTTTCAAATAATTTGCAAGGATCATTCAAAGAGATTAAGTTGGAGTACACAAATGATTTGAATATTCCAGGCTTATCCTTAACGTTTGCTTCAAAACTAGACAACAGCTTCGGCTTTGACAAGTTCCACAAACATGTTTTTGACCTTCAACTGGAGCCTAGCTCACTAACAGCTAAACTGAGCAATAATCTTAAATACACTAAAACAGAAGTTTCCAACAAAGCAGAACTCCTTCTTGAGCCTCTCAATATTAACTTGGGTGGCAATGTCAGAGGCGCCCACGGAACAGATGAAATAAGGCACAGCTACACCCTCACATGTGCTGGTCTAACTGCAGACTTGAAAACAGACACCGTGGCAAATGTTCAAGGTGCAGCAGTGAGTCACAGAATTCATCTGGATGTGGCAGGACTCTCTTCCTCAGTTACCATGAACACAAACTGTGATTCCAAATCTCTCCGTTTCAGCAATGCTGTGCGTTCCACTCTGGCCCCATTTGTCATCACCACTGACGTACACACCAATGCTAATGGAAAGCTGATTGCTGGGGGTGAACACACGGGAGACCTGTACAGCAAATTACTGTTTAAAGCAGAGCCTCTTGCTTTCACTTTCTCCCATGATTACCGAGGCTCTACCAGCCACAGCTTGAAGTCTAGAGGAAGGTACACTACACTGCTCGACAACAAAGTTCATATGCTTTTTACTCCATCAGAGCAGTCAAGTGCTTGGAAATTGAAAAGTCAGCTAAACAATAATGTGTATTCACAAGATTTCAGTGCTTACAATAAGGCAGAAAAGATCGGTGTGGAACTTAATGGACGAGCTTTAGTGGATCTCTCTGTAATGGACACATCAGTCATACTACCATTAACTTCTGAAGAAGTTAATTTAATTGATGTATTGGGTCTCAGGGACAGCATATCAGAGCCTCAAGAATTCAGCATCTCTGGCTTTGTGAAGTATGACAAAAATAAAGATATGCATGTTATTAGCCTGCCCTTCTTGGAAAATTTGCCAGTTTACTTTGAAAAACTCAGAGGCACCATTCTATCCACACTGCAGGCCATACAAAGTTACCTGAAGAACATAGACATAGAACAACACATGAAAAAATACAAGGCAACTTTGGACAAGCTGCCACAGGACATTAACGATTACATGGACAAAATAGATATCAAAGGCAAAGTTAGCAGCATGAAAAATAATTTTGTTGCTTTCACAAAGGACTACAGAATAACGTCTGATGATCTCCAAATTATGCTGGAAAAAGCCATGGACAATCTTCAAGAAATACTGTCTCAGCTGCAGATCTATCTGATAGAAATTGAGCAATACATCAAAGACTGTTACGAGCAGTATGACATTAAAGCAGTTCTTGCACAGCTTCTTGATCAAATAGTTGAAACAATGACAGCTCTAGATAACAAATATCAGGTAAGAACAGCTGTAATCAACATCATTGAAAAATTGCGGGTTTTTTTCCAACAATATGATCTTAACAAAATCGGAAGCAGTACTTTGGCTTGGATTAAAACTGTAGATGATGAGTACAGGATTACAGCTAGGATACAGGAAAACCTAGAACAACTCAAGATTCAGATTCAGAATATTGATGTCAGAAGCATTGCAGAAAATTTGAAACGACAGATTAAAGCATTTGATGCTAAAGAATGTTTAGAAAAATTTAAGCGATCTTTGCCAATCGAGAAAATTAATGAAATTCTTGAACAAATCAAAGACCTTATTCTAAATTGGATAGAGGAATATGAAGTATCTGAGAAGATCAGCGCTTTCCGTGGTCATATGCACAAACTGATTGTAAAATATGAAATTGATAAGCAGATATATTTTTTAATTGACAGAATGATAGAACTGCTTAGCAAGTACAGAATAAAAGAAACTGCCCAGAAACTGACCACCTACTTGCAAAATATCGATGTGAAGTCATGCCTTGATAAAGTTGTTGCTTTTGTTGATGATGCTGTCAAGAAAGTGCAAACCTTTGATTATGAAAAGATGATAAAGGAAGTCAACAAGTTCCTTGATATGGTTATTAAAAAGCTCAAGGCTTTTGACTATAACCAATTTGTTGATGACACAAATAACAAAATTCGGCAAGTGACACAGAAAATAAATGAGGAACTCAGAAATCTAGAACTTCCACAGAAAGCAGAAGCACTGAAACAGTATGTAAGAGATTTTGGATCTGTGATTTCAAAATACATGGAACAACTAAAGGACACGAAGCTTGCTGCAATAATTAACTGGCTCAGGGAGCTCATTGACTCAACAACATTTGCTAATCTCAAAGCCAAGGTAAATGAACATCTGGAAGACCTGAGAGAGAGGATTTCTGAAATGGATATTTCCCAGGAATTCCAGTGGTGTCTTCAGAAGATAAGCCAATTCTACAATTCTGTTGTCGTATACATTTCTGACCAATGGATCACAGCTTTTAAAAAAATCACTGCATTAGCTGAAGAGTATGATCTAAAAAATTGGGCTGAAAATTTAAAACAGTTTGTTGAAACAGGATTTAAAGTTCCTGAAATCAAGACAGTTATAGTCACTATACCTGCCTTTGAGGTTAGCCTCCGAAGTCTTCGGGAAGCAACATTTCGAACACCAGAATTCATTGTCCCACTGACTGATCTCCGTATCCGCTCTTATGAGATCAATATTAGGAGACTAAAGGACATGAAAATCCCAATGAAATTTACTACCCCAGAATTTAAAATTCTAAATGCCTTTCAAGTTCCTTCCTTTACAATTGACTTAATTGAGATTAAGCTTATGATTGTGAGAACAATAGACAAATTTATGTCGGCTGAATTTCAGCTACCATCAATCGATGTCTATTTGAAAGATCTGAAGATGAGAGATGTGCCTTTTTCTGACATTTCTTTCCCAGAAATACAAATGCCTCAGTTTCAAATACCAGAATTATTGATTCCAAAGCTAAATCTAAATGAGCTCCAGATTCCTAACATGAAGATACCAGAGTTCCAGCTCCCACAGATCCCACATACTGTGACTGTCCCTACATTTGGCAAATTGTCTGGTGCTTTCAGAGTCACCTCTCCATTCTTCACACTGTCTACACAAGCTGAGCTTCGTAATACTACAACATCTGCAAAGAGTCCAGAATTTGTGACCTCCATTTCAGCTCAAACAACATCCAAATTAGACTTCCTAGTTTTTAGTGTGATTGCAGATTCACGTCTCCTGGCCCTTGACATGAAGCAGCTGAACTTTAAAAATGCCATGAAAGTCAACCATAAGTTCCTTAAAGTTGATCACACCAATGAAGTGGTATTTTTAGGGACCTCAGTAGAAGGTGAAGCTGAAACTAGAGCAAACTTACATACAAAGAAAAATTCAGTAGAACTGCAGCATAATTTAATGGTCAAGCTGCAAAGAAAAATTTGGATGCAGAGTGGAACGGCATATTCCCACAGACTGAATATTCCACAGGCTGATTTCTCCAGCCAAGCTGATATGGTCAATAACATGACAACAGAGGTAGAAGCGGGATACATATCATTTACCTCTGCTGGTAAAGGAAACTGGAAATGGGCTTCACCTAATTTCTCTGACGAAGGCACTCATGATTCACAGGCCACTTTCAAGGTTGAGGGTCCCAGTATTACATTTTCTGCCAACAACAGAATAAATGATAAGTACCTGAAAGTCAACCAAGCTATAAGATGTGAATGTCATTCCTTAATATCTGCAGCACTTGAGATTCAGTCTGAAATTGAGTCACAGCGTGTGGGACGTAGCCTTCTGAATGTGAAAGGCACAGGAGAGCTTCTAGGAATGGAAGTAGAATTAACAGGCTCTCACAATGCCCGGCTCCATGGACGAATTACTGGAACTGTAAATAATGGGCTTTCCTTCTTGGCAAACCCTTTTGAAATTCGTCTTTCAACAAACAATGATGGAAATGTGAAAATCAGCTTCCCAATGAAACTGACTGGCAAAATTGATTTCCTGAATAACTATGGGTTTGCCCTCAGTTCTTCTGTTCAGCAGGTCAACTGGCAAGCTACTGGCAGATTCAATCAGTACAGATATTCCCATAATATGTCTGCTGGCAGCAATGATGACAGAATTGAAGCTCATATCGAAATGAATGGAGATGCCAACCTGGACTGCCTAAATATTCCTCTAACCATTCCTCAGATTCAGATTCCCTACATTGGAATCAAAACTCCTCAGCTGAAAGATTATTCACTATGGGAACAGGTAGGCCTGAAGGAATTATTGAAGACAACAAGACAATCCTTTGATTTAAATTTGAATGCTCAGTATGAGAAAAACAAAGATATGCATGCAATACCACTTCCTTTAGCAAAAGTGCATGAAGTACTTAATAAAAATATCCTTTTGTTCAACAAGCACTTTGAGAAAGGGAGAAATGCAGCTTTAGATTTTCTCACAAAGTCGTATAATGAAGCCAAAACAAAACTTGACAAATACAAAATACAAACATCACTGAACAAACTACCACGGACCCTCAGGATTCCAGGATACACCATTCCAATTGTGAATATTGAAGTGTCTCCTTTCACTGCTGAGATGCCAGCCTTTGGTTTCACGCTTCCAAAAGAAATCAGCACAAGAGGATTCACAGTCCCCATTATTGGCTTTTCAGTTCCATCTTACACACTAGTCGTACCTTCTCTTGAGCTTCCAGTCCTTCATATCCCCCAGGATCTGCGCACTCTAAAGCTTCCCAGATTCAGAATCAACAGCTCAGCAAACCACATCTTAGTTCCTGCCATGGGTAACATTACTTATGACTTCTCATTTAAATCCAGTGTGATCACTTTAACTGCAAATGCTGGGCTATTCAATCAGTCGGATATTGTTGGACATCTCAGTGTCTCATCCTCTTCTGTCATTGATGCTCTGCAATTTAAGCTGGATGGTTCAACAAGTTTGACAAGAAAAAGGGGGCTGAAACTGGCCACAGCATTGTCCCTGAGTAATAACAAATATCTAGGAGGAAACCATGATAGTACTATCATTCTCTTAAAGAGGATCATGGAAGCTGCAGTGGCAACAAATATAGAAGTCGATACACCAGTTTTAAAAGTGAATTTCAGCCAAGAACTTTCTGGAAATACAAAATCTAAACCCACTCTTTCCTCAGGAATAAAATTAATGTATGATTTTAATACTCCTAAATATGGTACAAGTGCTAAGGGAGAAATTGCTCACAAATTTGCTTTAGAGAGCCTTACATATTACATATCAGTAGAATCTTCTGTAACTGGGGATATTGATGGAGTATTTTACACTGGAAATGCATTTTCTGGAAGTTTAGACCATGAGGCAAACGCCTATCTGAATGCTAATGGAGCTCGGTCATCCCTCAAGTTTGAGGCCCACTCTAAAGCAGATGGACTCTGGGTCATTGAAGTCAAAGAATTACTTGCAGTTGAAGCATCTACCCGTCGTATTTATGCAGTCTGGGAGCACAATGGGAAGAACTATGCACGATGTACATCTCGTTTCACAACAACGGGGACTCAGAGATGCAAAGCAACCTTAGAGTTGGCTCCTTGGGATGTATCAGCAGATCTTCAGATTCAAGCCATTCAGCCAAATCCCTACATGGGCATGGTATCAGTTAATGAGGCTGTTGTAGTGAAAATCAGTCCTGCAAGCCAGAAAGCTGGCTGGAAGGGTGAAGGCCAAATTCACTCATTATCTCTCAGTCATGATATGCAGTTATCAAATGAAAAATCAAAGGCAAAATTTGTTATTTCTGGATCTTTGGAAGGATACATGGACTTCCTCAAAGACATCAAGTGTCCCATTTCTGAGAAGAGCTTATGGGATATTTTGAAGCTGGATGTCACTACCAGTGCTGACAGGAAACAGTATTTGAATGGCTCAGCATCCCTCGTGTACACAAAGAGTGAGGATGGTTACTTTTTCCCTATACCTGTGAACAAGCTGACTGATGGCTTCACTGTCACTATTCCTGAGTTACAGCTAAAGGCCCCAAGCCCTGTTCTCAGCACTCCAGAGTTCAGCCTTCCTTTCACCACTCTCCAGGTCCCGGCATACACCATTGACATGAGCAACATAAAAATTCCACAGACACTAAGCACAGTGGCATTTGATGTCCATTTACCCACACTGCCAAAACTAAGATTCCCCAAAGTGGATGTAGGAGCAAATTATATTACTTTAGAAGAATATAAAATGCCATTTTTTGAGGTGACAATACCTGAATACCAAATAACTATGTCTCAATTCACTTTACCAAAGAGTGTTTCATTTGGCAGATTCTCTGTAGATCTAGATGAAGTAGCTAATAAAATTGCAGATTTTGAACTGCCTACAATTACCATTCCTGAACAGAAAATTGAGATCCCCCCTCTGAAAATATCCTTGCCTGCTGGAATTTACATCCCATCATTTGGTGCCTTGACTGGATCTTTCAAAGTGTCTTCCCCTTTGTACAATGTCACCTGGAGAACAGACTTGACAAATAAGAAGGACTCTTTTGAACATTCCATTGACTCTACCTGCAGCTCAACATTGCAGTTCCTGGAATATGACCTGAATGGTAAGACATAAGAATTCTATATTCCATGATTTTGGGGGAAAAAAATTATAATAGACTAGGCTTTTTCAGATATTTTTTCCCCAGGGCTTTGCATATGAAGGTGTTTCTGTCTATTTAGCATTGACGTTAGATGACACTTCTTTCATCACCAGCAGCATTTTTTCATAAATTACTATCAGAGTCTCAGTCAGTCACCCTGAAGGCTAATGACTATATATGTGTGTGTCATATCCATGTTGAGATATAATTTGAATTTTAAAATACTCCAGTCAAACAAATGTTTTCATAGATTTTATTTGGGACATTACGGGCATTCAGTTTCTTGAAGCATAATTTGACATACCGGTGAAATACCCCACAACTGGCCATCTAACATACAACTGGATATGTCTTTTGTATTGTTTCTTGGTAATACACACATCTGAAATCTTTTTCACAGTTGTTTCAAACTATGAATATAAAGACGGCGTGTTTGTTATGAAGACAACTGGCAGCTTTTCACATCGTGACATGAGTGCAAACTACAAGGAAAATCTGACTATTTCAGGATTGGGGTAAAGATTTGCTCTAATATTACAATTTATAATAGACGTAATTGCAAATGATGTGTTGTTGCTTTGATCTCTAATGCCCCAGGGTGCTTTGCAGTAATCGATAAGAACCTGTGTATCTACCCTACCATTATCGTCTGTGTCCTTTTCCTTCTCAAGGTAACTTCAAAGCTGTTCCCTCTCAGGTTTTCTAGAACAGCTTTTTCTCACCAGCTTTCACTGCTGAGACATAAACACAGTATTTTATAATCAGAGCAGTTCTAGATCGAACCATCAACATAGTTGTGTTTCTTCCCAGTGGGTCCCTCTGTCACCTCAAACCACTATAGAGTAATTTTTATTCACAAGTGCCCACACCAGAGATTAGACTTGGCTTTCTTACTGCCTGTTTTGATCTTCAAGTGTTGTGTTGATACATCCGAGGGACAGAATCAGTGAAGGCAAGTACAAATGCAGATAAACAGTAGTGCCTATACTTGTGTTGGTGGAAAAATTGCAGTCAGTTTGTAGAAATCTGTACAAAGCTGACAATGGTACAGCTACAGGTTTTATTTTGCTACCCTAATTTAATGAAAATTCTCAACAGAGCTCAATATAGTTTTATCTAAAACAGGGAAATTGCAGTGACATGAAGTTTTGAATGTGTCAGGCTAAATTCTAAGAAATGTGGCTAGTAAACCATTTTCTTTTCACGATAAAGTCATTATTTACATATACATATATATCTATATCTATAGCTATATATATGAAATTATAGGTGGTACTGTGTTCATACATACAGCATTGGGCTTGTGCTTTGTGCATTGATTCATAACTCTGTATTTACTGTGCTTGCAGAGCCCTGGAGGACACTTTATCACTAGATATCATCAGCCCAACTTTCACAGATGTTCATGTGCGTTACCAAGAGAATGAAAGGAAATCATCTGGCTCAATATCCTCACCCTCAGCTGGGACCCTTGCTTATGTCATTGAAGAGGATGATGAAATTTTCATTGCCAGAGTTTACTACAAAACTCAGGTAAGCTTGATATGAGCAATAAAAAGCAAAAATGTTTGGTGTGGTCAGAAGAAAAGTTCCCTTTTGAATTTTGTGTTTGTTTATGTTGAGATATAAATTAACCACCAAATAAAAACCATATTATCAGTAATTAAAGGTTTTATTTCCTACACTGGCCTTTCCACTACTAAAAGTTCTATCTGTGTAAATAGGTGTTTTCAGCTCCTTCACGCAGTTATTTTTTCCATCTCCTATGGTCAAGAAGGCACACCCACTGAAAGTGAAGAATGTACACAGTCAGTTTTAGATAAGCTACCCATCAGGTTTAATAGATAGCCATCAGGCTACTTAGAATTACTACATAAGTGACCATGATAGGAATAAAGCCACTGGAAGAGGTTAGACCATCTGTGAAGTGTCTTTTTTAATCCATTTTTCTGTTACAATACATGCTCTTATTATTGGCATACTACAATAATTTCAGAATTAAAATCTTACCTTCCAAAATTATATACTAATTTAGGGATCACAAGCAACTCATCATTCACTATTTACTATAAAAATGGAAAAACTATACATGTAAATATATTCTCATTTGAGGATTTATTAACTACCCTGAGTAACTGTCTAAATTGTCTCATTTATTTAAATTATTACAAAATTAAATCCTCTAATATTTTAATGAAAAAAATGGGTTTTGAATTCACTTTAATTGATTTCAGGAATGAGTAGAAGACTCATTTTCCCAAGTAATTCACCTGCCTTATGAGACATGATAGGCATTTAATACAAAGGAAGGAAAAATCTTATTTGCAGTCAGATATTAAAGAATAGCAGACTAAGTTATGTTCTAGCCTTGCTCTTTGAAGAAGCTTGAGGCAGCTTGGTACAAGATAATTTCTTCCAAAATACCCTTTCAAGATGAGAGCAGACAGACAGCAAACAGACAGTGGACGAAAAATTGGAGAGTGCTTGTCTTAATAAATGGTAAAATTAAAGATGGAACAATGAGAATGTTGAAATACGCTCATAAATAATATTGGAGTTTTCTTACCCTGTTTTGTATTTTCAGTCTGCTCCCCAAAAGGACATTGACATACTAAAAAGTGAGATATCCTTAAAGGAACCTGACCGGATTCAAATGAAATTCAACTGGAATGAGGATGCTGCCAGAGACTTGCTGTTGGGTCTGAAAGAAAGAGTACCTAAAATGACAAATGCAGTCTATAGGTATGTTAATTGGTACCATAAGGAGCATATGGGACTGGAAATTAGTGCTGCCACCTTAAAGATGAAGAATATAATGCAGAGCAATGCTGAAAAAGCATACACTTTTGCTGCAAATCAAATAGATGAAATAGATGCTCAGCTTCGCACAGCCGCCAATGAGGCCTCTGACAAATATCAGGAGCTGAAGTTCAAAGCTAAACGGCTTTATAGAAGAGCAGCAGATCAGGCTGAACAGTTTGACTATCAAAGAATAAAAGCAAAATTTTTGGATGTTTTAATTGACATAATAGAAGAGTACCACCAGAAAATAAAACACATAATTGATTCAGCCACTGAATTCCTGAAAACCACAAAATTCCAGGTCCCTGGGCTGTCTGAAAAGTACAGTGGTGCAGAAATATACCTCATGACTACAGATAAAGTAGCAAAAAGTGCTGATGTATGCCTTTCAAAACTTCAGGAGTACTTCGATGCCTTGATTGCAGCTATCAATGAGCTGGAAGTCAGACTTCCTGCTTCAGAAACAATTCTTAGAGGCCGTAATGTACTTGATCAAATTAAAGAAATGCTGAAAGATTTGCAGGAAAAAATCAGGCAGACATTTGCTACTCTTCAGGAAGCTGACTTTGCAGGAAGGCTGAAGCAACTGAAACAAGTAGTGCAACAAGTTTTTCAGAAGGTAGAAGAAATGGTTAGAAGCTTGCAATCCAAAAATTTTGAAGACATCAAAGTCCAAACACAACAGCTGTACAAAGATGCAATGGCTTCAGACTTTGCCCAGAAGCTGAGGTCCTTGACAAAAGATGTTAAAAAATACATTTCTCAGTTCAAAGACTTCATCCAGAAGACATTCCAGGACCTCTCAGAAAAGCTGCACCAGCTGCTCCTCTACGTAAAGTCATTGCGGGAGGAATATTTTGATCCAACTACACTTGGATTGTCAGTGAAATACTATGAGGTGGAAGACAAGGTACTAAAATGGCTGAAGGATATCATAGATCTTCTCGTGGATTGGCACAACATGTATGTTGGACGTCTTGCTGGCATTGCTACACGCCTGACAGACCAAGTAAGAGTATTGGTGGAAATCTACAGTCAGGAATATTATGACCTTATAACTGATTTTGAAGGAAAAGGTAAACAGAAGATCATGGAACTCTCATCTGCTGCTCAGGAAAAAGTCCGATACTGGTCTGCAGCTGCTAAGAGGAAAATCGATGAACATAACAAGCAACTCAAAGAAAAACTCCAGGAGATCTATGGGCAGCTTAGTCAGTCCCAAGAAAAGCTAATCAGTGGAGCCAAAAGGTTAATTGATCTAACTATAGAAAATTACTCTGCTTTCCTGCAGTATATCTCAGAGCTTCTTCGCTGGCTTGAGCAAATAACAGCTGAGAGCATAAAGCCATATGTAGCTGTTCGTCAAGGAGAGCTTAGAATACAGGTGCCCATGTGACTGGAAGTCCATTTACCACATGCCCCAAAAAAGCAGACAGGCACTCAGGAATAAAGTGGAAATGACACACATACTGATTCAGCAAGGCATTGAGAAAGGCTCCAGGAAATGGAAAGAAGTGCAACAATTCACTGATGAACAACTTGATGCTGCACAAGTGAGTCCTCAGGAGATTGTGGAAAATATTCAGCAGCGCATGAACACCTGAGTGGACATGTGGAAGAGGAGAAGTAACAAGTCTACCAAAATGTATTTAAATATAACAGCAATCAGTATACTGGAGCTTCAGGTAGATATGTTTGAATCTGAATTTGTAAACGAAAACTTAATAATCTACACTAGGTTATTTTAATAAGCCAATAAATGAGTTCTTTATTACATTTTTGTGTCATTTATTACAACTACTTTTACTTGGAGTATAAGGCTTAATCCAACAATTTTCAAGGTCAATGGGAAGTCTTTTCTTTGATTTCACAGTGTGTTGGATCAAGTCAATAATGTGCAATGCATATTGTAAATAGTCACAAAAGCTATGGAATACATAGAATAAACAGGTTTTAAGATAAAGGTCACATTCATAAGCCAGTTGAAGGAAGACTTGGAAACACAACTAATACCCAGCATAAAGAGACCTTCACAGATAAGTAAGGAAAAGAGCATGTATAAAAACATGAATTTAAAAAAATAGTAAATTCTGAAAATGGCATCAAAAATTGAAAGTTAACATAGAAATGTAAACATATGTAAAAATCTGACTCCTGGAAAACTGCAGATAATAATACAAAGGTTTTCTTAACAAAAATTAATTTATGCCTGCATCAGTTTTCAGAAAACTATGCCAAGAATTTTAGACTGGTTTTCTTTCTACTGGCTAATTTATATTTCAGAAATACAGGGTTTTCTCACCTGTTTCCCTGTAATATTTCTGGTTTCACTTTAAATTGTCTATCTTTTACTTATTGTGAGTTTAGTCAAGTGTCAAAGTTTCACGAACATCACTGTGTATAATGGGAGTCAAAAATTTTCCCCTCGTAGGCTGAAACCTATCATTCATTTAAATGAATTTTTAAATTTTAATTTAAAGCACGTTGAAGAAGTCCCTCACAAAATAAAACTATTTTTAAGTGGAAAATATGTTGACCTGCAATGGTGTACTTTCAGCTGTTGGAATACTATATAGACAGTCCTAGAGAAATGCGTGCTCAGGCTGAAATAATGTTGCCTCTTTGAGAATAAACTTTTTGACAAACAACACTAGAAAGTTTGTGCACGTCTGTTTTGATACAATCAGTTCACTCTGTAATATGGTTGTTGCTTGTTCAATAATGGGAAAACCGAGAATTTGCTTTCATTCCATGGTATGATGGAGTACATGCATGAAGCAATGGAGCACCAAGACTTTGATATCCCTATTGATATTATTACCTGAGTCGCTTTGCCAATAATGATTCTTATCAGATAAGCTACTTTGACCCTGAAATCAGAATCTCACAAGTGTGGTAGTATACACACACCTATCTAGCTGTCAGCAAGTGGGTATCTCTTAGAAAGTAAGGTAAATCCATTTTCTCTTCAGAGCTTTCAGCCATCACAATTACAGCAAAAATTCTCAGAATAAGAGATAGAATAGTCCCCTGTGCACTATAAAATAAGTTTTGGTTCTGAATAGAACCAATCTGCATATGTCACCCTGCCCAGGGGAGCAAAAGGTATAAAAATCCCTTTTTACATATTCTACAGAGTATCCCAGTAAATAAGATGTTGGCTGCAGAGCCCTTTCACCTTCATTCACAAGGAAACTAAAGCCTATGGGTCTTAGGCTATCTAATCTTTATTGGATGTCAGATTGCACCACTCCTTTCCCTGAATTTCACAAATGTTTAAGCACAACCAGATTTCTCTCACTGACTGATTTTTGATTCTTTTTGTCATGACAAACAGCCCTGTGAAACAAAGGACAGTAGAATACGTTATAATAGTTATGGGAGAAGAGAGATTTAAAGTTTTGTTTTCTTTTGTTTTCGCCCTCATGTCTATTTATTTCTGTCCATCATCCATCATTCTTGGAAGGATTATAAATGCTAAAAAAGGATTTACTTATAAGGAATGGGTTAATTGATTAATAAATATGCCAAATAGTATAAATACTGGCTCTTACTGGCAAGAGTGAAGCTTCCCAAGAGCAAACACAATAGTTTGCACACTAAGCTGTGGTTAGAGGTTAGAGGAGATTTCCAAGTCTCACAGCAGCATTGCTGCCAATTGGATTAAAGCTGTCAATCGTGTAATTGATGTGCCATCTTGCAGTCATCCCACAGTTGGTCGGGGGAGGGCCTGGAAGCAGAACGTTGCTCTCAAAATTTGTCTTACTGGAACTTAGCTGTTTTGTAAATCTGCACACCAGAGAGGTCATCTCAAGCACCCCTTTGAAACTCGGGCAATATTTTGACACAGGAAGAGGTTGTTTATGTTTTTGTGTGTGCGTCCCACAAGCACATACAACCAGGTGTCACTTTAATTTCTATTCCTTTTCCTGTTGTTTGGTTGTTGTTGCTGTTTTCTTCCAGGATCTAGCAAATTTTAGCCTTATTTAACATGTAGTATGTTACAGAAATACGGACAAAAACACAGTTATTCAAATTGTGTTGCAACTTATGAAATGTTTACAATATAATAATTTGTAATATTATTATTTCTATTTTGGCTTCTTTTCAGTCTCGTTTACATAATAAGAAAAATTCTATTTCATTAAATCCAATTGTGTGGGATATAACAGGGAATCAGCAACTGTCTGGGGCTCAGTGACGCTGCTTCTTCTCTTTTCTTTTTTTTTTCTATAGTCTTCATCATCTGAATTCTCATAAATGCCAGAGGGGCTTTTCTTTATAATTTACAGCAGGTATCAGACATAGAGCAGAACTGGTTGTAAAAGTTTAATTACGTGAAACATTTTAACAAGAAATTGAGAGAACAATATGCCCTGCTCTAACTAAGTGATTGTAGAAATAACATTGACAAGAAACGTGTGTGTTCCTAAATGAAAAACTTTTGCAGACGTAGGACAACAAAAATGTTCCAGAATTTTAGATTATGCAACCAACAAGAGCTGATATTTTATTAAGTGATTTAAAAGTACATGCATAGTTTGCTGCATATACAGAGATTCTACACACTTATCCACGTCCACACACACCATCATCCACCTCTGGCTCTAAATTGTGCTGTTGATACTTTTAGAGCAACTGCCATTATGGCCCACTGATACCTTTCAAAATGTATATTAAAATATTTAGTTGTTCAGTAAGTGACACCAAAATTTGTACTACTCTTCTGCTGGCAGATTTATTGCCCAGGTGGGAAACCAGAATTTATTAAAGGCCACACGGACATACAGAATTGCTTGTATTCCATTTCTACACAGCCAAACCCTGGCCCAAATGAAATCGATAGCAAAATGTCTTTTGGCCTCAGCAAGAGTAGGCTTTGGCCAGTTAGGTGTATAACTTGAGAAGCACTCTGGGATCCTGTAGTACAAAGCTATATTATTATCTATAAAAATCTACACAAAAATATCATTGAACAAACATGCAGACAAGAAAATTAATCATTAACAAATTCGGGACAGATCAGAATGAAGCTTGCCTGTACAACATTAACCAGAGCTTCTTTATAAGTTTTACCCAGTTTTACTTAGTATCACAGAGAAAGTCTGCCAGGGCCAAGAATTTTAGGTTCTGGTCCCAGGCCTTCGACATGGAAATATACACATACATCTCATCACCCTTTCCCTCATTTCATTATCCATCCAAGACGTTAAGGGAAACTGGGACCTTGTAGAATAAAAGCCTGTGTTGGATGTTTGCAAGACCCAACTGGGCAAATTCTTGAGCAACATGATCTGAGTTAAAGCTTGCCTCTGTTTGGAGAAGCAGGTTGTACTACAGACCTCCCAAGGTCCCCTACAACCCGAGTTACTTTGTGATTCTCTTGTGAATTGATATGACTTTAGGTTGCCATCTCTTACACTGTACCTACCCTTTGGTAAATGGTTTATGAGCAATGGGCTGCATTATTATTGTAATGTATCATTATACAAAGACAGAGAAGTTTTGTGGTATCCCTGCATGTAAACACATCCTCATTCTGATTGCAGCCATGAGGCATCCTAAACTACCCTGAAGCATTCCAGCAACTGAAGCCCTCTCAGTTGGCTCTGTATCTTTCCTCTTCTATGCTTTTCACATGAATTTATACAGAAGTGCCCCTCTGCCTTACCAAGCCACAGACACTTTCCCAATGTGCAGGAACTGATGTTATGATTATTACTATTCATATTCTGACAGCAGCATTGTGGTGGCTGTTAGAAGAACAAACTGCACATCTTAGAGTGGCTGGAGAAGGGTACTCTGCTAGCCTGGGCATTGGCAGAGTGAGAGGATCGAGTACATGAGCAACAGTTCCACCACCAACTTGGGGAAGTAACAAAGGTCATGCAAAATGCTTACACCTTGCATCTGTTGTGAAGAATTTGCCAGGTGTTTGCTGTAAGCAGAGACCCACCACAAGTTATAACCTCATATTGATTTCCCAGCAAATGAATTCAAGGGGACATGTTAGAAACAGTCTTGAATTTATGGATAAATCTATTAATCTACACTGCCTTTGGGACTTAAGGAGCAAGTTCTTGTCTCTGGACAAGTGATGTGAACTAGCTCAAACATTATATAACCTATAGGAAATAGGACTTGGAACAACACTCTGTTCAAGTGTCCAAGTTTCCTTAAAGAGGGAGCCAAAAGCCATATGCAGCATAGGTGCCTGGGGGACCTGAGACTTGGTCTGAAGCAAGGAGTGAACCGAATGCACAGCAGAGAGAGCATGAAGAACGAAAATATTAACTACATCTGCCCCACAAATGGCATGGTTAGATACTTAGAGGAGGCCCCTGGGGTGAGTAAAGATGGTCTTAATTAAGGCCATGCATGGGTAAAAGTATCAAACCTGCAACACTCTAAGTGCTGCCTGCCACTTCTACTACACTACTGAAAGAGGCTGGTGACTCCTAGGTTTCTGGGCAACCTGGTTATTCTTGCAGGGATAATATTCTGCTCTCGTTTCTGTGCAGCTTTGACTAAGGATGGAAAGGAAACAGCCTCCACACCATACTTTTCTTTCCCCAAGTTTTCTGTACTACCACTACCTCTGTCACAGTTAAGATGTATTCCAATGTTGCTGCCAAGTAGAGGAAAAAAGTTAACATGTAAACTTGTTATTTTGCTGTAGTATATTTTCTGGTATTTGCAGTGACTACAGGACTTTATTTCTAAAAAGCTTGGTAGCACTTTTGTTCAGAACTGTTTTCTGTAGAAAGTGTTTTATGGATATCTTCATATTCAGGTCTACCACTGCTCTGAGAGCATTGGTAACTGTAGTTCTATTGGTAGGTTTCATCTATGGAAGGTTTTTGCACTGGAAACCTCAGAAACAGTTTCATCTGCTAACATGTTTTTTGTCACCAGTCTCATAAACAGCCCACCAGTCACTCTGAAAGGTCACTTGTTTCTTTCCTTCTAATACCTGTAATATTCTTAAGTTTTAAATCAGTGGCTGACCTGACTGGAAGTGAAGGTCCAAAGCCAGTTACAAGATGCTATTAGGCCCCTATGCTAAGGCCACCAGATCAAACTTCTGCATTCAGCCAGAAACTCCCCATTTCCTACGTATGTGCTCATTCCTTTACACTTCACAATCCCATTGAGACTGCCTCATATTATGCTGCTAAAATGGAAGAAAAATGGAAAGGTGGTGGAAAGGTCTCTGAAGTTCAGCATAGGTGTTAATTTATTTCAAGATTGCTATCTTTGAATGTTCTCAAAGAGAAGCTGGTTTAAAAAAAAAGCTCTCACCAACACCTACTACCTCTGTGCTGCATGACACTTTGAACAGACATTTCCCATTGTTAGCAGGCTGTTCGTTTCTCTGTAACACTCTTTCTCAGTTGTTACTATATTTGTTTATTTAATAAGCCTTTGTTTTTCTCTATGGAAATGACTGGCTTATAACTACTTGCAAACAATATGGACAGTTATGCAAAAGCATTTCATTTTAAAGCTGCAGAACAGAAATCCAGCCAAATCTGAAGGAACACACATCTCTCACACATAGCCCATATTCCAGCAGTACGAACCCCACAACGTCTCTCTCTCAGGCACATCTGTCTATATGTGCAAACATCCATGCAAACACACGCACACGTACTATGTACATTACTGTCAAGTTAAAAGCCTAAAGTTAATCCTTAATCCTTAGGTCATCCCCTTGATTTCAGCACATCGAGCCAGCCAAGCCTTCCCAACATGCCTGTCAGCAGTAAGCTGATGTAACTCTTCCCACTCAGGACCCATTAATTCAGCAGTTTCACCAGTGGTGTTCCACCAGGTTCATCTTCCAAAGCTTCAATTTTTGTTTAAACACAGAATCAGAAAGTTATAGATTTTGGATCCTGCAGCTTTCCCTTTTTTTGGCACTCCATTTCAGCTGGAATGTGCCGATGAATTCATTGCACAATTATGTAAAGTGATACAGTTGATCTTATTCAACAGAGGCCAGTTCCTCCTTCAAAAGATTTGAGCTGAAATTTTCCGATCCTTTTAGAAACACACTTTTTTAAAGAAAAATTTTGTTGATATTTTGCTAGCCCATTAATGAACTGGTGACTTCTTTGTGGCCATGTGTATGTGTGTCATCTGCACTCTATGTCATCCCTCTCCAGGTTTCCACTGAACATCACTATCTTTTTGCTTTTTACAAATCCTCTTGATGTATACCCCATGTCTGACTTCCCCCTAAAATGTGTTACCCATTGTAGAGACAGGGTCAAGTTTTAATAGCTCACATTCTGGACTGGGGTTCAGTTCCTAGGCCAGTTTTTTATCCACTGCATCATTCATCCACCTCATTTTCTAATATATTAGTTTCCCATGAGTAAAATGGGAATTATACCTCTCTGCTTTTCAATGGAATTGTCAGAATGAAACTAACTCATGACCTGGAGATAATCTGGTAAGTCTCATAGTACTGAAGACCGTGAAGTAGATAGACACACTCTAATGGCAACGAGAAATCAAGATGCATGTATTGACTTCTCTCTCTCATCATCATGTTTATTGTTTTACTAACTTGGAGTTGATTTCATGTGCTAAATCACTCAGAAACACTCTAGTCCACCCCAAAACCATCATACATACCGGGCATGAAACATATAACACTCTCATACAGATAAATGATCCGAGGACTGGACTCAACGGCTGCTAGCAGTTAATTTATATCGTGGTTTCACCATAAACTTTTTACTTTGGAAATAATCTGCCACCCGTTTCAATTTTTGGCTGCCACATAATGCACCTTTGTGAAGTCACTTTTCTGTCTAATAGAGATGTTTCTTTTTACGGGTGAACATTTGTTTAAAGATAACAAATAGTAGTCTCATTTACCGTTCACAAAAAGCGTGCTACTTAACTGTATGTAACCAAGTCCCATTTCATCTGGTTTAATGTTTAGCAAGGCATGCAAACTAGTCAATATTACAGGGAGAAGATGATTTATTTAATAAGATTATATTACCCCTTTTTTTCCATTAAAAAAACAAATAATTGCAACAAAAAAAAAAAAAAGTGTTTAAAGTAGAAAAGCATAGCCTGCAAAGATTGATACTGAAAAGTCAGCACATATTGGAAAGTCTGATGCTAAGCTCAGCTGCTTCTTCACCCCGTCTCCACTTCTGTTCTGGGTCTGGTGTGCAGCCAGCCTCTGTTTCTGAAGTCGAGTACTCCCATAGTGATTACTGATATCCACTATAATGTAGTTAGCAGATAGCCCATTTGTTCCGCTCTGGATAAGGTTGCAACCGAACATTTTAAGCACACTTTGTTCCCTTGGGGAGGATAAAATTTGGGATATATATAGATATAATATGTAATGTGCAATGCCTAATATATACATTTACATGTTATAACTACCTGTCTGTACTCTCCTTGTGACAAGAAGTTGAACAGGAGTCAGCAGTGTGGTCTTTTACCCAAGAAGGCCAACCACATACTGGGAAGTTGTAGTTAGCAGGTCTGTGAAGAGATCCTTCTCCTCTATTTGGCATTTGCGAGACCACATCTGGATTACTGTGTCTGGTTTGGGGATCCCCAGTGAAAGAGACCCATGGACATACCAGAGTGAGCTCAGCAGTGGCCAGCAACCTACTCAGGGGGCTGGAGCACACAGCGTGCAAACAAGAGGTAGATGGATGGGTTTGCTGGGTCTTAAGAGGAAAAGGCTGAGGAGAGACATTATTTCAGTTTTCCATGACCTGTTGCATGATTATAGAAAAGACAGAGTCAAGCTCTTCTCAGAGCAGAAAGACAAAAAGCAATAAATAGAAGTCATAGGAAGGATAAAAAAAATTACCCTGTGAAGAAATAAAACGCTAGCACAGATCCAGGAGAGGTTGTGGAATGTTCTTTTTTGGACATGTTCAGAACTCAGATGGGAACAGTCACAAAAATCTTCATCTGATTTCAAAATTCAACATAACTTCCAAGTTAGTCCTACTTTGTGTAGGGTATTGGATGAGATGATCGCAAGGGGAACATTACACTCTGAATTACTCTATTTCATGGTAAGACCAAAACCCTGTAGGCACCCCAAAAACAGAGAAAAGCTGTGAGTTGGCACCTATGGCAGAGATTTCTCAGAGGAAAACTTAGTTATGAATGTCCTACACAGGAAAAACTTCCAGTGGAACTCACATTCGACCATGCAACACAAATGTGGATTAAACCTGGCTTCAGCACTTGTGCTCCCAAAGCTATTCAGTGTAATGTGAATACTCCCACTTGCATTGCAAGTCTCAGAAAATTGCCCTACACTACATTCAGTAGTCATAGAGTCCCTGCTTTCCTGCTGTTATCTTCAACACATGTAGAAATTGTTTTGGTGGAAAGATGGGCCAATAAATATGATCTTTTGACGTAATGCATTCCTCTTACTCATTAGATGCCTTTTTGAGATTAATCTAAGAATGTTGCTCTTGCAGTCAACCAGATAACGCTTCTTTTTTCTTTTGGGGAAGGGAGGGATGGGATGTCTACAATTTTCTTGGCTAGAGCAGCTCTGATACTTTTATGCATTTGAGCCTTTGTTCTTAAAATAAACACATAAACTTGGCTTAAAGTAAGAAGTAGTAGAATTTGTTTGTTATTAGACTACACTTGTGATTAGAAGAACCATTAACCAGCAGCTGTTCTTATGCACTGTGTGAGATGACCACACTTTCCCCACATATTTTGTAGGGCAAGAATGGCATGTGCTATGATGCTAAGGATCTCACAAATGTCAGTCATGCCATTTAAATTACATTCACTGCTCTGTGCTTCTGCAGCCAAAGAAGCACTGAAGGAAAACAAGGAGACCCTGAGCAAGACAAAAAGACTATGTCAAATTATTTTTACCTCTGAGCTTGCCTTCTGCTATCAGGTTATCAAATATAATTTTCTTGGGATGGTGTCCTCTCAGAGAAAAAATACACAAGAAAAGACCGTTTATACAGACATGCATGTCTTCCTAAGGGTGTCTGTAGCACTGCTATGTGTACACCAGAGGTCATGAATCTTTTTCAGAGGTCTATAATTTCTTCAGTCTTTTCTATTTAAAGTTGTTTATGCCCTTTTCATGTCCCTTCAGATACTGCCCCAGAAGTGTCTGGTAGGAAGCCATGGTGGATTCCTCCATATTTTGCCCTTTGTTGGCAAGTGGGCTTGACCTTTAAGATCATTGAGGTCTTTAAGATCATTGAGTCTAACCATCAATCTGACACTGCCAAGTCCACCACTAAACATGTCCCTAAGTGCCACATCTAAATGTCTCTTAAATACCTCCAGGGATGGTGACTCAACCACTTCCATGGGCAGCCTGTTCCAGGGCTTGACAACCCTTTCCATGAAGAAATTTTTTCCTAATATCCAAACTAAACGTCCCCTGATGCAACTTGAGGCCATTTCCTCTTGCCCATTCCTTGTTATTTGGGAGAACAGACTGACCCCTACCCAGCTACAACCTCCTTTCAGGGAGGTGTAGAGAGCGATAAGGTCTCCCCTGAGCCTCCTTTTCTCCAGGCTAAACACCCCCAGCTCCCTCAGCAGCTCCTTGTGAGACTTGTACTTCAGACCCTTCACCAGCTCCTGCACCTTTAGGACCTCTCTGTTTCAGAATATCCAGCCTTCCTGCACTTCTTTGCCTTCAGGCAGAGGCAGAGTCCCAGCTGGTACCACACTGTAGTGCTGACAGCTCCTCACAGCCACGGACAAGGGGGCACCTACCACCTTGCATCTCTGTACCCCACCACAGTCCTCCTGGCAGCTGGAAGCTCTATTTGCAATAAAGTTGCCTGGAACAACTGAACAGACATCAAATTAATGTCATCAAACTAATTAGCCATAAAGCTAATTTGTCTCTAAGGGTAACAGTGATTGCAAATGGGGAAAATATTATTGGTATATAGATTTTAGGGTGCAAAATTCTTGTGCAACAACAGTCAGGAAAAACAGAGAAAAACACAGATTCACAAAAAGCAGTGCAGCCCATGGAAGCCAAAGAGTGGCTCTAGGAAAGGGTGATTATCCAGATGGTCACTCATGATTAAGGGCATCCTGTGCTGAAGAGTGAGACAGCAACAGCAGCAGTGAGAGCTCTGGCCTTACGTTACGCTCTATAAATACATGGGTTCAAGGCGTGGGGGAAGAACCTTAAGCTGATCTTTTCCCCATATTCAGTACATGTACAGACCTCACATCGTGGCTTGACCTTCACTGGTCCTAAAACACTTGAAGTACATTACTTTTGGCAGCTCTACAGTGGGGTCAGCAACCTCCAGCAAGAGCCAGCAACAAAGAGCTCAGGTGCAATAACATCTTAAATCACCACAGCTGCTTGTTTGGTGTGCATGAGTCACAGGTCCAAGTGGATGAGTATAAAAACCTAAAGGTTAAATCTATATTAGTAAACTAAATAGTGTCAGGGCCATCAAGCCATCTGGAACAATCTGACGCATCCATAATATTAAACTCTCTTAACCTCTAGCACAGGACAGCTGCCTGCATGTTGCCTGCTGGCAATGGTCCCTGGCCTGAACTAACTCACAAGCCATACCTAGGAATTGTTTGGGAGGTTGTTAGTTGATCTAGGACAAAACCACACCAAGGACTTTTCTAACAATTGAATAGTGTGGATGAGTACATTCCTGTGCCTGTGCCCATGCCCTGACATTGTTTAATTTACCAGAATACATGTACCCATAGTTTTCTGAATGTGTCACTAATCCATCTGCTGTCTCTAAGTATTTTGGTCTCTGAATTTGTGTATTTGAAACATATGCAGCCTGACAGTACCTCTTTACTCTACACATTCATAATTGGTATGTTGGCATACAGCACCCAAAATTTCCTCCATAAATATACATTTTTTGATGACTGCAGATGAATACATCTCTACTTGGAATAAAACCCTCAATGTTTGGTCAAGCCAAGCATACATTCAGAACTGGAGCAGTCTGGAATGCACATCTGGAATGTGATGGCATTAAGGGATCCTAAATACCAGAAGAGCAACAAGTTGGGCTTCTGAACACAGCACTTATATTTATTGCACAGGCTTTGATATTCTCTGGTTGTCAAGCCTCTATGGACACCACTGTGGTCTGAAGAGTCTTGGTACTTTTTAACTTGTTAAATTTTGGTAAAATTCAGCAAGGTGTCTGTTTCTGGTCACACAAACACGTGCCAAAGGTAGACTGTTTGTACAACACTACTTATGGAATTGCCTGAAGATTTTTCCATCTACTACCACTGGTCTGAGCACACTTCCTTTACTACCCTTCCCTGCTTCTACCTTTCCCATGGACAAAGGCATGGGGAATTATAACTTAGGGATAGTAAGTGCAGAAACCTGAAAATCTGCAAAACAAGCCCAAAACATAACTTTCCCCCTTTAAATTGTTGGCTTCTTCTTTGCTTTAATCTGCTTTCCTTCCAAAAAAAACATTATTTTTTTGAACATTACCATGCAACATGCTTTGTTATCATTCAGTTAGTGCATTCTTATTACCAATCCTTGAGTAGATCTCAGTTCTTTAGATATGAAAAAAATCGCCTTTCACAGGAAAGACATGAGCCACAAGTTGCTCCTCACCTCTCTGCAAGAAAGATTTGGGAGCAGGAAGTTTCTACCTTTTTAATTTTTTTTTCTCCCAGTTGTTTTGACAATGATTTCTTTTAATGTGGTGTCAGTAAATCCATTCAAATCTGAAGCAATGTTGGCTTGAATAAACAAGAAAAATCTCAAAAATAACCTTTCCCCTGTGTATGTTCCAATAAACGGAGTCATGTTATACTCAATAGTAATTATGAGGTGACCTTATAAATTATTGTACAGTGATTCATGTTATTCTATAGATTTTAGGTCATACACTTCATTTCAAGCTGAAAGTGCTGGAAAGGATATATTAGGCTCTGGAGGAAACAGGGAAAGAATATAGTGTACACTTCATATTGGTATCACGGGAGACCTGGCTGTGAGAAAGCACTTTCCAGCAAAATATACTGAAATTACTGCAATGAACCTGAGCTGAAGAAGCAACTGCATGTTTCCCTACTGACTTGAGAGAGAGAGGACATCAGCTTGTCGGCAGAAGCAGTGACTGGAATTAAATCTCCATAAATTCTTTGTCTGTTCAGCACTAGACAGAAGATTAAACATAATGACATTAGCATGGTTTTGTTTCAGAACATGATTTATGATGATGTGACACTGTACAAGAACTGACATACTTCATTCTCTCATAAATTTTTCTACCTGAAAACACTTTCTGTAGGAGGCAAAGAGACCTAAATTTCAGAGGTGGGAAACAAGCATGAGCAACTAAAACTGAACTAAGTGTCACACAACCACTTAGGATCTGGGAGTATGTTGGCCAAGGCACATATTCCATCCTTCTGATTTTCTCAGCCATTTTTTCTGTACCAAATCTGTGTCTCCTAGAGGAATCAGTGCATACCTGTCAGGTCTGCAGCAGCTAGACAACTTCTCTCTCTTCAGCTGACTGACAAAAATCCAAACTTTCAGAATAAATCAAAGCTGGCAGGAGGAGAAAAGAAGCCACCACTAAGCTAGGAAATCTAGTTTGCCCATCTCAGTGCCTTTGATTGTGGAGTTTACTGATTCTGTGTTTTGCCTTTGATTTTAATTAACAACAGAGGGAAGTGTTTTGTTCCTGGAAAACATTTCTCCGTTACTGAAGATGAGCAGGTGGCTCCATGACCAATTTTCTCTCTACAAACACTGAGCACAACCAATCCTCCCTTTGCCTCCTAAACTCATGACATTGAAAACAAAACTTTTTTCCATATCAGTTATGGCTGGCTGGTCCCATTTGTGGGCTACTGAGACAATGCTGGGAGGAACTGGCTGCAAATCAGGTCAAAGGCTCCAACAGGATCAGTTTACCCCAGCTGGTATCTTCCTGATTTTCTCACACCTCTAATCACATCACCAGCATTCTGGTGTGAAATATATGTCAAGGGAAGGGCTGCCCCAAGGATGGCACTTGAAGTGGGCTGCCCCAGACAGGGCAGTTTGTCCAGACTAACCCTTGCTTCCCACCCCACACTGTGCAGAGCTCAGAAGTGAGCTGTACGACCTTCCCTGCAACAGCAGGCAGTCCTGAAGGGCAAAGAAGTGCAGGAAGGCTGGATATTCTGAAACAGAGAGATCCTAAAGGTGCAGGAGCTGGTGAAAGGTCTGAAGTACAAGTCTCACAAGGAGCTGCTGAGGGAGCTGGGGGTGTTTAGCCTGGAGAAAAGGAGGCTCAGGGGAGACCTTATCGCTCTCTACACCTCCCTGAAAGGAGGTTGTAGCTGGGTAGGGGTCAGTCTGTTCTCCCAAATAACAAGGAATGGGCAAGAGGAAATGGCCTCAAGTTGCATCAGGGGACGTTTAGTTTGGATATTAGGAAAAAATTTCTTCACGGAAAGGGTTGTCAAGCCCTGGAACAGGCTGCCCATGGAAGTGGTTGAGTCACCATCCCTGGAGGTATTTAAGAGACATTTAGATGTGGCACTTAGGGACATGTTTAGTGGTGGACTTGGCAGTGTCAGATTGATGGTTAGACTCAATGATCTTAAAGGTCTTTTCCAACCTCAATGGTTCCATGATTCATTGCTTCCAGACAGATTTACTTTTTCCTCTTCAGAAGGTCAGTGAGTTCAAGGCAGGTGTGAGAGCTGCTGCACAAAACAGCCAAGGGTTTATATAGTGCACCTTTCAGTGTGTGGTCCTGCCAAATATTTTTGCATGGACTTTCAAGTTGGCCCTAAAATGGTTTCCAAAACAAGGTCAAGGGAATGCATTGGAAACTACTGCTGCCATCATTCAAAGAACAAACAGCATCAAAACATTAAAACTGTGGAGTAAAATGTACCATATGTTCCTGCTGTAACGACATCCAGCCTTACCTCTGGGGCTTTATTAGCCCAAAAGATCCAAGCAGCACGCGGAACACTTCAGCTGAAACGCACTGGTCAGTCAGACGATGGCACTGCAGACCCAGGTCCACCAGCTGCCTCATGCACTCATTAAAACTTTTTCTTGGCCGTTCATTATTCTGGTTTCATTCTCCATCCCGGTTTTCCCCTAGTTACCTGGTTGGAAACTGTACCCCCTGATAATTCATACGCTGGGGCAGACAGCCCATGGCAAACGTTGCTAAGAGAGGGACTGCCACCTGTTAAGAATCCATGGTTTGGGGATGCAGTGAAGTGTGCTCCTTTCCCACACTAGTATTTTAAAAGGTTATAGATCATGTGTGCATAATAGGCAGAACATTAGGTCACTTGTCTCACTTACAACAATAATCCGTTTTGATATGGGTCAGGTTGACACAAAGGGTCCACCCATACCAGATCTATTGACGAAACTGATCCCTTTCCCCCAAACTAATGAAATTTTCAACTAATGGGTACTTAAGTTAATAAAGTGTGCCACACATCTGCTAGAAGCCATTTGTAAAATAAAGCACTGGAGTTCAATTTTGAGAACATTGACATAATGTTTGAGTGGCATCCCACAGGGACCCAGCATGGCACCAAATTAAGGAGAGTAACACAATAAACGTGTGAGAAATAACGTTAGTATATAAACAGTAAGTAGGAGCTCCTCTTTCTTTAAAGGAAGTGTAATGCTACTTGGGGTTCATACCATCACTAATGAATTGAACGGGACAAATCCTGATCTCCCCTCACAGCCAATGAGCATTTGGACAATGACTTCAATAGGACCAGGATTTAACCTGGGGAATTATTTTGACGGAAATTGGCAACAAGCTGGTTCTTATAGCTAAAAAGTATCTTTTCACTGAACTTGTGCATCACTCAAACTCTCCACTCCGTTTTGTGGGGCATTGTTTGTGAAGGAAAGTGGAGGAAAAAACATTTCAGCAGAGCCTGAGAGATTTATTTTTTAATTCCTGAAGTTACCTTGCTTGATACAATCCAAGCTAAATGTTTCTTAGCAGCAACAAAGCTCTCCTTTTCTGCAGCCCAGGGGATAAAACACAGTAATCATTCTAGACTATCAGCTGAATGTTAATAGTCCTCTTTCCTATGCCACTCACTGCAAACCAAGGAGCAGCAAGGAATATCAGTGATTGCCTGATCATCATGAGTCGCATTGCTCTTTCTAAAAAACGTCCTTTTCAAACACTGCATTGTTATAATTGGCCAACATTTTTGCATGAAAAATATTTTTGATTTTACAATTGCATTGAAAAATCAAAAACAAGCGAGTTTTGATGGCACCACTCATAACCAATTTCCTTTTTAAAAAAGTAAAACAACATCTGAAAGAATGCAAAAGATTTTTTTTTTTTAACAAAATTAAATTATCTTACTTTTTGTAGTACTTCTGTCATATTTTGAAGAGGAAAAATTGCTACATTAGTAAAGCTAAAATTTTAATTCAGAAACCAAGAAGGATTTACAGCTCTATTTACTAGTTACTCTTTTTCTCAGAGTTTATATGGAGGAGACATATGTTGCTCTTATAAAAAAGACCTTTAAATCTCCTTGTTAGCATATTCCTAAAGCAGTTTTTCAGTTAAATGGGCAGTTGCCAAGTGATGTGAAAAGTTTATACTGAAGAATTAGCAGAGTTTATACCTCAACTTTGATACACATTTATTGTCCCATTAAAGACAGGATGAAACCTGGCCATGGACAAGAGCTCCAGTCCTGCTTTTGCTTTGCAGATCCCACACTTCACAATGCTGTTAAACTGTGATTGCATTTACAGCAAACATTGGTCATTATTCAATCTATTTTTTTACTAATAAAACCCCTCCATTTTTAACCTTATTCACTCATACCCCACATAGATTAACATTGTAAACATGCTGCTTTCCCTCTTTTCCCTCAGTTGTCCTCCATTTCAGCTTTTAGTTTTGGAAAACAGGAATCAAATGCTCATCCAAGTTCATGGGCTGAGCCTTAATCTGGCCTTAATCTAAATGTGGTTGGAGCCCCCTTAACCACCCTACACTGGAACACAGTCACTCTCATCCCTCAATGCATACATATGTTGTTCCAAGTATAACGTTTCTCACCATATTCCTAAGCTTTCAACACTGAGTTCAATTGTCTTTTACAGTACATATATGGCAGGGTGGGGAGGGAATAGATGGGGATGTGCAGAGGAAAATCCCACTCAAACATCACTCCTGTGAGACTGTTTTTTTCCAAGCTAGTTCACTCCAGGATACATTCATGAAAGAGTGCTTTTTCCCAAAGCAAACCATTTTTGTGTTCCTCATCTTATAGCACACAAATACATGGGAGCCTTCTCAGCAACTGCACAGTTGAGTTTGAACTGCATCCTGCTTTGCTCAATAAAACCAGCTTGAGTGGGCTGAGGTGTCTGTTGTGTCTGTGTGGCAGCTGAGTGGGTGGGTCAGTAGACTGAGTGAAGTTTAACTTTGGCCAGGGCCACATCCACGCTCACTTGGATCACTCAGCTGCCAATCTCACCTGTTTTACTCTGCTCTCAAATATCACCCTGTGGGTCTGTCTCTCCAGGAGTGAGTGCTTATCATTGCAAAGCACTGCATATGTGTTTTACTGAATCCCTCAGCATCTGAATTTAGCAGCTTTGAGTCATCTGGTTCTGTTATGGATATTATGGGCTCTTGGGGAGGGTTGAATCTAGAAGCCCAGCTCCCACTTTCTCCCATTTCTGAATCAGACCTCCACTGCTTTTTGCTCATTTGTGCAATTACAAATGAGAGAAGAAGCCACACTACAGGTTACACTTCTGCTCTCTACCAAGGTGTGACTTCACCTGGTGACAACTTCTCTCTCTTCAGCTGACTGACAAAAATCCAAACTTTCAGAATAAATCAAAGCTGGCAGGAGGAGAAAAGAAGCCACCACTAAGCTAGGAAATCTAGTTTGCCCATCTCAGTGCCTTTGATTGTGGAGTTTACTGATTCTGTGTTTTGCCTTTGATTTTAACGTCCTTCGTTATGTGAGGATATGGTGGGACAGTCGTTTACCTATTTGGACTGATCCTGACACCTGAGGCAATGGAAAGTAATCTTCCATCCCGGGCTGCAGAGTCAGCAGGTTAAGTTTTAACAAAAAATCTTCTTGAAATTGCCAAGTAGAGCTGTTTAAAAAAAAATGAAACCTTCTCTATTTCAAATGTTTTCATTTTGAAGTATTTCTCTTTTCCATTTTCTTGATTCTTCCCCATACTTATAATTCAAAAAGCATTATGGGAACAGCCACCAACATTTTTCATTTATCAAATACAGGGATTTTGACACATGATATATTTTAACATAAATTTCCTTATGCTTTCTACAAAAACTGTATTTAAGTAATACTGAGGAGATCACAATTATTTCCTGGTCAAAACTCATGCCAAAAAGTCTATTTGCCTGTGCTATCATTTGGAGGGAATAAATTGCCATGGTATCTATTATCAACTTTTCCTTTTTAGGGAAACACCTGCATAATCTGCGCAGGGAAATCTGGCAGAACTCCACTTCAGCCTCCTCATGTCTCAGTGTTACTCTTACAGCCTGAGGTTAAATTCTGCTGGCAACACACATTTATGTTCTGGAAGCAATTTTTTGTTAACACCTATGGTAGCTCTTAGCATCAAGTTACTTAACACAACAATTAGTAGAAATCACTGCAGTGGTGCTCTCTTTTATGTCAAATTCCTACCACAAAACCAAAAAGGGAATTAGCCACATCAAATGAAGAGAAGAAACACCACCTAAGTATTGTTTGGAATGAGGGGAAAAAGGTGTCAGACTCCATGAATGCTGCTATAAATTTATTTGTGCTGGCGATTTTATATGAGTAGTGCTTAGACATTCCATATGCTGAATATAGGTCAGTGCATTTTTTTTAAAACAGAACTAAAATTCCTCTTTAGCCCTTCCTTTCTCCAAGATTAGTAAGTTTTTGCACATCTGCAACTTTGACTTGGTCCCTATACCCTCACAGATTTTCTTCTGAAAGGTCACATTTTTCCAATCAAAGAATATTTGCTATGAGCTTAGAAAAAGAACCTTAGGTGACTCCTAATAGCAAATTATGGTTTCATGCTCAGCTCTCACATCTCTGGACAAATGAGGTATGAACACCAGACACACAAAAAGTGACTTTTTTCACACGCACTTGAAAATTTGTCCTCTGCACATAGAATCAAGTGGAGTTTCAGAGCTCTAACTGTGCAGTATCAATAGCATGTACTGCAGACCTCTGGAGTGTTTTCAATTGCCACACTACCAACACAAGGAGAAATCCCTCTGCAAACCCATTCCATGTACTTGGCATGTCACCTTTGCGTAAAATGCTGACTGCAACAACTGATCATCAAAGTATGTGGTCACGATGTACCACTGCACAGATCAGGAGAGGAACCCAGATTAGAGAGCAGGAGAAGGCATGAGCAGATTGGAAATGGGAAAGATGATGAGTTCAAGGGATCGGTGCCTGGACACCATGAGGCAATCATGGCCTGACCCTCAGAGACATCTTGGTACCTAAATAACTTTGCAAATTTTCATCTCAGCATCAACATAAAAAGACAGAATCTGTGCTGCAAATAGCATTAATTAATAAATTTCCTAATTAGACATGCATATTTCTTAAAAGAAATGACAAATTTCTTGGAGAAGAACAGCAGAGGAACAGATACTTTCTGCTGCAGGGGGAACCGGAATCACATTGTGCAAGCAGCATCAGCAAACTCCTTCTGTAATTGTCATCTTCCTGGTGGGCCACACCATCAAGCATCTCCAAGGTCTGTCATTGTCTCTTTGCTCTCTGGCGAATAAGGATATTCATCAAAAAGCTCCAGGTTCCCAGCTCTCACACATGGGTGGCTCCGCTTGGGAGTGAAAGGATACAACTGTATTGGAAAATAGCCACATTATAAATCCAGAAAAGGAAGGGATTTTGTAATAAACAGGGAATATCGGAGACAAATGAGAAATAAAAAAGTAAAGAGCCCCCTCCAGTGTCACCACGTACGTGATTAATGAGACTTAAGGAATTCACCAATAGACTCTCCAAGCAACTGAGTTCTCTTTCAATGGCATGCAGTCAGGTTGAATTTGTATTCAGAAATCCCAGCTGTACTCAATACCCAGGACTATTCCATATATGTGAAAAGAATTACACGCAACTCAGCTAAGAAAAAAAGGAATTGCCATTCATAGGATATTTTTAAGGCCAGGATATTGCAATTGGCATTTTTACTATCTGACTGTTTCTCCTCTCCTTCTTTAAGTAGAATATAGGGAAATTGCAAAGAGGTTAAGTTATCAAAAATTTATAATTTAACAGTGGTCTTCAGACAATCTCCATTTGGATGGTACAAAATGAAATTAATGTACTTTTTAAAAGAACAAAACACAAATACAGTGTGGTGAAAAATGAAGACAATGAGGTTCTGTCTGCCTGACTTTTGTCTTGACATCTAACTTGCATGCTTAGCTTCTCCTTGAACCTGATCTCACTGTCAGTGGAAAGAAGACACACTTTCCCTGGGTACTTTATTTTTCAGACTATTGGCTTCAGATCTGAAAAGTCCCCTGTGCATCTTGCGCATTGGTCATCTTTCCATGTGTTGGAGGCCACACACTGGGTCTTTGAGATTGTGGCAGTGAGACTGAAGACTAATCGACTTCACATCTGTAAAAGACTTAAGGAGAGAAACCTGAATAAATATTTCAAGGGGTGGATAAAGTAGCATTTATACAATTCTGGTCCATTTCTAATACCCACTGAGATCCCTGGCTGTTTCATTGTGAAGCCAGAAGTGAACGAAAGCTGAGCCCCTTTCCCATTCATAGTTGTTCTCTTTCTATTTAAAACAATATTTTGAAACATTTAAACCATATGGTTTCTTTATAGATAGTTTACATTTTTCTACAGTCAAAAATGTATCGATAGCTCCTTATTAACTGACAATATGATACGATCATAATATATTAATACTTAAGAATTAATATGTAAACTAGAAATAATGCCTAGCCTAAAAATCAAGAATCTATATCTTAGGACAATCCAGAAAGGGCTACGGTGGTTGTATGTGGTTTGGATGGAATGTTCTACAAGGAAGAATTATGTTTAGTCTGGCAAAGATTCACTTGAAAAGTGGTTTAATGATAGTATACAAAACACAGACAACTGAAATCTGGACAAAAGACAGAGGTATTAGAGAACCTAATTTCTTCAAATTCTGTAAGATGATTAAAGTAAAAAAAACAACCAGATCTTATTCTAACAGACAACTTCTGGTCTTGTGTAGCCCTTTAGCCTTTTAAAAATAACCAGGAGAATTGCAGAACAATTAGTAGAACAAATATTTGTTCTTACTCAAAGCATATTGAATAGATTTGGAACACAGGATGCAAGTAATTATTAGAATCAAAATAGGCTAATGTTCTCCAATGCTATTTGTAAAGCAATTTGAGTTTCATTATTAGAATGTGTATTTAACATATCATTTTGAATCTCATTACATGCTATTTGGACTAAGCTTAATAGGATTATTATTTTTGGCATTCATGGTCATGCAATATCCATAAACAATGTTTCTGAACTCTTTAATACAAGAAACAGACATATGGTGTCAAGAAATGAGCAGGCTTTTCAGCATTTTTAACAGCACACTTTCAATTTCTGTGTTTCTAGGAATATTTGTAAATGTGTCACTGTTAAAGTATTACTTGTCCATCTCTCTGTCTTCTACAGATGGGAATAAACATGGTTTGATTAAAAATCTTATTATATTATTTACTGTCCCTGGTTCATTCTGAATTCCTTTTCTAGCGTATTTCTAGAGAATTACTTCATGTTTGTGAGGTGATAGAGAAAAAACCTTAGCACTTATCTTGTTCTAAAAGTACAAGAAAAGTAAGCAGTAAAAATCTTATTTCCCAAATATGAGAAGTTAAATTGTCTCTCCCCACATCAAACATGTTTTCTAATGTGCACATAAAGCCCCCGTGACTGGCAGTAGCTGCTCTACAGTGTCTGCACAATGAGACATTGTCCACAGAAACCTTTGAGACCCACCTTGAAAAGCCCAAAACCTGAAGAAGGTGAAATCTGCCCTGCCTTTCACATAAGAAACCATGCTGGTAGCAACAAAACTTAGTGTTCTTCCTACTCATCTGCTGGACATCATATCGGTCACACATCCATAAGATCAATGTCCATCACATGCTCGTGTTACAAATGGTCACTGAGCTCCAAGATGAACATTTATGAATGGATATGCTAACGGAATCACAGGCTGCTCCCGCTTGGAAGGAACCTTTAAAGACCATTTAGTCCAACCCTCCTGCCATAAGCAGGGGCACCTTCCACTAGACCAGGACTTAAAGTCCCATCCCACTTTACCTTGAATATTTCTGCTAATGGGACATCCACAAGTTCTCTGGGCAACCTGTTCCAGTATCTCACCACCTTCAATGTAAAAATGTAAAAAAAAAAAAGAAAAAACCTCCTTCCTTATGTTCAATCTAAACCCACCCTTTTCCAGTTTAAAACCATTTCTTCATGTCCTGCCACTGCAGGCCTTGGTACACTGTCTCCTCCATCTTTCTTGTAAGTCTCTTTTATGTAATGACAGGCCACAATAAGGTGTCCTCCAAGACTTCTTCAAAACTTTTAAAGCTTGATTTCTTCATACCCCACCAGTCTGCTTGCTCTCCATGGGCACCTCTCTGAGAAAGGCTGGAAAATCACTTCTGTCACGTGCTTCTGCATCATGGCCACTAAGTCAGCCAGCTGGGGTCTGCCATGTTCCACTGGAGATGCCAAAGGAGGTCATAGAACTTGGACAGAATAAACCTTTTGTAATAAGTCAGCAAGAAATGTCTAGTGGTTTGATCCCTGTTCATTCAGTCATGATTGCCCTGATAATGTGTGCTGAAGGGAGGGAATGAATCTTCTGACAGGATGTCAGATGGAGCCCTCTTTACAAGAGGTTGAATTTTTGCTTTCTTTATACATATTATTTAATTCACTGTGATTTCTGTGGTATGCATAAGTATCTGTCAATGGATTCAGTGTGGAAGAAGGAAATTAAAAAAATGGATATGTGTGAGAATATGGTGATTTTAACCATCAATATGGAGTCAGCAAGAAGCTCATATGAGGAATTGAAAACACCTCAGTAAATAGTTGGTGCTGCCTGACATAGTGTGTATCAACCCCATCCAAGTGATTGGCTTCTGAGTTTTTTCGTTTAATCTTGCCTTTACTGAGTCTTTGTGCTAAATTACAAGCTCTTTGGGAGAAGGACTGTGTAAATGTTTAAGGAACACCTACTGCAAGAGGGTCACAATTATGACTTGGCAGCATGTAAGAAATAATGAAGAAAAGAAGAATGAGAATTGGGTTCTTGAAACGGCATTGTTCAACCTTCAATATCCCACAAGGATACAATTGAAAGTAACTAAATAGTAGGCTTAGTCCCACAGGTCTGAAAGAATTCCTGAAAGAATTTCCAGCCTCTTCAAAACAACAAAGGAAGCTGCCAGTCTGGCATGTAAGGATAGATTGGTGCCTGGTGGAAGTAAATTCCTCGTCTGAGGCAAACATTTCAATTACTTAGCACAAAATCCTATAGCAAAGGAGTTTCTGCCACATTCAGGAAGATTAGAAGGGCTTGACTCTACTCCTTGCACAGCAGAGAACGCTGAGAACATTCCTCTGGCTCCCCAGAGCAAGAAAAAGGGTGATTCTGTTAATTCTGCCTCTCATCCTTAAACAGGTCTTGTGATACAAGACTGGGCCCAGGTCTCAATGAAGTGTAGGTGAAACCATGTGAAATTAAACAGGAAGCAGGAGGGAGAGATGCCATCTCCTCCAAAACTGCAGAAGAGCCAGCCTGCAATTAAGCAACCAGAAACTAGCCAAGGATGCAAAGTTTAGTAATTTGTTGTTTCCCAATTTGTTAATACATCATCCAAGATCAAAGCTTTGCAACAAATGTTGTTTTCATCAGAAAATTTTAATTGCTTTACACCAAAATTTAAGCTTTTGTAATTCAATGCAATCTCTCAATTATGCTTAAAAAATGTGTGTAATTTTAACTTATTGTTGTATTTCAGCACAGTGATAAACAGTGAAATATTAGGCATTACCACCTGACTATGTTGTGCTCTGCTCAAGCTTTTGTTTTACATCTGAGACATCCATTTCGAAACCCAAGTCTAACTCATTCAGTAACTCTTTGGATTAATGGGTTTCCTCATATGATTTTGGGAAGCACTTCTTTATTTGAAACATTCCTATTCCAACACTGCTTTGGCATAAATTTACATAACTTAATATGATGGAAACCAAGGAAAAAAGATAGATCATAGATTCATGAGATTTACAGACAAAAGGAGAATAGGGTGATGATCTGTCTCTTTGCAAATATGGGGCATCATGGGGAAAAAAAGAACAAAGCTGCAAGAATTGGGCTAAAGAGAAGTGTTTCAATGGCTTACTTCTCTTTTTCCATTTACAGTAAAACTGGAGATAAGTCAGAAAAGGCATTCTATCATTACTATGGAAAAGCTGTAATCAAGCTTGCTATTAAATATGCATTTTTTTCTTCTGAATGAGAACAGGATAGTGCTCATAGGAGTTGTTTCAATTTAAAATGCTTGTCTATAAACAGTTTTATACCACTGTGACTAAATCAACAGAAAATTACAACCGGCAGAATTGGTGCAGCTCCAGAGTGTAAAAGGAGATCTCTTGATGTGTGTCACATGCTATTTACACTGCAGGGCATTTTAACTGGAGGTTTTTGTCTCTGTTTCTATCTGTTCACCCAGCAGGTGCCATAATGGCTATTGGTCCACACAGGCTCCTGTGTCCTGGCACTGCTACTCCCATTCAGACCTGCATGCCATCGTATGGTGAGCCTGGGAAAAGGGCTGCCGCAATATCCATGTGTCAACCACCTCTGTCCTGTCTTCACCTGATTCCTCAAGGCACCTGTCCAAATGGACAAATGGTACTGAAGGGACCAGATTAATTTTGTGTCTCTGCAAGGTGAGATTTTTATCTGTACAGCTCTGCTCTCAATCAAACTCTTATTTCAGCCTTCGAGGTGCTGGTTTGGAGGAAGGCAGTGAAATGGAAATTTGGGGGAATGTCTCCTGCTGTTAATACTAATTTAATTGACCTAAGGAGAAGATGAGTGAAATTAAGAAGAGACAATACAAAGGAAACATAAATGTTGATCAGAAGTAGAAAGGCTTTGGCATATGCATGCATATGATTAAAACAGCTTTTATCCTGTGCATAAATACTTAGAATATTTGTGCTTAGAAACGTAAGAAGGCAAAAAAAAATCATTAAAATAGATTCTTAAACAACATTCATATCACATGAAGTGTATAAACTTTAACAACCTTCTCATATCAAACCTGTTTTGTCAAAGAAACAACTCAGAGGTAATGGAGTCTCCATCACAAAGAATGTATCTCTGCATGAGAGAAAACTATCCCACGTACAGAAAACTCTTGGAGTAAGCCAGTCTGCACTTTGCCAGGCCAAATGCTGCCATAGCACTTGAGAAACAAAGAGACATGCAAGAGTCAAGGGTGAAGGAGTTGGATGGCTCAAGGCTGGTTCCCAAGGATAGATTGCAATAATAACACTGAACAGTCTCTGCTGGCAGTGATCACAGCTGAGCCCCTTGGGTCTGCTTCAGAGACAGGTGATGCTGTACCAAGGGTAAACACAGCCTGAACAACTCGGGCTAACCCTCAGTAAAAACCAGCTAATACACCAGAAATCCAGGAGCCTGAGTTTTAAGTATGTTGGTAATATAGGAGAAAGCCAAACCATAAGGCTGCCAAAAGGCATAAAATAGAAATCAGTTTGCTGAGCAGTCAGTACTGTTTTCACACTTTACCTTTTGTTACATCAATCCATTCCTTACTATGTTTCACTAAATTACAAAGCAGGGTTTCATCCACAAGGAATGTTTTTCTTACAGATTAGATCCTGTTCCAGCTTGGACCATTGCACCTCAGCCATCCTGGTGAATTCATGGGACACTGGAATCAGTTCCACAGCCACATTTGGGCATGAAATTCATAGATTCATAGAGTCATTAAGGTTGGGAAATACATCTAAGATCATTGGGTCCAGCCATCAACCTAACACTGCCAAGTCCACCACTAAATCATATCCTCAGGTGCCACATGTAAAATATCTCCAGGGACAGTGACTCAAACAGTTCCCTGGGCAGTCTTTTCAAATGCCTGACCACCCTTTCAGTGAAGAAATTTTTTCCTATTATCCCGTATAAACATCCCCTGGTGCAACTTGAGGCCATTTTCTCTCATCCTGCCACTTGCTACCCAGGAGAAGACAATGACCAACACCTCAACACAACCTCTTTTCAGATAGTTGTCGAGAGAGATAAGGTCCCTCCTGAGACTCCATTTTTCCAAATTAAACACCCCTAATTCCCTCAGCCACTCCTCATCAAGCTTGTTCTCCAGACTCTTCACCAGTTTCATTATCATTCTTCGGACATGCTTCAGCATCTTTGGACACACTAGAGCACCTGAATGATCACATCATCATCGGAATCAGAAGTAACTATAGCCAGAAATAAAGGTGTATTCCACCCAAACTAACTTTTCCCAGCTTTTACCACATCCATCATATATCTTCCGACAGGTTTATTTTCTAATGACTAATTGTAGCCACACACTAAACAAATATATTTGTTCACCCTACTTCTCATTTGAAATTCACACATAGAGAGTGTGCTCCCAAAAGACCTCACAAATAATGAAAAAGATCAAAAAGTGAGTTCATCTTAAGATCTGCCTCATTCTTCCCATGAGGGGAAATGACCCCTTGCTTGTTGAGAAGGTTTAGAGTAAGTGAAGTGTAACTTATATTCTGTTTGCCGTGGCTTTTAAATGGTCTTGGAGATCATAGCATCCAGAGGGTCACCTCTTCTTGCTTGAAGGAGACACCCTGGACTGTGTGGCAAGTTGTTATTTTTCAACAAATTTCTGTTTTGTGGTCTTGTTGGTTTGCTTGCGTTTTTGTTTGTTGTTTTTTTTTTTGTTAAACACAGATAATGGCCTATTGGAAGCTAGAACTGGCAAGCCTCTTAAAGCACTGTTATGTAGATAAATATTTGGATAAGTCAGGCTTATTTATGTCAAATATTTATTTTGATGGAATGTTTGCTCATGTTTTCAAAAACAGAAATAAGTTTGTTAATCCATAGAAAGGATTTGTAGTGCTGGTTCCCAAAGAAGGCAGCTCCAATTTGGTTAAGCTGGTATAACTTGGGCAAAGAGCTGTTCTAGAGTCTGGCATCAAGTATCATGACTTTCCATTTCACAGACTGATCTTGGAAGGAAATTACTTGGAAATGGGGTGTCACTAAGAGAATTTCTTAGAAGCCAGTAAAAAATGAACAAATCAATGACTGTATAATTTTTAATTTTTTTTTTAAGAGGAAGAGAACAAAAATAAGTCAGGATAAAGTCTGGTTTTCTTTCACTAAGTGTGCCTCCCTACCTGTTTCCTACTACTCAAACTGACATTCAGTCACCTCATGTCAGGCATTTAGCTCTAGCAACCAAGTTAGAGGAGCCTATAAGCTTTTATGTTCCTCCCGTGGCCAGTGGATTGAGATAAGGTTCCAGAATGTGGTGCAGCTTCTGAACTGTCCCTTGAAAGAGTCTTTTTTCAATGACTGTTAGGGGTGTAGAGTCTTCTAGCTTTTGAATGGCTCTGAATACTCAAGATGGATCTAAATTGCACCCATTAGAGTAGCGTTTCAAATGACAACCTCATATCAAAATTGTCAGTATTCTAAATCAAAATAAACACAAATATTTCTTGTAAGTTCTCAAAAACTTCTTAGCCTTGGAGCTCATGCACACTTTGCTATAGACAAAACTGAGACCTCAAGCCTACAATCGGCAGCTGAACAATTTATCACAGGTGTCTGTCACTAGTTATGTGTGGTCAATATGAATCCACCTTCCACCTCTCCACTAATGCACATATGATACTGAGGATCCACACCATCAGGCACAAAAATGCAGACAATCTTACTGCTTTAAATGACTTTCTATCAATCTTACTCTACAGTTATATGCAGCCAGTACCTAGCTAGCAAATAGAGCTTGAACCAACTCTTAAATAGATATCATTTATAAAACTGTTTAAATAAACTGCAGTTGGGTTCCCAGGTGACAAATACGCACACAGAGATGTATACAAGCCTTATATATAATAAAAGAAAGTGATGCCAACTTAATTTTTAATCTCTCTGACTGCATATTAACAACAACAAAATATTTTTTTGAGTGTACAGTCACTTCTTGATAGTTCATCAGCATTCACAGATGGTAACCCTGCTGTATTGCTAGGGGCTTTTCTTTTTTTCCTGGCATCTGATGGAATGAGTATCTTATTGACATTTATGGGGCAACTTTTCTTTTCCTCACCTAAAAGCTGTCTTTCCAGGCAGGGTTGACCATGCCAAAATACACACCTGATTTATGTGGTGGATTTGTTGCAGCACAATTGTCACTACACATAGTCATAAATGATGCAAAAAACCCATTAATACCTCTAAATCAGCATTCAAAGCTGTTTATTTAGATGTAGCCAAAGCCATGAGGTGTCTGGATAGATCCCAGCCTGGACAATGAGTTCAGCCACAGCTCTGCCAAAGGCAAGCTACTTTTTTTCTTCCAGGTGCTTGTCTAACACAGAAATTACTTAACACCTCAGCTGTCATGCAGTAAGATTATGAAAATGTCCCAGTTTCTTTAGCCCTTGTCTGCAGACTGTGGATGGCACCAGCTTAGTCCATCAAAGCAATGGGGTGAGATTTTCCACTGCGCTCATTTCACTGGACTGGTGTGTAATTGCGTTCAGAGGAAAATAAATCTTTCTAGAATAATCATGAAGCTCAACAACCTTTAATCCACCAGAGCATACTGGCATCACCTCCTTACATAATAAATACACGTCTAATAAATAAATGTCTAAAGGAGGCTTCATGGCAATAGAATCCCATTAACAGGGGTCAGGGTTTTGCATCAGGGCCTGTTGGAGCCCTCTCCAAAGCAGTAGGCTGCTTTTCAGGTCTACTGTGGAGGTTTTGCTTTCTTATACAAGCGAATGTGGTTCACCTCAAGGGAAAAGAAAACAGATCTTTTGATGGCTCACAGTAGGCCTGCACGCCACACTGCGAACCATGAAGGGCTCATGGAAATACTCCAGGTGGAAGGCACCACAGTCTAATCCAGCAGACCTTTCCCTGGAGCCAGCTCTGGGGACCAAGTCCATCAGAGAATAATAAAATGGTGATGGAAAATGCAAAAACAAAATGCAGAAAGATTAATTAAATAAAGGGCATCCTTCCAAAAAAACTGTAACAACTCTGTGAAATGTGTTTTCAACACCACAATACTCCTTCTCTGTTTTGTCTCACAGCAAAACCATTACATGTAAGTGTTGCCTTTGAAACGCCAGGGAAAGACACTGATGAATGTTACACAGCAGACCAGAGGCTGCCAAAACTAACTGATTTCTGTTTAGAGACCCTAAGAGTGAAATCCCTGTGAAGTAGCAGAGCTTGAAGAGTAATTAGCTACAACCATAACAAAATAGTGAGCTACTCACCACTCAAATCTCTATGACTTCTCTGTTGTTATGAGTGACATTGATCTTGCAGGTTGCTGAGAATGGACTGTCCATGAAAAGAATTGCTTAGCAGGAAAATAATCAAATAAGGAAGATGCAAAAATGTCATTTGTTATGATAAAAAACAACTTGTCAGTGTTAGTGAACACTGATGTACCTGTTCCCACATTTTAAAGACTTTAGGCAAAATTAATCTAAATACAATCCCATTTACTCTGGTGGACAAACACTGAGGGTAATTGTGTCCCAGCAGCTGTCATTTCATCATTTCACAGCTAATGGTTAATTCAGGTTGTTGGGTTTTGGGGGATTTTTGCCCTTTCATTAGCTAGACAAAAGGAATTTTTTCATATTTTTTTTTAATGCTTTGCTTGTGAACATTTTTGCTAATATAGTCCTATTTTTGCCTTTAAAAAAAAATTAACAATCACCAGAAGTTCAGTCTGCATATCAAATGAAGTGACATTCATTTGTTGTGCTTTCTGCATCTGCTGTGTGCAACGGCAGAGTGGTGAAGTAACAATAGATGGTTCACAGTGGTGATACACATTGGTAGGGATCAGTAATGTTACACTTATAATAAAGCACCACAGAAATACCTTACAAAACCTCATAAAATCCAGAAATACCCTTTTTTGGCCCTTCAACGGCAAAAATGAACAGACTAGAATGGAAAAAAAACCCATTTCTGTAATATAATCACACATTAAGTATAATTAATGTCTAGAAAGGTAAAGGTTTCTTATTTCTGTGCTTCTGCCCTGTTTTATTGATTATTTTCTTGAAAATGTTGTTTGTAAGCTAATAAGAACTGTTCTTCACTTTCCAAATAATTGATTGATCAAAAGTAATTCTAAAATAAGAATTTAGAACTTTTAAAATTCTTAAATCAAAATTTAAAATCGAAATAAATGTGAATTGAATAAATGAAGTCCATGTTGAATAAAATATTGTGGATCAGATGCTTGATATGGCTGATCATGATTTTCCCTAACCTTCAGTCAAACAAAACCTCACAAGAGAACACCTTTAAATTCTGCAGAAACCCAGTGTGAGATTCCTTAAAGCTCATATGGATTCTTTCCCTAGGACTTCTAAGGGAGATATCTTAAAAATCACAAAAATAGGCAGATCTAGTTAAGTTGTCATAGGTTTTTTGTAGACATGAAAATATAACAGCAGGGCAGCATTTTATTGAATTTAGTCTACTTTTTATTGGACATATTTCAGCCAATTGCCGTTTTGACTATCCTGGCCACCCTTTTGAGAATTCAGTTTTTCTGTAATTTCAACACATCAAGAGAGCAAACTTGGAAAAATGCCTTTCCCACCAAAACTACCCACAAATTGCAGAATCAACACTGAACTATTTTGTAGTGATTATTCCAGTGACAGGATTTGAACTTCACATCCTCTGATCCTGGGGACTGAGATAATTTATTCACTCTTTATGAAAATAAAACCCAGCAATGTCCAAAGGAATTACCCTCTTCTGTAGGCTGAAACAATTATATAAAATGGTTTCCTTGTCAGCCACGGGAACAGTAGTCCTTTTGACATCACCATTTTTTCTTATACTGTCAAACATCAGTCTAAATGGAAATATTAGGATTTAGCACTAGAGCCTCAGACTTGCTGACTTGGAAGTGTCAGTATTACTGCAGGATTTAGTTAAAACATCATCTTTTTTTCTGAACGGTTACTCTGTTTTATATCGGCTATTTGTATACTGTAACTTCTGCAATAAAATGCATCGAAATCCAAGCTTCAGAAAAGTCTGCTTTCAGGGCATTTTGGAGTGGAAAGAGAATTTTGTGCCCTATCTAAAGAAGTTTGTCACTTGACATAGTTAATGCAAGTTTCTGTAATCAGACTGTGATAAATCCTGTCACTTGTTTTAAGACTGATTTTGACATTCCAAGGTTTTGCCATCACAGACACACGTGGGGAGGCACTTGTTCCCTGAAGCAATGTCTAGAGACTTTTGCATAAAACTGACAAGATCTGGAGCCCTGGCTGTCCCATTAGCACAGGGTTTATCAGCAGTAATGAAAATGAAAATTACTGAACAGAGGTCTGTGACCTGGACAGCGTGGTGGCAAAATGCCTCAGTCTCCTCAATGTTACAGCTCCTCATTTTCCAACACACAATGACTTTCTATATTTCTTGTTTCACTCCTCCTTAGCTGCAGAAAGTCTCCTGTGAAAGAAGCAAGTGCATGAACTGGTCCCTTGCTGTCCAAAATTCCCTTTTCAGCTGCCTTTAATCAGTAGCTAGGTTGTCCCATTAATCTTTGCTCTGAGAGAGGAGTCATCCAACCTACCAGCTCATGACTCATTTCCTCCAGGTCCCAGTTGACCACCAGTCTTTCCAGGAGCTTCTTCCTCTGATTTCTCTCAGTAATTTCTCACAGCAACTTTTCCATGACATAGGGTACTAGACAACAAGGAATATCTCCAGCAGTACTGTAGAGAGCAGCAATGAATACAAAGAACAGCAGCTGGGAAGAGTTGTGTGACTGGGTTATTTAAAAACCTTTCGGAATCTCCATCTTCAGTAAAGATGAATTTAAGCTGTGACAGGAGCAGGATCTGTTTTTATAGGAAGACACAATCAGCACCTGTGCAGTATAGAACTTGTTGCTCTAGCTGTAAAAAATAGAAAAAAATATGTAATTATTATTTAAATGTACAGGAGCAACACAGGCATCAGGAAAATAAATCTACTAGAAACTGGAGAAAATCTTGACAGAAAAAGAAACAGTTATAAAGTCTCTAGAAATAAATGCAGGTGGAAAATTAAAAACAAAGAAACCCTTTTTTAATCTTTGGAGTGGAGCATTATTGAAGGAGGGACAGTGGAATACAAATAGTTTCTACCTTCTCTCAAGAGTTTATAACTTCATCAACAGAGAGCTCAATTGGAATTGCCTATGGCAGCAGTGGCCTTGGTAGTGTCTCCTTCGGGCCTTTTTTGTACTCCTTACCTCAAATCCACTACTCCTACAGTCATCACCCAGCTCCCCCACAGAAAGGAAGGAGCTGATGGCAAGAAAGAAATCTCCCCATTTTTTTCAAACTGTCCTGCCACCTTGCTTGTCACCTGCTGTTACTGAGTGCCTCTTCTCATTTGATATCAGTTTTGGTTATGTTTTACAGTAAATATGTCTACAGAGAAGGAACTGAGACATGATTGTCCCCATTTTGTTTCAGAAAAACTGACCCTTCCTGTGCCAATTTGTTTCCAGAAAATAAGAAAGCAGAGAACACTTGCAAAAGGACAAGGGAAAAAAGGCTTTATTGTAGCTTAATTTTCTGTTAGCTAGGTAATTACATTTCCAAAATATTTCTGAAACCTTTCCATATTGCAGTTCTCAATTATCAAGCCAGAAGACACTGGAAAGTGATAATTAGGTGTGAAACACCACTCATGCTCCTGCAGATAGCCCTCCTGCCAGCCCTTTAACACTTACTCTGCTGCCAAAGCTATGAATGCTGTGTTTTTCAACAGCATTTAGGTGCTAATAAATTATCCAGCTGTTTGAAAGCAATGGCCTGCCTAGATGGGAGAGTTTCACTGCTGAGGTCATGGGCAGTTATACCCCTGACCTGCAGAGACCAGAGCTACCCCACCCAGGGAAGGGTGGGACAGGCTTGTTGGCAAAGCTGCTCTGTTTCCACAGCAGCAGAAGCACCCCAGGACAAGTCGCGGGTGACTGTCCCGCGCTCCAAAATGCCTCTTTTTGAAACGGAAAGCTAATTTATGCGTGGGTACTGATCTTGAGATGACCTCAAGTGTGTCCAGAGTTTGATACTTGCCAGCTGGGGTTATCCCATGCAGATACAGTCATCTAGACAGGTAAAATCCACTTGTCCTTTTTCCTCATTATTAAAGGCTCCTTAAGTATGACTTACCTAAATCCTTTCTCAAGCGATACCAAGCCAAAAATGCTACCCACCAGCCAGTAAAAAGATGTCAAGAGTTATAATTCTTCTGGACTACATATGTTGCATTCACCTCCTTAGTTTATAGCAAATAAATTCTCCACTAGAAATAACATTTATGTGGATTTACAGTTCAAATCAAGAGCACCAAAAGTAGTTCAGCATCTGAACATCTACCTGGCTGCTAGCACACATTTCAGAGGCACTAACTGAGTAGACATAAAGATGTCATGTCAAAACTGCCCCTCTGTGCTGCATATGCCAAGTCCTATCCCAGGACTGGAAATTACTTACCACTTTATGACTCTTTGCCTATACGCCTCATTCCCCGTTCCTAGAATTTGCTGTGGAAGACACATGGCCTCTCTAAGTGATCTAAAGTATATGATACCAACACATCTGGTAGGATTAGAAATGGGCTCAACTGGGCTAAAACATGGTTACTGGTAGAAATAGAAAAATCCATATGTGCATGCATTCAGATATATTTTCCAAGCAAGTGCCTGCTATGTTCCGAAGCTGTGTTTTTTCACTCAACAATGGTATCAATCACGGATTGCCATAGGGCAGCAATATCGCATCATGGGAGGGAAAAACCTAACACAAATGAGACAATGGCAAGACCCAGAGTGATACAGAACATAGGCATGCCTAAAATAGCTGCTTATTTTTGCCTTAGGTGCTTCAGAGCATCCTACCTGGCATTCATCTGCTGCCTCAGAAGGCTGCAGGCTTTGGCAGGTCCTCTGTCTTACTCGCCAACTCCTGTGACTGCCCTGGTGTACTGGGACTGGCTGGGGTGGAGGCAGCTCTGCTCTATGGTTCTGTGCTTTGAACTGGCAGCTGAAGCAGTGCTGATAACACAACAGTGATTGTACAGCTCGTGAGCAGAGTCTGCACAGCAGCAAGTCTTTCCTTCACACCTTGCTCCCAGTGAGGAGGCTGGGAGGAGTGGGAGAGGGCCCAGCTGGGACAGCTGACCCCAGCTGACCAAAGAGCTATCCCAGCGTATGACACTGTGCTCAGCAATGAAAGCTTAAGGAAAGGAGGAGAAATGGGAGATGGATTTTCAAGGTTATTACATTTGTCTTCCCAACTGTTACATTCTTTCCTCAAAATGGCTGAACAACTGCCCGCCAATAGGAAATACTGAACAAATTCCTCTTTTTGGTTTGCTTGCACAGCTTTTGCTTTCCCTCTTAAACAATCATTATCTTGACTTGTGAGTCCTTTTGCCCCCTACTTTCTCTCCATCCTGTTGGGGGAGAGGGAGTGAGTAGGTGGGTGGGCACTTGGCCTTTGGCCTGGGGCAACCCACCATACCTGGGCTCCTAAGGGTACCACTAGATGTCTATATTTAGGCATAAAACTTGGTCTCCTACTGCTCACCCTTAAAGAAGTTTTGTGTCAGAATAACAGGTGTACAAAACCTGAAAGGGAGTAGAAAGAAATGAAAATGAAGCTTAGCCACAAAAACTTAGCAAATACTCATTGTCCGTTTTGTATGGTAACCCCAACTTGAAGAATATGATGGGATAGAGGCTTATAGATCTTCCATTCCTGTGCTGCCTGAATACAACCCTGTCCGTGTCTCTTTCCCTTCCCGATATCATGTTTGCTCTAAACTCTTGACCATCTACCAGAGCTAAAAAGAGAAGCTGTAACCAGTTCTCTGCACTCACTGCCTTGAGAAATGCTGGCCTTGCTCACTACTGAGTTTATTTGGGGATTCCATTTCAATGGCAGGCCTGAGGAGATTTGTTCACTTATCTGCTCCTGGAAGAAACTGAGCCAAATGCCATACAAATGTATATTTTCTCTCTATAGCAACATTGTCTTTGGTAATCAGGGTGCTCTGCTGGCAACCAAACATCTCCCATACTGCAGGTCTTCTGTGAAGAAATGAAAACAAACAGTTAAGGAAAAATCACTTCAGAAAAAATTTCAGCAAAACTGAGATGGTTTAAGGCTCGTCTTTCTCTGTAAATAAAGTGGTAAAGAGAATGGGATATTTCAGTGAAGTGCTCAGCCGCAGCAGAGGTACAGAAGAATGGAACCAATGTATGCACAACTAGAAAATGTTGAGTAGGGAAATTGTTCTACAAATGCCTTTTTTCCTTTCATCTGATCCCCCTGGTACATGCATTCCTCAGGAAAAGTGCTGTGTTGTTGTGGCAAAGGGATTTTGCAAGTATGAATGTTGATCTATCCCCTAAGAGAGGGAAACGCTTGAGGTACAGTGTAACTTGTGCCATTGTGTTGGAGTGTTGGAGTCAGTAAGTTTTGTGCAAAGGAACTGAATGATTGGGGATTTATACACTCTGACAAAGAACCTTTGTCCCATCCTCTATAAGTAAAGGCTTTAGAATCCAGTACATGCATCCTCCTTTACTATACAGATATTTTATATTTGCTATGCCAATGTAAAAAGACGTTGAAGTAAGTAGAGTGGATATCTTTAGGCCTCTTTACATTGCCATAATATTTCACTGATATTTTATAAAATACTCTATGAGACAGAGGCTATGAGTATGTTAAATTTTAAGGCAAGCCAAAGATTACACAGCTAGAACAGGTCTGGCCTCAAAGGAGAACAGATGAGGTGATGTTTTTCAGCCATAGAGTTGATGCCATCTTGCATTTTCATACAGAGAACATGCAGCAGCTGTACTTGCGTTCACTTCTTACACCTGCACACACCCACAGTGCTACTTACAAAAAAATTTTCAAGAACCTGGAAAGAGACACTGGATGGCATCATCCACACTTTCGGATTTTCATTAAATAGACAACACTCTTTCTAGTCATCTTGCTCTGAATCAGACACTATGGGAGATATTTTCAGGCAACTTCTGATTGATTTTCTATCATCATTTTAAAAGGTGATGAAATGGCTGGAGTCATTGCAAGTGAATCTGTCAGGAACTGGATTTTCTGATTTTTCATAGCTGAACAGGATGTACAGAAGGGGAAGATATTTCAGTGAAAAATGGCAGAGAGTACTAGCACAGTTGTTGATCTACTAGATCAAAGGAAAAAATGCCAATTTAACCTGAACAACAGTCTGGAGCTTGTATTTTACACCTTTTCTCTACTTTCCACTATTAAAATAATGTTTAATGCACTATCCAGATTGGAACTTTTCTTGTGGATTCAAGTTGTAAAGAATTTTTTAATTATTTCAATAACTCAGAAAAAAAAATCTTTAAATTAAACTCTGTATCAGACTTGAGATTGAACGCTGGGTTTTAGTCCAGAGGTTGAAAATAAAAATTTTATCTACCAGGCTAGGGTTTGAGAAAACATAACCAATTTATGATAATGGTTGATTAGAAACCACCACCATGAAAAATTTGTTAAGTTTTCATCTGTGGATGTATTTATAACCTTCACAAGAAAACACAGACTGTGGATGTCCCATCCCTGGAAGTGTTGTTTGTGCACCATCCCTTCCAACCCAACCCATTCTCTGGTTCTATGATAATATGGTCTAGCTTTGCATTCAGCCCTGCTTTGGGCAGGCAATAGGACCAGATGACTAAATGATTCAGTGACTCTATAAGTGGTAAAATAAAATTTCAAAACTGCTGCTGTTTATTTATTGTAATTGGGAAGAAATTTATGAACTTTGTTTGCTCTTGGGAAACAATTCACAAGTTTGGGACTTCACTTGCTCTTTGGGGGGCAAACTCTTAATTAAACTTACTATTCAGAAGTATTTCATTCTTTCTTGATATTAGTGAGAAGATCTGTGTGAGTAACTTGTGATTTGGGGTATCTTCTTTTTTAAAATCTTTTAAGGGACACCTGCCTGTATGTAGAGCCAGTGGGGTGCTGTGAAGCTGAGAGGTGACCACATCCCTGGTGGGATGGTGACAGATAACAAATTAAAAGGTACCAATGGAGCTGCTGCAATTCTCCATGCATGCACTATTGCAAATATAATGTAATTTAGCCTTAAATGCTCTGTCCCTGAAAGCTTTGCTCCATTGCTTGGCCCTTTCCCTGTCCTAGGAGTATGTTCACAGTCAGTGAGAGCACCTCAGATGTATTGTAGCTTGACAAGGAACAGTGACATGATGAGCCTTCCTGTGCTTCCTCCTGAACTTTGACTACCATCGTTATTGGGGTCCTTTATTATTGATCTACTTAAGAAAGCAAGAAAGAGTGACTGAGTAATCACTGAAAGGTGATAAACTCCCAGAGCAGCTCTTCAGAAGGTCTAATGAAGCCCAAGCACCAGTCAGATCAGCAAATTGGCACGCTGGTGGCTCCAGGGTGCAGTTCAGCCCCCCTTGAAACCTTTGGAAAGACTCTGGCAACTAGATGATGCCCTAAATGAACAAAGACTGTTTTTCCACAGGCTGAGTGACATTGAGTATTCTCAAAGGGTTTTTTATTTTTATTATTAGATTAGAATCTGTTCTTAAATCACTAAATTGTGTGGAAATTTCCCATTCCAGAAGTAAGCAAACATTCAAGAGTATATATATTTTACTTAGCAGCTACCAGAGAAAAATATACAAAGTGGGAATCTGTTAAATACAAAACCTAACTGGATATAAAAATGTATTCCCTTGACAGGTCTGTTTCTTTAATAGAGTTTCATTAAAGACAGAATCATTGTTTTATGGAATATTCTGTGGTTTAATAAATCAAATATGCAACTGTTTAATGTATCTCAAAAATTTCAGTTTTGCATTGTACTTTAATTTTTCATCAGCATAAATTTCTCTCTAATAACTCTTGTTAAAAGGCTTCATTTTGCTCCAGTGCTTGTAAAATACTTTCTTTAATCGGTTTTGTTACCTCTGAGTTCATTTTTATTTATCCAATCCAGATACGTGACACTAAAGGTATAGTTCATTAATTAAGAGTTGAATGGACTCTTGGGACTCAATTCCTATAAATCATAAGTTTAGGATCAGATGAGTAGGGTCCAAAATGGGGCAAAAGGGTGAAATCTGAGAGGTATTTGTTGAGTTTTGTGAAATATCTCAGTCGTTTCATTCTTTTTGCCTGACTGGTGATGATGGCAGTAAAACTGGAGCAGTCTGTGACACACTGTGAGGAAAGGAAAGCAAAAAGAATAAGATTCAGAGAAGTCAAGGTGTTTTAATTTCATGTCTACTACAGTCGCCCAACTGTAAACCTATTTGAGCGCAAAGAGGAACCTGGAGTTCTGAACATACATGTAGTAATAGTACCTGAAGAAGGGCCAAAAAAAGTAGGTGAATGAGAAATGCTTCCTGGTTTGGTCTGAGAGAGGATGCTCCTCTGCCAGACTGAATCAGCTTTTTATTTGACATAGTCAAATATAGTTTACTATATCTAGGGGCTTTTATATATATATATCTCAGAATTCACAAATACAGAAATATACATCTACAGTATAGTTTTATGTGTATTAGGCACATATGCAAATGCATAGTCATTGGAATTAGGACTGAGTAAATAGTTCTGGAATCCAGGAACAGGTTTTCAGGCTTTGTTGTTACCCTGGCTGATTCATCATTTAAAATATGTTTAAACAGATAACATAAAACCTACATGCTGCAATTGTCTCTGCAGCTCTCAGTGCGTGTTGTCAGCTTTAGCAAAAAGGTGACACAACATTATATGTCTACTTTAGAAATGCTGTTTCACCTGAGAAATAAAGACTTGTAGTGCAAATGTTCTTCTGGTTTGAAAAATCTCCACCAATATTCAGAATAGAAGAGAGACAAACACTTCACACAGTCAGAAAAATGATTGAAACAGCTTTTTTAGGAAAGACCCTCCATCCTTTGATTCAAGGTCTTCTTAGCAGTATGCCTGAGTTCACTCATGGGTAGCAGAACTGATCCAGACCTGAGTAATTTTCATGGTGTTCTTTGCAACATATCATGCAAGGTTGTCATAAAAGTCTCATCAGGTTTTGAAAGGGCAAACCAGGAGACATATACAATATCTTTCAGGATATTTAGATAGATGGCCTCAGTCCACTCGTAAGGTGAAAGAGTTTAAAATGTTATCAGAAAAAAAAAGGGACTGATTTGCCCAATGTACTGTTACAAAATTCTTAGATTTGCACAACACTGAGCAAAGCTACCAAATTTAAAACAAAAACAATTAAAATTTAAATTAGTTTATTAAGTAACTTGGCAATAATTCAGACATTATACCTGCCCTCTTGTTTCTCTTTCTTTGTTCTGGTGTTTTGCGATCACTGTTTGCTTCATTTGACCTTCAGCTTGTCTAGAGTCCAGTAAACTCTAATGGAGAAATGCTAACATTCTCCAGCTTGGACTGACTCACCCAGAGATTTGGGGAATTTTCATAGAAGGGGTTTGATTACCATACGAACGGAAAAGGCTGATTGTGGATGGGGAAAGTGAAACCACCACACTGCTTCCACACAGTGCTGTCAAATAAATTAACATTCCCTTCCCAGGAGGGGAATTTGGTGTGCAGACCTGGGAGTGCAATCGGTGCCTGTTAACACAAACAGGGATGGAGGGGAGCTGGGACTTGCCTGTCATGGGCCATAACCAGTTACTCTCCTCATTTTTCCACCAGTTCTCCACTGGTGCCCTGGTGTTCTCACCAGTTATGATGTTTTCAGCCTTTGCTTGCCTCATAGTGTTAAATGGCTCGATGTCACTGTACATTAACAGGTACTTTTTGAAGAATGCAGGGTGTAACTTTGGTCTGCAAAGAATATTACAGGTGTGTTATCTGGCATTCACACAGGCATATGAGTGTCCCAAAACCACTCTTCCACTGGACAGGGCAATAAGCCAGTATAAGCACATCTGCTGTATGTATGGCTTTAATGAGAAGAGAAGACAGTGTAGATCAGCCACGATACAGCTGGTGAGGATATCAATCCTTCCAGCCAGGCCCATTGTAGCAGCAGGATGTCAAGCTCCCTCTCACATCACATTGTGGAGCACGATGCTGATTTCACCTTCTACTTCTACTTTGATTGTTAAACACATAAAAAATGGCACAAATGCTTCACTCAGTCCCATAAATACTCTGCATACCCATTTAAAACACATATATGATTGCAACAGCAACAATTTGCATGCATTGTAATCTCATGATGATTTAGTTCTAGAGATAATCACTGATTCACTAATTAATTTAATAGAAACAGATTATTTCACATCTATTTTGATCTCTGCCAAATGTCAGAAGGCCTACAACCCAGACAGTGAAAGAGTGGATCTTAACTTACATGCAGAATATGAACATTTTCTGACCCACAACCTCAGCACCACAGTCAGTTCCCTTGTGTGACTCAATCCCTGATTTCCTGTGGGGAAGGAGTAAACCAGCAAATCTTAAGCTCAGCTTGTGCTGAGATACTCCGAGTGTGTCACTTAGATTCCTTTTGCCCTATAAAAAATTGGTTGTGTACACTCCAAAGTGTTGACAACATACAATTACACACAGATCACTTGTCTATAAACTACCGTAGCATTAATAGCACTTGAAGATGGGAAAAGCAGTATTTCTGAGATTTACAAATGTCGTGGGATTTTTCTCCTTATTAAACTTCAAATTTTGTGAAAATTATCTATTAAAATAGCAATAAACCTCCATCAGCAACAGCTGAATGACAACCCCAGTGTTTCATTCACGTATTTGTTCTGAAGCTCTTCCTCAGCCAACTCCTTGTACCACTGGTAATCTCTCACCTGGAAATGACACTACATGTGCTACTTATATCAGTGACAGTGCTCAAAACCAAACTCAGACACAGACAGCTTCTACAGGAAAATTCATTAATGTTGTCATGTGGAGTATCAACTATTTGATGTTCAGGCTCTTTTTTCCACTGATTAGTTCCAAATTTGTTTTAAATACGTGCTGAGAAGAAAGCGGCAGAATTAGACCCTAATTCAGCAAAAATCTAAGCATCTGGGTTTCTTCCACTGCATTAGTAACATGACTAAAAGTAATGATGAAGTTTGCTGAATTTGCTTTGCTTTGATGAAGTGGTATCTGTGAAACTAAACCTAGTCTGCTGCACTAGAGGGATGCAGTACGCAGCTTTTATAAATAGAAGATGAGCTATAAAATCTGATCCCTTTTTCTGCTGCGAGCTGCAGTATGACTCCTAGCTTAACCACAGAGCAAAGGAACAGCAAACTGACCAAAGAGATGGTGTTGGCAAAGCCCCAGTCATTATCTTCAAGCACAGTTTGTTTGAAAGTGGGCAGTTTTCTGAGTTCACTTTTGTCCTATGAGAAATGGCATCTCCTGACTCCGCTTTCTTCTACTGTTCTCATGTAAATTCTGGTCTAGGACAGCTAGATAGGGTGTTCTTTGGGGAAACATAGCAAAGACAATAGTCAAAACATATCCCCTAGTAGGATATCCATAGTTTTCAGTGACCTTAGCTCTTACCAGTCATGCAAATTATTTATGCTTGCCATCACAACCTTATTTACTCTTTGTCTGCACTACTTAGAATCACAGAATGGTTTGAGTTGAAAGGGACCTTAAAGACCATCCAGTTCCAACTCCGTGCCATGGGCAGGGACGCCTTCCACTAGACCAGGTTGCTGAAAGCCCCACCCAACCCGGCATTGAACATTTCCAGGAATGGGGCATCCGCAGCTTCTCTGGGCAACCTGTGCCAGTGCCTCACCACCCTCACAGGGAAGAATTTCTTTGTAATATCTAGTCTGAATCTGCCCTCTGTGGTTTTAAAGCCATTACCTCTTGTCCTATCACTACAGGCTCTTGTCTATAGTACCTCTCAGTTCTCTTGTAGCCCTTTTAGGTAGTTAAGGTGCTGTAAGTTCTCCCTGGAGCCTTCTTTCTCCAGGCTGAACAACTCCAAATCTCTCAGCCCATCTGCATAGGAGAAACACTTTTTTGCCTTCACCCCATGTTTGTCATGTCTGGAGGGATTGCTACTTCCTCTAGCCCAGGTTTACACAAAGCTTGGAGGACATTCAGTTCATAACTCCTCCTTAGGCACTTAACTGTGGAAATTCAGAATAAAATAACATCAGTGACACTTTGGAATGCAAGGTAAGCCCCTAATCTCATATAATAAGCTGAGATCCTTGTAGGTCAGTGGAGAGAGAGAGACTTTAATACCTAACAGAAAAATGCCTGAGTAAAGGCACGAATGCTCCCCACAGAACTTCTTAAACATCTATATATATATAATCCAGACCTCATTGCAGAGGCCAAACTTACATTAACTTCAGCAGTGCCAAGGCCTCACCCTCAGTTTTTAGTTCCAGCAGGGTAGAAAGCCAACTTTGGAGAAAGTGATGGGACTGGGGAAAAGGAGAAATGTTGGGGGTACAATAAAAATTAAATGAATAATGAATTTCAACTGAGGTAGAACTAGGGAAAACTGTCAATACTGACAGTGCTGTTTCAGCTGGGATAAGATTCTACTTATTTTACGAGGAATATTTTAGCAGAAGATAAGCAATTTAGCAGTGTCTGTTCTGGAACTGCTTCCATGCTTATCCAAAGTCTGTCCTCTTTCTTGCATGCTTTTTAAATTTATTTGCTTATTTTTGCCTTCTACACTCTAACATTTTTCCAAGTTGCTCGGCTTGGTTCTCCTCTCCTTCCGTAGAATGAAAGCTTTATTGTTCCCTGTGAATGCTCCATCACTTTCCCCTCCTAGCTTCACGCTTTGGCACAAGTGGACTCTTTTGAGCTTCTGTGTGAAGACCACCTGCAGTAGACCTTGGAATGACTAACGTGGAGGTGGGCTGAGATCAGCTTTAACTTGAGTTTCAAATGCACTCTACAACTCTTACTGTTTCCTACTCTCCAAAACGACTTCATTTCCTACACCAACTGCTAAAGCAATAGTCCTGAAAGAGGGAGAAATGATTTACAGTGGCTCTTCTTAACACATGAACATTAATTTTATTTATTGTACCAAGTACCAAATTTACTAGAGACGAGGTCCATGATTGGCATTTTGAAGGAAATATGGTAGATTACTCAAATCTATGGATATACCTGTTGAGATTTATAGACCATTGCCTTCAACATTTAGAACATAGTATATGACTAGTGCTGAGATCATGTCCAACGTTCATTTTTCTCATTTACTTTTGCAGGCGGAAATGAAATGGTTGCCAATTCACAAAATGAAAGGGATTTTTTGATAATAATATATTGAAAAGCAGATATGTAGAGGTAGGCTAAATGAAAAGTATAATTTAAGAGCAAACATATAAACTCAGAACCAACACAAACTATTTGTGATTTTTAACTGTTTGAAAACTGCATTTTAAAAAAAAATCTATTTTATGAAAAAATATATCCTATCGGATACTATGAAGACTCAGTACTAGTCAAAGGACACATTACTTCCCTAGTCCCATGCCTGGTAAAGAGTGTCAAAGGAGAGAACTCACAGTAGTTAAGCACTGTGTTTGATGGTATTTACAGGGCCAGTAGCGACAGCTCAGTTCTCCAGCCATTCTCTTAATCAGGTAAGAGATACTTTGAAATCAAAGGAAGTGCTCAGGATAAGCAATAAGGTGACCGAGTGCACAATCAGCCCCAATAGAAAATTCCTTGCAGTTCATTGTGCAACTAAGCACACAAGAAAAATCTGCAGTTTCCAAACATCCCAGACACATAACAGCCAGACACACGCACAAGTGCACGTGCTGGAGAAATGAAATTAGCAAATGGTGTCATTTGGTTTAGCATATGATCACATCTGACAGGCATGAGCTCGTGTCTAATGTGTTTTCTTGTTGGTGCTGGAAAAAGAAAATATGAAGCCAGTTGGGAATGTTTCTGAGTGTGATGCCTTCCTTTTCCCCATGCTTTCTTTTCCTTTTCTTTCAGTAAAAACACTGGAGATGTTTAAAATCCCTAAATCATACAAGGCATATTTTTAATATCTTGTACTAAGGATAACCTTTTTAATAGTACTGGAAATCCCCAAATAGCATATCTAGGTGTATCCAGATGGATTGCTTCCATATGAAGACATTTTCTTTTGCCATTTTTCATTCTATTGTATGTATCTGTAACTTATGTTTTTTATAATGAAGGGCTACTCTTAATAACCTTGTATTTATTTTATTTTATTTTTTTTTTAGAAAGAGCAGATGTGATGAAGTGAATGAGAGCTATTGGTTTAATAAAGCATAGTCATCTTCTCTCAGATGTTACAATAAACCAGATTAGATAGAGCTTTAATGGATAAAGTTCCAGTGTTACTTCTGCTGTTGATAAATGGTTTTAAATTTCATTTTCTCTGCTCTGTGTACCTTGCATACATGCCTGTGTTTAACTGTTTAGAAACTGGAATTGTAACAACATGAAAGCAAAGAACCCCAGGATTACAAAATAGCGCATTATATAAATGATGATTCCTACCTGATAGGGAGAAGTGAAAGGTGACAAATCCTTCCCTCTCAATTAAATTCCCTCCCTGAGAGTCTTTAGTAGATTTCTGGCCATAATGTCAGTGAAGCAATAACAGAAAATTCAGTGTCATTATGGAAAAAAGACATTAAAACTGTTTTAGAGGTGGAGAGAGGGGATGCACAAATATACTTCAAAGAGAGGGTCTTGTTTTCCTTTTATTCCCTCAGTATTTCCATGAAACCTAAGGCAATGACATCACAACAAAACAAGGTTGCCAAGATATACTATGCAAAAACATGTTTTCACATGGTTACATTTTCTGCAAATTATAGTTCTTGGAATATAAATCAGAATAATTGTTTAAATCAGAGTGACTGTTGAAACAGATTTACAGAGATCAAATCAAAAATGTAATAATTCTTGTGGTTTCACTAATGCTCAGAGCACCAAATACTTCTGAAAATTTTGGTTGTCAGTTATATATAGTGTTTACATTAACATGCTGCTTGAACAGAGAAAATATATATTTTAAGATGAAAATGTGAATCCAGGGTTACAAGAATGTTTCTGAAACAGCTAAGTCATCTTGCTTCAAGTAAAACCAGATGTTTGCTTAAAGTGAAAGGCAATCATTTCTTTTAATTATGTTCACTGGTTAGGCCACCAGGAATATCCATATGTGCACACAATGATCCAATTAAAATCAAAGACCTTACCATGGAGAAAGCAATCAACAACTGAAAGACCACCAAATGACATGCGAGGCACTGACCTGGATGCCACTACCTCCATTCACTCATTTTCACTCAGCGAGTTGAACAGGAGAGACTGCTGCAGTCTGCCAAGGTCCCCTGGGAGTGTCACGTCCTGGGTCCCAGAGGTATCTTCGGGAGCAGTGGCTTCCTAAACGGCTGCTCCAAATTGACGAACCTGGGCTACACACATTTCTCAGCTTTGCACAGGGTCAATACCTGCAAAAACATTCCATACGCAGTAAGGAAACCGCTGCAATGCTCTTCCTTGTTCATTTCAGCCTTTAGGATGCGTGACATTGTGGTGAGTCTAGTGGAAGAGAGAAAAATATGGAAACTCATTAAGTGTTTTGCATGAATATTTGACCAGAAGAGAAGGAGATGGAAAAATGGATCAAATGAGTGGATATTCATGTCCTCCTGAAATCCTGCCTGTAAATGCCACGTGACTGTCCTTGGCAGAGACTGTAAGCACAAAACATTAGCATGATATTTCTTAAATAACCCATACTCAACAGCTCTTCCTGTCCTGGACGTTTCATATGCACTTATCACCTCAATTTTTATTGGTGACTGATGGCTTTGAAACTTTACAACACTTTTCATAGTTTGAAATTTCTATTCAAAACTGTGTTGGCCATATATATAAGGACATATTCTTAGTCCTCCTTTGGAAAAAAATGCATCTACTCATTTAAAAGGAAAAACAACATCTTCTGGGAACAGGCAGCTACCTCCAGTAGGACCTTCTCAGCTCCTCTGTGATCCTCTCAGCAGACAAGTAGAGCTCTGTATCCACCTATTTCAATGACAACTATGTATTGTATATCAAAAATTTTGCATTACATTTCTTTACTATGAAATATACACATAATATTCACATAAACACACATGCACACACAGCACTTACACGCATATAATATGTTGCAGGTGGACATAACATTCTATCCTCTGATTTTCTTTTTATAATGTTCTTTCTAGGGCTGAACATTTTCTCCAGAAAGACTTGACAAGTTAATAACTTCTTCTGCCCATGGTTTTCAATTGGTACTACCTCAGCTTAAAGGTACAGGACCCTTTTTCTTCTGTGGCACATATCTTGAGCCTACTTTTAACTTTTGCTGGACGTTGCTCAGTTTTTTGGTGGTATGTTATGTCAAACAGTTTCTTCACCAGTTTATGAAAAAGAAAAGAAAAAAAAAGAGAGGGAAAAAACCCCTTTGTTCAGTAAAAGGTATTCTCTGTCCACGTGCATTTGTCAGAAGAGCTGGCATTTTCACGCCAGACTGAATACATAATCAGGTGATAAAATGTCCTCATAAAAAACATGGGTAAACATATGGCTGCAGTGAACCCATTAGCATTTTTAACCATAATTTCAAGGAGCTGAAGAAACATCCCTTTCTATTTTCCCAGGTTACTTTCTGTCATGGTGGGGTAGGTCATTTCACATGTGTAATTTCTGTGAAGAAAGTGTTCTCCTCATCTGATTATGCATGATCTTAGTTCAATTGCTATATTGTTTTGCTTTTGTTTTCTAGTCCGCTTTTTTCAGCAATACCTCTCACCAAAGAAGAGATCTTTTCATTTCCATCCTCCCTGCTCTTCAAGACAACCCTTCCCTTTCCCAAGCTTTACACTCAGCCTTAGATGAAGGCCAGCCTCTACAGTGTTCTCTGATAAACATGGATATGTGTATGTAACACCCATGTCCATGACAACTTTATTTTAGTCTTTTGAGTATTGTATAGTCTTTAAAATGTTTCTCCTTCACATGGCTTCACTTAACTGTCAATGTTCTCACAGGGCCCTCTGTGCATTGCAGCCAATTCTTTAAAGCTCCTCTGATTGTTTTGACTAATAAGCATGTACATTAAAACTCTGGGCCAGAATATTTAGAGGGGAAAAAAATCATGCAGGCCCTGCAAATTTAGTAGCAGACACTTGATTTTTGTTGATTAGCTTGTAGAAACGTTGCCAGGAATATCTTCCTCAAGGCCCACTTCTGTCTTGAAATACATCTTCACCAGCTTTCAGCATGAGACAGGAACCAAAACGAGTCAGTATCGGAGTGCATGACCTCCAAGAACTTCTGGCACTACTCAATGGAAAGTAGATGGCATTAATGCTGATATAGAAGGGTAGTAGGCAAGTTAATTTGTATCCCAGAAGGATACCAAAATATGTCCAAACTATTATTCATTACTGGAAGTTATAAAATAGAGTTAAGGCATATTTTATTGTTTATTATCCAAGTCATAAAATATACAAGCACAGGAAATATAAACAACAGCAAAACAAGCTGAGAGAAGGCAAGCCTTCAGCTAGCTGAATCATCTCTAAATTCTAAATATTGTCTCATGATGGATGGCTGCTGGAGTCTGCAAAGAACTATACCAAATCCAGTTCCCTGTTTCACACAGACCACCCCTATTGCAGACACTTCAATCCAACTGTATTATCACATACCCTGCCTCAAAACAGAAAGTTTAATTTCCTCATCACCATTTGGTTAGTCTTATGTTGTCTCTGGACTGGCTTTTTTTTAGAAAGAAAATTACTTTTCCACTATGTTTCAAGGAACAATCAAGAATGTCTCCCTTCCTTACTGTGCTGGCCTGGGTGAGTTTTTCTAGTCTAGATTTTATAACCTTTCCAACACTAAATTCTAATCATTTGCCAGCGGTACATTAGTTGATAGAAACACACTATCTGTTTCATGTACTGTGAGTTCCTGCTCATTCTCATTTATTATCCTTATTTTCCATATTGCTTCGGAAGCAGCACATCCTTCCCTACGTCCTTCTCTCCATGCTTCACCATTGAGTACGCTACTGCTAATCTGCGGGAGGCTTAGGAAAAGGATATAAAATCAGAGGATAACAGAAAAAAGGGTCACAAATTATATAACTAACACATTTAGTATATTGACATGCCCACACAGAGTCCACATATTCACCATTACAGACATGAGCATTTCTGGTTTTAAGTCCTCTGGTGACTGGGGCTCTACAGCCTCTCCAGAAAATTTATTCCACTCCTTGACTGTGCCTTTTTTACCTAATATATGATAAAATTGTCCCTCTCTGCAAGTTAAATTGCTTACATCTTGTTCTATGGATCATGGCTGTGAAGAGCAGATTATTCCACTTTCTTGTAATTTGAAGATTCCTGAAAAACAAACATTTGCTTTTGAAGCCCCCTGACTAGATGGGCTGGATTCAGCATATCTGGAAAGCCTTAATTAACAGAATGAACACCTTATGACTGACTGAGCAATCTGAACCAATCATTCTAATTCAAATGAGGCTCAAAAAGGTGTTTCTAGAACTTGTAGACAAATTGTATATTGGATGGAAACATCATTGTAAGATCTCAGAAGTCTGGAAAATTAATTAATTTTTACAACAACTTTATGATGTTGTACACTTTTGGAAGATGTGAGGCTTAAATGAGAAAAGTTCAATATTTGTCTTTTCCTCTCCTACTTCTCATTTCATTTAGCCAGAAAATTAACTCAGTGTTTAATAAAAGTATGCTTTCTATCAAATAATATTTAATTACTACATTTGTTTAATAGAGATTAATAATTAAGCAGCCTGAAATGCAATCACTATTATAGTTTATAGATAAGAGAAAAACATTTGAAAGGATCTTAAGTAAACTACAAAAACATGGGCTAATCTTATGAACAAGGGAAAGTCCATAATCCTGTTTAGGCCATGGTCTGCTGGTAATGCATTAGCAATTAAAGTACTCTTTGATTTATGGAAGTCAGAAAGGAAATTACTCAAAAACATCTACACTGAAGGTTTGTAACTAGCTCCCTTCTCCCAAAGGACGGGACTTTAACCATCGCCATGGCTCAGCTCAGAAGATCTTTGACTTGTTTTGCAAAATGTTTGTTTGACTTCTCCAACTTTGTATGTTAAATGTGCTCAGCTCAGTAAGATAACTGGCACAGAGGGTTGCACAAGACTTGTAATTACAATATCAGTCCTTATAAGATATTTTCTAAAAAATGGAGGAGTCTATTTTTATTCTATTTTCGTGTTCCTTGAGGAAAATGTTCAGACTAATTAATTTCCCTTGTCATTGAGAACTCCGTGCACCAATAAATATAATTATGATCTCTCTTCATTTTTAAAATTTTAGACTATTTCAGTCTGTTCTTGTTATTAAAATATCCATTCAGGATATTAATATTAATGGCAAGGATATAAATGAAAAATTTTTACAAATAATCAAAATTCTGAAGTTGTTTTAATTTTAAAATATTTGCAAGTCTTTTAGCTTATTTTAAAAAAGCAAACGCTTAAAGCTGTCACATTGAGAACATTGCAATGGAATATAGAGATTATAGGAAAAATGAATACATGAAACCCTAAGCAAAATATTTGTGAGTTTTCTTTAGCCATGTTAATTCACTAGAAAATGCAATAGTATAAGGCAAGAAACAAAGCAACTTGCAGTCATGAACACAAGTTCGTCTCAACTTGTTGATTCTGCTTTAATCACAAATTTTCTTATAGGAAAGCTGGGAATGACCAACTAATCTCTTGCTACTAAGAAACAAGATGTGATTCAAGGTTTATGTCACCACAAGCCCCTGATTCTATGATATTCACCTGTACTTTTTGTCTCCACTTTTTGTCTCTTTTTTGTAAAAAAATCCCTTGTGGATATAACAGCAGCAGAGCTGACTGACAACACTGCCAACATTAGTCTTGGACTGAGTGATGGAACTGATTTTATAAGAGAAAGACTAATTAAATGACCTCGGGGGGAAAAAAAAAGAAAAAAAAAAAAANAAAAAAAAAACAAACAAAAAAATAGGATTCCATGCCACTTCCTGAGTTAAAGAAATGAGAAGTCATCCTCCACTAAGTTTTTTGCTGCTTATCGGTAAGTGCAGATATGCATTTTAAGGACTAAGGTAAGTGATGGCAGTGATACAGCTGGGATCTGAAATAAGTGAACTTTTAAGCTCCATCAAGACAGTGAACACAAAGGTTCTGCAAATTACTGGCACTTCCAGTCTATTTGATTTTCACAAGGCCATTAGGAATACTAACTGCTGACAAATACCAAAGCCACTAGAAAATCACTAAAAGGTTTTGCTCTGTGGCAAAAACCTACACCGAATGAGATTCTAACTCATCTTCCCTTTTAAAAGTAGTAAATGCCCAATGGCTGGCCCTGCTCTGCCACCTGCAGATGATGTTCAGCCAGTACCTGCAGACAGGGAGCCAGCGAGGGGCTGCAGAACCCAGCTGCAGTGGGGAAGGGGATGGGACGATGGTTCCCTCTGATTATTAAGTGAGGCAAGAGACAGTGAGACCAGAGCTCTGCAAATGCAGGCAAGGGGACCCACAGGCAGAATTTTGTCAGCTGCAACCTCATAGGACATTTCCATGCTGCAGTCAAAAATGATCTCAGGAATAAATCAACACATCTCAAGGGAAATTGGAGAACCTGCACGCATTGTGGTTGCAGCCTGGCAGGGGCAGCCCAGGCTATAGATTCCCTGATGGGTTTAAGGTGGGGGGATGGGAGGTAGAAGCAAAAATCTGAAAGAAATGATCCTCCACACACTCCCCATCCCACCAAGCAGCAGCTCCAGAAACCACCTGGAGTCTGGGTGAGAAGATTAGAAGATGTCTGTTGGTAGAACCACCACCATCAGTATCACTGTTGCACAGGAAAGTGGCTTATTTGGAGTTTAATTTCCTGCTGGTTTTAAAACCCAACTTACTAGTTTCAGGTGAGTTCTTCAGAAACTGATTCACTCCTTGCTGTGCTTCTCTGATGCCATCTCATTGTTCTTCATAGATCTTTGCACTGTGGACATCAAAATAAAGCCCCAGGGTGGTTTGCATCAAATCTGAGGAGCTATTTATGAATTAATAGATTGGTCTGTTTAGAAGTCTGTTTGCAGCTGTTTATCAACTATCATTTTTGATCATTTTAAAAGAAATTACCTTCTTTATCACCTGCTTAAAATAATTTATTGGGATTCATTGCTTAGGCAGATTACTTCTATTTAATGTTATGCAGATTCCATGCTCCCTCCTTCTTAACGAAAAAACATCAACAAAAATCAAAATATATAACATTGACCTTTTTCTTTTATCATCAGTGTAATATGTTGCTGTAATATTATTGCTACATTGAAGTATTTTGAAATCTATCTTTCTTCCAACAGTCTGGCATTTCCAAAGTCTTGAAATACTCACTGAAAGACAATGCTGTGGATTCTAAAATCTTCCTTGGGCAACTCTTTTAAAATTTACAAATGAAAATAATCTGGATCTAATGCTGATTGTTATTTAAGAACATTTATTATTACTAGACAATAACATTTTATATAACATATTATTTACCTTTCTCATTCAGAGTAAAAATATATATTAAACACAGATGACTTTGTATGTATTGTTATTTACTGTTGTAAAAATGGATCAATAACCTGTCCATTTTATTTTAGTTCCAAAACCGGCTTTCTTCATACTGTACTTAATACTAACAGTCAGATTTCCTCTTACAGTGTCAGTTTTCTACAGCTTCCAACAGAATAACCCCCACCAAATCCACATTATAAATTGGGATCTTTTGCTACACCTGTTACAGATATAGGTATAGTTACTGCTGCTTTCATTGGTAAGTGTTTCGGTTCTCTTAAACAAGGTTTTCAGTCATGGGATGATGCTGTTTAGGGTTTGAAGTAAACAGCTTTTAATTACCACTCACATTTTTCTGATTAAATTTTTCCTCCCAGATGATTTGGTTCGTAATTGTTTTCAGCCTTGTGAAGCTGATCGTTGCCAGGCGCCCGGGGCGTGCACACGCACGCACACACGCACAGGCACAGCCGCTGCAGGCGCTGCTCCGCGCGTCTCTGAGCGTCTCGGAGTGCGTGCGGCCGTGTGTCCGTGTGTGCACCGTGCAGCCGTGCACAGATGGCTGGGAATTTATTATGTTTATTCAAAGCAACCTCACTCAAGTCGCAAACACTTGAGCTGAAACACAAGCATTGGGAAATTCTTCTGCTAACTTAGTGTCTAACACAGGATTGCCCTGCACCGTATGCAACACATTCTGACTTAGGCAATCAACATGAGCAATATTTTTAAATTCTCAGGACGTTCAGTTCTGGCAACGTGCAGCCAACAGCCATCATTTCCCAGACTCCTGAAGTCCCCCCAAATGAATCCTTCATCTTTCCTGAGGCACTGAAGATTGGTGGTGCTTGTTTGATTTGATCGTAGCAACCGATACTGAAAATAATTTAGAAATAAATCAACATCACAGTATGAAAAGCAGCATAGAAGAATATAAATGCAAACTGCAGGTCTTTCCAATATTGAATTATAATCACATTAACATTAAATAAGGCAGTCAGAAAATATTGAAGAGGCAGAGATTAAGAGGTTAAAGTAAACAGGTGATTTCATGGGCAGAGGTCAAAAAGTCAACCTGATCAAACCCAACCACAAGTGATACACTTGTGGTGTCAGATAGAATAACGTCATATAAGAAATTTAAAATAAACACATCTGTCTTATTCAGATAGGGGTAAGTTAGCATTACTGGTATCCAATTTTACTATATGCAGTGAAAAAAAGATTTTTATCTGCGATGAACTTGGAGGAGAAGGGTTGGGCTGCTTGGTCCCATTTATTACAGCACTGTCTCTCCAGTCCTATATAAGGGCACTTCAGCAGTTATGCACAATCTGTTTTGTAACCCAGGGGAGATTCCATTGCCTAAACTGAAGGATTCGGTGTCATTCTAGGCACCATGCTGTCCCCTACGTGGCCTCCACCTGACTCTGCAGGAAAGAGAGTTCCTTGAAGGCCTGAAACCTATCTCTCAGCTCCACTCAGATATCTTGGGGAGTTTGAGGTACCTCAAACACACCTGGTTGCCCGTGTTTAGGCAAAAGGATCCCATCTACCAGCAGCTTCTAAATTTAGGATTTCTTTTTTAGCAGGTTGGCCATCTACTAAGAATTTTCATGGTAAATGGAAGTTTCACATTTAATAATTTTTTTTGTAATTTACTATTTGTGTTTTCTCTCCTGTGCTATTGATATGATCATGTATTTTCTATACTTCATAACAGTGCCATGTATGAATTCATATTTTATCTGTACTGATCTTCATTTTCTTCCTTGTTTCTGTGTTTCATATTTTAAGTAAAACTCTGATCTTAGTTTTTTTGATGCAGAAATTTCCACTGTTCTCAGGACTTTCCTGCTTTCTCTTCTTCTGTCAGCACAGTGCTTCCTACCTAGTTTCACTGTGAAATTCCTAGGAATTTCAGGTCTCCAGAAGTTCTTCTGAAAGTCTTCTGTGCCTGACATACAGCCTTTTTTCTCCACCAGAAGTAATCAAATGATTCATCAAAATGCAAGAGCCTTGCAAAGATTGGAAGAGGACTGGAAAAGATATTCAGCTCTCCATCCCGTGCAAGAACAGGCATTTTCCACACTGGCTGCACTGAGACCTAGCAACCAGGGAGTACCTTCAGGAAGGTCTCTGGTGTTGGACCCTCTTCCTGCTTGTCCTCAGACCATGAGCACATAAAGCCTTTTCCCAGAACTGTGGAGAATGCTGCCTGATCCTGATGCTTCCAATTTGGCAAAGATATATCGTCTTATAACGATCTCATTTGGTTGCCTGGCCTCCTTTATTGGATACTAAACATTATGAATTATTATTATTATTATTATTATTGTTATTATTACTCCAAAATATATCAAAACCTCTTTAATGACTTATTAGGATATTTTCAAAATACTTTTCAACCCATGATTAATCTCTGCAGTATAACTAGTACTGGTCCTCCCAAAACAGAAATTTGTGCATTTTGCAGAGCCAAGAAATTTTGAAATAAAATATTTATTTGAGGGACCTTATCTTCATAGGTATTGTTTAAAGGACCGTACTTGCACAAATGTTAGTTTGCTCAGAGACAAATGTAGCCATGTTAATCATACATTTCCAGCATAATCTTCTTGGTGAGGGGCAGGGTAAAAATTAGTAATTTTATTTAAATGTGCTGTCTTGGGATTACTCGATAGCCATCAGGAAAAGATGAAGAAGTCTCCAGGGAGGTTTTATTCCACCCATTTCAGGATTGGATTAAACACATTTTGATGTGTCTATTTCCCTACAGGGAGCACGTAGTTGTACATGTCAGACACTCAGCATTCAGAGCTGAACTTAACTTTTCAAAATCCCACTTTGAAGTGAGAAATCCTTTTTTTCTATATATCAGTAGTAATGACCATTAAAAACATATATGTAGCCTCTGCTTTTGTTAAGAGCTTGATTTACAACAGCCCTTAGGACATTATCTGCAGATTATGCTGACAGATTAATCACATTATGTTAGCTAAATTTATGGCACATACTATCACATCTCCAACATTACATGTATGAATAAGGAACAGTTAGTATGCCTTAAACTTTTATTTGAACACAATGTAATTTGGGCTCTTCTGATGCCCTAATGTTTTAAAAACCAAATAATAAACCATGATATACGTACCAAAATGATTGTGTAGCAGCTCACACAGTGATTAAAATTAATGTTGTCATTAACTGCGTCAAAGACCAAGCTGTTATATACAAGCCTGCAAATGCAATGGTGGCAGGCACAGTATGTGACCTCAAACAGATGTGTTGTGGGTCAGTGCACACACTGATGTCTTGAACCAATCTAGAACCTCTGGGAGTGGCTGATACACAAGTAGAGCAGTAATAGAGAAGGGACACTCAGCTAACATCTCCACGGAGACCTACTGCTCAATTCTTGAGGCAAAACTGTCTGAAGGCTCCCAGTCTCTGAAACTGAGCTTTATCAGAGCACAAAACATGAATCTGTGTTTGAGAAATGCTCAGTACCTTTTGGTCCTGATGCTGAATGAGGCTCCTATGAGCTACTCTGCTGTTATCCTCATCACCTTCAGTCATGCTGCTGGGTTTTGACCACACATCTCCCAATACACTTGAACATCCATATGGACTCTGTGGAAGGAGTTAGACGTGGTCCTGACATCCACGAACATTACTCCCCTTGAAATCTCTGGGAGTTATGTGTACATCTGAGGGCAGAGCTTGGACCATAAAGTTTAAGTACAAGCATCTGGGCACAATTTTCTCCAGTGAGCAGGATTCCAAGTTTCTGTAACATCTGCTGTGGGAACTATAAGTACTTTATATCAATGTTGTAAACTGTGTTAGCTATAATCACCTTTTTTAATGGGAAAAAATGCAGTAATCTCCACCTGGTGATTCCAGTGATGGAGACACCTGTCTGCTAGGAATTGGATTGAGACCATCAACACATTTCACACAAGCAATTGACGGGCTACGAGATGATAATATCCTGAGGTTATAATTTGCAAGTGACCCATGGATGCTGGGCTTTTTCCAGCAGACATCATTGTCAGATAAGTGCTTGTTTCTCTGTAGGGACTCAGCTAGTTCTATCACTTCATATTTTTACAAACTGTTTGGCTAAGAGATAAGAAATGCAAGCAAACGTAGGAAAGGAAAAGAAAGGAAAGAAGCCTTTAGCTGTGCTGTGTGTACAGAAATCAGAACTATGCAATAGAATCTATTCTTTTTCTTTTAATTGGCTTCCTACTTATGTATGCAAATATACAGCAAGTAATGGTTTCATGTTTCCCAGTGCCGTCAGCAGTACTCTTAGCTGTTTCTGGTTTCTTGATGTTTGTTATTAATCTCATTATTTCTTATTATGTATGTGATCCTGATTATGGAGAAGTACTTTACTACACTTTATACTTAAAGCTAATTTTCCTCATCTATCTAATTAAGGGAATAGTGAAAAGAAGCAGACTCACACAGCCCACAGTCAGGTGTATGTTGTCTTCCATAGGTTGTTACTGATATGTGAATCAGTCAGATTAAAAGAACCTGGAAAAAATCTGCATATCACTTTTTTACTACAGTTGTAGACTGTCGTTATAAGAAAAGAGAAGTTGCAGTTGAACTCTAGATGGAGTTCTAAAGAGCTATATATGTACCCAGATACATTTTAACTAAAAGAAAATCCTACAAGAATCTCTTTATTGGAGGAGGAATATTTTACCACTCCTGCTCTTGTGCTAAATCTAGTTTCAAAACTGTCCAAAGGGCAATATTTCCAGCTACATTTTTAAATGATTTTTTACTGCCTGGCCTGTGGAAATGAGTCGAAGCAAAAGTAAAATTTAGTGGCAAACTTTTCCCATAGTTTCCCACTTTTTCTGTGAAACACTGTTGATAACCAGAGTACCATTCCCTAGGAAAAGGAAGAAAATATTTTGGAAAACTGACAGTGATTCAGTCTGTTGGAGTACAAAAGTAAACCAGGCCCTAAATCCTCAGTACCAGCCTGTACCCTGGTCTGATGTCAACATCAAGAGAAGGGGTTTCTCAACTTACAAAGATTGCTGTATGAATCTATACATTTACTATACATATAGACAGAATCTGTAAGGTGGAAGAATGAACTGTAAGATGGAAGAATGGATCAATAACCCAGAATCCTATAAAAACACCACATGGAAGTCTTTTTACCACCAGTAAAGTAGAAACCAAGGAGTAACTTCCTTCTCCCCTAAATGAACCCTATTATGAAGCTCCTGATGCTAAAATCAACCTCCCACAGAAGGATGGTGTGCAAGAGTGCACCACGTCCATGAAACCTCAGGGAGAATCTCTTCTGCAGCTGTAACCCTCAGGTGGCAGTACCTAGATGCAGCTTTGCCTTCTTGGATGAATATGAATTAATTCTTGGAGATTTTAAACCATGCAAACCATGTGTTTGCTAACTTGCAAAGCCAAGTAGCAGAAGTATTGTTAATACTTGCCTCTGAGTCAAGGATTAGTAGGCAAGATATCAATATAGTTGGGAAAGGCTGGTTTGCTAAAGCCAACTTAAAGCCAATATGGGAGTATAATTTCCCTCTGCTTGTGATTTTATTCCCACTGATTCCAGTTCCAAGCATTGAGATGGACTGATGAATGCATGTTTTTACTGGATAAGCAGGTAGGGGACTCTCACACAAAAAAATTCCACCAAACTTTTATTTTTACCATACTTAAATTGTTGCTAAGGAGTAGGTTTTCTTCCATGCAAAACAAAATGAACTTGAATAAATTGAAATTCTCCAGCTTAAACTGCATGTTATTAACACTGGCTAAGAAAAGTTCTTATTTTCTGGCATCTTCAAGCAGTATGCCTTCAAAAGGAAAATTTAATAACTTGCTTCTTACCACAAGAATGGACCATAAGCAGAATTACCCATCAACAGCTTTAAACTCTACAGTTGTTTGGATGTGAACAGCCTTTGAGAACCTTTCTGGATTCACCAGCGTTGTGGGAACCTTCCACTTACACTTGGCTTGGGAAGTGTGAATTCTTATTTTGCAAAGAGCCTGGGGATCTTGCCAAGGGTAATATTCTGGGGTCCATATGTGCTAAGTGATTGGCAATTGTGGAACACAGCAGCAGGCAGTCAAGTTGGGGAAGCCTCTGAGAGATACTTCAGCTAAGGAAAGGAATTTGGATTTTTTCAGGAATAAAGCAGAGAAATAGCCAAGGAAAGATCATTTGAAATTTGGAAAAATTTATGACAAGAACTTTTGTCCAGGCTATGTGCATCACAAGCAACTTTTTGTGTTGCTGTAAGTGACAAGCACTTTCCTTGACATTGACTGTGTAAAATGAAGTGTCACCGTACTCAGGATTGTGACCTCTAAGACCACAATAGAACACATGTTTTACTAAAATTTTTCTACATCCACTGGAATCACTGTATGTGGGCTGGTGCATGAATCCTGAGAGTGACAAACCACAAAATATATACAGATGGTATTTGTTCATTCATTACATATCAAGGATGCAAATCATTATTTTGTACTTTCTAATGTTACACCAGAGTCTGACTAGCACTGAAAAACACAAGCAACCCCTTATCTTTTTGCTTTCATATTTGTCTAACAAAGCCCTAGATCTTATATCGTGTATAACTCAAGGGCTTATAGGTAGGAGAAATTAATCCAGCCAGCCTGCCATATTTATAATATCTCTGACGAATATCCTCAGAACAGGACTTAAATGATTCCATCACATTTACAAATGAGGTGGAATGAGGTGCCCCACACTTCAAGAGAGACATTGAGATGCTGGGACAACAAAGCTGGTGGAGGATCTAGAGAGAAAATCATGTGAGGTGTGACTGAGGAAGTTGGGGGTGTTTAGCCTAGAGGAAAGAAGACTCTGGGGGAACCTTAATGCTGTCTACAAGCACCTGAAAAGAGGGTGTATCAAGGTAGGCTTTTGCCTCTTCTCCCAGGCAACTGGTGAGAGGATGAGAAGAAATGGCCTCAAACTATGCCAGGGGAGGTTCAGGTTGGACATCAAGGGTCATTATGCCTTGAAATGGGCTGCCCAGGGAGGTAGTGAAGCCACCATCCCTGGAAGTGTTCAAAAAACAACTGGATGTGGCACTTAGGGCTGTGGTTTAGTTGACATGGTGATGTTCAGTCAAAGCTTGGACTCGATGATCCTGGAGATATTTTCCAAACTTAATGATTCTGTCATTCTATCTTTCTATGTATAGCAGTTAATTTGGTCACACATAGTAACATGAAGACTGTTTTCAATGACAATTGATAACAATATCCACTCTAGAGACCACTGCTTTTCTAGCTTCCAGGAAAGGTGAATTGTTCTTTGAAAAATATTAATAAACAGTGACACTGTCTCTGGGATCATTACATGAAATTACTTTATCATTCCATGGAATTAGTTTGATCTCTCTTAGTTATAGTACATACGCTTTTGTAGATTGCTGTACCCCTTTGTAACATCATAAATTTTCAGTAAAACTGGTATTAAACATTAAATATTATAAATTTAGATTACCTAAAAACAAGCTGGCCAGATCCTTCTGGACTTTGACACTCCTTCAATATATGTTTGATAGTTCAGTGCTAGGAAAAAAAAACCACTTAGCATTGAAATTTCAGTTTGTTTGTTCTGTGGTGACTGTGTAGAGTGAAAAGTAAATATCTCAGTGGTTTCTCATTGATCTCAGCTTTCTTAACAACTGGTGTACTTTGCATAATATACAATGGCATTGACTTAGCAAGGTTTGACATACATAATTCTATTAAAATGTAGGGCTTCCTCCAAAAAAAACATGTCTCTTCTTACCTAACTCCTTCTCCGGAAGTGAAGAGTACTTCTAGTATGGAAACAGTGGGTGGTTTTCAGGAGAAATTGATGTAAACAGAGTCACAAGAGGAAGGGCCGGCAAGCAGATGGTCTTCTGACTTCTCATTTTAGAGCTACTGTAGCAGGTGTTGAAAATGCCTTCCATTCTCCTGATGTAATAATGAGGGGAAAACAGACCTTTAGGAAAACCACAGAAAAGAGTAATGACTCTATATTCTGTCATGTATCAGTGGGAAATGTTCAAAAATGCAATTCCTTTCATGGAAATGATTAATATTTCAAACAAATGTGTGCTGCACAAAGGAGATGTGGCTATTCACAGTGGCTATAAATTACTGCAAACTACACCAGAGAAAGGTCTGGGAAATGAACATCACTTTTCACAAGGGCCAGGATGTTGGCATGAAAATAGTTTGTATTTACATACCAGCATTTTCATAACATCAGCTCAAGCCTTTTCAGAGTAAGTGTTCTTCCGATTTTGTGAGATTGCAGCCTCCTGTGTTTTCCTTTCCCTGCCACTCATCACAAAGCAAATGCATTTACAAACACACTCAGAGCTGGGCAAATGCAAACACACGTTGCATCCAGTTGTTAGAGAACGTGTGGAATTATCTGTCAAGAAATAGCTATGAATATTAGAAATTTTAAAATTAATTTCAGTTTGTTCCTTTCTTCTGTTTTTAAATTTACTTTGGAAAAGTGGAAGAATGCAAAGAGTTTGAGGAAAGAGAGAATATATTCACAGCCATAATCCAAAGAGTTCTCCCTCACTAAATTTTTTCAAGTCTGAAAACCAAATGAGATTCTAAATTTCTCCTCTTTCTTCAGAAAAAAACACTACTTTTATGATCATCACTCCCCTTTCTGAGATCAAACATGGGCTCATGGGGCCAGCTGGCTGGAGAGAAGACAGAGATCCTTCATTTTATTGACTCCATAAATAGTCAAATATGAATGATTGTGCTCAAGTTTCAGGAACATCTAGTTCACACCAGACAAACTCAATGTATTAACATTATAAATCACATCCTTTGGTATTTTTTATCATTTATTTTTAGTATTTCTATGGTTAATATTTTGATTTGAGTGTCTGTCTTTACAACACTGAATATCCAAAAAGGAAGGGTGCTGCTCATCGAGCAGTCTAAAGGACTGACAGCAATTTTATTGGCATTTAAACTGATTACAAGTTGATTAGCATTCTGCACTTACTCTGATTGTTGGATTTCACTTACTTGGGCTTATCATATTTTCATAAATAATCTCAGATTTTATAAGGCTCTGGTTTTGCATATCCAATTTGAAAAACTCATTTTCCCCTTTGTGGACATGCTGATGTATTTTCTACTTTTGTTGACAGCAATTGGGTTGCAGGTGACTGAGCCAAAACAACAAGCTCTAATGTTTAAAAAAAATTATTAGATTTATTAGAATTTAAATTAAGTGAATCTGAGGCAACAAAAATTAGTAGTCACATCAAAAATCTTTCAGAAATGAGCCCCATAGTTCTCTGAACTAGTATTTTATTTTTCTCTACGGTGAAGAATAGAGCTACAAACTCAAAATAAGATCTCATTGAAATTGTTTTTTCTTAGTATGAATCATTAGAATTTTATATAGAAAGAGCGGAATTACACAAACATAGGTACACCTGATGTAAATAAAGGGGGTAAAAGCCCAAATAAGTAACAAAATATGTGCCTTTCTGCACTTAGAAAGCTCGAGTACTAATAGTCTGTGAAGGAAAAGAAGATACGTTTTCCTTAGATATATCTCCTGTATATAATCATAGATTCATAGCATAATTTAGGTTGGAAAGAACCTCTGAATATCTCTAATCCAGCCCTCTACTCAAAGCAAGGTCAACTTAGATCAGGTTGCTCAGGTTCTTGTCCAGTCAAGCTTTGAGTTAACTCCAAGGATGGAAGTTCCAGAGATTTTCTGGATAATTTGTTCCAGTTTTTGGCCACCCTCGTGGTGAAAAAACTGTTTCCTAAGATGTAGTTGGAATTTCCTGTGGTTGTCACATCAGAATTTAGTCACTGAACATCTCTGAGAAACGTCTGGCCCTGCCTTCTCCATACCATCCCATTAGGTAGCTGTAGGCAGCAGAAAGACCGTAATTCCTCTTCACTGGACTTGCTCTAGTATGTCCCTGTCTTTCTTGACTGGGGAGCCCAGAATTGGGTGAAGTACCCTGGATGTGGTGACACAAATCGCAGATAGAAGGAAATAATCACTATTTTTATAGATATTCTGCCTTTTCCTTTTCATTAAGACTGTTTAGAGAATAAAAAAAAAATTACAAAAACCTGACTTTTGGTAAAGCATTGATTAATAAAATCAGATGAGGAATGAGCATGAAAGCAGGGTAAAACTGTCTGTGGAAGTGGTGTCTAACTCAGAACTGTGTGAACAACTTGGCAATATGGGTGACTGCATGTCCTGGATCTGCTTGGTCTGCTGATGCAGCCAAAGAATGCTGTGGAGCATCTCAAGAATCTTTTTCCCTGCTTTCCACAGGTGTTTAAATCCAGAAACACTCAGTAACAGAGTCTAATTAATCTAAGTCATGAAGATCTCAGAATAAAATTCATAATTAGTGTCCAACAAATAAGCAGTTTTTGTCCTTCTGCCAGGAAGAGTAAATAAATAAATCAATAAATGAACCAGACAGAATGTTCCAAAGATCTACAAATCAGGATTTTATTGGCCAAAGCAGAAAAATGTGTTTGAGAGAGGCAGAGTGTATTAGTAACAGTCCTTATCTTCCATCAGAGAACAGCTAGCTGGAGTGTCCCTGAAGGAAAGAAGTGCAGCGATGTGGTGGCCAAAGTGCAAAACATCTCCAGCTTTACAGGGGGGAAAAGAGCATCTTTCACTCCAGTCCAGACCTAACCAGCAATCTGTGAAGTTGCATCACCTACTTCCTGTGCAATGCATCACTTGCCATAAGAACAGATGTACGGGGTCAGATCAAAAGTCCATCTAGTCCAAAATCTTTTCTCTGACAGTGGTCAGTTACAAAAATGCTAGCAAATATGTATGGGCAAAAATCAAAAGCAGGGATATGAATAGCCATGAACTTTGAAATCAAAGTCCTCAGTTGGGTCAGCAATTATTCAGAGCTTCTATCCCTAGAACAGGTCCCATCAAATCCCTCCCTCCATCACAAACTGTCTGACAGCACCGAATTTAGTGTGTGCTGGTGAGTGTGAGTGGAAAGACACAGGAAGTGAAGAGACAAATTCCACAGCTTGACCTCCATGCTTTGTAATAAACTTTGTTTTTAAATCATTGTAGAATTAGCCCAAGAGAGTTGAACCATTCTGCTGCTTGTTTCAGTAATCTATTAAAGACATATACATACTTGCATAGTCTCTCACTCTGTCTTTTCATTTTCTGACCATCTGGATAAATGTTGATAACATGGTATATAGTCCTAATTTTAAAAAAGCTCCATACCTCGAGGATGTGTGTTCATAGGATTATTGGACTTCTTCATGACCTAATACAAACTCTTGTGCCAAAGGATGAACTCGGTGTGAAGGCCAAATTTTAACTGGAAACACCCTTGGGTTTTTTTGCCTCAGAATGCCACACACCGTGTGTGGGAATACTCATATCCAGGACAGCCTTGCAGGGATTACTGAAATATGAATACTGTTCCTAAAGCACTGCACCTGAAAATACTCTGATCACGTCCATAGTTGTGGATTAGGTTGATTAAAGATACAGGTAGGCATCCATCCTCTGGCTAACTGGGGTTTGTAGAGGAAACAGGATGCCAGAGGTACATAGGATATTCCAAACTGGTGGTTCTGGTGCTGTTATTTACATTATAACCATCACTACAGAGTTTAACTTTCAAAGATCACACCCATAAATCAAATCCAAGTGTGCTCAGTTTGTTCCCCCCACCAGTAATGAATGTCAGTCTTAACTCCAAGCACGGATTGTCTCCTCAGAATAAATCAACAAAATTCTCCTATTTCAAACTCAGTTATGACTACAATGTTTTGCACCTGCAGCAATAAAGGGAATGATATTTTTCCGAGAGAAAGCAGCTCCCACTATAGCAAAGCAAGGGAAAGTCTGTTTGTATGAGTAGATGAGGGTAGGAAGGCATGGGCAGGGACAGGTCTCTGCTTCCTCTTACCCCAAAACGGCCCACACAGGCTGGCCACAGAATCAATAAGACCATGTATGCATCCATTTTCCAGGAAAAACAGGTAACACCTCTTCCTTCTGAGCAGGAGTGAGGTTTCAGTCCCCTAACTGCCACATATACCCCTACCTGTGTGTCATTGTGCACATCTGTAAGGATGGCATCTGTTTGTGGTCCAAAAGATGCCTTAGCACTGAAGTTTCTATTCACTGCTCATCAAAAGACGCCTTCCAACAGCTTCCCTTGTGCTGTTTCCATTCTCCTGCAGCTTTCAGGCCTCAGAAACTGACAACCAGACACCGGAAAGTGTTTCAGCAAAATGTTTACTAATGCAAAAAACTTAGCAGGAAGCCTTGAACTTTTATGTAATACCCATGAACTCAAATCAATGAAAATTTCAGTTCCTCTATAAATGTTTCAGCCAGCTCTGAGCAATCCGTAGCTGACACTTCCTTTACTCCAGGAAGCTCTAAGCAGCAGCGAAGGTTTCAGTCCAAGCCATTACGTTAATAGGGCACCAACAGACCCTGTGCCATGTGCCTGACTTCTGAAGGGCCGCTCGCTGTCCACCTGGCACAGCACTTCGCTCTGGTGCTGCCCATGCTGCAGGGACAGAAAACTCAGAAAACTCAGCAGTTTACCCCAGTAAACTTCAGAAAAAACTCTGAAGTTTACTGGGGTAAACTTCAGAGCTGAAAGGCAAAGGAGAGGGACCTCTGCTCCAAAGGTCTCACCAAAGCACTGATGGGGCTGTTTGAGTCTCTACTACAGTTCACTTTCCCCCACCATCTTTTCGAATTTTCTGCAGCAGGTAAAGTTTTTCAGCCCTGTCCTTAACCACTCCATAAAAACAGTGGGGGATCAACTCGGTTTAACTTACATGAAGGGAACAGGGTTAGCTTTCCAAACTGGCAGTGTCTCTCCTTCGCTTGCTGCAGCCAAGCGTGTTGCCAGCAGGCCCCAGGTGTGCGCCACATGAGCAGGTGAAGAAAATAAAAAATGTTTATATGCATTGCGATGACAGTTCTGAGTCCATGTAAAGCAAAATACATGACAAGGAGTGTGGTTATCCCAAGACATCAACATTCCTCATGTGCACAAACAGGCAGGAATCCAAAGGCATTATGCCTTCATCTTGGAAATATTCACTGGACTGTTGCTCTTTAACATGGTTTTCTATTTTATTTTTTAAAATTTGATTTGTTTTCTCTGCTACACTTTTTTTTAAAAAAATACATTTTCCTCAAAATAGGCAGCAAGGAACTGCTTTACAAGACAAAATCTCATACTGCATTTACATGACTGCAGATCAAAATCAGCCACAACCATGTCCTTTCAAAAACACTAATTAAGCCACCCTTTCAAACCAAAGTTTAAATTGGAATTGTCCCTGTGACAAAACCCCCCATGCTTACAGAGCTCAAACAAGAAAGATCTAACATGCAGCTTCTTTTGAGACAGTACGTGGCACTCGTGACCAATTCATAGGAAGTGTCCCAAGCTGACAGTCTGTTGATAAAAAGCTTATGTACAATCAAAGCCAAGTGAACTTTATGATAAAAAAAAACCTTCTTGCTCTGTGTTCCAGTGAGATGAGGCAAGCATTCTTTTTTTCTTTAAAGAAAAACCATTCTGATTATATTTGTTGTGTATCTTGAACAAAATCTCTTCTCTTGGACAAATGGGAATTTATATCATATTAATGCCATCATCTATCCATTAATGTACATTCTATCACATCAAAAAGAATCCACTTAGAAATCTATAGTAGATAGTGCAGAAATGCCACAATGAGCAGATCAGACCACCAGAGTCTCTTTGGTACTTTTATGATTCCATGAATAGTGAGACAAAAAGTGATAAAAATGCTTTACATGTGGCATGAGGAGATGAAGTCTCAAATATTAAACCTCAGGAAATTTTATATACCAAACTGTTTCAGTTTGGTACATTTTGAAACTTTCTGTTAAGGTTAAGAAAAGGATAAGAAAATCACAAATGCATTATCCAACTAATTCAGATTCTAAAATGGAATTTTGGAGTTGAATTTGTTGTTACATATGGAAGAATCTTTAGTTTTTAAAACCTTAAATTATACTGTGAGATTTAAAAAAAATTATCCAAAGCAGTCACACACCTGCGTGATTCATTGTCTGTTTCCAGCACACTTGTCGGCACAGAGGTGTGTGGATGAAAGCAAAAAGGAGCTTGAAAGAGCATTTGCATGTATATGGTTTTATCTGAACAGGGACATAAATTTCAACCACAAGAATGGGATCATGCCTGGTTTAAGTTGAACAACAGAAAACAAAATGGGCCTCTTGAGATTTTATTACCATCTTCTTTTTAAAAAAAAAGAATATATTTTAAATTGTAATCTACAAAGTAAATGGACTATGTATATCTAGAGCCGCATCTGTTTCAGAAACATGAAACAGCCCTGCAGTTCAGGTTGGGAGGTAGAGAACAGGTGGCTTCCAACCAAATGAGTTACTAGCTACATTTTGTTTCCTGGACATGCATTGGCTGCTCTGCTCTGTGGATTGTTACCAGCTTCAGCATTTTTTAAATATTTCCCATTACCCTTTATTTGATATTTTATGCTTCCCCTCATAAACCCTTGAAACAGATTAATTGTGCCTGTGATGTTTGTTTGTAAGTACAGCTGCTCTTCCTTCCAGTTTGTTTTATAATTGTGATGTCTCAAAGATATCCTCATAAAACTGACGGGTGGATCTGCAAACAAGCAGAGTTTTATCAGAAAGGAAATCCAGATTAAAGTTATTGGAGAAAACATTTGAGTAACGCTCAATGTCACCAAATAAAATCACAAAAGGAAATTTTTAAAAAATCCATCACTTCTTCTACATGTTTATTATATGTACATAAATACTCCTAATCCTGTAGTTTATGTTGTTCGGTATGTACAAATATACAGTTTTGGTACAGTAGAATGTCTTAGAACAATTAATAAATCCAAACTCAATAGTCTAAGATGTAAGACTAATTGGTTCAGGGGCTATCATGCTGTACCTCCAACAAGTGCTATATTTCAGGATTCTTTTGTTTATTAGTTGGAAAGGATGGGTGAAGTTTCAGACCAAAGCAATTGCTAACTATAAAACCAGATCAAATAAAGGCTTCAGTTTGAAAGAGCACCTTTAAAGTCCATTTGTGAGATACACTGTTCAGCTGTTAAATGTCTTGTAAGTTTTCCAAGAACTTTGTTGAGCTTTCTTCATAAAATCTATATTATTTTCATTGAAGATTAATGATAGGCTTATTAAAAAATAAAAAACTTGGATAGGCTTTTTGTGATTATGAGCAAGGGTCATCACACTACATTACTTTGGAATGTTTTTATAAGCTTTGTCAGTAGAAGTACACTTTAAAAAAATCTATAGACCAACTTTTTCAAGTCTGTTTTTCATTTTTAAAGGATAATTTTTTTTTCTCTTTCTATGAGTACATGAACAATACCAAACACATACCAAAACACCACTCTCAGTTCCATCCACTCAGTATCACTGAATCTCATTTCGTTATCACTTGCCACTGAGCAACCATGGTCAAATCAACAGGGCAAGGCATGTACAGGACAGGAGGATTGTGCCTGTGGACTGGCACAGGTCTGCACATTGCAAATGAAGACAGAACAGGTACAGAGGGAAAACAGCCCCTGGTCCTCCATTTTGTCTTATCCAAAGCAGGATAAAGAGTGCAGAGTTCCATATGGCTGCCAGAGAGGATTTGTGTTTCAGAATGGAAAACCTGCATAAAAGAAAAAAGGAACACTTTGGGGCTACTGCTGCCCGTAAAGTTTGTCCTGGGAAGCAACCGATGTGAACCAGGGAATGTGTAGGTCTGCCTGCCCCTCACCAGACCATTAGGGTGCAGGACTGTCTGCTTTCTTATCCTGAAGAATAAGAAGTGGTATCCACTACTGTCATGTGGCAGAGCCAAAACAAACAAATAGAAGTGTCCAGGATGAGTGGCTGGTTGGTCTGACTTCTCCTTGTCCCTGCCTCTCTGATGGAGAGCATTGCTCTGCCTTTTACAGGATCTACCACTGTTGAACCTGTCCATTTATATGGACTCAGATATCTGAAAGTGATTTAGGTAAAAGTACAAGCCAAGTTTTTCACAATACCCAATTTGAGATACTCCAAAAGCAGCTGAAAGCCAAGAAAGTCAGCTCCTCTAAGATGCAGTGACCTGGGCTCATCCCAGACTAGGGCAGCACCATCATGCACGGGACTGGTTTTGCCTTTGCCCATCCATCAGTACAGACAGGGATCTGCAGAATGTGATTCAGGTCTTACAGAGTAATTATATGCTGAAGGATACTGAATTACTCCTGGTGGTACCTATTTCTCTGACAATCAGAGAGAGCAAACTGTGGCTTTGATCCTAACTCAGGCATCTTAATTGAATTACCTGAATCCAAGCCTCTGTGTTTAAACATTTTTCTTCAAACTTATGTAACTTAAGTAACCACCCATATTGGTATGCACATTTTTAAACAACTTCCTAAAGTGCAGAGTCATCAGTCATTGCTAGAGAGCACAACATTTGACAGAGAGAAAGAATACAATTTGAAATAAAGACTTCTATAACTTTTACCTGAACGTAAATTAGGACTGAAATGGTAGAAGTACACTGGATCATTTTGGGAAATTCCTATAAAAAATGGTGTCAGGATACCATATTCTGTTGCTAAGTATCTGAACTTGAAATCAATGAATAAGTTTAAACATAAAACCTTTTTCAAAAAAAAAAAAAAAAAGAAAATGCAGCAGTGTTGGAATTTGTTCACTTCCTGAGAAAACTGTAATCATCAAGATGTCACTGCAGTCTTTCTCAGTTTGCCAGTATTAAGAAGAGAAAAGATGTTAAATATCATAGAATCATAGAATAGTGTGAGTTGGAAGAGACCCACAGAGATCATTAAAGTCCAGCTCCTAGCCATTCCCAGGATAATCCCAAGAATCACACCTTGTGTGTATATATTTGAAAGAGGAAAACTGCAGATGTAAACTGTGGTTCTATAAAATCTGTATTGTTTTAGAGGATGTAAAACCTTTTTTATCTTAATAAATAACAAATAATGTATCTATTAAATTAAAATTCCTGAATATACTCCCCCAATGTTATGCCCAGCCTTATTCATGGATCTCTCTCCTCCAGTGTGACAAATTGTCTGTGCTTCTCGGCCTTACCTTTCCCATCTTGCCTTTCTTCCTCCCCACATTCCCAAGCCAGGCCATTTAGATGAGCGCTCCTCATTCTTCCTCTCCTCCAAACCAAGCACTCTGTGATGCTCAGCTCCATCTGACCCAGGAGCCTGCATGCCCCTTCACTGGCCCATAGAAAATTCACAGTGGAAGGTGGAAATAAAATCATCTCCATTTTACAACTGGTTCTTCAGTCTCTTCCTACTGTTTCATAACTGTTAAGTACTTCACAGCAAAGACAAAATTTTAAAATTTTAAAACGCCCATTATCTGCCTGGTTTTTACATGAAATCAGTAACATTCTATTTATTCACACCAAGGAAATTCCTTGGAATTTTTGAATTCATTAGGTACAGCATTTATACATCAGCATATGAGCAGTAGAAGCATAAAAATGATATCTGTGAGAGCAGCAAGACCTTGTGAATCTTGAATTGAAATTCACATACAATTATTTTCATACTCCAACTAGAGATAAGGATCAAATTTGTTGCCTTCTATGAAGCATGGCTCAAACAATTGATAAATCTTATTCAAAAAAAATCTAAATGCACAAGAATCAAAAATGCCACAATTTTCACTTCAAAAAGGAAGACAAAACCTCTCAGATAGTGTCACACAGCTTTCCTTACACTACTGAATCAAAGATTGCCTGACCATAGGCCTACCACCAGAGCAGGGTTGTTTAAACCATTGGCCTGTATGGTGGTCCCCGGAATAGTTTTGGCCTGGGCCAGCTAATATTCTCCAAAACTGTTCCCAAACACACTTTGGGCATTAATATGTGTCTGTCAGCATCTTTACTGTCTGTCAGTGACTTTACCATGATGTCCTGTGCTGGACAGAAAGATTGTTGAAGAGTGTGAGTGTGAGCTCGGTCATGCAGCTGGTCCTGGTGATAGGAAATGGGCACCAGCAGCCTTTGCTTTCCCAGTTAAAGGTAGGGCCACCAGGGATAGGTACAGGACTTGATCAAATGCAGCCCTCCATTCATCTGAAATACGCCACTACGTTGACTTTCAAGCATTAAATCTACACTGCTGACCAAAACCTCAGTGTTCTGTTGCTTCCCAAACTCAAAACACAAAACAAAAACTGAAATAAACCTCACCCTTCAGCGAGGCTTCTGATTACCCATCAGTGATTATGCCAGAGAGTCCTCCATCAGCATGGCTGGTGCTATGGCAATTCATAGTGACACACATCTCCTACCACTTACATGCCAACATCCCATGATGTTAGACCTGCAGGAGTTTTTACTGTCTCCACCACTACTGGGTTAAGACAAAACCTGTGAAAGGTTCCTGGAGTAGGTAATTGTACAGTTCTCTGCAAGAGGTGCTGGGGTCCTACACCTCTGCAGCCCCCTTCATGGTCTTCCCTAATTCCTGCAAAAGTGCCACTAGCCTGTGGTCATCGTGCCAATTTAGTCATTATGGTGGTGGACTCTGAAGCTGGAAGGCACCAACCTGTGATTAACCCTAGACACAGTGCAGCAATCACTTTGAGTTACTACCAACCTAAGCCAGATTTGAACTGCTGACCAAGAAGTGAAAGGCTTTGTATCCTATTACCAACATCCTAAATCATCCAGCCTCCCCTGCAACTATATTTTTTGGATTATTATGTAGGAACAATAATAGAATACCCCATAAACAGGTTCTTTAGATATTCAAACATGTCAGGTTGTACTTTCTACATTTTCAGATAATTGTGGAGTAAATATTTGTTAAATGAAGTATTTTACATCTGTCTTGGACCAAAGCGATCTTTCTGTCAGTAATACCACAGAACACTTGTAAAAGTATGCCGGCCATTACAGAGTTATGCACTCTTGGCAAATACAGTCTTTGAACTCATGTTACTGTGCTGCCAATAAAAAACATGTTCTTTTTTATCAACTGGATGTCTTTCAATTATACAATCATTGTCTGACAGAAAAACAGTTGAAATGGGTTTTAAAAAATCCTTTTTTTAAAATTTCACACCAGTTGGCAAAAGGTTAATGTTTGTTTGCCTAACTCTCAAAGAGGCATTTGGTGTAGTTCAACAGTACAGAGAAAATACTGTGTAAAGATCAAAAGGGAAAAAAGCAGCACACTTTCCTATGAAAGACAACACATGGTCCTTGCAGAAGGAAATGCTGCATTTCTTTCCCAAACATCAGAGCTAGTCCTTCACCTCATCATGGTGTTCATCTGCAGTCAAAGCAAACTGTGCTGGAGCTGGAGGCCTGGGCTGACCAATGTTTTCATAACCCTTTTTAATCCTATAGGACACCGAAAGCAACCTGTTACCAAAAGTAACCCTGGTGTGTTATAGTAAAATAGCTGTTCAATCTAGACAGCCATCACACAGACATTCATATATGCAGCCTAATTCAGACTACATCTAAAATTGCTAAATTATCTTTCCTATCACTGCAACCACTGAAACTCAGGGAAATTACTTTTCAAGTATAGAATAGCACTCAAAACACCCACCACCACATAGTCAGAACTGCACATGACAGCACGGATGCACCTTGTGATCCAACAGGCTGCCACACTTTATCCATTCCAGCACAACCTCCCACATACCCAATATGTGCACAAACTTTACTTAATCCATAGGTTTACAACTAACAAAATACATTTTCAATACTAAAGATGTGCCAAGGTGTCCCCATCTCTGAAATGCATACAACTCCATCTTTTTCCACAAGCAATGATACTCCTTTCATACTTTGAAAGTTTGTTTAACCTTCCCATGAAGAAAGGATGCACTTTTAATTGTCACCTATGTAATCACCCTCTCTTTCTACTCTTCTTTCCATGTGCAATTACACTGGTGTTTGCATAACTGATATGTGATTGCACTGATGTGGGATGTACTTGATCACCCCTCATTGTAAGTTGTTTGTTTTTAATGAGGGAATTTCTCTTTCTGAGTCATTCCTCTTTGCACTGCCCAGAAGAACCAAGAAACTTTTTTCTTCTACACATATTGTCCTATTTACCTTCTGCACTGTATCAGTTGAAAATTTTCCTGTTTCACATGCAAGGTCCTACTCCATTTCCTCTTCCCAGCTCTTACTGCTTAGCCAATATTTTTTCATCAGCCACCTCCTGCCTCAGTGTTGTGCAGGCTCCTCTTTTCCCCTTTGCACTCTCCTCTGTACAGCTCCTGTGATTATCTTTTTCAATTATCCAATTAGTGGAAGGTGTGAAGACACCTCAGGTCCTGCTGCAAAACTGAGTTAATTTGAGCTAGATGAATTTGTTAGTTAAATCAGATATCTTTCCCTTTCCAGCTTTGTTGTTGGACTGGACATGTGCACTGACAACTTTCCTCTATGTGGTCTATTTAAACCTCATCTTTGAGCTTCTATGAGTTGTTTGTCAGTGCATACAGACAGTTAAGTCGGCTGCAATGGGCTACCAGCACAGCAAACACTCATTCCAAAATACCAACCAGCTCTCACATGTTCCTGATGAAGAAGGAGGAAGGGAAACCTTTGTTGATGGGCTGCTCTGTCCTCTTGTTGATCTCTCTCAGAAAGAATTACTTAGGGATGCTGCAGTCTTCTTACTGGGAATATGATGCTGAGGTAGTGAATGTAGAAAGAAATGTGAAGGAAAGTCTCCAGAAACCCAAACCAGCCACTTCTCTTCCTGCCTTTGCTGGGAAAACTATACTTCTTCCATCATTCCACAGTCTTCTGCTTATGTAATCGTTCCCTAGAAAAAGGAAGAGTTACTTGATCCACCTAAAAGTATGGGAGAGGAATATGCTGCAGCTGAAGCAAAGGTAAGTCTGAAGGAAGGATGGCTAAATGAAGTAGGTGGAATATAATTGTGATTTCTAAGAGACATCAAAGCTAGGGGACTGTATGATCAAAACTATTCCACACAAATATTTGGATTCACTGGGGCTGAAGCATATATCCTTTTTGTCTTTAGACAATTCTGATATCAAATTTTCTAATCATGATTGAATATTTTCGTGGGTTTGACTCAGCATTTATAGACCTCTGGACCCAGGTGGCTCTGTATGAGAGAGGGATTTGAAGGTGTTGCAAGCATTTTGTAACACGTGTCACATGGCCCCTCACACAAATCAGCATTTACAGAGAGCTATTCCATCCACCTAAGCCCCACGTCCTCCTTTGAAAATACCTTCTGTTTCCATTGCATGTAACACAAACTGTAGGACAACTGGAAACTGTAGGGCAACTTTTGGTGACTGGTTCAAAATTAAATACAACAGTAAAATGCCTGTAATTAAAAAAGATGAAGCTGGATCCTATGTAACATTGACCCAGGAAGCGCCATTAGTGCTCCTTGCTATAAGATAACCACATTATCTCTGACCCTGCCTGTTTCATTGTCTTGCAGAGACAGAGAGTATGGATCAATATATTTATATTGAAATTCTAATCTTTAATTGTCTTGTTGACAAGAGAAAGAAACACTTTCAGAGAATTATTCACTTAACAGAGATGTCTGTTTTGGTGACTGAATCCTAAAAGTCTCTATTTCTCTCCCCTAACTGTATGAGGAGTTTTGATAATTTGCTCAGACTTGTCTGTGTTATAGCTACCTACATTTATTAATGTATTAATGCTGTTCAAGGTATCTACATCCCTTTACAGGAGGCTTGCAGAATTTAAAAAGTCAGAATCACATAATTTAATCCTCCTTAAATAACAAACCACAGCTCTACCAATAAATCCACAGTCATGAAGGGCCCAGCTCCAAACTTTTCCTCATTGTTATAACCTCTCTGTAACTAAAAAACTCTAATACCCTCGTCACGAATCACCAGAGATCCTACCTTTCTAGTTTCTTGTACGGTATTTGCTGTGAGGCAGCTCCTTGATAACACACCCTCCCTTCTGCACAGCACAGTGGTCCAAACAGGTGCCGTGGCCACCTCAGTGACCAGACCGAGCAATTCATTAGGGATCAGGCTTGTTCCTTCTACAGTAACTCTGCCAAAAGACCAAGCACACTGTGGAAACCAGGAAAAGTATCAAATGTTTTCAAGGGTACTTTCCATGCTCTGCTGATTAGATGTGAGATGCCCTGATGATGGAAAGAGGAAAGATGCAAATACGAAGCATAATCCTGCCAGGTGCTGAAAGATGTTGGGCATCCAGTGAGGTTTTATAGCTAATGATAATCCCAGACCTTCTGCATCCATCAAAACAGATTAACTTCCTGTGAAATGTGCTTAATCTGTGTCTGTTTAACTTGTGAACTCGTCATTATTGGGTTCCAGACGAAAAAAATCTTCTCAATAAATTGTCTTTTCAAGAAACACACAATAGAAATGCAACTTCAAGTCTTTCATTTCCAGCATTTTGAATTATGAATGGATCTGAATGAATTTAATGTTAATGAGATACACAACCTGTGGAATGGGATTTTTTTCTCCCTTTGTCATTGAAAAAGTTTATTCTGAACTGCTTTGCAAAGTCAAGCCTCAAATAAAAGCAAAATATGCTACTTTTTCAATGAAAATATTAATTATGTGTAACTATTCAGGTGAATTTGTTCACGTATTTACCAGTAAAAACAAAAGAGAGCAAAAGTCAAGTAAATGTACATTTTTAAGATTGATATACTTCTGGCTGTTCACCAACTTTAATAATCTAAACCCTGTTAAAATTAAAATATCAGCTTTTAATACAAACCTTACGTGAGTTGCAAATTCACAATACGTGTTAAGTCTAAAAAAATCATCATCTATCATTGCACTATTTCAGCAATGGCAGCTGGGTGGTTTTGAAAGGTTCCTAGGAACAGAGTTCTCAGTGTAAATGTAATATTATGTTATATTACTCACACTTGAACTGACCTTCATAAATATCAAACCCTCACAATTATAAGTCCTGATATTTAATACTTTCCTGCAGACTAAGCGGGACCATGTTGCATTATAAGGTCACTTGTCATTTGCAGCTCTTAGAGAAACTTATCATTTTAATGAAGACATTAACTCAGACACAAACTGTAATGAAATTGTGAACAAACATTCTTCTGACTGGCTCAGGTGAACATATTCTCACTGCACCATGCAGCACTGAAGGATTTTTTAAAAATGCCTTGTTAGCTCACTGCCCATCAGTATTAACAAGCAGCATGTGCTTTGTATTGTTACCATAGGAAATTACTTGAGTGGTCCTGTGACCACTGAAGGGTTAACCCTTCCTGCTCTCCTGGGATGCAACCAACAGGCTTCCCCAGAGGGCTGCTCTTCTCCAAGTGGTAAGGAAGGCAGCTGCTCTTGCTCACTTAAGCACTCAGTCAAGAAACAGCAAAATATCAGATTGACCCACAACGTGTTGTACCCAGAAGCCTTAATTATGCCTCTTTAAGTGCTTTCCTGAGCCACTTACACCCTAGGCTCCCTCTAGAGTGAATGGCAAGTCAGAGGCATCTCTGGGCAGCAATTCAACTAGGTGGGAGTGGAACACCTTGAGTAAAGGGCTGAAAATTCTAGCAAAAGCAAACGCAAAAACATGGTTAATTCAAACACATTGTTTCATCTTACTTTGACCCCAGCCCTGTTGCAGTGCCTATAATATTCAGGTCCAGGTGACAACAGAACAATAGTGGAAGAAAGAGGGAATGTTTTCTTTCTTGTATGATCTGGGATTGAGTTCCTGTAGATCTTTCTCATATGAGCTCATGTCCAGGTTTCTGATATGGTATTCGTATTTGCTTTTGCATTTTTGGGAGAAAATAGGGCAATAGCTAGAACAATTAAGTTTGTTAAGTTATAGGCAATAAAGAATATGGTAGAACCACAAATAGAAATAACCACCATACTAAAATTAAAAATGTTATGCCAGATTGCCTCTGGTGTTAAGGTGCTCTTTCACAGCAGATATTATGACTTTTGTGAAACTTTCTACTGTTCATCTGCTTTTTATAGATCAACTTTCAAACAAAATTAACTTTTACTCAGCAAAATTGTCCCAAAAAACCAAAATACAGATAATAAATAAGTGTATGGAATGAGAAGAGAAAGAGAAATTACCTAATGAGAAGAATAAGAAATCTCTATTTTTCAAACAATTTGCTTCTCTTTCCAGATTTCATCTATCACCAAAACAAAACAAAACATAAAGATGTCAGAAAATAAATTTTTCTGCATGAAAGTGATATCAGTCTTTTCACAGTGACATGGCCAGTATACTAACAGAACTCCTAGACGTGCTTAAATTGGTGATAGAAAAGTTAAGATCGGTCCAGACATGGAGTCATCCCAGTGGCCAGACATGATAATTGTTTCATATGGTGATCAAAGTGCTGATCATTATCATTTGAATAATGTGGAGCACCTAGTCCAGCAGATACTTTTGGGAACAGCTGGACCCATATATATCCCATTGACCTTGTGCACCTGCATGACTCCTAAATGAGGGTGCCAGTCACCCTGAGACCACTCTATGCTGCTTCTGTGCATGGAGCCAGGGCATGAACACATGCCCTGCAGTGTGACCATGAAAATTATTGTTGCTAGTCCATGGAGAAGGCTGACCCAGAGCAACTTGTACTGCCCTAGACAATCTGAGAATTACCACAGGCCAATGACTTTTGCCAGGGGCAATTTCAGCACAACCATCTTGCTTTGGAAAATAAGAGAATGTAATAATATAGATAGTATCAAAGAGGACCAGCTGGCCTAGAGGCCAAAGAGGCTTAGCATTATTGAATTTACTAGTTAGTATACATAGCTCTGAGAGGGCAGTTCAGAAGAGATGCTTGCTGAATTTTTGCTGGAATTGTCTAACCCCTCATCAGAGAAGCCTACACTGTTCTCTATCCCAATTTAAGGGCTTTAGATAAGTAACATAAGAATGTCACTGACAAACAATGAAAATATAATCTAAAATTAGGTCTAATGCATCTGGAAGGTGTCATCTTCCAGAACTGGGACTGAAAACCAGAAGGGGTTTTGGACATGGAATCTGTTTCACCATTCACCATGATTAGCATCATCTAACTGCAATCCTGAAACTGCCAAGAGAAATCTCTCCTTTCAAGGTTTTTTTTAATTTTCTCACTTAAAGAGATACCTTTTGTGAATCTCACTCTGAGCTGCCTACCATCCATCTTTACCTATTTCACCAACTTCGGCACACACCCCAATATTCTGAATACCACTCTTATGTATAAATTTTAAATATCACAACACTGGACATCATAATAACTTCCTTTTATTTCTGGGTCTGGTCCTGAGTATCCAATAGCAAGAAATCAAGTGAGGACATTTTATTACCGAGTGAAATGGCTTGACCAGAAGCCCAATCAGAACAACTAACTAACTCCATTCTCATGACCTTCCTTTCCCAGGAATAGGAGCTAACTGGAGTTGATCAGGTAGAAAGTTAGGCCCATGTTCCCACAGTCATCTAAGCCTCCAAGGGGAACTACTCAGGAAAGGAAAAAGTGCACATTGCCTTTTCTTCTAGTGTGATGTATCACTGAAGACAGGGTGCACCGACTGGGAAAGCCCTGGGAGTTCATGGTTGCACTGTTATCCCTCAACACTTCATTCCTGATGATGTACAAGGTATAATGAGCCCTCAGAGTGCTGTACTGTGCTGTGTTCCAGTAATGAGGACAGACTGAATGTGTCAAGTCCTGAAGATGGCTGATATCTCTGTAAGTTTGTCATGCTGCCAATAAAGCAAGCAAGTCCTGTATCTGAAACAATTTTCTTATTAATGTGTATATGGCTACTGAGTCAGGAAACTATATTCAGAAAGGCTGGATAAGTATTAAATTCTGAATGTTTCATATTGTACATTTAACAAAATTGTCATTCCAGGTAAAAAATGGTCTGATCTTCAAGAACTCACCAGGTTCTAAATGGAGGCAACCTGTATCACTTACATGTAGATTAACAGCACATTGAAACAGGTAAATTGATGCTACAATGCTTACTGCAGTAGCTGTTACAATAAACCTAAGGTTCTCATTTTCCTCTAGGAGTCAGAGTTCCCATAAATTTGAAAAGATCCACCAAACCCCCAACTCAGAATTAAAACAATCAAAACAGTTAAAAGAACTGAAGCAAGACAACTTAGGTTGGAAAAAATTACACAGTATAGGTTCTATTGTAGATTGCTGATAACTCTTTAGTTAATTCCATTTCTCACAGTCTTCCACTATTATTTATATCTGGATGTGGGAGCCTCGTGCAAAAAAAAAAAAAAAAAAAGGGCAAAAAAAAAAAAGGCAATTCAATGTTCATTGAATTAAAATCAGCTGTAATTTACCATCAGTATTTTTGAGTCTCTGTGCCTTGGTCAGGCATGAAATCTGAATTGCACCCACAGGCAGGTTGAAGAAGAAGTGATAAATTCCTGGAAAAAAAAAATTGAACTGATAACCCAAAGACTGGACAAGAAGAAGCAGGATGGTTGTGATTAAACAATGGGTATGACCCTCATCAGGAATACTGGTCTTCCTTTTCTTTTTTAACCATCAGACAAGGAAGAGCAACAACGAGCACGTAACTAAAACTTCAGATTCCTTCGGCTTTTGCACAGAAAACCCTCTGCTATTGCTAATAATCATTGCATGAGTCATCAGACTTTGAACATGAACACAGTTTCTTCTTTTGGTTCAATTCAAAAACAAATATGGATATACCCTAATAATAGCTTTATAATAGTCCTACTTACAATGAGATTGATTGATCAAAAAGGGTTATCCAGTGTCTTACACCTTTAGGATGTCTCAAAACCATATCCATTAAAAAGATTGTTTGCCTGGAAGTCATAACCCTGAGTTACTCAAAACGTCGTCTGCAGAATAACAGAATGATATTTGTTCTTAAACATAACAGTTTTTCTGGGTCATTGCGTGAAAACTTACGAAATGGACTCTGAGTATGCTAAACCCTACGTATCCTACCCTCCTTTGCTTTATTTTTCCCCTTAAGTAGTGATGCTGTGAGGTGATGTGAGATTTTGCATTTCCATTCACAGCAGAGGATGCCATGGAGTGCTCTGATTTGTGACCCTTATCCTTGCCACACATCCTTGCTTAGGAGCATGATCACTTTGGACAGCCTGCTGTGCCTCACACTGGGATTTACAGTAGCACAAACTAAATATTATCCATTTAAACTTATACCTAGAGATCCCAAGCAAGCAAGGCCAGAGACATTTCCTTCTCAGCTCCTAATACCAGAATAAACTAACATGAACTTAACAAGAAAAAAAAATTATACACACTGTATTGTTGATCCCTCCTTTATGGGCTACACTGGTGGCAGTGTTTTCTGTTTCTAATCGCCATGGCCTTTATGATACTGTACTTAATGAATTATGCTCCTCAGGAGGAGGTCAGTGAAAGAATTGAGCTAAAAACCCCTAACAGTGTTGTTGGCCAGGAGCCAGCCCTTTCGGGGCCGTGTTTCTGCATGAGGTCTACCACAGCTGGAGCGAAACGACTTGCAGGTGGCTCAGTGGGCAACAGATCACACAGTACTGCTCTGTCCGCCCCTCGACAGCAAGGAGGGAGTCACCTATGCCTGCCGTTGGTGGCTGAAAATGAGCAGGAAACGTCTGACAATCTTGATTAAGAACTCCCAAGCATTGAACTTTCCATAAGGAAAAGGCACACTCAGATCTCTGGGCTTTGACATTCCAACTTCCAATTTAAATACTCTTTGAGGTCCAGGAGAAAACACTAATACTTATCCTTATGATGTTAGGCAGTGGATGCCTTAATAAAGATGATGTGCATGGCCCAGTCAGCACACCAAAGCCTGGGCAATGAAGTAAGTATGCTCCGTTACTCCCCACCCCCACAAGTTTCATTCAGAGAGAATTTATAGGTTTTGTTTTAAAAGTAGCTGAAACATACCAAGTAATTTTCTGGAGTGTTTTTAAACTATTAATTTCTAAATTACATGAACAGATGCATATGCACAGTGGAAAATAGCATCAAATATCTTGGGGGAACAGAGAAGCTCAAAGACCTGGCCAAATAAAGTTAGGTTCCCCTAACAGCCCGCTTGGACAACTCCTTTCGCATCCCTGGGAACCCCACCACTCGGCTGTTCAGCTTCACTTTCTTGCAGATTAATCATTTGTGGTTTTAAAAATATATAAATCTTAAAGATCTGCAGAAACAGAGGAGCAGAAGGCTTTTCCACACCTCAGTCGACAAAAACTACTGTCCATTTGCTGCAGGACTCATTTGAGGCTCCTTAGCAAGAGAGACACAACCCTGATGTGGCAGCTGAGGATGGAGGGCTGGGGTGACCCTCCTAAATGCAGGCTGGGAGCCAGCAGGGCCGCTGGGAAGAGATCAGGGAACTTGGGGATGGTGCTCAAAACAAACGCAAACATCTTTCCATCAGTAGCCACTGCGAGTGTCACCACAGCAGTGACAGCTCTGCCTCTCCTAGGCCCATTGTAAGGCTCCTCACAAGCAAGAGCCGACCTGAAACACAGCACACATCAGGGCTGACTGCATGGCTGCAGGGTGGGACCTCAGATTTACATGTACTCATCAACTCTGCTGCTGCTGCTGCTGCTGCTTTCAGCAACTCAGCTCCTCAGTTTTCTCAGCTACCACCAGTGAGAATTATTTGCTGTTGTAGATATAGTGTGGCTTAGAAGCAACACCACGAGTGACCAGCACAGCTGGTGCTTTTCTCCAGAAAATACTAAGTCAATCATATTCTAGAAATTTCTATGAAGGACAAGCATACTGAGTCTTTGGTGCTGGGAGTCCGTAGTGGGTGGGACTACAAGGCAGACCTCTAAACTTGGGATTGGGAAAATGTTTTGATGAGCCTTCATGACCATATTCAGTGTTGTGCTCCAGTTACAGTGATGCCGGTTGCCACTGCAGTTGTGATGCAAAAAATAGGGAAGACCTTACTGATTTCTGCCATACTTTTCTAATTCTTAAAACGACTGTTATTCCTCCTTTAAAAATAAAAAGTGAATGGCTCAAACTGTGGCCTCCTGTTCTTCACCAACCCTCCTTACTAATTACATTTATCAAACCAGAAATGAGCAACATGCGACTAAGGTCACCATAAAATGATTTAAAGAAACATTTGAAATACACACAAGAAATGCAGAGATTACAAGTAAGTGTAAGGGTTGCTAATTTGTCACTGAATATAACTACCAAGCTAGTTAACTAAGAAATAACTCAGTGTGCAAAGAACTGGCTAGAAGTTATAGAAAATAACTTACTTGGCCAAACTTTAATGAGCACACTGTTTTGGCTCTTGATTTGCCCACTAAGTCTTACAACATTTACAACACAGTTTTTTCTCTATTTCCTTTGTGCAAAGAGATGCAAATTTACAGGGACCCAAACCAAAGTCCCACACCTCTTGGAATTTTATTATATTGTAGACAGGCCCCCACAATCTGAAAAGAGTCACACAGAGCCAGAAGAAGCTAAGGCCAATAGGCATATTCTTAATTATCTTTACACTCATCTCATACTGCAGTACTTGTAGTGCTTATGGACAAGCCAGGCCACAGGATTAATGACTAGAAAGAGTCAGTGGCACAGCATGTTCAGCAAAGCACCCTCAGCTCTTCCCATCTGGTCTCTAATCCTCATTCCTGCACCCTTGATCATTAAGTCTTAATTTACTGCAGTTTAAACAAAAAAAAAAAAGTATAATGAGTAACATACAAGCTCATGTTCCTGGTAGCACTCATTCCCTATAAATTCCCACTACACCTAGGAAACTGTGGTTTGATTTTCTGTATTGCTAATTGGTGAGCACAGCCAAAGAAATTCCTAGCAGGTTTTCATCTCTTGAATTTATTTACCACCATGGAAGGGAAAAGGGGCTGTTCCTTTGGGAAGGAGGGAGAAATTGGAAGGATTACATTATTTTGACCTTACATTTGAGCTGACATCTAGCACGATACTAAATCAGTGACTTGGCACAGGAGAGGGGATTAGCACGGGTGGGTTACAAGCAGTTTGCAGGAGTGCAGCTGTCCTGTGGCTACCAGTGGATGTCAGTAGAGGCTCCACTTGCAAAGGAGCCAAATGGAAAGAGACAAAGGAAAGAAAACCCTCTAGGTTCTCTTAATATAAAGTGCGCAATGCATGAGTTCTCCAAAATAGCTTGTCTCTCCCAGCTAATGATTTAGGACTACCAGCGAGAAGCAGTCCATTGAAGGATGTAGCAAAGCTCATTGGGCTGCCTGTAATTCTTTATGCTTTCACCTCTCAAAAACAACATTTTTCCAGTTAATTTTAAAACAATGAACAAAGTCAGGAGGCCCACTGTTGGAATAGTAGAGATGCTGGATGACAGATTAAAAAGAAACAAAACGTATACCAACTGCTCCCTCTCCTCCAGCCAGGCAACCACTGCTCCAGGAACATTTAAATGCAACAATGAAAAGTAAACCTCTCTATTGCTTTGCAGGGGTTGAGCTGCAACCTTTCAGTAAAATAAACATCGGACAAGTGAAGCACAGGGTTTTAGCTAAACTCTAGAAAATTTTATCTAGAACAAACAAATAAAAAAACAACCAGCACACAAATGGAAAGGATTTCCTTTGTTAAATTATAGCCCATCACTTCTTACAAGCAAAAGCTGACCTCACTTCCCCAGTGAACATTCCTGGCCATGGAGTCACTGATAAGAGTGGCTGAACTCCAAAATCAGGGACAGATTTGATGCCATGGCTTATGCTGAAAAACACAGATCTTATGGGCAATGAGGTACTATCGCAGAAGAGAAGAGATATCACAGTTTGAAGAGCTTTTATCCAAGAAACGTGGTAAAAAAATCCCCCAAGACTTTTCCTCAAAATAAATGTGGACTTTTCAGGTCTTTCCATCCTGAAATAATGCAAAATAAGTTTATTGATTGGATAGGAATCTGACCATAATGTTCTGTTAGAGGATGAAAGCTTTCATACTCCCAGCTGATTAGGAGTATCCTGTAACAAAGTATTGAGAATCTCTTTTAGGTATTCTAGCTTGGGTGGATGCTGCTTGATTTAACATTTTCTGCTCTTCCATTCTGCCCAGTCTGTAAGTACAAAGTGTTATAGCTCATGTGATCACTAGAGTTGGTCAAGTGTTTCAAGAAAATATTTTTTCATCAGAAAAAAGCCAGTCTTAGAAACTGACATGTTTCATGGGAACATGCAAGTTTTAAAAAACTTTTGTTGGGAAAATTTTCTCAGGTCCAGAATGGAATTTCTGGTCAAAACCACAGAGAGAGAGGGAGACGGATCTATCTCATAATAACAAATACCACAGTGATCATCTTTCCTCATAAATCAGTCCTTTGAGGCTTCTAACTATTTTTCAGCCTGGTTTCCTACACAAGTGAAGAAAGTTACATGATCACAGGATCTGTCTGTTTATCTCTCAGTCCTCCATTAAAAACATTGGGAGCCATTGGCCAAATTCAGTATTTTCAGAGGTTACTCTGCACTATTTGGGAGTTTTGGATAAACCAAGGGCTGAGTAGAGGAGAGAGACGTAGCTACTCTGCCCACTGTGGGAAAGTCTTCAGCATGAGAACAGACATGAATCCTGATTTCCAGCTTGCAAAAGAGTCCGGCAGATGTGAGGTGGGGAATTGGAGATGCTCCAAAGACACGCAGGGGCGAGGCAATCGCAGGCACAGAGAAGGAAGAGTCTGAGATAATTGCAGTGGATGGGTGATGAGAAAAGGCACATGACTCATCCACCGGAAACTTGAATTCTCTCTTAGTTTTCCCCAGAACCACCTGCACTATTTCTCTGTGTTTTCTTGACAATGCTCTTTGCAGACCTGAGCAGCACAAACAAGAAAGCACAGAACTGTAAAAAGATCTACTACTTATCTCTTTTTTGAGTGCAAAACTACTTGCTGCATCTTTCAGCACTGCCTCTTCACAGGCATCCCTATCTGCCTGAGGCACTTTCCATTTTTCCCCCATGTCTTTTTGCTTGCTTTTTTATCATTGGTATTCAAGACTCTATCTCAGGTGCCCTGGAAATATTAGTTTCTGTTTTTCTTGTTCTTTCCATTAGAGAAGACTCTCAAGTCTGAATTGTGTTGCTTGTCAATTACTTCCCTTTTCCCCTTCTGTAGCTGCAGGAGTAGACTCACCATGGATTATGAAGATACTCTGGTCATGGGTGTGGCAGACTTTTAGACAGGGGAATTAGGACATGAGAGATCAGATAAGTCTCACTGGAGGGAAAAAAGTAACAAGCTTTGATTTACTGAAAATGAGGAAGATTCTGTGGAAAAAATACTAGAGAAGGCTATTATAAGTGAGCAGGTGTATTGCTGTGACTAAAACCCTTTTGACACCAATTTAGATGCAGTGGAGGAAGATTTGATTCATCCTCTGAGTATTTACAGGTTATGAACAGATTTTGCTATAGGAGTTGGACTTCACACACCACCAGGTATATTTCCTCACGGTGTGAATGAGCTTATTAAAAAGTGTGATTGACATGTATTGGCATCTTCACAGAAACCTAAATAAATATAAAATAGCTCTAGAGCCTACACCCTACTGGTTCATCTGAAAATATTTTATGATTGGAACAGGCTTTTTTCTTGTTGTCCCTCAGCAACAGAGTGGGTGCAATATCCCTCTTAACAAAATTTATCAAAGGGATGTGCAAACCCAAAATAACAAGAAGATAAAACCAGCATTGTTCATAATGAGTTATTTTATAGGGTGTTTCCCATCTTTAGCTTCAGTGTTCTGGTAATTTAACACATGGAATAATACCAGCTTTGTAATTTTGGCTTTGAATGGTGTTATTTTATGTCTTATGAAAAGTTAATTGCATCTTAGACACAGTCAAAAAGGAAAAAAATCCCTGAGATATGGGGCAAGTTTCTTTATATTGCTGCTTTCTATTCATGCATCACCAGACCGTGCCAGACCAAGCAGAACAGAAAATGAGGAGAAAAAAAGTGGACACAGCAGGTGTAACAAAGAGCTCAGACCACAGAAGGGTGCTATCATTTTATAACATGAGCAAGCCTTCCATAGCGACCTGCAAAGAATGTGGCCTTTGAAATAGCTTCACTAGAATTAGTAGCCTTTCAGGAAATATTACTATTGTTCTGAATTCCACTTGAAAATTTAATTTGCCCCCTGTTACTTTCAGGCAAATTCCAGCAGAGCTTTATTCTATGAAATCTGCGTAGGTGCATAAGAAACATCATCTTGATTAAGGAAATTCATCTACCTTTGTACACAGAGTGATCTATTTATCATGTGTGTGCTTATCTGCTCAGGAGAGAGCTTGTGCAGATATAATTCATATGTAGGGGTGTGTGCTCTATACTGGAATCATATACATTTGATAACTACATTGCATATCATGAAATGTCTAATTAACGAGGAAGTATTGAACTGTTAAGTAGCAAGTATTGAAACATTAACTAGTGAGTATTGAGATGTGAAAATTCAGAGTTTGGTCTTAAAAATACGCATAATACTGCAGTATAAAAAAAAAAACCACAATGTGATGCAGCTTTCATACAAACAACATGCCAGAAAAGCAATTGCCTACTGTATAGAAGTCAGACTTCAATTCTGAACGCTCTTAATTAGAGGAGTGAAAATCAGGTAGCTCTGAGCTGAATCGCTGCATGGGTACCAAAGACAAAGGCAGCCAGGTGTGATACAAGGTGACTCAGTTGTCTTCCCATCATTATGCCAGGGAGGAGGCATGTCTAGTCAGTTCAGTCAGTGTGACAATCAGGTGTGGTTGGCCTCCAGACACCTTCTCAAGCTTATTTTAGCACATCTAGCAAGGTATCTGTGCTGATGTGGCTGCAGTAGCACCAGTGGAGTGCAGGAAGCTGGGGTAGCCAGAGCCCCTGTGGGTGCCTAGTGTCCCCCTTCTGCCAGTCAGGCATGTCCCTGTGAGCTGGATCTCAAAGCCAGATGCTGTAATGGATCTAAATGCCTGGACTGCACAAGCTTTGTTAATTTGCAGTGGCTCCTGTTGCAAATGGCATGGCCTTTTACCAGCTTAGAGGGAAAAAGTCCTAGCTAGATTTGTAATCCATTAGCAACCACCGCTTAAAAGTATTTATTTAACTTATGAACTTAGCCTCTTCAAATTATACGAAAAATTTGAGGTATAGGATACAATTTGGGAAAGAAATTAATAAATTGCCATATTTCTGTATTGAAGGATGTCAATGTTAGTTAAATATGTCAATGAAACTGACAGTAATTGTCCAGCTCATCTGTGCAAGTCTGAAACTTACTACTTTGTGATCACAAACCTGTTTTTGGATTGGATTCTGCTGAGATCAGCTAAACAGTCAAATTTGTCGTTGCAGATAAACATGAAGGTGACCATAACTTTCATTTATTCTGCTTTAATGTAGCATATGCTGCACATTTCTTTAGAGACATGTTCAGCAATACCACTTTGTTCAAAGTCACATGTAATAAGATTACTGAATTTGTATTTTTGTGTCATGCTAACTTTACTTTTCGTTATGAAACAATCTTCAAAAAGGAAATGTGGAAGTCTCTTCCACAAAACTGTACAAAGATTCAAGCTTTGACTGGCTCCCGGCTGTCACACTGTGTTATTTCACACTGCCATGTCTGAAAAGATGTAACAGAGTATTGCAGAACACAAGACACATCAGAAATTCAGGAGCTGAAATACAAATTATGAGAAAAAAATAAAAAAATGTGACCAAGTACCTGACAGCCAGTTTGGAAAGGAACTTATACCATTTCCTTCCCTCTCTCTACAATTAGTGGGTGAGAGGGGTCTGTCAGCAGGGGAAGAAAAATGTGAAACTAAGGGCAAGAAAGACCGCGAGAGCTGCCTACATGGCCTCCACTTTGGTTTGGGTTTTGGTTTTCTTTATTTTCTTTTTTCATCTCTGGGTAGATAAATTAACAGCTCATGGCATTTTCCAATTTTTTCCTGTGGAAAATGTGGGTTCAGAGAGACCAGACATTTTATGACTTCTAATCAATTCCAACAAATTGTTCATTAACAAAAAAGAACTGGAAAACACCCTAGAAGTTGAAAGATTTCTGGTTTCCCATTTAAAGTGACTTTAAGCTTTGAAATGGATTTCAAATGTATTTTTTTTAATGTCAAAAAGTAAAATGCCTTAGGAATCAAAATAATTCATTTCAAGTGAAACAAAGCATTTTTTTCTCAAAATATTTTCAATTTTTTCTCTCTGAATAAAAATCAAAATAATTTAAATTGCCTTGACTGACAATTATTTCCCTTCCATGTTTTCTGAACTGCCAAGCTAAAACAAAATTTATTACTTTCACCGCAATGTACTAAAATATGCATAAATCTATCTAGCTTTATGTTGGATGTCAGTCAGGAAAAGCAGGTGGAAACTCAAACTCAATCTGAACATGGAAGAAAAATGAGGTAGAGGTTAACCAATAATCTGTTATAGATAGTGTACATTAATTTTAGGAAGCATAACTTGGAAAACAGCATTTTCTCAACAGAGCTTTCTGGAATTGTTTACAGTGATGCTAAAAAAGAGAGCACTTGGGAGATTGCTATGATTTAATCGGAACTTAAATCACAGTAAGATAAAAAGCATCAGATATGTGTATATGTGTTTTAATTACACTCTAGTTTCAACTTTTGCTATGAAGTTTTGCTGCATCACAAGCAAAGGGCACATTTCCAGACACCTGGGGAGCCATGCACAGCCCTGCTCCCTCTGCCCTGTAATGAGGTCATTACTCACTCGTCACTGCAATAATACTGCTACAACTGCAATAAAGCTTGGAATAATCAGAGTAGATAAAAGCAAAAGGTGATTTTTAATATCTTAAATTATATTTTCTCCCTCTTCACTGGGTATAGAAGACATTTACATGTTTAGCAATGGGTTAATCTCCCACCTAAAGTGGCCTGCTTTAACCTGGCAAAACTTTGAAGAACTTTTAATAGTGGAACTGCCTGTTTCCAGTTTCTGACATTTGTGTGTGTGGTCAATTTTCATTCTGATGTATGTGGATACATATGGTGTGCACACATACAGCCCAACTAATAACCTTGATGGCAAGCATTTCACGTAACAGCTTGGCTTTTAAGATCTGCTTACCACTGACTTTGGGATCCATGCTAGTCTTAGAACGCATCTTCCTTGTTCAGGGCAGTGCAAGGCAGAAATGTCCTGATAGACCCAGGATCAGGACAGGGTGGTGGACAAGAAGATAAGTCCTGCTTCTTCAGGGCAGAGACACACACAACTCTAAAGGGACTGGGTCTGCTTCCAACGGGGCCAGGCTGTGCAATGCTTCTGTGCCTGGTGGTTGGGGCTGGTTCAGGGGTCTCTGGATATCACCCCGGTGCCTTTGCACTTGCCCAGTGTAAGACACAACTTCTGCTCTCATGTCCGAGCTGCATCTTCCTGTAGGCTCTGCTCCTGAACCTAAAGGAGCCCCTTTTCACTGTGCTGCAGAGACAAGCAGTTAATGCCAGCCCAAAATGATTCATGTAGGATGCACGAGCCCATTGTCAGAGGCAGCTGGGCTGTACCAGAACTGCTCCCTGTTTGAGCTACTAAAGTCTCCCTCTCCACAACATACTTTAACTCAGCTGTAGCACCAGAATGTTGTGACAAGGCTGCTTCAAGTCCAAGGGAAAACAATGGCAGAGGCCTTCAAACACTTTGCTGGAACAGAACCAGGGTCCAGCCCTCAGAAACATCCCTTGGCACTGACCAACTTACTAGCATGGGCATAGCCACAGAATTCAACTTGCTGCAGCCTTGCCACACCGATACAGCTGATCTGACATATCTAATCCTTTAGATAAATGTGAAGTCAATTTGTACATCTGCAGTGGCCATTTGTGCAGGATCTCTCTGAGCACAGGGCAGCTTCACTGGAGCTGTTGAGCTTCTCCAACAAGCCTGACAATTGACTGCAATTCCTAGACTAACGGCCAAAAAAGCAGCAGGACAGTAGATGATGTATAAAGGTTTGCAGCCAAATATGGTGGAGTTGGCACCTGTGGCTTTGGCTCAGTACTGCAGTTCCCACTGTGAAGATCAGTGATTACTGCTTTAATAAGCAGTTCTTAAGTGAGGTACCTGATATCTGTTGTTGCAAGAGAAGGAGTGCCAAAGGCACAAAAGTTGGAAAAGTTTTTAAAAAAACCATAATCCTTGAGGCTCACCATTCAACTTACCTTGATTTCATTATTCTTGAAAAAAATTCTTTGAGTTATTTCACACACAAAAAAAAAGTACACACAAAGAGATTTCTCAGTGGGTAGCATATTAGTTGATATTTTGCAACTTGCCAAGAGGGCCCAGATTTCTGAGTCCCATTTTACAAGAATCAAAACTGCAGAAGGTCTCCAAAACCTGATACTAACCCATCCGCAGTAGCACAACACTGCCAAAGGAAGACATCACCATGATGTTAGTTCATAACTCACTGATGCCAGGATTCTGTGAAGTTTCTTGTTCAAAAACGTCAATTAAGGCTTGTGTTTCTTTGAACATCTGAAGTGGACATGTTTATGTAAACATATCATAGGTAGGTCAATTCTGTTGAACATATTTGTAGTTTCTCTAAGTTACGTTAACATTAAAATAAAAAATGAAGGCAAGGTGATGTCCAGCAACAGGTTCATCTGTTTAATCTTTAGCATGGAAACATTAACTGTTCAGTCTGAGACTGGGAAATAATTAATCCAGATGTAAAGAAAGAACCTTTGTCTTTGAATCTGTGTGCTGTACTTTTGAATAAGTGTACATTAGTGAACTATTTTATGTATTACTCATAGTGTCGTAATTGGCCACATATTCTTCAGTTATCATAGATATTATTAGAACATCAAGCTTGGAGAAAAAGATAAAAGGTCAGAGTTGAAAAAATCTCTGTCCTTGAAGCCAGAGGTTAGATCTCCAAAGATTATGCCAAATAATGCCTCTTTCTGATGCACAGAGGATCACATTCTGTAGTCAAGTAAAATCTCAGAGCAATGTGACTCGCAGCACACATAACTATTAATCCCAGGACCTATGCAAAGTTTCAGAAGAATGTTTCCACTACTAAATGGGGAGCAGCAGCTCACAAAGGTAGGTCTGTCTCAGGCTCACCAGCAGATGGAGTTGGAACCAGGGTCCTGGTATGCATCATCTTTAACACGAATAAGGTTCTTTTCTGGAAAAGCAGCACATAGCTGGTGTACTAGTGACACCTCCATTTGTAATATAACAAGTGTGCAAGATATGACTGGAAAGAGATTTTTATTCAAATCCAAGTGAAAAAACACATTTGAGAAGCCTGGAATCTGTGCTGCAATGTCTAACGCAATTTGGTAAAGGTAAGAAAAAGGACAAACATGGCTTTTTCCACTCACAAGCAACTGACTGGGTTATGGAAGTGACTTGTAAGGCTTTAAACTATTTCCAGAAAAAGTAAGGTTATGAATGACAAAAACAGCACTGTGCCAAAGAATACATTGTTACAGATCCTCTTTGCATACAGCTAATTATTATAGCAAATTTCTCTATGACTTATCTGCAATAATAAATCCAATGACAAAAATGTTACTTGGACAGTCTGGTACTGAAAAGTTTCAGAAGATATTTAATGAAATCAAGAAGTTAAGAAGAGATGAAAAAAACATTACCTTTCCCCTTCTTCCTGCTCAGGAAGATGTCGGAATAGATGCTTCTCACCTAAAATAATAATGGAACAAAGATGCTAATTGCTTCCACTTCCATGAAACATATGAAAAAAGACTCACCCTCTGACTATTGTATTTTGGTATGAGGACATTCCACGAGTCTTTACATTGGAAGAAGCTGTTCCGATTGCAGACCACAAACCTCTCGTTAAAATTCTTGGAGCAGAAACTGATTATCTGGCTGATACGTTACAGAAGTGGACATTAAGGCAAAGTTCTTATCACTATGATATCATAGCTAAGCTATCTGAAAAACAAAGCAAAGCTGTACTTTTCCTGTTGACTATTAGAGATGAAAAGGTTGCTGCAAAGGATCTTTCCATGTACTCCTCCTGCCTTCCTCCCTCTTTGGGAAAATTGGACCATGTACCTTGAAATGAGTCCCTCAGCAGAAGTTCTGGTTGCCTTGCAATTTGTGCAGGCTTTTAAACTTGGGCAAAATAGGAGAGAAGTGTTGCTGTCTGGACTGGCAGTTTTTTACATTCACTCTGTATGGGTGCAAATGGCCAGAAGGTGCTGGACAGACAGAAGAAGCAAGAATATGGAGTTCAGAAAGATTCAGGAATTTGGGTCAAAATCAGGCAGCCACCCTGCTCACCAGCAGCCCCCAGATGAACTCTGTCAGTCACTGCAGCACTGGCTCCCTCCAGATGTTCTGGTAAATTGGGAGGAGCAGAGTCAGGGACAAGCACAAGACAGTTAATTCTCAGTGGCCCACCTGGCTACCAATTTTGATGTCACCATGACTGGAACTGCTGCTGTGAAGGCAAGAAGTCTTTAATTTGGGCACTGGGAGGCTTAACCACACCAGAAAGGAAACTTGTGAGATCACCTAAAACTTTTCCTTTGTGTCCTCTTCCCAGATGCTTTACCTGACCATAGAGAATGTACCCAGGAACAGGTGGTCACTAGGTGGAACAATGACCTCAAATAATTTAAAAACTATATGCCTATTCATTCTCACATTCTACCCCTAACCTGGTATTCCCCTTTATGGATAAAGCCTGCAATGAAAGGTCAGTTTGTCGTTTGTGACAAGCATCACCAATCATGCACTCCTATAACACCTGCTCTGACCACTGAAGCCTTCTTGGGTGCTCTTTGACCCTGGCAATGCCCAGCAGGGCTCCTTCCAGTTTGCCAAGCACCCAGCTTCTCGTTCTGAGGGACACAAATACAGCTGACTCTGCTCAAAGGTGTTTCACAAGCTAGATACCACCCAGACAGATTTACCTGCAGTGTTTAACCTAGGAGGAGCCATGTGGCTGCATGTATGGTGCTGTATATATAGCGTGTGTGTATATAAATATACACATAATGAAAACACACATATGTATAGCACATATACCATTGTGTATATATACCAGCACTGTAAGCAGCACCAGCACACTGGCATATTCAATGGCATTCAAAAAGCTGCTCTGTGAATTTATTAGGGTACATCCTGGCATATCTATAGCCCAGGTCAACTAGCACTCTCATAAATTTCTGGGCGCAGCCAGTAAGTTAGCAAAAGCCAGGAAATATTCCTAAAAGGCTGTTTGTATCTGAACCCCCTGTTCAACAGACAGAGCCAGGCTGCCAGCCCCTGCACTGTTACTTTTATAACCTGAGATGTAAACCCAGAGCTCACCTACAAGACATGAACCCAGAAAAAACTTTCTTGAAACAGAGAGGAATAACTTTTGTTCTGCTCAGCTGTTTAATGGCAGAAGCTCTAAATCAGGAGAGGGGAAATAATCCTTGGAGGATGCGTATCCTCACTCACCTATAGTCAACTGTAGGGAATCCCTGCTCACCCATGGTCCCTCTTAGCATAAGTGTGAGATCCTATATGTGAAGGGGCTTAAATTCAATCATGCCCACTGTAGATTTGCACAGCACCTGATTTTTTTACATCACTCCTCAGTGGAGGAAAAAGGATTTGAATCTGTCACACCACAGTGTCCTGATCCGCTGCAGGAAGGAGGGCACCCTACACAAATCCCACTTCAAGAGCAAAAAACCCTTCTAACTTATCACTAAAACCAGAGAGAGCACTATTTCACCAAAGACAACCAAGTTACAGATCCTGAAGGAAGATATTTATGTTACTAATTTTAGAAACATGCAGGTGTTCAGCATTTGGCAAGAAAAGGCAGTTCAGAGTGTCACATATCAGGGTCCTCAGCCCTGAGCATCAGCCCGGGCACCTTTGCCAGGCTCTGGAGCCCATTCAAGATCACAGGCTCCTCCAGGTGAGCCTAAAGCCTATCTGCCTAAAGAGCAGCAGGATAGTGAAAATCTTCTGCCGTTCTTAGTCCAAGGCTTATCTGAGATCCAGTCTTTTCTGCAAATACCTCCTAAGCTCACTTGGATACCCTGCAGCTCCACGTATTTCCATAACACATGCTTTAAAAAGTGAAGGTCCTATTTCTTTTCTCATTTATGTGCATGTAAATTCAGTACAACTTCACTAAAACCAGTGACTGAAACCGGCAAAGCAAAACAAGCTATAGGAAAAATCAGGGTCTGCATTTCTTAGTTTCAGTTCTCGTATGTGACAAATGATTCTGGGGCCCTATTTTGGAAGTATCTAACTTGAAACAGCTTTGCAAACCAGAGTACTTAATGCTGTCTAACAATCAGTCTTCTGCAGGGCACCCAAAAGTGAAGTTTCAGTATTGCAAGTCACTCCTAAAAATCTTGGCCATTTTTTCAAAGGATGTGTCAGGGTCTCAAACAGATGCAAAAGCAATGACCACTCAAATAGTTTGGTGTTTACAGATTCATCAATCAAAAAGAAACACTTTGATCACCTGACATGATTCAAGCAACATACTTGATATCTGATACCGGACCAAGATCATACAGATCTAATAAACTTTTGGCTCCTGCAAATTTCTTTTAAAAAATATAAAAGAGGATCAGTTATAGAGAAGTTGATTAATATGCACTCTGTTCAAACAGTCTTGAACATCTGTGTATTAAATTCATTTATTAAATTATACCAATCTGTATTTTAATGAGTAAAAGATACTTATTCTGCCATCCATCAAAATAAACTCAGGAAATACTTAACATTATAATCATTTTTCTTGTTTGAACATGAGTTATGAAATATGAATCCCACACTAAGAATGCTGTACTTGCCATTATGATCAAATATGTTTTTACAGGTGCACCAAATATTCTGTTTTCATTTCATTCTCAAACTGTTGAAAATATAAACCATGTTTTATATTTCTTTGGTAGGTAATATTGCCTTTTTCCCCCACATGGCACCCATTATTAGTGAGTTATTACCATGCCTTTTTTCAAACACACACTACATATCCTAAAGTTGCTTAGTAATGAAAATACAAATTTATGTAACATCTAGTATCAAATAACATTTAGGACACACTTTGGCACTGAAAGGTTTGGGGCACTAATAACTTTCAAGTGCATGTTAATATTGCCAGATAAGGTGTATACAATCTGTTGCGTCAAGTTCAGCCTTTTACCACTTTGCTTTTTTGGCCCAAGGAAAGTTAACTTTCAGGTACAGCAGGGTTTAATACATGCATGCATAGAATTTTTGTTTCTTATTGCTCCGACAATTGTGATTTTTATTTTCATTTTCCTGGTCTCCTTTTATTAAAAAAAAAATAAAAAAAACCAACAACAACAACAAACCAAAAACAGAAGAGGAAAAAATCCTGGCAGAAGGACAGCAAGTACAGCTGGGACAGCAGGTGAGCTAAATTGTAGATTTCTTCCCAGTATCAATTTGACACTATATCAAACACTAAGTATAGTCATTAAAAAAATTCCTTCCTTCTATTTGTACAGAGTGGATATTCTCAAAGAAAACAATATTTGGGAGAGCACAGTGAGGAAAAGCAAGATATGACTGCAAGGCACAAAGCTGTTCAGCTGGAATTTAATCCACATGCCTCTGGGCACTTCCATGGAGCTACAATCCGACACAGAGGTTTGGCACCGGGGCTGTAATAAACAGGTAAAACTCACCAAATTAGTAATCAAGTCTACAATGCTACTTTCAGTAAAGAAGTGGGAACTTCTCCATTGATTTCAGTGGGAGTAGGTTCAAACCATGAAAGAACACATCAGCAACAGAGCCAGCACATTAGAAAAAAAAGCAGTCACACTCTGGAAAGCCCATGTAACCACAGGTTAATCTTGGATTTTTGGAAAACAAATCAAGAGACTAGGAAATAATTTGGCATTTTATTGGCAAAGGGGGAAACCCCTTCAAGGAAACCATCACTTCATACAGGTGCTACCACAGCAGAAGTTACCACCATGCCAAAATTACAGCTGGGGCAATGTCAACCCTTTTCACTGGTACATGGAAATGAGCTGGTACATGGAAGTTCTATGGTGAGTGACAGGGGGTCGTAACTCTGTCATAGCTATGACAGAGTCATAGATTATGTCCAAACATGGCACTAGGAATGGGAAAATTTACCACTTCTAACTTTAAAGCAGTATTCAAAAAACCATTTTTCTTAAAAGACATTTCATCACTGTCACTGCATTTATGACTTTTACACCCTGTCTTATTAGTCCATCTCGTAGACAACATTCTAAGTAATTTCTTGCTGAAGAACCTACCATTTTTGTCTTGTACCAACAGTTCATGTAGACCCAGAAGGTAAAGAAAAGCCATTGGTCTGAACCCTCAAAAGATACAGGCCAAACAACGAATACATTGTATTCTTAACTACTGTTTGCCTTGACCTTCTCCTCTTTGAAAAGGCATTCAGTCTTGACCGAAAGACTTACAAGACTTACAAGACTTACGCACATCCTGATCTGTGTTATTACAAATATTACTTATGGGCATTGAAGAATTTTCCACTTTATTTTTAAGCACAATTAATCTAGAATTGTATTCTGAATACTGGATTCCACTGAGAACACTTATGCACCAGACTTCAAAGATAAGAAAAAATGTAAAATACATCTGGCAGAAGAACATAACCACCACTTGGTCTACCAGAAGCATCTGGAAATCAAGCAAGTTCCTATCTATTCCACATATATTAAAAAAGTAAAAAAAAAAAGGGAATAGACAAGTCCGTCCAGCTGGAAAGCCTAAATCCTTTTCTTGACTACTCTGTACTATACAAAATGAAATATGGACACATCTACATGTGTAAAAAACCTCACAAACAGCAGATTTTTAACCAGAGAAGCATTTTTCCTGACTTCTTTTGAAAAGCGCCTTCCTGGATTGCATTCTATGGACAGGTTGGCAATTTTTGAAATGTCACATTAATTGTCTAGTTGGGATGATCAACACAGATTCATCATTAAATGTAAATAATTTATTAATGAAATTTTCTCTCCATTTTACCATTTCTAGTCAATGCCTCAAGAGGAAAAACTTTGAGTTGGTGGAATGATTTCTGCATCCCTTTGGTCCCACGTGATTCTGGGAGGAATCCCTATCAATATAGAAACTACCTTTGTCAGTGACAAACAGGGCTTTAACTGTCATGATTCTTATAAACTTCTCAACAACAAACATATAAAAAATGAATCTGCATTAAGTGGCAACCCAAAACCAGTATAGACTGGGCACGTATCTGAAAGAATACTTAGTTAAATGCTGAACAAAGCTGTGTCAGGATATTGAGGATGCTTAAAGTTAATTACTCGAGTCATTGAATTCTTTCAGGGAATATCGTTCACTTGCAGATCTCTCAGCATTCAGCTTCAGCTTTGACCATCATTTTCAGGCCTGCCACACATCTGAAAATTTGGCAATTATTTTGTGACAAAGCAGGAACTCACACTCTTCTATAAACTTGGAAAAGATGGAATAGTTTGGTAATTTCTCCTCCTTGGCCTCCACCCTGATTTGTAAACCAGCCAGCATAAACAAATGTAACATTTCAGGCTAAACAAGTAAAAGAGTTGGTGAACTACTCCTGGACTATTTCTTACCTAAACCAAATCTGGAAGCTAAATTCTCTACCCTTACTAAAGAGGTTGCTCAACCTTCTGCCATCATAAGGAAACTCAAATAGTTTCCACGTGTGCGTGGCTATCCTGCTCATATGAAAAACTGGCAGAAAATGTTTTCTTTCTTTTACTCATTAGAAGGCTAAATGGCTGCAAAACATTTTTCATAGGAATGATTTTTTAATTTAACTAACTTTTAAGTGAAAAAAGAGAAGGAAATAGCAGTATGTTTATCAGTGTTCCACAGAAATAGCAACTTCAATATCTACAGGCAGAGGAATACCACCAGGGTCTAAATCCTGGTCCCAAACATTCTGACCCACTCAAGGGTGCCCATAACAGTATTCAGAATCAAAATGTGTTTTTCTACCAGTAACCCTTTTCCTTTGCACCTTTTAGGCTATTATGGGTGTCTATGAGACATTTTTGTATCCAGTGGTCTATTTGTACCTAGGAAGAAAATGTAAGTTTTGCTAGAGAGAAAACATAAGCTAAGACCCTTAAGTGAATATTCTGCCACCAAACTATTATTGGGGGTTGAATCTTCTGATGCTCCTTCTTTTTTTTTGTCAAAGAGAACTTAATTTCCATGTGCCCTAACAAATCCTTCACCAGATTTCCATTCTTAACATACCTGTTTTCCACTGCCATCTGAGGTCTTCGGCAAGCAATATATTACCCAAGCTTTCTAATCATTATATTAAACAACAGGTTTTTCAAGACTCTCTGAATGCACATATTTAACTCAAGGGTGTAGAAAATAAAATGCTAACAGATAAAAGAATATTATTTAACATGTAAAAACCCCAAACCTCTTAGAACAAATAACAGACCAGAGCAGAGACACTCAGGTCAAATTGAAGAAGATACCTAGCAAGCAGTAATGCTGGAAAACCTTTCATGTAAGAAGCAATGCAAATTCAGTGCAGATTTACAAAATTATATGGCTTTTATAGAGGCAGATATATCTCTGAATTATATATACAGGAAAAGAAATGCTTTTTCTTCTTTTATCTCCTGGACTTTGCCTTGGTCCTTTCTACCTCAATGCTTGGAAGTTATTGATAAACTGGAGGGAATACAGAGGAATGTACATTAATTGTCCAAAGTTTTATAGCAGTTGATTTAAATGAATATGTGAATTTCAGAAGGTTAAATGCAGAGCAGAGAACATAGGAACAACATATATATTTTTTAAAGTCCTAAACACTGACCTGTTTAACCATTCTGGCTGGGTAAGTTGCAACTTCTTTCGTCCACACTGGGAGACATCTATGCCTTACCATAAAAAACTTGGTTCACATGTTCAATTTCTGCATGTGTGTAAGTGTAGAGTTCCCAGACAGCAGCAAAGGCACTGCACATCTGTGAATCAGCTGAGCTGCACATGTGTTATTTCCACATACCTGAATCAAGGATTCGTGCTGGATTTGGAACCAGCACACTTCCTGTCTGTACGTTACCCAGTGTAAGTTCACCCAGAAGTCTCTGGGATTTCTTACTTGGCTGTCAAAGGTGATGTCTGAGATGTCTTCTGCTATTAATAGTTGGACAGATGACTCCTGGTTGCCTTTCTCTTCCCTAGGCAACTTTGGGGGATACATGCTTTCAGGTACCCTCAACTACTTCCTAACCATCATCTTTCTTCCAGAAAGACCTCCCAGCTCTAAAGGCAAGGAACACTGTTATTGCTGCAGCAGATCAGTGGAAATATTTATTTTTGTTTGTAATGTCTATCAAATTTACATCTCTCTCTCAGAAGCCATATCTTGTTAAATCAGTCTACTAATGAGACTATTGTTTATTTCCTGTATGCTATCTTTTTCATATACTACACTGAGAAAAGTAATTGGCTAAGAGCAGATGCAGCAAAGATAATGCAACTGCTGATAAGATAACCATAATTAAAAGCCATTATTTACCAATTTACATAAAAAATATTCTAAGTGAAATATAAACAGAAATTCTCTCTTGGAGATAGCTGAAAATAGTCCCTTAAGACAAAGGAGTAAGAGATTGTTTATAAGAGCTGGTTCTCAGCAGAGGTTTTGGGAAGGAAATAAGCATTCTTCACAAGTTGCACAGTATATTGCCTTAGGCAGAGTACATTGATACTAAAACAGTCTGTCTTATTATTCATCTCTGTTAATTTCTGCAGTTGGTTTTGGTGTTGACATGAAAATAAATGAATAACAGAGTATCTAAACAAATGTTTTGTCTAATGGAGATCTTATAAATGACATGCTAGTTACATAAAATGTCAGATTCTCTTCTGTTGCTGTGTTTTGCATCAAAACAAAGTATGTGATTTATGAGAAAAACAATTAAATACAACCAAAAGTGCACGGAAAGACTCTCTCTAAATTCCACAGAGCTTCAAAATGGATTTTTTAAAAGAAGAAATAAAAGTTACTGACAAAAAAATTTTAACCTCAGAAGGCTCATGGGAATATTAAGAAACTTACACTACTCTGAAAAGAAAGACCAAGTGGAAGCTCCACAAAGCACTTATAGGAGGGGATGGCAAAGCAACATGTTCTAAAAAAAGATGTGTAGAGTAGACTTAGTTTAGATTACATCAATGTAATCCATTAATATTTTGTACACAAGACTACAGTTCCCACAAACATACAATTATAGAAACAAAAAGTTTTGAAATGGACAGCGTTTCTGTCTCCTAACTTGCATATATCTTACGGTGTCAACAGAAGGAGAGACTACCCAAGGAACGAGTAAAGGTACCTAAGTGAAGTTTCTGCCCTGAATTCTTCAGTGGAGCCTAGAGAAGTACTTGCAGGAGCATGGATTTGCAATGCCTAGTCCCATGTATGTCTCCTCTTGCTACAGCTATGAGAGTAAGCACCTGTAACTTTTCATATACCGGCCTACACCTTTTGTGGAATGCTTTTCTCTTCAAATATTCATCAGAGCTGAGATGGAATGGTACAACTCCCTGCACTCTTTCTTGTTGGCTGCTCTTCCCTGGCCTTAATTTCTGACTGGTCACCAACTGCTCCTACCCACCTCTGAGTATGAGTTTTACTGATACTTCCAGAATCCTACTCCACTGTGACTGCCAATGTTGCAAGGTATCCACTGATTCATCACGGCTTCAGAGGGCATTTCTAATTCTTCCTCTCTTTTGGGGACTCATACTTGCCCAGACACTTGAATACACTGCACATGGCATGTCTCACAAAAATGTCACAAAACTTGGTGCCTATAGTTAGCTGGCCTGAATTCCTACTGTGAGAATGTAAAGGAAATAATTGTGTTAGACAAAACTGTGATGGTACCTACAGATGCATTTGGTTTGTGCCACTCAAGGCAAAGCATACATTTCATTCTGATAAGCTCCTCTCAGCTTTTTTCAAGGAAGAGGGCAAGGAGACCACTGGACCAAGCCAGGAAAACATTCTAGACCAAGTCAATAAATGAGATCAATGAGCAGGATGCTGATAATTCTTTTGGGGATGAATTAAAGACTGCTGATCAACACTTTCATTGGGGCACATATCCTAGGTTCAAATGTGACTCCATTTCACACATCTGGAGTCACGGCCCTGACCGGCCTCACTTGGGGCTGCCACCTTTGCCTCCTGCCCATGCCCGGGCTCAAGCTGGAGCCTCCAGCTCCTCCATGAGCCAAACCATAGGTACCTGTCTCCACCTCTGGCTCCAGATCCTGTTGATTCCGACTCAGACCTGTGGACTCAGTTGCTGGCTTAATCTTGGACTGGCCTGGGGATCACTGGACTGTCTCCAATTCTAGTTACCATTACCAAAGCTGACCCCAACCCTGACTCATGCTGTCTTTACCCTGGCCTCCCTTGGCACCATGGACTAGCACAATGATCTGCACTCCTGGCCAATCCCAGCTGCCATCCCTAGGCCTGTCTTACTCCCTTGCTTGGAGGCAGTGGGATGGGGCTGGCAAGGCCATTGCCCTGCTGGCCATGGCTCCCAGCTACGCAGCCCTTAGGGAGAAACTGACCCTCACTTGCATCCTGATATCTGACCTTGAAAGAGTGATCTCATCTTCCCAGCATAAACACCTGAGTTCCTCTTGGTTCAAGCTCCACTCACGGTGTTAAAAGCGAGGTGCCCTTTGTACAATTGGTCCGTGGAGCTGTATCATTCTGCCCCATGCCCTACACCCTGCTTGCCATACACAGACTTGCCTTCTGCAGGAAAAATCTATCCCCATGTTAAACTCAAGGGGGCTTGATGCCTCATCTTCTGTATTTTGAGCTAACTCTTCTCAAGTAGATTGTTCAAAATTTTCCAAGTCAGCCTTGCAGCTAAGTCAATGTACAAACAGGGGTGCAAAAGTCCCAAGACCAGAAGGGCAGAGGAGGGGGTGAGCAGTAATCCCCTTGGAAGGGGCACATGTGGGGTACCAGACCCAGTCCTCCAGAACAAGCATTGCATAAATGGATAAAATAAATGAAAGTGGTCCAGTGGTCACACATCATCTGCGCTCTCTCTTCCACTATTATTGTAATAACTAGATGAAGACTGCTTTTGCCTTTTTCCTTTCTTTTCCAAGACATCTGCCCTCATAATCACACAACCCTAAGAGGTGGGTTGCCTAGGAAGCATATAACTCTGAAGGTGACTCCAGTGACTCAGGCAGAGTTTGAGTACTTCTGTTCTAGGAAGGGTTCACATGCTTGTTTTAAGACAGATGCTGTTTAGAAACTTCTGACATGAACTATAATTAACTTATAGGTAACATGTTAATGTGATAAACTGAACAACTGGAAAAATGAGTGCAGGAAATGTCTTCCACATTCTAAATAACACTTTAAACTGTGTTTGCATTCAAAGATACATGACAAAAATTGTATCACACAAATACAAGGTAATGGACCTCCACACCCCTGTAGAGTCACCTGAAACTAACTGTTCCTCAAAGGAAAGAGAATCTTGAAGGTTGTGTAAGAAGGATATGTATTATAAACTAATGCATTGCCAGGTGTTTTAAAATTTTGTCAAATAAAATAAGAATTATACCAAATTAAATTTGGGTAAATTGTTGGCAGTTATACCTTCCAATGACTTAAACTGAGGGAAAATAAAATTTAAAAAGCCAAATTTAGAATTAGTTTTCATCACAAAGTCAAAAGTCACATAGTACAATATGACTCAATTTCCCCAGCTATTGCTTAGCTGGGGAAATTGAGTCATATTGTACTATAATCACTCAACAATAATGATATCTATGCAGTTTTTAGAAACATAGTCGTTTTATTCTTTAGTAATTTCCAAGAACATTCATTTATTCTAGAATCATATTGACCAGAGGGCTTTAACTAAACTTTTAGTGAGCAGCAACAAAATACTGAATACCAAATAACTACACTGCATATACCAATAACTAAACCTTAGAATAACTGTGGGATTTTGTGTCTACTGGGGGAAAAAATCATTCTTAGTGTGTAAGAATGTTAATTTAAACTGATTTAAGTAGTTTAAATTTCTGACATTCCTTTGATTGAACTATTTATGGGATTATTGATAGTCCCATAAATTCTAAGCACAGTAAAGACCTGCTCACAAACTGAAAAGGCCAGATTTCAAGTTTCATTTTACTTCAGAATTCTATAGAATCAATATAAATACTGTTGAGCCCTATTATTTTAAGTAATTCGATTTACTAAATGATGTGATATAAACTAAAAATTTTTTTTTGCTTCATATTGCGTTTATGGAACTTTAAATTCTGCTTTGAATTCATGGAGTTTCAAGTTTCTTTAGTTGCAAAACAAGTAAAAATTCAATAAATTCATAAGAAACAAGTTATGGATAATTATCTAATTAAAATTCCTGAAGCAGTATGGGTGTTTTTTACTGTATTTACCCTAATATTTGCCCATTGTACGTGTACAATAATCATTTATTTGATTCTGTACTTCCTCTCTTTTTGAGGGCTATCTATTAAGGAAATAATATAGTTAGGCCCATTTACACAATCAGAATGTCCTATATTCCCACGATTTGTGTATTTCTCTTCTCTACCTTGATAAGATTTTAAAGTTATGGGCCTGCACATGGCATGGTGACTGGCGAAGAGTGCTGTATGCAAGACTGTGTGCTGGTTAGAACTGAGATTACCATTTGTTTCAAAATGTTCCAGGGAATGATTGCCCACTGAGATAATGTAAGTTAAGCAAACATCAAACGAAGTTTAACGACAAAGTTGTATTGTGTATTTAAGGGAAATTCGATGTATTTAACACAGTGCCCTGCGTTGCAGAGTGCAATACTAGACTCTTTAAAAAGCTTTCTTACCTATTTTTCTAACAGTACCATAAAAAAATCAATTACAATTCATCATTCCAAACAGTCGAGCCGAGGACTTTATAGAAGCACAAGTAATTATAAAGAAAGGATATGTTATAGAAATAATAAAATTCCAGTATAAAGGTCAAGCTATGTGAAGTATAAAGCTTTTATTAAAGAACCTCTAGTTCTGACATAGAGACCCTCAAAATCTTTATGATCATCCCTACCGCTGTTAAAATTAAATGGTTAGGTCAAGAAACATATTTTAATATCTTCAGCATAACTTTTACTGAGAATGCACTCTTGAAAGATCATATTATAGCAGTATCATGGGGATATTTGTATAGAATATCAGTATTTGTGAATAGCAACTGAACCCAGCCTATCTTTTACTTAATTTTACTCTTCCTTGTGCTTCTGGTTCTTTACTTTTAAGAACAATTTGGGGCAATATTTAGTTTAGTCTTAGTCTAAAAATTAATGAAAAAAAGTCACTCTGGAATAACATTTTCTATACTGTTAGAGCAGATAGAAGTTCCAACTTTGTCAAACAGAATATTACAAAATCTTGTAAAAACCACAATAAATCTACCAAAGAGCACCCATCTTAGACAGCAGGTGGTAAGTTAATGAGTCCAAAAGACCTGAAATAATAATGAGACAAGTATGGACAGCAATTGCTCAGTGACCATTCATGACTGATCTGCAAAACAGCATGTGACAAAAAATAAAAAGGGATACAAATATGTATTTGAAAAGAGAAATGAAACAGTTCTCTGAGTACAAACGACAACACATTGACAGCACACTGTGATATATTCTACGTGATTTTACTGCCTTCCAACATCAACTCCTGCACAAAGTATTTTCAGACATTTTTCTTAGCTATTATTTTAACTTTGCTTGTTTCATAGTCAAAGGCAAGGTGAAAATATTTGCAATATAAGCTATAAAAAAGTAAGACACTTGTTACAGGACAGTGTCATTCAAACATGATGGAAGATGCTGAATGAGATGGAAGCAAGAGGATAAGCGAAGAACTGTGAACTTGTATTCACATTTTTGTTAAGCTCCTGGAAAAACAATATTGTTTAGGAATTCGGATGCCAATGATGCACACACTGATCTATAATGGATGTGGAAAACTCAAAGGCTGGGAATTTTTGAACACTGACTAAAAGGTTTGATAGGTAATGAAATCAATGGGAAATTCACGTCTCATTTTCAGAACAGGATTTGAAGACCATTATTTTAATGCACTTTTCAACTGGAAATATGAAGCATGTACATGATGGAGAATTAGTCTTTCCATGTTTTCCTGCAGACCTTTGAGGCAGAGATAAGAACATCTTTCTCTATTTTCCCCTTCTCTGAATCCATTCTTCTGTCCCATTCATAGATAATTTTATTAGCCAAAACCTCAACTTTTTCTCTATTTTTTATCCCCATTGCTTACTTTATTCATTAGCAGATGAGCATATATTTTCATAGAGCATGCATGTATAACAATAATATCAAAAATATTTTAAAGTTATATGCAGAAGTGAGTGTGGCAGAAATAAGCTTGCTCATGCAACCTCAACTGATTTATCTTGTGAATATGCATTTTGATACATGCTTTCATTACATGATCATTAACTTTTCTTCCATAGCACACCAGCCATTTCAGTTCTCAAAATGGATGGTGTTTACTTAATGAACAGCTGTTCAATATTTACTTCATTGCTCAGTACGTGGCCCCATTGTTCAATGGATGGCCTCATGCCATCTTTGCTGCACACGATTCAATCCCTTCTCTAAGGGACATTAATTAACCTCCCCATGAGTTTTCTTTTATGATGCTAATCAGCATAATTTTGAAAGCTTTACAAATATCAATTGTATCCACAGTACCCATGTGAGTTTTATGCACATCCTACAAACAGGAGACTGAAGCAGGGAGATGACAGTCGATAATATCCATGAATTTTGAGTATCCCATCTGACATACCTGGGGTTTGATTTACAGCTCCCCTTGCCCTAAGTTGCAGTTGGGAGTCTTCAGCATGTCTTCCAGTACGCTTCCCCAGTCTGAATTTGGGTACCAAAAAAATGACATACATTCTGTTAGCAGCAGTCTATGCAAAGTTTGTTTTACTTCCTCAGTAATGTATCTAGAGCTGAGATGGTAATTCAGTGTCTAGAATTGCATTTAGTCTTCATAACGAGGCTTTCCCTTTCTCTAACTGAAATCTTTTGCTCCAGCTTTACATTCCTTCCCAGTTCTGCATCAAATGGGTGATGAAGACAACCTTATCTGTGGTACAAACTCCAGAAAGATAATCTCCATCCTCTCATGGGGGCAGAGATCCTAGAGATAAAAACATATGGACCTCTAACTAAAAGTTGCCATGATACATAGGCAAACCTTTAAAGCAGAATTCCCTACTCTTTGATGCCTAGAATTTTCAATGTTCATAAAGTCTCATTTCACACTCCAGTTTTCCCTATTATTGATTCCATGTCCAGATAATTGCCCAGTGGAGAAGGACTTAGGAGTGCTGGTGGATGAGAGACTGGACATGGCCCAGCAATGCGTGTTGGCAGCCCAGAAAGCCAAATGTGTCCTGGGCTGCATTCCAAGCAGCATGGGCAGCAGGTAAGGGGGGATTCTGTCCCTCTAATCTCTGGTGAGACTCCACCTGCAGTGCTGCATCCAGCCCTGGGGTCCTAACACAGGCAGGACATGGACCTGTTGAGCAAGTGCAGAGGAAGCCACCAAGGTGATCAGAGGGATGGAGCATCTTTCCTATGAGGAAAAGCTGAGAGAGGTGGGATTGTTCAGCCTGGAAAAGAGAAGGCTTCAGGGTGACCTAATTGTGGCCTTACAGTACCTGAAGGGAGCCTACAGGAAAGAAGAGACAAGGTCATGTAGTGACAGGACAAGGGGGAATGGGTTAAAATTAAGAGAGTATCTTTAGATCAGATATCAGGAACAAATTCTTAACTGTGAGGGTGGGGAGGCCTAGCACAGGTTGCCCAGAGAAGCTGTGGATGCCCCATCCCTGGGGGTGTTCCAGATCAGGCTGGATGAGGCAGGCTCTGAGCAACCTGGTCTAGTGGAAAGTGTCCCTGCCCCTGGCAGTGGCTTGGAACTAGATGGTCTCCAAGGCCCCATTCCAAGTCAAACCATTCCACGATTCTATGATTCTCTGAATTTCCTCTCTAGTTTTCTGTTTTCCTTTAGTTCTCCCTTACATCCCTGAGTTCTTGTTTCTTTAGATATATTGTTTCAGTCCAGCCCTTTTCTTTTTCAATTTAACTTTTGTTTCTATTGCATCTGAACACAATTCCTTCTTTACCTTTTTGTGACAGAACAAGGTTTATAGCTGAAAACAGATAATTGTCATAAAGAACATAATGTGAGATCAGTTCCCTGATCTCATTTTAGTGACCATGGAAGTCAGAAAGTCCACCTTTATTTCTACCACTGTGAGCTGGGGCACACTCAGTTCCTTGGTGAGGGATGGTGCCTACTGAGTAGAGAAAGGTCTATGGACAATCAAACACCTGAGGATGCTTTGCAGCTTTCAATCCATAAAACTTAAGGTTTCTTACCTGCATTTTCACTGAAGTAGGAAAATAACCACCAAAGGCAAACCGTTTCTTTGCAAACCAGCCCCCTGAAAATTTTAATTTTTCTTGCCCTAACTATAGGGGCACTGGCACATTTCAAAGCCTGGATTTCAAGAACTTCAGGGACATGGGCAAAAAATACATTTTTTTTCCTTGCATCATTCCTAGAAATGGCAGAACTGTTTTGGCAGGAGCTTTCCAGAAAAGTACAGCCTGGGACAGCTACTTGGCATGGAAAACTTCAGTCAGAGCAGTTACAGTTTGGCACTCTTATAAGTAGACAAAATCAAAGTTTCATAATAGGAAGTATTAGGTAATTTTAATAATAGGCAGTTCTATCACCTATAAAACCTTTAAACATAAAAAAATATTATTTGTGTAAACAAATATCAAGAAAAGTCCTTTTAAAAAGTGTCCTAGTGAAATGAAAAGGAGTAAAAACAAACATACAAAAATGTGAAATATCACATCCTGACTCTGAAAAATAAAGACACATATACTTCTCCACCTTAACACAGCATGTGTCTTGAGCTTTCTTCACCTCAGTCCAAAAACAGAAGAACAAAAAACATTGCTTTAATCTGCCAGAAAATTTAAAAAAGTAAATATTAAGTTAGAGTCCTCGAGCTTCCTTGCTTCCCTGTATTAAAGCATGGCTAGTCTAGGGCCTAACTTCTGACATTTTTCTGGCTCCTTTAATTTAGCTTAATGAATCTCCAGATAATGCATTTTCATTTTCTCTGTGTGTTGCAATCTGGTGAAGCCTCTTTTTTCATCTCTCTCTCATTTTCCATTCTGTCAGTACCCAAAATATTGAAAAAAAATCTATTGCCCTTGATTCCAGTCTCATGGGCCAGGACTTACTTCAAAACTTTGAAGTGTCTTTCACTGACTTTTGAACAATTTTATTACAAAACACTGTCCTGTAATTAAATACGCCAGTGATATTCAAGGAATATCAATTCAGAGTGCTTAAGAGAGTTGAAAATCACATTTATTCAATAGTTCCTACTTTTTAAAGTCAAAGAGGTTTTTATGATTGCCTAATCAGTCTTGCGTAACATTCTATAAATCTTCCACAATAATTTCCGGATTATTCATGTAATTTTTTTATTTGCTAAAGAACATGATTCAGAATCATATTCACTCTGGATGCAAAATCATCATGTAATGGCAAATATACCTCATCTTTGGAACCGTGGATTTAGTCATGAAAAATAGACAATCCAGCACTAGCCCTACATTGAAAGAAAACCCACAAAGTCTGTTCTGCTGTACTGAGGGCAGCAAAGGATTGACTTGAATAAAAGTGATCACAGGCTATGTGGATAGTTCAGAATTCATATCAACCAGCAGAACATCCCCAGGATAAAAAAAAGTTATCTAAATTAAAGGGTTATATAGATATATATGATACAATATTACTAGTAAATATTGCTTCTATTGTTTACCATAATCCTAGGCTGTAAACTCACAGGACCTTGCTGGTTTAAATAAAATGCAAAAATGAACTGACTGAAGGATACATTTTAATAGCCCTCTGTCAGAGAGAGTTAACACACTTGCACTTCTAACAACAGCATTTTTATTAAATCTTTATTATGTTGTATTAAAAAAAGTCCCCTTAGCCCTCAGGTAGTTGGTCAATGCTGAGTTTTCAAATGAAATATTTATGAAGTTCTTTGTTTAGAAGTTTAATTGTATCTTTAAATGACTTTCATATGTTTATATGCTTTACCCTCCAATATAAATGCCATATGATGCTCTATCATACTGTCCGGAATAGTCATTACGCATTTCACCATCACAACTGTTATATAACAATAAGCAGAAAAAAAGGACAAAAGGATAACTAAGTTAAACCAGATCTTATACATACTTATTTTGTTGGTAAAACAGATTGTATCTCCAGCAAAATGTGTTTCTAATCATGTAACATAGCATAGTGCTGTAATACTTTCCATATTTAAACTTTTGGTCAATGTATAACACTATAAAAAGATACTAACATGTACTGTGCACCGACCTTTCTATTTCTCTGCCATGGGCCAGGGGAAGGAGAAGACTCTTATGAGAATGAGAGTAGAATGAGGAGACGTAAGGAGGACTCCTTAAATTAAATTCAGTTTTGCTTTTATAAGAGCTCTGAAGATCTATCACTCCTGTTGTACAATATTTAAAGGAAAAGAATAACTTAGAAGCTTTATTATCTTTCCAAGAAATGAATTTTAAAAACACTTTCTGTATTTATCAGCTAAAAGGACATTTTCTACAGTGAAAACATGTTGGAGACCTGTGTCACTTCATGAAAGCAGTGCTGCATTAAACCTGACCCCACTGTTTTCTGCAACGTTCTTCAGGTGTCTTTGTACAGCAGATTTCGGACATGTGGTCCAGGCAGTCTCTATCATTAGTCTTCAAAAGGCCTAGGCTAGCTAGATGACATGAAGGAAGATCACCAATAAAGTTGTCCACAGCTTTATCTGTGGAAAACATCCACCCATCCACCTGTGCAGCCCTTTTCTGACCCACAGCTGGGGAGCAAGATCATGAAACCAACTCAATATACTGTGAAAAGTGACACCCTTCTTCATGCCTTGGGCAGGCTAGAGAGTTATCACAGGCTGAAAGCAAAGGAAAGAAAAAGATATGAGACAAATTTGAAGGAATAAAAGCACATTGTAGATTCATTACTTGGGATGCTTGCTTGTAGTTGTCAGAAAGGATGGAGAAGGATATGATCTGTCTGTGGATTATATTAACCATACATTGCTATTATGTAATCACAGGTTTTAATACAGTGTTAGCTCACAGTGCTACTTGAACACACGCTGCAGATTTCACATTTGTTGTTCAAGTACTACATTAAAAGCCTTTGAGGAGAGTATCAGTTCACAGCTCATGAAAGCCAGTCATTTTGCAAAGCTGGCACAAAAAGCCCCCTGTTGATTGTGAGGGCTGTCAGTGCGTGACTGAGTAACATGCCCTTTCTTTCTGAAACAGCAAGTACTGTCTTGCTAAATTTGTCCTCTTGATGACAACTTTCATTGTAACAAATGGCCCCTAAGCTCTGTCTTTTCCAAATAAGGAACCTCATCCAGTTATTATACCAACAGCCAAAAACTTCTGAGAAATAATCTCCCTTCTTATTTAAGGTAGAAACCAGTATTTTCCTATATAATACATAGGAATGAACTCTGTGAAACAGGAAAAGCTCTGGAAAGTACCTGTGGGGACCACTGGTTTCAGAGGCTTTTTTAAAAGCTGCTGCTAGTCTATAGAAAAGACCACCTGCAAGAACTGACAATTTTGCAAGTTTTTGTATAACTGCTCCAGCAATCATGCACATATCTTTGAAGTCCTATGTGTTAACTGCACCAGCTGAAAACTGATGAAACTCTTCTCATCAAGATGCCTATCTTGAAAAGACAAAGTTACAGCAAGAAATGATCAAACCTTTTAAGTCACATCAAAAAAACTAACTGCCAGGCTTTTCCAATATTTTATAGTGTAAACATAATTTTATGCTATAATTTTACACCCAATTGACAATAGTATTTCACTAATTTCAGTAACTACTTAGTTAAATGTATCACACATAAAAGAAACCCTTTTTTTCTTTTTTGTTCTCATACAAAGGCTGGATTTTTTTCTAGCCTCATTGATATAATTCTATTTACTTCACAGTTGTTACTTATTACCACCAATGGGAAGAGAAACAGAGCCATTAAATCAGTTTCCTCTTTTTTCCTTGATGCAACCTGATGCTTTTTTGGTTTACCGTGGAATGGTTGCACGGTGAGAAAGACAGATTTGCTTGTGTTTTTAATAATGTGTTCTCTTCAGAGAGAGTCAATATTTGTCCTGCTCAGTTTGACTGGCTTCATTTTAAAAATTGTTATTTCTGCTTTAAAAAAATTGGAGATGGTAAAGAACACATCCATTAGGACTTTCTGTCATTTGGACAGACATACATTTGGAAATGTCACTGAAAGGAATATCCATTTTTGTCAGAGGGAATTATATTATTCAATTTCTTCTGTGAAATGAGCAAGTTCTGCCCTAAAGCTAAAAAAAGCCCTTTACATCCACTGGAATGTCATCCAAGAACATGATGCTTAAAACCCTTCAACTCTGCATGTCAGGCTTCAGGACCCTTCCACCTCAAATTTTTTCTTGGGCAGCACTGTCCAGTAGTTGTTCCTTCTGTGTATTCACCCCTCTCTGATGGGTGTCACTTGACAGCAAGTGGTACCCTCTGCCTGTTTCTGCCCTGAATAATCTTGGTACTTCCAGGACATCTCATAAGAACTTAATTCTACTTATTGTGCTGGACTTGTTCTGCTTTCTGGCAAATGCTTACCAGAACAGTACATGCTATTCCAGATAAAGTCTTATCAGAGAGCTGAATCAGGACAAATAGCTTATCTTTATGGAAGAACTGTTTTGGAAATATTTCAATTGAAATTTAATGGAAATACCATTAAGCTTTGTTTGGCTTTGTAAAAGGTGATACAAAATACCCTGAATCAGCGCAGCTGAAAAAATACAGCCCTCACTGATGCTCACTGAGAAAAAAAAAATTCCCTTTAGAGAGAACTTGGTTAATTACTTTGCTTATTTGTGACCAAAATTGAAAAGAAAAGCAAAAAGCTCTGTCATTGCTCATTATGTATGTAATTTATCACAGAATACAGTTCTGTCCCTCTGCTTATTAAGCTCTCCCAGACATTCTTTTGCGTTCTCGGCTTCTGAAAAAGCCTAAACTAAAACTGATGCTACCTAACTGAATTGCTGCAGACTTCTGCAAACCTCAATGATGTTTTCTCACCAGTGCATTGAAGCTGATTTAGGATTTTAAATATTTCATGGCCTGAATGGAAAAAAACAACTTGATCATTCATGCATCACATGAGTTACTCTCTTCTTTTTTATGAAAAAAAAAAAAAATAACAGTTTGTATTTCTTGTACTTCATTATGCTCAGGCAGGAGTCTGCTGAGCCCTGCTGACCCCTCCAGTGCAACCTTCTGTTAGTGAAATGGAATGAAAGGATAAGCAAGGATGCCACACAAAAACATGGAGGACCACTTCAACTTTGATTTCTTTCTCCTTCTCTGACTTATGTCTCCTTTGAGGAGATCTTGTGGGCATTTGCCAATGCAGTTGCAGCACTCTGCTGCCCCAGCAGTGTGTAGGTCTGTCCAAAAGATCCTGGTGGTTTGTGTTGATATTAGCTCAAGAGATAAAGGCCAATTGTCTGGTGATCCTTGGAAAGCATTTGGAGGGAGTCAGCTCCAGCAGTTAGCCAGGAGTGATGGACAGGAACAGCCTGCGAGCATTTCTCAAAGGAGAGATCAGTCAGAGAAGAAGCCTGCAGCTGTAGAGCAGGGAGGTGCTCTGTTTTTGCTCTTGCTATTTTTCTTTTTTCTTTCCTTTAAATAAAGTAGATTATTATTCCTTTAAGTAAATCAGACTCACCCATATTAGTCCTTGGTTGAGCTCTGATTGTTAAGCTGGAGCACTGTGCTGAAAATAAGGCTGTGATTTTCAAAAAGTCTCAGGACTTTGGGCAGACAGAACTCAGTTAAAACTGGGATATTTTATGTTGGCACCTTTTGAGTGATTTTCATAGTGGTGCAGATGAAACGATCCAATTTTGCAGAAAGACCTACTCAACAGCTGAACCACATTCTCATTTCTCTGCACTGCTGCTTCTCCCATGTACTGCAGAGAACAAACAAAAGGGAAGGATCAGGCTGTGCTGTATCAGGTAATGTTCCTCATTCACTTCCTTCTCCCTCAGTTTCTCCTGTGCCATTGCAAGAGTGAGAGTGTATTCTCAACACCATATCCAGGCTGGAACAGTCACATCCCATTTTTTGCCCATGGTAGATAGGAAATGTTCAGTAATAAATCATGAGGTCACAGGCTGAGATCATGCCTGCAGACACATTCAAGCAGGTTTATGGGTTTTCCTCACCTGGACATTCCCTGTCACCCCAGGAAAACTTTGCTAAACAGCTCAGCCCCACCAAGCTGTACCACTCTGAGTAAATTCACGGACACCAAGTTGAGCAGAAGTGTTGATCTGCTGGAAGGCAGGAAGACTCTGCAGAGGGATCAGAAAAGGCTGGATCTACGGGCCAAGACCAATGGTATGAGGTTAAACAAGACCAAGTGTCACTCCTGCACTTTGGCCACAACAACCCGCAATAACCCCTGCAGTACTACAGGCTGGGGAAGGAGTGGCTGGAAAGCTGCCAGGTGGAACAGGACCTGAGGGTGCTGATTGAAAACAGCTGTACAGTGTGTGCCCAAGTGGCCAAGAAGGCCAATGGCATCCTGACCTGTATCAGGAATAGTGTGGCCAGCAGGACCAGGGAAGTGATTGGCACTGGTGACGGGCATTTCGAGCACCGTGTCCAGCTCTGGGCCCCTTACTTCAGGAAGGACATTGAGGTGCTGGAGCGAATCCAGAGAAGGGCAACGGAGCTCGTGAAGGGTCTGGAGCATGAATCTGATGAGGAGCAGCTGAGGGAGCTGGAGGTGTTTAGCCTGGAGAAAAGAAGGCTCAGAGGGAACATTATTGCTCTCTACCACTTCATGAAAGAAAGTAGTAGTCTGGTGGGGGTCAGACTCTTCTCTCAGGTAACCAGCAGCAGGATGAGAGGACATGGCCTCAAGCTGTGCCAGGGGAAGTTTAGGTTGGACATTAGGAGGAATTTCTTCACTGTGGTTAGACACTGAAACAGGCTGCCCAGGAAGGTGGCAGAGTCACCAGCCCTGGAGGTGCTTAATGAAAGACTGGACGTGGCCCTTAGTGCCATGGTTTAGTTGTGGTGGGTCATAGGTTGGACTTGACGATTGCAGAGGTCTTTTCCAACCTAACTGGAAAAGTTCTGTGACTCTGTGACACATCACACCCATTGGACCGTATTTCCTTAGGAAGAGTTTTGCATGAACGGATCTGGAACCAGACAGCAGTGGTATCAGACATTGGTGAACTGCTGTTAGTTGAAATAAATAAAACATAAACATAGGTAGCTTGACTTTACAGTACCTCTGCCTACTGTAAGAACTTTTCCTCAGTTTAGGCACCACAGGCTCCCCCATGGGAGGTAACAGCCACCAACAGCTATTCAACTTCTAGTTCTTTAGCAAAATGGCAATGGACTTTCCTAGCTAAACCTTTCCTGTCATTTTGGCAAACCCCAAAGTCCTCTTCTGCCCCCAAAGCCCTAATCTTTTTTATCTGGGGTAAAAAAACCCAAGAAAGAGAAAGGAAGAAGGTTTTTTTCTGATGGGCTTGTACAGTTAAAAATCATAAACAGTAAAGAAATCTACATGCTAAGGTTCCAACAGAAACAGAGACTTGGCTGACTTCTGTAATCTGAATTTTGCATTAATTAAGTGTTTTGAATTTGATTAGAATAAACCAGTCATCTCATTTGGTCCAGCATTTGCCCCTTTCCAGACTTTTTAAAAACCATGTACAAGATGATCCAGGATTCTAACCAGAGGAATGAGAAGGGAAAGTGGAGGATGGGGAGTTGAAGGCAGAAAGATAAGCAGGAAGCAGACAGAAAAAACCCAGTTTTCATCTGCCTAGGATTTGTATTTGGATTGAATATCTGTTTTACCTTGTGAGACCCACACAGATGACACTCCTATATTAATCCTGAATTCACGTATTTTATATATGTATTTTTTTACTGGACCATAGTTATTTTCTGAAACTAAGAAACACGAAATAAACATGGTAACAATTATTGGTGCTTTGTTCGTGCTTTTGTTGGATCTTGGAGAGGCACTTGACAACCCAGACCAGGGCTACTTTGACAATGTTTGAAGAACCAGTTCAGCCATAGGTTGATGTCAGCTACACTAATCAGAACTCTCTCAGTGGATAACTGTATTCATATGTTGCACTGCACTGCTCAGATGCGCATGGCAAGCTCCACCCATCACACAGGCTACTCAACATCAGCTTTCTTTTCAAGACAATTTATCTTGAAACTATTCATTCAGCTGTAGTGTCACTAATTTTTGCTTTCCTTCACCAATTCCTGATAACATACATAGAAGCGTAATGATCCAGATGCCATCTGGATGCCGTCCAGAGGGAGCTGACAGGCTTGAGAGGTGGCCCAGTGTAAACCTCACACTCATCAAGGCCAAGAGCAAAGTCCTGCACATGGGTTGAGGCAATCCCAAGTACAAATACAGCAGGGCTGAGAATGGAATGAAAGCAGCCCTGAGGAGAAGCGCTTTGGGGAGCTGGTGGATGACAGGCACAAATGACCCAGCAAAGTGAGCTTGCAGCCCAGAAAGCCAAATGTGTCCTGCTGCATGAAAAGAAGAATTCTGTGAAGTGATTATGCCCCTCTACTCTTCATTCCCAAGACCCTACCCGGAATAATGAATCCAGTTCTGGGGCCTCCAACATAGGAAGGACATGGACCTGAGGTAGTGAGTCCAGAGGACGTGCTCAGAGGACTGGAGCATCTCTGCTGTAAAGACAGGATGAGACAGTCAGGGCTGTTCAGTCTGGGGAAGAGAAGGCTCTGGGGAAGAGAAGGCTGCCTTACTGTGGCCTTCCAATACCCAAAGGGGCTACGAGAGATGGAGAGGGACTTTTCAAAATGGCATGAAGTGATAGGACAAGGGGGAATATGTTCAAATTGAAAAGAGGGTAGGTTTAGATTAGATAGTAGAAAGAAATTCTTCACTAATAGGGTGGCGGACACTGGAAGAGGTTGTCCAGAGAAGCTGTGGATGCCCTGTACCTGGAAGAGTTCAAGGCCAGGTTGGATTGGCTTTGAGCAGCCTGGTCTAGTGGAAGGTGTCCCAGTCCATGGCCAGAGGCTGAAACTAAACGACCTTTAAGGTCCATTTCAACTCAAACCATTCTATTGTTCTATGCTTGCTTCACTCAGAGTGAAACTTGGAGAAGAGTTCATTGTTACACCACCACAGCCTTGTAAGTAAAGCACAGGAGCAGAAGGAACAGACCTGGAGTTCAGTTCCTCATTCAGCTACAGGGAGCCTGAATCCTCAGCTACAGGGAGCCTGAATCCTCAGCTCCCATTTCCCAGCATGCTGAATTGCAGGCTATGCACCACTCTTGTTTGTGCAAACATGTGAGCATGTACACAGAGGGAGGAAGGGGAGAAGGTGTTGAAATTTGTTCTGTGACACAGCCAGGAATTCAAGATTCATGGGGCCAGACAGACACTTAACCAAGTCTGATTGTGTAATCTGCTTGGCGACCCACAGTCCTGGGAAGTAGAAGCAATAGCTGCTGCTTTGAATCCCTCATTTTCTCCCTTGACTTTGTATTTTAAGTGTAGCTGTGACTGTTATGCTCCATGTTGGATTTAACAGTGCCTATGCACCAGGCAGCTCAGGTACCATGTGTTATTTTCTTGTGTAAAAGCTATATAGCCTTCTGAGGACATGCTTTCAAAACATTCAGCTGCAGCAAAAGGTGTCTTAAAGCACATGCTGCAGCCAGACTGTAGACACTTTAAGCTTTTACCAGAATATTTTGGACCTTATAACAATCCCAGTTATTATTCTTGGATTTAGGTGTTTCACATCAGTTGTGTTCTGGGCAACTTTGTATTATTCTGGATCTCATCTTAGATATCCACAACATAATAGACCTTTAGCTCCTTCTGTTAACTCCTGCAGCACCCCAGTGCTTTAGGTTTTCTATTGAGTTGAGCAGAGACATGTCTGAACTGAGTCCAGCAGTTTCATTACTGTGTCACTTAGGATGTATGTGTTCCTGTTCAGAAATTTAAACATTGATAGAAAAATTGGGTATGTTGAAATATTTCGCTGTTCTTTTGATCATCTAGAATATTTTTCCAAGTGCTATATGTTGTTTGAAGAGCACTTTTAGGCTAAAAATTGCTGCTTTTTGTTGTTTTTAATCCCAGCCTGGAACTAAGTACCATGCAGCTGCTCTCTCACTGCCCCTGCTGCATAGAGGTGAATCAGAAAAAGGTAAAACCTGTGGGTTGAGAAAAGTATAATAACTGAAATAAAATATGATATAATGCTAATAAAAACAACAAATAATAATTGTAATTAAAAGAGAGACAACAAGAAGAGGGAGACAAATAAAACCCAAGTGATGCTCAATGCAGTTTCTCCCGACACACTGATCGATGTCCAGCCCATCCCCAAATAGTGATCAGCAGCTCCCAGCCAACTCCCCCCAACTTATGCACCAGGCATGATGTTCCTTGGTATGGAATATCCCTTTGGCCAGTTTGGGACAGCTGTCCTGGCCATGCTTCCTCTGACTTGTGCACCTCCTCACTGGCAGAGCATGAGACGCTGAAAAGTTCTTGAGTTCGGGTAAGCACTACTTAGCAACAACTACAACATCAGTGTCTTGTCAACATTATTCTCATACTAAATCCAAAAAACACAGCTCTGAACAAGCTAAGAGGAAGAAAATTAACTCTATCCCATTAAAAACCAGGACACATTTTCAATGCAGAAGTGAAACAGAGAACCTGCAAACAGTTTCCATTTTGAATAAATGGTGAAAGGGTGTATTGTCAAAAAATTGCCATTCAACTGCATTAAGATCTTAGTCATGGAGTTTTATCACTTAAAGACTCATCTCACAGGAAGCACAAGACCCATGTAAGCAGGAGAAATAGAGTATGCTGAGCAGAAGCTCATAAGATCTCTGTTGATTCACCCAGTTGCCATCCTGATCCCTTTATACCCTGTTGTGATAGTGGCAGAAGAAACAAGGTTTCTCCAAGGTTTCTGACTCAGCCATGTCTCTTTCTCCTCTATGTGGACCTGGAGCCTGGAACCAAAGTCCGTGGTCCCAAGAATTTCAAAGAATACATGCAATTTAAGTTTTATAATTTCATTTAATAAAATATATATATTTTTATAACACCATGCCTATGACATGCCATGATCCTAAATACGGTTCTTGTCCTGGCCCAAGGCTCACATATCAGCAAAGCTGTTTTGCTCAGTAAGCCTTATTCGGGTACATCTCACTTGGAATTTTTTGTTTGTAAGACAAAGCTCACGACCCCAGTTCTTTACTTCTCCGTATTAAGTTACTTGTCTTGTTGCTACACAATGAGGAAAATTGGTATCAGTCAATTTTAAATGGATTGCTCTACAATTTTAACAGACCACAGAAAGATTTCTGAACCCTCTGTTTATAGCAACTAACAGGAGTTTTGTTTCCACCCAGTATTTTCCATGATGTCTACAAAACACTTAGCACTAGTGAGAAAGCTCAAGTGCTGAGATCACTGTTTGTCATGATGACCAAAATTACTTTACAGCTTCCCTGTGCTTCCCATTCCCCATAACTATTTGTTGTCTCTTGGCTTATAACCAGACTAAATTCCTCCAGGTTTCTTTTCCTTTGTTTTTTTACACTTCGCACAACAGGATCCCAAGAATCTGAAACATTTCAGTAAAACTGCAACCAATAATGAAATCATTGGGGTTTAGTCCAGTGTGGTTTAGTTGCAAACCTGTAAGTATAGGGAAAGAAAAGAATTCTTTTTAGGGTTCATCTTTTCCACTTCCTTTCAATCCTGTTCACCCAGTTCCTCGTACTGTTGTTGGGTTGACTGTGTGGTCAGTCCAGCAGTACAATTACTCCAGCAAACTTCTTTGCCTGCTGTACAAAGCTGAGCTCAGTGGGCATTGTTATCAGGAATGACATGGGATTTGGTTCTCTAGTTTTGTTTGTGCATTTTTTTATTTATTTATTTAGTCGAGGATACCCACGCATAATAAATCAACTCCAAGCCACTCCCAAAGATCCTCTTCAATACCAAAAGTGTGAGATTACACCCTCTGACTGAAAAGAAAGCATCCCCTAACTAGGAGCAGATTTCCTCATGGAATATCAGAGAATAAGTTAAATGACTCCCTCTCTTCTACTATAATGGAAATGTCTCGCTTCCAAGACTTCAAGTGGCCAATGCCTGGGAGGAGAGAATCTAGAAAAGTTCTTGGTTACATCTGAGAAGAAAGAAAAGGCAGGTACAGCATCTATGGAATATAACCATGCCCCTGCCCACTCTCCCACTGCTCATATTAGACAGAAATATTACTGGGAAATGTATTTGGAGTGGCTGCTGTGAAGGAAAAGGAGAAGAAAGCATGGATGATGTAATATTTTGGCTATGGGATGAAGAGACAGGAAGGGGTTTTGAAGTCACAATGAAGAAAGTAAAGACAATAGTCAGAAGAGAATTTAAAAAATAAGAAAAATAATATCCATCATGTGAATATGGACACTGGTGAGCAGGTGCTATTGCAGGTGCTGACAGGTGGGAAGGAAAGTGAATACTCAGGTTTTGGTTGATCCTGCTGTGAGGATGAAATGTTTAGCTGAATGTGTACAAAACCAAAGGGGGTCAAAGAGAGGGAGAGGGCCAAGGAAGAAGGCTCTGCAGTGCTACCCGGAGAGCCAGGAGGCAGAACAAGGGAAAGAAGTGAGGGAAGGGCAAGGGCAAGGGCAAGGGCAAGGGCAGAGAAGAGAAGAGAAGAGAAGAGAAGAGAAGAGAAGAGAAGAGAAGAGAAGAGAAGAGAAGAGAAAGGAAGGGAAGGGAAGGGGAAAAGGAAAATAGAGAAAGCAGAGGGAGAGATGAGTAAGCAGCGCACCAATCAGTAAGACCAGCAGCCTAAGAAACTCACTATAAAAAATCATTCCTGCAGATGGAAAGAGCTGAAGAAAAAGCTGAAAAAGCTTCTCATTTTAGGTTTGCTTCTTTATATTTTAGGCCATACTTCCTTCTTATATTTTTCCATATGCCCAAAGTGAGCTTCTTAAATTACCCTGTTTAGAAACAAACACATGGAAACAATAAACATCTAGAGCATCAGCTTGCATATTTCCTTAATGTATGCATATTTCTCTCCAATTTTCCACATGAAATGAGACTAATTTACTTAAATTTCTTGGGATCCACCCTCTGTCAAAGTTTCCATGATTTCAGGGTTAGCTCAGTAGTTGGTTAATACCTTTGAGAGCATTGACTTAGAAATTTTTTCTAAGTCAGCTACTCAGCTTGTGCATAGCAGAATATTTACACCATATTCAAGTGATCTCTGTCAATTTACACAGATGAGAAATTACCTATTATTTCTTTTTCTCATGATACAATATAAGGAGAATATTATGCATATAGCAGTCTCTTTTCTAAAGGAATACAATCAAGGTTTCTTCAAAGGTTTTTCTACTTTGGGATATTTTGTGCCACATTTATTAATATTCTTTGAAATTTAAATGTGCTGCTTTATATTCCACAGTTATTTGCAAATGTAAAATTAGTTCACAGTCTTCCCCTGGGTTAATACTGACAGCTGAACTTTGCTCAATATGAGCGTTTTTGTGGCAATCCTAGAGCAAAGAACTTGCTTTCACACTGTTTAACCCTGTTGTCCCCAGCAGTGGCAAAAGGAGGCGGACCATGATCATGGTCATTTTTTGTAGCACATGCCCTTCAAAAACTACCAAACCCCCAAGCCAACATGTGAGGGATGCCAGAGAACACATACCTGTCTGGTCCTTGAGGTATCTGTTAATGGACTGCTGTCCATTAATTTGGCTAATCCTGTTTTGAATGTGCTGACACTGGCTCCACAACATCCCAGGGCACCACAGTGCAGATATTCATTACCTCTTTTATAAAGAGTAATTTTTTTCCTGGTCTGTTTTCCTCTTTTTTTTTTTCATTATTATGCCTGTGACATTTCAGATTCTGTACAGGTGACTAATGCCAAAATCTCACTGACTACTGTTATAAATTATCTCCCCCAGTTAATCCAAGAGATCTTAAGGACTGTTTTGCTCCTAATTTTGTAATGGCAACATATTCCCTGGCTGGAAGGAGAGTGTGGCCCAATCTGCAGGAAGAGGTAAGAGGGAGAGTATGTACGCACAGCAGCACACATTCAGGCACCATGAACTAAGAGAGCAGGTCATGGGCAGCTAAGGAGATCTACTGATACATTAAAATATTCTCAAGGGCTAGTTTAATGTGTGGTTGGGATCAGGAATAGGCAAAAACCCCACTCCTGAATTTGAGAGTCCTACCCTTGCCACTGATACTTCCAAAGACCTTCTGATGTTATTTATGCTTTCTAACCCAGTGGTCCCCAACTTTTACCAGTTCATATGCTGTAACACTGGTTAGAAACTACCTCTGTGTACAAACTCTTTTGGACTTTATGTCTGATTGGTTTTAAAATCTTAATGTCATGCAAACAGGAAGAATACCAAAAGAATCCATCATCTTCCAATGCATGGTATTAAGATTTTGTCTGTTTAATAGCACTGGCCAAATACCTTATACCGAGCACTATGGAGCACTGGAACTTGTTTACCAAGTGCCACGGTTTATCAGTTGACAATTAGAATCTATCAGTTAGAAAGACTTTCCTTATGTGTTTATTTTACATGATGTCAAACCCATTGCAGTCCTGACTGCACAACGCTCACTGGGAACTACACCACAGTGAAAATGAAGCTGCATACTTCTATTTTTCCCTGGTCTTCAAACTCTGTGCTATTGTATTCTTTCATGCCTTTTCTTTATTGCAATGAAGAATGCTGGAATATTAACTGCTTTGTTCTCTGTACACATGGATGTATTTTATTAAATCTGTTAATTTGTTTTATATATCACTGAAGTCTTTTATGCTTTATTTTTCAAATTGTAAACCATTCTTTTGCTTCTTAAGCTTTTTTGTTTTATAACATACAGACACAGAAAAGAAGAGTAGGCCAGAAGTTGCAGTATTAAATGAATAAGTTATATGAGTGATATAAAAGGCAGAACACTGTCCTCACTTCTGCTCACTATTTTCCAGTCTCCATGTCACTTAAGGTTGTGCAACACTGCACTTCAGTCACCCCTGGGATAGCTTAGTGCTTGCTGTTACAGATTCATCATTATGTATGCAACTACTTTAGCAGTGGTTTTTATGTAGGAGATTCCCATTGATGTTTATTTTTAGGCATCCAGTTTATTTTCTTATGCTCTGTTTAAACCAGCATTTTCCTCATACAATACCTTCTTTTTCTGTGATCGACTGCCAGTGGTCCTCCCATAGAATTTTATCTCTCTACTCCAACATATCCTTAAAGGTTGTTCCATGTAACAGCTATAAAAATGTCAACATGGATTAGCTACATTCATATTTTTAATTATCCAATCATTTGTGAAGGACCTGCTTTCAACTGAATGGCTCTGCAATTGCTTCATTCCCTTCACTCACTGCTTTTATTAAACCCGACACACTGTAGAGCCTCTTTGACAGCCTCACAGGAATCACACAAACAGGAGACAAGGAGCTGACAGAGTTCCACCCAGGTGTTTTGACATCACCCTGTCCTATGCACCTCTCTGGAATATAGTTATGACTTTCAGGCCTACTGCGGGAAAATCAGATCTGTCAGATGATGCTGCTTTTCCTGGTGTTGCCAACACTCTCATAAATGGAAAAGGGATTTGCTCTATTTGAGATATACTAAGTGAATTTTAACTTGTGCAGATAGTAGTTTTCTATAACTGAGTTACAGCTGAACTTATGAGAATGATCGCACTATATTTTTATGAGCTTTATAACTTTTACAACTTTTATGTTATTAGGTATCATTGTTAATGTCTCAAAATTTAACATTTCAAAAGTTGCCAAGTCCCAAAGTCTAAAAGGAACACTTGAAACTTTAAACAGGCAAGATCTTGTTTGACAACCTACACATTAGTATAAGTTTAAGGTAAAAAATTTTAAGTAGGAAAAAGTACTCATTTCCAAAAGTATTCACTGGAACAAATTACACAGCAATACGATATCTGGTTTTCCTCTTAGTATCTTCAGATCAAGACTCTCCTGCAACTACAGGTTAATCAACCACAAGGTATCAGAAGCAGTAATTATTTGATATTTATCATATATACTCTGCTTAATAAAATTATATTGATTAATATAGCATTATTCTGGTCATGAACTCCATGAACTTTATAGGATGTACTTATTTCAGTCTATGATGGTAACAATTCTTTATTTTGAAATCCACATGTCATTCTGACGCAGTAAAATGTTTTAGAAAGTCAAGCCCAGGAAATCTCGATCTTCAAATTTTTGGGGAAAAATAATCCTACACAAAAAAGTTGAACTTCTCGACACAGGCCAACAATGTTCTGCCAAGGTATTAAGGTAAAAAAAAAATAACCAGCTGAGCAGTGATGCATGAAACATTCACAGGAGAAAACTTGCTTTTACGACAGTAAAAGAATTAATCAGTTCCACATTTTGAGCCTTCTATAAAACTAAAACTTTCCCATTTTTTCTAAACTTTTGAAAATACATTCAATATAAGTTTGGTTTGCTTTGGTTTTTTTCCCATTCAGATTTATTTATATGCCTATTTCTCATGCAGCATTTGTCTCTGCTCACATTGCTTGACTGCTCAAATATTCCTCAGGGAAGCAGGAATGGGGGACCTCAGCCTTCCACATGGCCTCCAGTGAGGCAGTGGGTTGATCCATGGGATGCAGAAGGATGGTAAAGGTAGGTCTGTTTTACTGGATGGTCAGACGGAAAACAGGGCTTCTTTTACTCACACAGCCTCCACATTTCTCCAGTTTTCACAGATAGGTCGTGTTTGCACTCAACAGGTGTGGTCATTTGGAAATAGCAATTGCCTCCTGACCTATGAGGAAAGAAGCCTATTCCCAACTCACAGCACATTTTAAGCTCTGCAGACTGTGCACTGTGGTTAAGAGACTCATTGCAATTGCTCCTCCTAAGAGCTTTGGTTTCTTTTACGAGATACAATATTTACTCTGTGGATGTCAAGAAGCTGGAAGGGATGGTTTGTTAGCAGACACACTAAGACACACAGTTGAGTCTCAGCTGAGGACGAGCGAAGGCTGGAGGCAATAAGGGCTGCATTCTTATGTACATCTCAAGGGAACTGCAAACAATATTCACAAAGGTCTGATAAAACTCAACTATCTGAGGCACAGACAATGAATGATTTTTTGCCACCTTCCTCCAAACGTAAGTATGTCCTGTTCCACAATCATCACCTTGGAATCAAGCCAAACCAGTGGCTGTGGTGGTACATGCAACAAGACATGGTCAGCTCCTGCTGTGTGAAAGGTGTTTGTGATGTGCCATTACCTCCCCCTTTCAATTCTAGCCGGATGTTTCCTTAATTGTTAGCACATCACTTCTAGTTTTGTTTCTCTTTTCACTATTTTTATTGGGAAAATATGTCAATATTTCCCCTGAAATGGAAGGTGGAAATCAACTTAAGATATGGTGAGGTGAGTCTCCTTTAGCAGTTGATTGCTCCCAGCCCTTTCACATACTCAAAGTAAATGCTGGAGTTGTAGTGGAATACTTCAGTCCCACAGGTTCAATGCAAAACAGATTTTAATCTACAGTTTGTATTTTTGCTGTTAACACACATTAAGATACTTGATATCTTAATGAGTTGCCATATTCAAAGCACTGAATCAGGAAAAATAGATTTCAGATGGAAGCTAAGCCCCCTGTAAGCATCCCAAAGCAGAATAGCTTTTCAAACTGCGTATTTTCCCTTTCAGAGAGGCACACATGCAAATGGATTGTTTAGGGCCTCCTCTGAGGCAATACATACCTCAGGAACTTCAGCCGTGCCTCTCTGCAACTTAATGGCCTCATTTACAGCAGTAATGAAAATGAGCTACGACCGATTCTCTGCCCAGCTGACAGCAGAGGTTTCATCCGTACAACTGAACTGTCTTGCTCCTCAAACCCGGTGGTACCTCCAAACTTTTTTTCTGGGAACACACTCTGATATGTGCCACCCATTGGTCTCTGTTCAGGCATCACCTGGGAGACAGCTTCTTGGCACAAGTGAAATGCACACCCGAGACTGTGCTAGCAAACAATATGGACAACATGTGGCAGTGCCTGGACCCGCACCAGCAGTGATTGTTTCATTGGAAGAGATGGAGTCAGTGTGTGTAGCTCTAATTATTTAATGTCAAAGTGTTAAGTAGCCATGAGAGCCCAGCATGGGACACCCTCAGAACTGGTTTTGGGTGCCTTATACTCTATGCCTCCAAAGAGAGATACTCCACATCTAGGACGGCACTCGTTCATCAGGATGAATGGCCAGCAAAGCTGTGCTCCCAGTAGTTTTTGTTGTTGTAAGTAAACCCAGAGGAGCTGTGTTGGTCAAACTAACAGACCATCCATCCAGTCTGCTGTAGAGAAAAGAGATGGAGATGTCTTTTGTCTCTGGCAGTAATTCTTCCATAGAAATACAATGCAGTTGAATGAGTGCTTTCCAAACACAGTCTACACTATTCTCACAAGCCTGGAGAGCTTTTATTTATCTGTGCACGATGTTTGGTTTTTAATTGGACATTATGGAAACTCTGACAGTAATGTAAAAGATGATTAGCAATGAAACAACATATAAATGAGTGGCTTCTAAATTTAATAATAGGCTAAATGTCTACATTCAGACACAGTTAATCAAAACCAGTTTGTAAACTTCATTTTATTCAGGTCATCCAGTCAACAGTACATGTAATGCATACTATAAAACTGATTTAGGGCTTTTGGACACCCAAGCATCTACATAAACCAAGCAAGCATTAACCAGGTCTGTCTACTCATAAATTACAGCACATTGTTTTTAAGTGACCAGGATAAAAAGCAACATGCCGTGAACCATCTACATCATGTTTTTTTCTCCTTTGACCAATTTCCCAGTTACTCTCTCAAATTATCACTCCAGTTTCTTCTTTGTTCATCCCTGTATTGTTTCCATATAACTGTCCAAACCCGCCTGCAAGGCAACTAATCAAAAAAGGCTGAATCACAAGAACATTGACCACTTGATAGTTTGCCCAGCTTATTAAAAATATGAGTTTGACATCCTGCAGCATGTTTTAACAATTGGTTTGCAAATTACAGAATGGCTAAATACAATTAAATTCATTCCATTGTACACAATAACTATTTAGCATATGCTGTGAATCTTGTACACAGATCAGGACTCTGCACTGTTTTCCTACAGCTGTTAGTCAAGTCTTTTTGCCTCGTGCTACAGATCCACCAGTTCTCGTAACACAAACAGGCTTGGGCTGGGTCATAGCTCGGTTGCAATTTTAGCAAAACAAAACAAAACCTCAAACCCTCATTCAGATGGTTTTTAGAAGCAGCGATGGCCTTCCATAAGTGAAATTATTCACTTCTCTGTACTCACTGTAAATCAATACTGGATTTACTCACCTCTTTTAGAGATGAACAGTGCCTTGACTCTTTATCTCAAATACTGGAACATAGGCAGAGCTGAAATTACTTACTGCTTATACCAACAGTAGGTTTTGCATAAATTTGTAACACTTTTCTTCCCCTTTCAGAGGTTGAACCTGCAGAGTACGTATTTTAACCACTACCATACACGTGATAATATATTGGTTCACATGAGCTAACACGACACAGGATCTGTCCCACAGATATTCCATGCCACTCCGCGTGCACCAGATCTGAGAAGCACGTGATACATGACTCCCAGGGGATATGAAACACATGTGGGTCTGATTCTCCACTTTGTTATTCCAACTCTACACCCTTGCAACTCTAACGAAGTTACACCAGTGCAAAACTGTTGGACTGAAGTGGAGGATTAAACCCATATGTCCCTTTTTATGAGCCAAATTTACAGGACCAAGTTTTTCAAATACATTCAGTAAACATTCACACTTCTTCAGAGTACTTTACCTGTTTGGTCCTCCAAAGGTACTTTTCCTGCTTAAGGAAAAGCTTTACCTTAAGGACAGCAACTGTTACTTGTTAAAAGGCTGTCAGTAAGAACCTGAATTATAAAAATAAAAAATAAAAAAAAAAAGGCAAAAAGATTGAGAAGATTTGCAACATCCAAAACATTTAAAACAAGACGGCATGTCCTCAAACTCAGTCAGCCATGATTAAAACCCCTTTTGCCTGCTTAGATGAATACCTCTTTGTAGAATTAAAAGCATGACCCATCATCGTTTGCAAATTCTTATGATTTCACTGTGCAACTTTTTGTAGTGTTTCTCCTGGCCTCTTTCCAGACAGTACACCTGCAAATTAGTTTAGCAATATTTTACTGCGTTAGAAAATTAACTAATTCTGTTTTTGATTTGGATTTGTATACAATTCTGCAACCTTACAAGCTATATGCTTACATACTAAGTCAGATACAGATACAGATACAGATACAAAGACATTTATTAAACAAATATTTGACTGATTCCCATGAAGTATCAATTAGGAGCAGCGATATGTGCTGGTGCTCTGAGGGTAAATTACTAGTTTAGTTTAATGGATAAACCAAAAAATTCAGATTAGCTCTCTACATATTTCTTCAAAATGTTACACTGTATTCAAAAATTTGAAATTTCCTCCTGATTGACAAAAAATTATTGAACCAGCCTAAAGAATTTTGAGAGCAGATTTTAATACTACACAAAAAATACTGAGGAAATCTAATGATGATGATGATGATGATAACAACCAAAATAATTAATAAAAATAATCTGATAAAAAATCCTTATGTATTTTACTTTCAAAAGATTATAGTTCAATTCTGACTATATGTTCTGAATTCTTTTCCTTCAGGAAATGTCTTCGATCAAGGCAGTTATTTATTTGTTTTGCTAAGTGTTTAAAAATTATTTTATACCTCCCTACTCATACCTGCAATATGATTAGATATGGAAATTGGTAAATAAACTCAATGAACACTTTTATATTTAGTTGTAATATGATAGTATTACATACTAATATAGTTATTAACATAGTAACCAAAAAACAGTAGTGACTTCAGTTACTGAACACCATAAGTAATATCTCATACAAGTATTATTCATGATGTTATTATGTTAGAATCAGAAGGGCATATCTAAATACTAAAAGTCCTGTGATAGAAATACCTTTTTGTGTTTCAATAATTACGTATGGACACTTATTTAGGATGTGATACCTCTCACCTAATTCTAATACTAATGAATGTTAGGAAGTTGTTTCAGTCATCTAAGTTCAGATGTCATATACTTGGGTGAAGGGGCTGGGCACATAAGGGACAGTAAGGAACCCACAGAACTGGCAGCTCTGATGTACCACCAACAATTTTGTTGAGCAGCAGCTGGAGGTCAGTCAGGAAACAATAATATTCCCATTGTAATCTAAATTTCTAGTTTAAGCAGTACAGTCAGTGGCACTGAAACAGCAATTCAACTCTGGTGTACTTAGGGTAGGATTTGGTTGCTTATACATAGCTATCTGCTACCTTTGGGAAGCATGAGAGTCCTCTGGCAGTAAAATCCATTCATCCTATCCTAACAGAGATATGTACAATAGGAGAGAGGAGGTAATCTTTCCTCTTCATTCAAAATAAAGACTGTCATAAAGCTGAATCACATGGTCACTTTTGGGATTTCCTTCATTTGCCCACATGTAGGTGTCTGGAGTCATGTCAGGTTTGTTGTGTCTGAGATGACCACACAGTGATGGATGTTCTGCAGCAGCAGCAGCTCAGAGGAAAATGAACCAAGGTCCTCTGGCGAGATCCAGGCATCAGAAGCCATCTTAGACATCATTTTAAATATCTGAAGCTTCTGAAAGGTATTAAATAGAACCTACAGAAAAGCCACACCTTTGACCAACTGAAAGTCAAGTGAGATCCTACATATGGTGTCTCATGAATCCCATTTATACAGTCTATCACCACTGTTCCACCCCTAGTCTGGAATTTGGTCCATAGATCAAAGTTTCTACCAAAGTAGAAACTCTTGGTCTATTGGTTGGAGTTCAGCTTTATGGGAATTTACAAAATTGACTAGTGAATCCTTTTCACCTCCTCCTTCATCTCCTCTGTCCTCTCTCTGGGATCATTCCTTTTTCTAGCACAATTTTCCCCCAACTTTATGGAGTATGACTGGTCACTTCACATGTACTGCTGCTTTCCTGAACATCAGTCTCATTAGATGACATTCTGTAGTATTGTCCTCTCACAGACAAGATCTTATAAGTAATGCTGCCAGAAATGCATTAATTTTGTGTAATTTCATCTCTAAGTCCCATAAACACTGAGTCCAGGATTTGATTTTGTGGCTCTTTTCCCTGCATTTCCAAGGCTTCAACATTTTTATATAAGACAATTAAGCACCATTAAAACCCTAAAAATATTACAGAAATGGGTAAAGATAGCAAACCTTTGGACTTAGCCCAGAGAGGAAAAGAGAAGGAAATACTATGAGTATTTCTTCTACATCTGAATATGTATCTAAAATCTGAAGCAAAATAATTTCTACTTAAAGAAGAATTACATTACAGATACTTTTAATAATGCTGCATACGGCATCACAAAACACAAAAGTCTTCATGATGCTTTGGAAAACCAACAGGAATTTAAATGAGATACAAACCAGGCATCTTCTAATCCTTCTTCAAGTTTTGTTCCTTCTTTTCTTCTTGTTCACAATATGACTCAGAGGGGCAGATCCTACCTGATATAAAACAGTCCATCCAGCTTTATCAAAGTCAAAGAAGTTACAGTCACACCAAAGAAAAACCTGGAATGATGCATCTAAAGTTCAGATTTAACATTACTGTGACTAATTGTGAATGCTGTAGATGTTCCTTCCTACGCAGAGTTATGTCTTTACCTGAACATCGTTCTGCTTTTTATTATTAGGCCTAAATAGGACATCAAAGGTTATTTTTTTTTTTAATCTTCATGGAAAAATGTCTCTCATTTCCATACAACTTCTCCTTATTACTTTAATTTGCTTCTGAAGACTTCAAAACATCTTATTGTCCGCAGCAGAAGAAACATCTGTTGAAGTCATACATAGTTTATTGGCTGGAATCAGTGATAAAAGACAGCATAGAGACTCACCAAAACGTTTCATTGCTATCAACGTAAAACAAAATATTACAAAAAAACAAGCTTTTTTTTTTTTCTTTTTTCTTTTTTCTTTTTAATAAGAGTCCCATGGGGAAAATTTTGCAAGCCAAATAGACAAGAAAACTGTGATTTTAATTCATCAAGCCTCACATGACTGGATTTTGTATCCCCGCCAGCTGAGGCCTAACCACGCTACAAAAACAGTTTTTTAATTAGCTAAGAAAGAGAAACAATTTATGAACAATGGTACTTCTCTCCACAGGATTTCCTGTTTAGAGGAATTGCTTTCCACACTAGAATTGATTTTTGCTCTTTCTACCTACTGATCTGTTTTACCACTTGCCTAGTGCAGCCTGATATTAATTACTACTCTTTTTTTTTTTTGGCATAAAACACCAACAAGGCCCCAACATCACATTTCAGATCTAAGCCAGCCTCCTAGGAGGTGAGGTGGGAAGTATAAGCAATGAAATTAGAACTACCATATTTTTTCCCTTTTTTATTAGTCTTCCCCATTTCAGCAACTCTCTGCCTTAGACACGGAGAATTTGAGAAAGAAGACCACCTGGCAAATTTAAGGAAATCTGACTGTCTTATTGGCATGACAGTACAAAGGTATATAACTTGAATAAAGCTTCTGGTAATGAGGAGGAAGAATTGCAAGGTGTACATTGGAAACCTCATTTCACAAAATACCTTTTTTCAATTCAAAAAATTCCTCTTGTGTAGGAGCAAGGAAGACTGCATCGTCAGAAGGAACTGATACTTAGCAAGTGTGGTCCCCTGAAGATATTTTGGCAATTTGATACACTTGTCTATTCAATTTGCAGCTACTTGCAGGTCTTCAAGCAGGTTCTAGTGCTTCTGCTCAATTATTCTTTACTCTTTTGTATTTTGCTATTCCATCTCCCTTTTAATGGTACCCTACCTACTTTTTCCTTTATGTTTTGGGTTGTTTTTTTCTCCCTTACACCCTAGAAAATTAAGATTTTCCCATTTTATCAGTAGCTAGTTTCATCTTTTCCTTTTGCAGATTCTTTCTACTTTCCACCATCTTCCTTACCCTCATGCATAATTATGTATGAATCATCTTTTCTCTCTCCTGATTCCTACTGGTCTTCCTTTCCCATTAGTGCTATCTATACAATTTTCTTTTACTTCAAGTCCAGTTTTGTCTAGTCTCTCTTATTTTCCTTTTCTGTCTTTTATTCTCCAGGTTCTCTGTTGTGCCTCACCTTCTGTTGTACACACACTGGCATTAGAGAGGATGAAAAAAGGCAACAAATAAAACGAAGTCAGCTGGGGAAAGCACCAGAGGTCTGGTTGTCTTTTACACATTTCTTTTCTGCATTTCTTTTCTGCCTTTTCTGCATTTGCCTCGAGCTTGACAATCATTTTTTTCCTCAATGTCCCTCACATTTTTCCAATAGCATCAGTTGTTTTTGCTTGAGGTGAGCATTGTTTATTCAACAAAACATGTTTTTCTGCTGCATATACAATTGTGAAAAAGGCGTTAACTGTTAACTATGGATGAACAGATAGGTTTTGCCTTTTTGAGCCAGATTTCTTAATTCCAAGGTCCAGAGGTTTATGACTTGTTTTCTGTCGTTCCAGATCTACGGTCAGGATGCCCTAGCACTCAGCTGGAAGCATCTATGGCTTCTTTAAATATTTTTTGTATTTCACAAAACTCTGTAACATTTATGTCAAGCATCAATATTTTTAAAAAAAAACCATAGTGCCCATAAGGATCTTCTTTATAACCGTTTTTTCTAAAGCAGGTAAGCATCCTATCTCCTTCAAGGAAGGTGCAGACTATTAATTAAATATATTGGGATAAATTAATGATTCAGAGCAGAGTCTTTACAAAGTATATTTTAAGATGGTAAGATGTAATATGTTATAGATACCTACAAAGTGAAAAGCAGAATGCGTAGCAAAGAGTCATTGCTACTTGTTCCTACTCAGGAAAGTTTGTTTCTGCACTTGGCTGCCTTTAGAGATGCTAGAAACAGCACAGAGCTGCTTTGTTTCCCTACCTGAGTTTCTAATCTCTTCCCATATTTGTGAAAAAGAGAAAAAAAAGTCTTAAGATATTACAGATTTAAACATAACAAGATTATATTCCTCCTCAGAGAAGCACACTATGATGGATCTTGTGTTTTAAGATGCTTATGGGTACTTCTGTATTAGCAAAACTATTAAGAATCACAGAGTCAGAGAATGTAGCTGTATTATAACCTTACAGTGAAGTTTCTGAAGTTACATTATTGTCTTTTCTTTTCTAAAAAAAAAGTTTGCCAACTCAAGCTTGGCATCATGTGCAGTATGTCATGTTTTCCAGTGCAACTTGTTGAATTTCTGTAGATGAGCTACCTACAGCTGTACTTGCTATACTCAGCAGCCACAAATTCTTCTTTCTATGACCTTAGTCTTGCATATTGGAAGTTCCTAAGAACGTACTATATTTATGGCTTATGGTGATTATCAAGCACACAATGAGCATCATCAAATAGATTGGGTCAGCAGTCAAAAGGTAAAATAATGCAACCCACCCACTTGCTTCTGCAACAGAGAGAAAGTTTTGCTGAAGAAATCAAATCCTGAGGGAACTGTATGATCATAACGGTAATGGAAGGTGTCATTATAAAAAGGAATTACATAATTAAATGTAATATTCTTTTGAAAAAGAAAAATGATCCACATGGGATCATTTCACCAGAGCTAAGGTTAGCACAGAATGTAATTTTTGGCTACTGGTTGTTGCCATTTGACAGTTTCTCTATAGGCTGTGTAAAATGGAAAGGTATTCTTAGCCACCTCCTGAGGACTGCAGGCCATAACAATTCTTTTTGTGCTAAATACTCTCTCCACAGCAAATGATTTGTCTCATCTAGCTCTAAGGCAGGTGTCCATACAAAGGAGTCCCATGCCATTTCATATGTCTTACAGAATCTTCTCTGGCCTCCTGATGGGTCTATTGTACATTGTTTGCTCCAGGGGGACATCTTGGGTACTGTGTGTCACAGGCATCAGGAATTTATAGTTAGGCAGCTGAACAGTTGCCTACATCTTCAGTAAGGGTATCTTAGAGACCCAGCTCACATGCAGATGCACAAATACTGAAAGTTATTTAGGTTTAGGCTCTGAATTTGAAACACATTCTGAATTTAAAGCTGAATTCTACCCCTCAAATACAGAAGATTAATCCTACTCTTCCTGTTATCCTCCAGTGTTTACACCAAACAGCTGGCTGTCACAAATCAACTCCTTGATTTCCATTGCTTCAGTATAGCTCCATGACCTTGTCAGTCACAGTAGTGAGACTGACTGGCCTGTAATTCCCAGGTTTTCCTTTTTTCCCTTTTTAAAAATGGGGGTTGCGTTTCCCCTTTTCCAGTCACTGGGAACTTCACCATAATGCCACAACTTCTCAAATATGATGGGTAGTGGCTTAGTGATTTCATCCACCAGCACCCTCAGGACCTGTGGATGCATTTCATTGGTTCCATGGACTTGTGCAACTTCGGATTTCTTAGATGGTCTCAAGGTTGATCATCTCTTACGGCAGGTGGTTCTTCATTCTCCCAATCCCTGCCTCTGCCTTCTGCAACTCAGGCAGTGTGGTTGGAACACCTGTTGGTGAAGACCAAGGCAAAAAAATTGTTGAGTACCTCAACCTTCTCCACATCCTGGGTGACCATGTCTCTCATTTCCTTCCAGAGAGGGTTCACGTTTTTCCTAGTCTTCCTTTTATCACTGAGGTACCTACAGAAGGTTTGCTTGTTGCCCTCGATATCCCTGGCCAGGTTTAATTCTATCAGCTTTCCTAACCTGATCCCAGGTCCTCAGACAATTTCTCTGTATTCCTCACAGCCTACCTGTCCTCGCTTCCTCCGTCTTGTAGGCTTTCTTTTTCTGTCTGAGTTTGTCCAGGACCTCCTTGTTCATTCACGCAGGCCTTCTAAGACCTTTGCCTGACTTCCACTTGGTTGGAACGCGTCCCTCCTGAGCCTGGGAGAGGTGATCCTTGAATACTGACCAGCTTTCTTGTGCCCTTCTTCCCTTCAGGGCTCTATCCCACGGTACATTACCAAGCAGATCCCTGATGCAGCCAAAGTCTGCTCCTCTGAAGTCAGCGTAGTGAGTCTGCTGTGCCCTCTTTGCCCTATAGATCTCAAACTCCTGTAGTGAGGAAGCTGAACCCCTGACAGTGGCACCAGTCCTGTAACCATTTGATGGTCAACCAGATTTGACTGACACCCCTTCCTTGTGACTAGGGGGATTGATAAAAAAAATACTGGCTCTGCAAAGTCCCTTACGGTCACTCCTAGAGCTCTGTAATCCTTCCTGATCCTCCTCAGCCTGCTCCTGGCTGTATCACTGGTGCCCACGCAAAACAACAGCAGCAGATAATGCTTTGTGGACTGTACAAGGCTTGGCAATCTCTCTGTGACATCCCCAATACCAGCCCCCAGTAGGGAGTTACCTATTACTGTGTCCTGTTGCCTTTTCTTATTTGCACTGGGAGCAAATTTATGTTTCATTGCATCCCACAATGCTTAACCAAAGAATTAACAGTGCCATGTTTGATCCAGAGCTGGTAACGAAAAGGAAGACTTGCTTATGTTATGCTCTTAAGCTAGTCTTGTGATATTTAAATTGTTTAAATTATTTAATTTTTAAAAATAATTTAAACTAAATTATTTAAATTATTCAGTTATTTAAATTAATAAATCACTGACCCTGCTGGGGTCAGAATTATGACTCTGTTAATGAAGATTTGCTATGGGTGTTTCCTTGATTACTGATGGGTGCCTGCAACAACTGAAACATCACAGGTAGAGCAGTTATTTCTGAATTTAAAGTTGACAATTCCTGTGCCTTATCCAATATTGTGCAACAATATTCTAATATTTGGCTTTTCAGGTAACCACTGAATTCAGGGAAGTCAGAAAATTACAGATATTCCTATTATTTTTGGCTTCTCAATGGACACATACTTAAAGTTCCTACAAGGAACACTAATTAATTAATTGTGTTGGAGGCTTATCTATCAAGTGTCTCAGTATTCATTAACCTCATAAATAACTTTTGCAATATTTAGAGCTGAGTAAATACAGGATACACACACAATTCACTGAGTTTACCTCTCTGCTTTTATCAGTATGGATCTGCTTTAAAGACTACCCTGAACTGATCAGCCATGTTATCAGGATTATTTGCTTTCTGGAAATGTTAAAGAGATGAGGACTGAAATCCCCTTATGGCAGGCACCGTGCCTCCTTTCCTTTAATAGCCAATCTCTGCAGCAGTGTTTCCAGACTTCAAAGGCAAGATCAGCTAACTCTTCTTGTAAAATAGGCCAAAGTCTACCCAGAGAGTGCAAAAACGTGTAAAACTGGATACAAACTGACAAGGCCTTCAGATGTACTGTAGGTAGTGAAAGAACTGAAAACATGAAATACGTGACTGAGGTTGGAGCCTGTAAAATTGCTGCGGTTTTGCCAACATAACATTCTCCTAGAGACTTGGAAACACATAAGAAATTTTAACATTATATAACAAAGATGGATAAAATGAATAACAAAAAAAATCAGGATTTTATACACTTTATGGTGAATTATATTTTTAGGATCAAGCCAAAAGATAAATTTCATAGATTGTTATTACACAATGAAAGGGTTCCTACTCAAGTACTCAGTTAGCCAAGATGGTGGGTTGGCCCTGGCCAGCTGCCGAACACTCACCCACCCACTCACTCAACTCCTCTCTCCCCTGGGACAGGGAGAAAGTAGAGGGAAGGTGAGAGGACTCACAGACTGAGTTGATAACAGCTTAACAGAGAAAACAAAGGCTGCATGTGCAAGAAGAACAAAGTAAGGAATGAGTTCATTACTTCCCATGGGCCAGCAGATATCCAGCTTCTTCCTGGGTCAGCAGGGTCTCTGCACACACAATAATTACCTGGCAAGACAAATGCTGTAACTCCCCCTTCCTTTTCTTTCCGCCAGTTTTTATTTCTGGGCACAATGACATATGGTATGGGATATCCCTCAGGTCAGTGGGGATCAGCTGTCCCAGATGTGTCTGCCTGTAACATTTTGCCCTACCCCAGCCTTCTCACTGGGGTAAGCAAGGGGGGAAGAAAGCCTTGATGCTGTGCAAGCACTGTTCAGCAAAAGCCAAAACACTGATGTGTTACCAACACTGTTTCAGCCACAAGTCCAAAGCACAGCACCACACAGGCTGCTGTGATGAAAATGAACTCCATCTCAATGAAATTAGAATTTGTCTGAGTGGCTGGATAGCAAATACATAATAAAGTCTAATTAAAGTGTAACTGGGTTGATGAATTGTGGATGGAAGAAGCATGTAAAAGAGTCACAAACTACCAGCAAACAGGGACTTAAACAAGGATCCCATTGTCCTTTAAACCACATAGAACCATAGAAAGGCTTGTGTTCCTTAAAGATGATCCATTTCCAGCCCTCCTGCCATGGGCTGGGACACCTTCCACTAGACCAGGTTGCTCAGAGTCCCATCCAACCTGACCTTGAATAGGTTGCAAGAGTTTCAGTGATCCCACAAGAAGGGCAGAGAGAAGAAAGCAAAGTGTTTTATGAAGGTGGAGGATCCCATCCTTATGCAGTATTACAGAACCTGCAATTGCACCCATCTTGTGGGGAGAAAAGAAGGGGATGTAATTCAAGAAGCGTAAGTAGAAGTCTAAAACATTTTATTGAAAACACTGCAATGTGAACAGTACATGCAAACTCTTTCTTCTGATGAAAAGAGGTTATCAAGCCAGGCAAGTTATTTCAAAGTTCTTCCAGCTTTGAGAAGTTTCCATACATCTAGGCACACTCCCTGCTTTTTGCACTGTTTTATGGAAGAAAGCGGTGATTTTCTTTACATTAGCATTTCCCACAAACCCAACCACAAGTGAGCTCACTCACCCGCTTGTGCAAATGGAAGTGGGTTTTCAAACCTGGTGTTTTACACAAAAAAAAAGTTTTGGAACTCTGCTTTGGTCTGGAATCCATTCAACTGTCACTGAGGACAAAAATTTTTCCAGTAAAAAAAAAGACAAAAAATAATTTTTTCTTTGACACTCTGTACCTCAGATTATTCTCTTCAAGAACTTGGCTTACCCTGTTGTGAATACACATTATTTGGTCACTGTTTTGGATTTCTTGCTATGCATAAGAAGTTTTCTCACTATCTTTCGTAAACTCTTCCAAGAATTAATCTGGCAGGGTGCTGACCATTCTGGCCTGATCCAGAAAAACACTTAAGGCTGTCTTTAAGCACCCGAGTAGTTCTAACCAGACTGAGCTCATAATACCATTGTTTTACAAGATGGTGAAATATCTGTTTACTCATTAAAGTCTGAATATTAAGATTCAAGATTGCTTGTTCTATCCATTACAGATGTTTTCTCCTCATAAATGACAATCAAAACTTCATTTGTTTGATGTTTAAATCTTTGTTCAGTTTTCTACTCTATTGAATAACTCTCAGTGAAAAATTCCAGGCTCTTCTCGACCAATTTATGGTTCTTTTCTTTTTCTTCATTATTATTAATGGGAAATTCCAAACTTTGCAGATAAGATTTACATACACTTTCAAATAGGTCAGAAAAAGAGACTATCAGAAAAGTTTAAAAAGCCTGTTTGCAATTTATGGCTTTATTGAAAAAAACAAAACAAAAAACCAAAACAAAACAAAAAAAAACCCACAAAAAACAAGTCCAGCCCCCCTGCAATGTGCAACTGCTTTAAAAAGTATAAAATCGCCAAAACCTCTGTGACTGATGCACCCCAAAGGAATCTGTCTTGCAAACATTTATGTGCCCAATTAATTTTAAGCACGAGTAGCACACCATACTGTATACTTTCATTAATGACCTAAATAATAGGAGACAGAACATGACTATTAAGCTTTCAGATGACACTATGAGAGGAGAAATAGCAATGACCTGTTGCAAAAAGAGTTAGGCTTTATATTTGCTACATAATAATAGATTTACTTCAGTTTTCAAAGGGATTTTTCTTTAGTTTAACTATTTTCCTTCTTTGGTAATCACTCTTAATACGGCTAGAAAAAACAAAAATTCATTTTTCCAAGCAACATATTTAGATACTCCTGTAACTGATCACCTTCTCATCTTATTATCATGACTGCATTCCAGATTGTGCTTGTTTTTCTTAAACACACGTAACTGCATAGTGTTTCAAGCAAGTCAAGAATTTTCTTTCCTCTATGACATTTTGATTCTTCCTGCCCTGGGGATACTAACCATCTTTGTGTCAGTGGATTTTAGTGGAAATGTCCATATATTTCTTCTGAACTCATGAATATGTTTTGCTTTGGAGAGTCCATTTACTCAAGGGAAAATTTGTTCATTTTTTTTCCCCTGGATCTTCAGGTTTATTTTTGTCTCTGGAAAGAACTGATGGTATTGGCTTCCAGATATAAAAGACACTGTGACTTTGGTCATATAAACTGATAGATATCATCTCTCTTTATAGTGCATTAAAAACGCAGCTTACTTGCATGGCCTGACATCAGAGCATACAGACTAAAACACTAAGGTCTATTAATGTTGTAGTATTCTCAGTGATACTTTTTGTTCTAGGATCCTTCAACCTTCTTTTACTCACTTTTGAGACAAGGTATGCCATTTTGTAAGACTGCTTAAGTTTTTTCTAAAGCTTTTGGCTGTACCTGTTTGAAAAGATGACTGTATTTGAGCAGAACTATAACAAACTTAGTATCTAAGTGTGCTGTACAGTCTACAGCATCAAAAGCTTCCTACATTTGCTGGTTCAAAGAATTCAAATGGGAAGGAATGAAAAAGATGGAGCCAGAGTCCTCACAGTGTCACCCAGTGACAGAACGAGCTGCATTGAGACACAAGAAATTCCATTTCAGAAGTAGAAAAAGCTTTTTTTTTTTTTTACTGTGAACATAATCAAAGTGGTCAAGAAAGCTTGCGGAGACTCCATCCTGGGAGATGTTCAAAATCCCGCTGGACACAAAGCTCTGTGCAAGTGGCTCTAACTGACCCTACTTTGAGCAGGTGGATTGGACTAAGGAACCTCCAGACACTTCCGACAACATCAGCCACACTGTGAGTTAACGACTGTGAAACCTGACTGTTCACTGCTGATGTTGAAATACCCATCTAGGATGTGGACAGCTGTCTTTCAAAAAATACAACAGTAGAAAATTTGGTCATCTTAAAAACTGAAGCCAGTCTAACAAGAAAGATTGAAAAGGAAACCCAAAAGCAAAGAGAAAAGAGCACTCTGCTGGAATAATAGATGCTGACACTGGGGTTGTTATCATAGTCACTGGGCAATGTAAAACCAGTTTCCATACTGTTAGCAGTGAAAACTGAGTAAACTTCAAAATCAGGGTTCCTCTCCTTCCAGACACCACTACTTTCTCATTTGTAGATACAGAGTATCTTAACTTCAACAACAGAGGTAAGGTATTAACCATCTTACTGCTTTTTTTCTCTCTTCAGCTGACCGACAGTTTCATGGTTAGCAAACTTCCTTAGACTATGAGATAGCTTTTCAGTCCCAACCCTATTTTATAGGTACATACCTTGACTGTGAAACTGTGAAACTTCTATACAAAAGACATTGCTGCTGCTCCATGGGTTGATACATAGGGGCTTAAGATATCAAAATCTAAGTGTGTGCCAACTAAGGAAGTCTTTATTCAACCATGACTACATGTTTAATATCATAGCCAAGTGCTCTCAAGCTTTGCTCTGATAAGCACAAAAGCTTAAAAATCAGTCAAGGTTGAGGGTTTTTTAAACTATTCTTTACAAAGTGTATATAATCCAGCAAAGAAATTAAGAGTTCAAACACCAGTCATAAGTAAATGAGATATACGAGGTATGTATATATATAATTATAGTTTGTGTCCTGTAAAGATAATCTTTCTTATGGAACAGTGAAAACAAACATAGAATCAAAACCACAAAAAATAGGAAAGAAAGGGTAGAGAGGAAAAGATAACAAGTAAGATTAATGTAATCTGCAGTATATTAGTCTGCTATCTGATACTCAGCCTAAGAGTGTGCTCTATAACACTGAACTATGACTCAACTGATCTGATTGGAATAAAGGAGTCAGTCCATTTGCGATGAAAAAGTGCAGGTCTTACATATTCAACTTATCTATACTGGGCAGGTCTTCTGTACAAAGTTTTTAAGTTCTGGTAGAAAACGTTAATATAGCATCATAAGTTCTAGTAATATTAAAGGATATTATTTTGGTCATATTGGCACAGAGCACTTAATATTATTTACAAAGAGGAAAGTGAAATAAAAAGAATATTCAATTTCCCAATTTCTATTTTGCAGGCATCACTAGTATTCCTGTAGCATAACATTTTTCAGAAAATATTTACCTTTTTGGTTGTTAACTGTTCCTTATTCAAGAACATTTGTCAAAACGTGTCGGGCTAAAGTCACAAGACCCTGGGTATCAGTTTTCAAAAGGGCTGTGCTGTACAGGCCTGCCAGCTTGTTTGGAAACCACACAACAATCTCTAGTAGGGCACAGTATAACAGTGACAAAACCCTCAACCTAAAAGTGTTCTGTCACCTTTACAAAGAGGACTAAACTCACTTGGCTGATGTCACTAGAGCCTCTAGTGGATTTTTTTTTACATTGCAAAACTGTAGTGCAAATAGAGAATTCTGTGGCTGATAGCCCTGTTTTTCTCCTGGAGAAACAGTGGAATTTCATAGCTTCCAATATATAGCAGTCTAATGTCACAGTCTAAATGGTATCATCACAACCTGCTCTCCTGAGGACCTCAAATATATTTCCCTACACATAGGACTCTTCACCACTGCCACCTGTCCGGCAGGGCAAGGAGCTCCCACAGGTCCTCCACCACATCTGCATCAGCAGCAGTTGTCTCAGAAGCCCAGAGGCATCTCAGGTGGCAGCAGACACTTAAGTGTGGACAACTGGATCAAGGCCATACAGTTTGTAATGTATAGTCATACCTTATCTGGGTAACTCATAGGTGGCTGTACTGTAGACAACTCAATTTAGATGCCTGTGTCCGAATCTGAATCTAAATCCCAAATGGAGTTTGACTTGGCATCTAATATTAAGCATAAATTTCTGTAACTGGAAAGAATTTTCCAAGCCAGCATATAGACCAGAACTCTATTAGAGAAAGCTTACAGAAAGTGAGGGGTAAAATCCCTAATTTTTTGACTATATACATAGAACTAGACATTCAGAAACGTTGCAAATTCCCGTGCTGCATATCTATGCACTTCAGTATATTAACTGAGCATTAAATGACCTGATATGTGAGCATTTGCAAGCACAGGACTTCAAAAAATTTTCTGCATTCTTCTGAATAAAATGAATTTTACAAAAAAGTAAATACATTGGCCACAGTAGATGGCTTTGGTGAAATACTTCAGAATTTATAAGCAAGAATACTGACATGATGATTGCACTGTATCATTACAATATTGCAATTACATGCAAAGTAGGGTTTGTGGATCTCAGTCATTAAATTAAATTGTCACATTTATCCTTAGATTGATTTAACATGTTTTTAAAAATTTATTAACACTTTCTTATAGTACATCAAATTATCCCAGAAAAGACATGTTCACATTTTGAACCCTCAAATTTATTTTCTAACATTGCTTTCAAGTTTTAAGAAAAGATTTCATTTTTTTATCACATTTTAGAGAAATACATTGCAATAAGAAGAACACTGGGATTCTTCTTCACATGTCAATGGCTGGCCACACTTTTAGTTTTCAAAGCAGAAAAGCTCTAATTAAGAAACAACTGTGCACTTATAGATGACAGATAAAAGCTTGCAGGAAAACTAAAAAGGCAGCCCACTGGATTTCTTGGATTTTTCTTAGCAGATTTCTTTCAGCATTTTTCATTCTGGAAGTTCATCACTTAATCTGTTTTTTCATCATACATACTTTAAAGAAAATCACCATGATTTTCAACAGTCTGTTTATTGTGCTACACATCACAATTGGTAATTTAGAAAAATTAACAGTTTCTCTAAAACACATTATCAAAGAACATGTATAACTCTTATTTACCAGAAAGATTTTTTCTCCCACAAAATCCACTGATGCACATCCAAGAAACCCCTGGACAGAGTCTGCTGAAGATCTTTTGCACTTAATGTATAAGACTACTCAATTCAAATAATGTGTGCAATGCTGAACCTAAGAGGCATTAATGCCAGAAACAACAACTGCACCATATCAAGCCCAGGAAAAAGTAATGGGACTAGAAAGGGAGATTTTCCAAAAATCAGAGTTTTTATTTCATCTGTAATATCGTTGATAAATGGAAATGCTACCATGCAAAATCTCAGCACTTTTTTGGCCGGAAAGGCACTCATGCTAATATAATGAGTCTGGATTACAGAGTTTTGCCAAGCTTAGATCATGTATAGATTAGTAATGATGCCTTTTAATGTCTTAATGACCTCTTAATGAAATACATTAATAACGCTACAATTTGGTGAGGACTCACTAAACATTTTTCATACCAGAACATGCTGTTCAAAGCTAAGTTCTTAATAATAATTAACACATGTATTGTGCTTTTACTCTTCAAAGTGCTTTAAGAACATTAGTAATTAGTTAAAAACCCATGTGCTGGATGTATGTTATCTGTTTAGGCTCGAAGAGGCCCACAACAATCAAACTGGAACTAGCCAGTAAAGTCCAAGCACAAAATAGTCATTTCTTCTGTGTTCTGAAGAATTTTAGATCAAGGCAGGAAAGACCTATCACAAGATAAATTAAATGCAGGTGGTGGCCATTTCATACAAATACTATCAGACAAATAATATAAACATAGACTGTGCTTTAAAAAAATGTGCCCAGAATATTAAAGCTTAATTAATTTTTTCTAAAAAGCAGAGAAAGAAAAGGCAACCTCGGAAACAGAAAACTCCCCCAAACCACCTGAAACCTTATTTTGCTAATTTATGTTCCCAGCATCCAAAGTGAGGATTCTAGCACAAGCAATGGGAGGCTTGTGGTGCTGATTCAAAACTTGCTCACTATCTGTGAGCTACAACAAAACCCACGTAAACCACACCCATTTGCCCCTGCGACTGATACTTGGCAGCACAGGGGTTAACTGATCAAAGAAGGGACTGCAGCTGGCTGATTTGCAGGGGCTCATCATCTGCCAGACAAATACAGATAGGAAAAGGAATCAGAGATAGTTGTAGCCAAGCAAGACTCATCTTGAGTACCCAGAGAACATGGTCGCTTGGGAAGAGAGGCTGCCCTTCCCAGGTTCACAGGAATATGTCCCCCAAAGCAGGGAAAACTTTATTCTGAGAAATTTCCTTCAGTGCTAGCAGAAAAGAATTGTTTCACACCATTGTACTGCTTTGGATGGAAAAATTAATGACTGAATAACAATGTGGATTCAGAGACTTTGCTTTTTATCTATGAATATTATAGAATTTTGATTTTCACAAATAATTCAAATACATCTCTGAAAACTCATGCAAGAAGTCAGCTATACATGAAAATCTCATTCTATTAGGCTACATTTTAAATTGGTTTAATACCTAATGAAACTGATGAGTTTGTTTTCTAAGGACAGCAATTCCTACCTTCACAGAGATATTGTGAAGATAAACATATAAAAGATTCATCAGCAATGGCATTATGTGCTTAAAATAAATCTGCAACTAGATTTAGTCAGTTGAAGTTGGGAAAGATTTGGCTGTCTGCTTATGATCTCAGTTTCAAGGAAAAAAATGTTTATATTTAGTTGAATTTGAATTTCAGCAGTCAAAAAAAGTGTTACTTTTTATCCCTTCTAACTTCAATTGCCATTTTTAGCAATGCAAGATTTAAAATAGACACTCCAAGCTTAATTAATTTGAAGCACTATGAAAAAAATTCTAATATTAAACCCAGTACGTTTTAAAAAAACTTACTTTTAAAAAAAATTATTTGAGAAAGAAAGGAATTAGGGATAGAGGAGAATTTGGCATAAAAGAATGGCATAAGATATTCAAATAATAAAGAACTGATTGTAACAAAGGAAAGACCTTTAGTAAAGGGCAGAAGCCGAAAATCTGATTATTTACATATTGCATTCACTTGGATTTCTTCCAGCCATATGCTGGAATTTCACTTTACCTTATGTTAATTTTTTGGCAAATGGCAGTGTGATGCTTGTGAGGTCTTCAGAAATATGACCTAGAAAAAGCCGATAGCAAATTCTTGAACACACTTGTTCTACTTAAATTATACAGACAGCACAGAGAAATAGAAAGGAAGAGAAATAGAAAGGAAGGGGAGAAGGTTCAAAAATACTATGAGATCTCAAGCTGCTGACTTCTGAGTCTGAAGAAAAAGTGACCAATTTCCAGTCTTTTTCTTGGAACGCGTAGCGCGGCCAAATTTTATGGAGCAAGCCTTGCCCTACCGTAGCCACCTCCCTCCTGCCTGCTGAAGAGTCAGCCTCCCCAGTAAAGCATTTACCAATAGACCTCTGAAATCTAAGGCAGGAAATTCCTTTCAGCACCGCTTTCAGCAATGAAAAGGACTGTCAAAACACCTTCCCAGAGGATTACAGGGCTCCTGCCCAGGAATTAGTGGAGAAAGTTCGGCACTTATATGAGTACAATGCCCCCAGCTCCAGTTGACGTGTAAAAAGAGCAGCTTTAACGCACATTTATGCTGAGGCCAGTTAACACTTTCAAACTCAGTGCAAGAATGCCACTTTTGTAACATAGGCTGTTAAGAACTCCTAAAAATACATCAAATGTATTCTTCTCTAAGTGTGCGTGCTTCCCTGCTTGCAAATGAAATTGTTTTCTTAATGAAATACTCTTATCTTTTTTATTTCGTATGTGGGTAATACATAATTTTATTAAAGAGTTTTCTATAGTCTTCCCGCCAACCCACTGCATATGCAATCACATTCCACATATAGAGGTATCAATATGCATACATGTTTCTTCTGCCCTCTTTCAGGCACAGTAACAATGAATTTAGTGGCAAATTTGGAAATGGTGCTAATTTTAGAGGCTTTTTAAATACAATTGGTAAGGTGGTGCTGCTCATTGGAATTCACTCGATGATGGCTGACTTATCAGGATAGGATTCGGTTGCACAAACACCTGAAAGTCCCAGCCAAGATGTCCTAGGGGATGCCACTGGGTCCTGAGATGCTCAGACACCGGCTGCCAGACCAGAAAGTGCCTGATAGGCCCTGTCTCACCTGTGCCAGACCCCTACAAATGTCTTAGGTGCACAAGAACATGTCAAATAGCACTGGATTGCTACATGTAGGCAGCTGAATCCAGTTTCAGATGGCTTTCTAAATAGAGTGAACAGCAAAACTGACCACAACAGCAAAACAGCTGAGCTAAATAGCTGCAGTAACAACCTAATCCCACCTGTGTGCTATTAAAAATTAATTGTATTGAAAATAACAACTACTTGAAATGTAAACCTCACAAAGGAAAGCCCAAGGAACCCAAAAACCCAAAACAATAGGTTCCCCTAGAATATAATGGAAAATAGCCATAACAACATTACAGAGTATTTCTGAAATTGAATTGTTTGAGTTTATTATTTCAACACATCTCATAACGTAACAGGAGTTTGCTGTCAGTCATAGAATCATTGAATCCTAGAGCAGAGTGGGTCGAAAGGACCTTTAAAGGTCATCTAGTCCAGCCCCCCTGCAATGTGCAGGGACACTTTCAACTAGATCAGGTTGTTCAGAGCCCCATCCAACCTGACCTAGAATGTTTCCAGGGATGGGGCATCCAGCACCTCTTTCAGCAACCGGTTCCAGTGTTTCACCAAGCTCATCAATAATTTTGTCCTTAAATGTAACCTACCCTCTTGTTTTTTGTCATGTGCCAGCAAGCCACAGTCTAGTATTTGTATCATCGAGATATTTTTATATTTTTAAATAGGTAAGTATTCCAGAGCAACAAACAAACACCACAATCTCTGGCCTACTCCTCACCCTTTCCCCATATAATGTAGTAATTGCACCTGCCTTGGACCCAAATGATAAAACCAGTAGAAACTGGAAAGATGTGTCTGTCTACAACCCAGAGGAAAAATGTGCCATCTTTTAGAAGCCTGCAGAGAAAAAAAGTGGAGTAATGTTAAAGAAAGAAAGATGGAGACACTCTGCAGTCTGTGCCCACACAGCATTCCGGAGAGAGGCATACAGGAAGAGCTTCCCCACTATTGCGAATTGATTGAAAATATAATAAGCCAGAATGAGGTTCCCTTCTTCTGTGCAGGGGAAAATGATGTCCTGTGAAGTCAGAAATACAAGTACAATGAAAAGGCAGAAGAATTTATCAGAGAATAATGGATGAGCCATTATAGGTGCTTTCATGGAAAATGTAAGAACATGTGACATGCTGCAAATTGGGAAACAGCCAGAAACCATGGCAAAATATCAACAACTGCTGGGTTCAAAGGGCTGTAATCAGTGCTACCAAGCTCAGCTGAAGGCCACTCACTAACAGCGCATCCAGGGGTCAATAGTGGGACCAGTACAATCTAATCTCTGCATTCATGACCTGGACAACAGGGCAGACCCTCAGCAAACCTGAGAGGAGTGGGGTGGAGGTGCTGCCATGCAGAGGCACCTCAGTGGTTTGCAGAGATGGGCATAGAGGAACATCACACAGTTCCACAAAGGAAAGTAGGAAGCACTGCACCAGGAGAAGTAATAATCCCACATACCCAAGCAGGCTGGGGACCAATGAGCTGGAAAACAGCTCTGGAGAGAAGGAGCTGGGGGTCCTGGTGCACAACGGTTTTACTGTAAGCCAGGAATGAGTGTTTGCAACAAGGAAGGGCAACAGTATCCTGGGGCTGTGGCAGAAGGAGCATTGCTAGGCGGCTGACAGCAGTGATCCTTTTCTTCCACTCAGCAGTACTGAGGCCTCATCTGGAGTGCTGTACCCAGTCAGGGGATCCCAATGCAAGAGAGACATCAACTTGCATGGGCAAGTCTAGCAAAGGGCCACAAAGATGACTGAGGGATAGAAGCAAGAGAAGGCTTAGAGAGCTGGGACTGTTCAACCTGGAGAAATCCCAGGGAGCTCCTATCAATGTTTATGGGACTAAAGATGCCTGATGTAGGTGAGTAAAGAATCTGGAGCCAGACAGATGACAAGAGGAAGTGGGCACAAACAGAAATACAGGAAATAAAATTAAAAATTAAAATACCCCAAACCAACCTTCTTACAGTGAGACTGGTGAAACACTGGAAGAGGTTGCCCAGAAAACGTGTGGAGTCTCCATCCCTGGGGAGATTCAAACTCAGTGGTTATAGAACTCTGAGCAACTTGCTGCAGCTGACCGTGCTTTGAGCAGGGGAATTGATCTAGAAAATCTCCAGAGTCCCTTCCTATGTCATCCTTCCTGTCAGTCTGTGAATCTGTAAGCACAGTTTAAAAGGGCAGATGAAAAAGCAGAAAAACATCTTGGTTTGTCTGTCCTATGCTTAACTTCTAGAGTGAAGTTATAACTACGTAGCTACAGTTGTCCATGTACTCCATTCACCCTTTGTGCTAGACTCAGGAGCAGAGGGGTCGACCTCTCTTTCATTTGATGTCTAAACCTCATGTTTGTTTTGGAACTACATCTCTTTCCAAAATTAAACGAGGGAATAGAAAATCAAAGTCACCTATTCCACCCAGTAAAGTATGGCACCAATATAATGGTGGCAGGGAAAGGAGAACGTGGGTTCGAAAACAATAAAACTTTCTTTCATGTAACACTGACATAAATTAAATTAGAATTATAATACATCACTAAATTAAAATTAATTCATAGATTTTACTTCACCAACAATACAGTTTTGGAGTATAAAGAATATTGCATTATTATCAAAGATACAGACAAAACACACAAGACATTTTAGGGGATTTAATGTAGCTAAACTTACGCAAAAGCTGTTGTAAAAGAGAACAATTTGATGCATTTAAAATGGCTGAAGTAGAAATAATTTTAATTTGCTATCTGCATTGGGACTAAAACCAAAACATTACCACAGCAGGTTTTTGCTGCATATTGACCTCAAGGGGAAAGTAGTTGGTCTCATCACTAACAAGAAGGAAAAAGTGTAGAAAGGTGTTTGGAAAGTTCTCCACTTTCTAGTGGTTTGTATTTCATTGTTTCCCTTTAACTCCACATATGGGTCTATGTATGCTTCAAGGGAGACCACGTACAAGTAATCAAAAATACCACTTCAGAATAAAATTTAATATTCTGCAAAGGCTAAGCAAAACTGTGATCCATGTTGCTTAGGCAAAAGTCAGGGCTAGAGCTGACTTTTTACAAGAGACTAAGTTCTGTACCCGAGCTGAAGTCTGCACCCTCTGAAACACCAGAAAACCTCGGATGAAGATTCTTAGCCAAACACTGCTGTGATTCATGATTAAAAGTTTTCATGGTCAGTTTTAGATAGCAACAGGAGAAAGCAAGAAAAAAAAGAAACAACAAATTATTTGACTAGTTCTCAAATGTACTTTTAAGTGGAATTTATTTTCTTGAAATTCAATGTTTTATTTCATATTACAGTTTGCAGCTATTAAATATGAGGCAGTTGCCGTGTGAGCTGTTCCAGTACACACAGCTGCATTAACAGCTAGCTACAAACACATTTTACACTAGTGGGTACTTTCAAGAACCAAATGTGTCTTCAGGAAGTTTTACCAGCAACTTTTTTCATGTACTTATGCAGTTTCAGCAAATTCTGCATGTTACTTTCCACATATATGCACTTTTTTCTTTCTCTGCTGCCTTAAAACTAATTTCCACTCATCTGTAGGGCAGCACTAACAAAGACACTTCCATCTGTTCCTCAACAGGATTTGCTATTCTGTAACTGTTGACACGTAAAGGGCATTTTCTATTTGGATTGGACATTAATTGTGCTTTCTTTGGATTAAGCATTTTAGACTGAACCATGAAAATAGCCTTAAATATATAGATCATAGCAATTATTGTGTTATTTACATTACTAAACAAGTCTGCAGCAGATGGCCTCCAGGGCTCTGGCCAGAAGAACCTATCTCCTGCAGATTTATTTGGTGCTTGGAGATACTACCAACCAGCTTCTCAAACATGCTTGAATGCCATTGTGCCTCTCATTTGATGCCAGCAAAAATATTCCAGGCTTATTTGTTTCAGCACCAATATTCCTCAAGGCCTGCCTGGTACCTGGATATAGAAAACGTCCCTACTTGGGCCTTGTCAGGAGCCCTGCCCCAGCAGTTAAACGAAGGAGCACCAGGGACCCTCAGCCAGCCAAGGGGTGCGGCCTGGCCACCTCTACACTTGTTAGTACTTGGCCCAGGTCTCCTTTTGGAGCTGGGCGGCACCACTGTGGCCATTAGACAAAATTGCTAAATTACGTAGGGTTTTTTTTCATTTGTAAGTGCCTGAAAAATACAAAGACTCCACTGCAGCCCTCCAGGGTGACTTCTCCATTTCACAAAATGTGGGCTGGATGCAGCGTGACAGGATGTGCTGGGTGAGAGTACAAAGGCTGCTAGGACAGCTCTGGAAGACCATGCAAGGTAGAGAATGTCATGTTTGGTGCAAGCTTTTTCATCCTGACTACTGAGGGTGGCTTCTGGTGCAAGTCTGTGCCCTGGACTACACCCAGGACTGTTCATCAGAGCGCACAGGCCCAGAACAGGGCAGTGCTTGAACAATCTGAACAACCAGTGCGGCACTGAAGGACATGCACTGGTCCTGTTTTATGTAGCAGTAAAAACGTAACCAGAGAAGTAATGCCAAATACTCATGAAAATCCGACCTTAAAAAGCACTACCCCAAGCTTTCATAACATAAAATTTTTTCCCTATCCCTGAATTAAACGAGCCCTTAAATATATTTATTGTATTCCACCCTGATCTAGCAAAATTTTTATGCACGTGAGCCACTCTAAGATCACTGTTTTCCAGGATGCTGTTTGTTTAAGCAAGCCTATGCATATCCAGAAACTCTGGGACCATTGCTCAATGTTAGATCATTCATATGCTCCAAGTTTTGTGTTTGCTGTACTGTGGCTTTATATATTTTAAAAAAGAAGCACATGAGAGCAATACTATATATATGATACATAAAGTATACAACCACCAACCAACTTCCGATTCCAAAACCTTGCAGTTGGCTTTTTTAGTCTTATAACACAGGAACAGGAATACCTACTAAAATGTTATTGTTGCCACTTATGATAGGAACATAACTCAGAGGTGCAAGGTCTGCATGTACTCACACAGTAGGGCACAATGAGACAATCAACACTATGTCAAGTTCAGTTTTTTCCAAGGAGATGTGGAATAATGACATTTTCCTACTTCAAGTTTCCCTTTGCCCACAGACAAGGGCAAAGTGCCTCTTCTACAAAGTGAAAGAGTGTTTTGTGACTTCACTACAGTAACCTTACCAACTCCAGCTCATATCAAAATAAATACATGCATTCATTATTTTAATATCCCACATGAGCTAACCTGCTGCTGACAATCCAATTTGATAAACAGTTTAATAAAATGTACTCTGATCAACAATACATCAAGCACCTAGGTGGTTCTTTATCTATTCAGTGCACATTAGACAAACTGAATTCTGGAATAAGAAATGACCTGCAGGATTTGGTGTGAATCTCAGAAAAAAGCAATGTTAGTTGCCAATAGGAACATGAAAACTGTATCAGATCAGGCCAAAAGTCCATTCTGCCTTTGACAGTATCCAACAGTTGTGCCAAGGAAAGGGCAAGCACATGGAGCTACTTCCCTGGTACACGCTCCAGCAGAGCGACAGCTCTCAGGGATTCCTGAGCCTTTAAGCAGTATTCTCACGTTTAACAGTGCCTGAGAGATTTTCTTTCCATAAATCTGCCTTATCTTTTTGCAAATTCCTGTGATATTTTAGGAATCTGTGACATTTCCAATGAAATTCAAGACTACTTAAAATAGTTTTTGTTTTGAAACTTCTGCCTATTAGCTTAATTTGTTTTTCAAAGGTTTTGCATTAGAAATTACAATGAGAAATCGCTGTCCATTCAACTTGTTATCACAAATCACTGTCACTATATTTCCAAGCTACTTTTCTCATTAGCTTGTCTTCCAACTTCCATTTTATTTTCTACTACCTATGTGGAGGAATTTCAGATCTGTGAAAAATTTTGTCACATTTTCTATATCTTTTGTAGATTTACTGTACCCTTTCTGAGAGGTAGGAACTGCTAGACCTGCAGACCCCATCCAAGCAGAGAGCACATCACCATCACACAGAGCAAGAATCATGCCATTCACTTCCCAATGGCTACTAAATATTACTTGATTTTGGAAACACGAGGCTTTATATTCCATCTAAATACTCAGCTTTATCTCACACATCAACACGTCCATCATTTTACTGCTCAGTAGGAATCAAAGGTCCTTCTGCAACCTGACAATTATTTTTCTTAATCTAAATAACTCAACGTGAACAACAAATTTTACTACTCCACTGTCCACCCCTTTTTCCAGACTATTTATGCCCATGTTGAACAGCACTAACCTTCATGCAAACTTCTGTTCAGTCCTGTTACACAATCCATTGAAAAAAATGGTAATCAATTCCTAACCTCTTTCCTACCCTATCTTTCCCACCAAGTATCCACTCATCTGAGGGTTGTAATCTTTATCTCATTGAGGTTGTTAACCAGTGCACACCACCAATTCACGCACTGAGGCAAAGTATTTCAATTTTTGTTCCAAGTTTGTGCAAGGTAAGGAGCTTGGTGCTAAGCCACAAAAGGCTGGCTCCCCAGCCATCAAAACTTTACACCATTTATGTTTTAGCCAACAACACCATCAACATTACACAACTTTTTCATTAATTAGCACTCAACCCCCCTATTTGTTAGTTATAATTCTTGCTTCCCACAGTAATTAGCCCAAACACACAGTTCTTTCCTCCATTGGAGCTGGGGGTCTCTTTTGAGTAGGTGATCAATGAGTCGGTGGTCATGATCTCCCACTGCTGGAATTACCTTTCTCTCAGTTACTGCTCAGTTCTGCTGACTTCACTCCTGGTGGCTGTCATCCAGACAGCTCATTCATCTTGGGATTGTCTTCCCTTTTCCTTAAAATAACAGATTAGCCAAGCATGCAACGTTCACAACGCAATTGCTTAATCATAACTGCCTAGTTATAGCTACTGATTGACAACTAAAAAAAATTTCAGTTTGAGTCAAATCTTGAGGGGCTCAATAAATCCTGACTGCTGAATCTTCTGAAAACCTTTAATGAGAATTCTTGCCCAAACCAGGAGGGCCAACCATGCCCTGTGGTGTACCGGGCACAGCATCGCCAGCCAGGCAAGGGAGGGGCTTGTCCCGCTCTGCTCTGCACTGGTGTGGCCTCACCTCGAGTGCTGGGGGCTGTTTTGGATACCACAATATTAAAAAGATATAAAAGTATTAGAAAGTGTCCAGGAGAGCTACAAATATGGTGAAGGGTCTAGAGGGAAAGCCATATGAGAGTGGCTGGGGTCACTTGGCTTGTTCAGCCTGGAGAAGAGACTGAGGGGAGACCTTACTGCAGTCTTCAGCATCATCACGAGGGGAAGCCAAGGGGCAGGCACCAATCTTTCTTTCTCTTGAGACCAGTGACAGAACCTGAGGGAATGGCAGGAAGCTATGTCAGGAGAGGTTTAGGTTAGATGTTAGGAAAAGATTCTTCACCCAGAAGATGGTAGGGCAGTGGGGAACAGGCTCCCCAGGGCAGTGGTCACAGCACCAAGCCTGACACAGTTCAAGAAGCGTTTGGACAATGCTCTCAAGCACATCGTGGGATTCTTGGGGTGTCCTGTGCAGGGCTAGGAATTGGACTTGATGATCCTGATGTGTCCCTTCCAACTCAGGATATTCCATGATTCTGTGATTCTGTGTTCATTGACCCGGTTTGCCGTGGCAGATGAGGTCACTTGGCTCCTCCAAAGACTCACATATTTCGGAGGCACCATGTCCCTCCACAGAAAATTATGCTGATGGTTCTCAAGTACCTCATATCTATTCCTATTCCACTTCCTCTTGTGTTTGTTATTTTTCCCACTGATTCGATCCACATGCACTCCAGCTTTAGGGACTCCTTTTGAAGCTTCTCAGGTCTTGGCTACAGGAGGCATTCACCAGTCCTCCAATGCTTCCTGCAGCACGTGACACAGTCCAGCTGCTTCATGCCCAAATCCCTGTGTAACTCCTGAATAAAAACCATGCAATCTTGCCTATTTCCTACTATTCACCTGCTACTGTGGCTTCAGCTGGAAACAGTTCTTCCAATACTTTTACCCAAAAAGCAGCATTTTAGCATGAAAACCTCCCTCAGCTCCTCTTTGATAAGCGTGGGGTTGAGTTTTTTCGTTATATATTCCCTGAGTCCCTTTCACACCTTACCTAGCAGGCATTCAGACTGTGTGTGAGGATCCTGGTGTGTAGGCAAAGGATTTACTGCTACTTTTTTTATCTTCACAGGATAACAGAATCAATTAGGTTGGAAAAGACCTCTGAGATCATGGAGTCCAACCCATGAGCTAACAGCAGCATGTCAACTAGGCCATAGCACTGAGTGCCATGTCCAGTCTTTCCTTAAATGCCTCCAGGGATGGTGACTCCAGCACCGCACTGGGCAGCCCATTCCAAAGTCTAATCACCCTTTCTGTGAGGAATTTCTTCCTAATGTCCAACCCAAACTTCCCTGGTGCAGCTTAAGACTACGTCCTCTTGTCCTATTGCTAGTTGCATGGCATTCTTTTGCAAGTTGATCCTCAAAAGATTTTTTTTATTATTATTTTTAGGAGGAGGGAGGGATGTGTGTGCTTTAGTGTGTTGCTACAGTCCAGGTGCTCTGGTCCAGTTTCCTCACTTAGATGCAACTAAGGGAAACATCCTTATGGGTGCTGGTTGACAGCCGGCTCAATAGGAGCCAGGAATACACCCAGGTGGCCAAGAAGGCCAACGGCATCTTGGCCCATATTAAGAACAGTGTTGCCAGCAGGACTAGGAGAGTGATCATCCCTCTGCACTTGGCCCTGGTGAGGCTGCACCTTAAGTATTGTGCTCAGTTTTGGGCCCCTCATTTAAAAAAGGACATTGACGTGTTGGAGCGTGTTCAGTGAAGAGCAACAAGGCTCATGAGAGGTCCAGAAAACATGTCCTTTGTGGAACAACTAAGGGAGCTGGGCTTGTTTAGTCTCCAGAAGGCTCAGGGGAGACCTCATTGCTCTCTAAAACCACCTGACAGGAAGTGATAGTGAAGTGGTTACACAGGTGGATAGACAGGTGGTCTTTTCTACCATGCCTGCAGTGAGGGCACCAGAGGAAATGGCCTTACACAGACTGGGGAGATTCAGATTAGATACTAGGAAAAAAAAGTCACTGTTAGAGTGGTCAGGTATTGGATTAGGCTGTCCAGGGAGGTGGAGGAGTCACCATCGTTGGACATGCTTAAGAGGTGTCTGGATCTGGTGCCGGGTTGATGTGGTTTAGTGGCTTTGAGGCTGCAGCTCCAGCGCTGGGCTGATGGACCAGATGATCCAGCCTCGGTGATTCTACGGTTCTAGCCTTCAAACACGTTGAAGGATAAGCCTGCACTTCGCTACCCCTTTCTCTGCCATTTTTCAGGAACCTCAGCTCATTTTCCTCTTTCAAAACTACCTATTTTTCTTCTCCTTTGCCAGAATTCCCAAAGAAACTGTCAGCTTTGAGAAAGCGTGAACGACAGGCAGAAGGAACCCCCCAAGACGCGCGTCCTGGGGTGATCTCCGCTCCCGCTCCTGCCATTCGCAAGCGAGTGGCGGGCGCCTAATGCCTGGTGGGAAGGGCTGGGTAGGAAGGGCTGTCCCCTCCCTCAGGGGGGTCGCAGCCACCGCCCTCACGGCGCGGGCGGCGGGGGGCGGGTCGGGTCCGCCCTCAGCGCGCCCCGCGGCCCCGGCGGAAGGAGCGGCCCGGCCGCCCCCGCCCCTCCTCGCCGGCTGCTTCCGCCCGGTGTCGGCAGAGACAGCGCCGGCCGCCGCCGTGCCGGGTGCCGGGGAGCCTGCGAACGGGGAAGGTACGTGCCGCAGCGGCCCTGCCCTGCCCTCCCCTGTCTCCCCTGTCCCTGTGCCGGGTCCGAGAGCCGCCCCGAGCCCGCCGGCGCTCATCCCCCGCCGCCGTGCGGGGCTGACCCGGAGCCTCGCCCAGCAGGGAGGTGCCGCCAGCCCGGCTGTGTCGGGTGTCAGGTCTATATAGAGACCTGTTCCGCCGAATAGTGCTGGTGATCTCCAGGCGTGCGGTTGAGGATGGGCTAACGCATCCCATGCAGAAAGAACCGCTTCGTACGTGCTCCCTTTACTTGTTTTGTCATGGAGGAGACTTCATGAAACGCGTTCTAAGCGGTGTCTCCTTTTCCAGAAAATAACTGAGGTGTTGCTATTTGTGGTGGGTTTTTGTGTGTTAGCGCTTGTTCCTGTGAAGCATCTATCGGAGCTGAGTGATGTTTGTTATCTTGGTGGCATGTTATAAAACAAGAAATGAAGGGAAAGTCTGTGACCTGAAGGGCCTATAAGTAGGAAAACAGGAAAATAAGGTTATAAATTCTTAGAAGTTCGAAGTCAGATGAGGTTTTTCTTAAGTGGAAAGAGGCATCTTTTAGTAGAGGAGCTACTGGTTTGCAGAAACAGGGAGTCCTGCAGGCTCACACCCTCCTTCGGGAACCCTCAGTTTGTCATGTTTGCTCTCACTGCTGGTCCCAGGGCGTCATCACTGTCAGCACCCACCTTCAAGCCTGTATTTACTACACAAGAGAAGAGATGCCTGTGCCAGACAGGGTGAGCAGCAGGTTCAGGAAGCAAGTAAATGCTAGCATGGAAATGTACGGTGAAAGAAATTAAGATAATGATGAAGGGCTATTTGAGGCATGACAGTTGTTGACAGCTTTCTTACTGGTAAGTTTTTTGTTGTGTTGCAGACATGAAGAAACAGCTTCGTTTCTTGAAACTTAACTATAATATTAAAGCCTTGAATGGCTTGGATCATGCAGACTCTTATTTTTATAGGTGCTGTATACTTCTGGTCCTCTGCGACCTTATGATGCCCAGTTAAGGTCTGAGAGTCCATCCACATGGGCCTGTGTCAGAATCTGGATATGAATCTGTATTCTGTGTGTCTCAGAGACTAGAATCCTGTAATTATTAATTGTGATTATTGCAGCTTCCCATTTTCTTGTGACACTTGCTTACGATGTCAGTGAGAGAAGTGGTCACATGCTTACCGACCTGGGTAAGCGGCGGCACTAAGACTTAATACTTTCCATCATGCAATTACTCCAAGGATTGTATCAAAGCAGTCAAAGTCAGTGATTTTTTTATGAATTTTAGACAGTACCCTAAGCAGATGCCCGTGAAAAAGGCAAGCATGTATTCTACTTTACCTAGTCCCACTCTGAGTATCCACTCAGCTTGCAACAAAGTGCAGTCCAGGAACTTTCTGGAACAGACGTGCTGAGGTCTTAAAGATCCACTGTGGATTTCTCCATCAACTCATCCTTGCCTTTGACCCATGCGTAGCTATAGTTTTCCAAACGTCCATCCTCAAGTAGTTCTGTCGGTCAAAAATCCACAAACTCACTAACTTCTGTTGGTTTTCGACACACTTTCTGCTACTTCTATGTAGTATTTCCTACTTTTTAAATTAGAATAGAGAGTGATGGATTATTAGCTTTTTATCTGCTTTGTTTGATTCACAAGGACAATTACAATAAATTGTGTATGGGTAATGGTAAAACAAAATCTCCAATATGACTGCCAAGCCGAAGAACTTACCAGTAAATTTGACAAGATTTACTCTAAAGCTTCCTAATTGCACTCTTTTCAATGCTGTTTTTTTGTGTTTGTGGGGGTTTTTTTGTTTTGTTTTGGTGGTTTTTTTGTTGTTGTTGTGGGGTTTTTTTGTTTTTTTTATTGATAGCTTTGATTTCTTTTAAATGAAACTTTCTATTCTTGTGGTTTATTATAATGAGGGCACCTTGTCTGGAAAAAGGGGTGGTTCCCATTTTGGATGATGTCTGGGTTATTTTTACTGAGCATTAGAATCAGAATTTCAAGGTTTCAACTTTAGAGCATGCTATGCATGCATTTGTACAGAAAACGTTTGCAGGATATGAAGGACAGATAATTTTTACATACTTAAATCAGGCATGCTCTTAATAGCAATACGACTGTTTGTTTTTTCTGCTCCTGACAAACCACTGTGAAACACTGAATTCCCAGTGAAATGTTTGACAAAATTGGATTCCAGCTTGCATGTTGAATGATGACATTTAGATGTCTAGTAAGGCTTGTAAATAGGTTTTACTGGGGGAAGTAAATTTTTCTGATAAAAGAATATTCATAATAGGAAAAAAATGTGTAATATGAAATGTCTGAGCTTAAGGAACAATTAAGCATGAAACAAATCCAAGGTTTCACACTGAATACAAGCCTGACTACACAGTCACTGGTGAAATGAATGAGAACTGCTTGTTTACCTCACTGGGATTGCACAACCACCTCATGTAGTGTGACACTGCCTTGTTACCATACATTAGGTAATCTTGATGTGCCAGAACAACATCTAACCAGATATGGTACAACTTCAAGTTTCGCAGGGTTTCTTTCATCATTATCCTTGTTTCTTTCCTCAGTATCATTGCTTCCTCCTGTGGCTGCCATGCTGGTTCCTTTTGCCATCTCATCTCCTGCTTCTGCTTAGATTCTGTTCCTGTTGTCCTTTGCTTAGACCAATTCTTTACTCAAATCTTCTATTAAAAAAAAACAAACAACCAACACTTGTGCTACAAACTTCTTGCAGAAGTCTGACTCCTCAAATTTTACCTCCTGAAAGAAATTGTAGCACCAATTGGGAATGAGTATCAGATGCTAACTGGATTCTTATTTGAACCTGTGGTGAGTAGAGGCTTTGTTCCTGTATGTATTCATTCATAGTCATGGGTTATCAGGATTTAGGAGAGTTATCTTGATGGGAGGAGCTGGGCCCTTGTGCAAAATGCTGTAATAGAGTAACTTCAGGGGTTACTGGTGTGGTGAGGAACAAGCTGCAGTTTTCCCAGCATGGTGAATTGTCTTTGGATCCTCTTGTGACTAGAGCTGTAGGTCTGTATGTCAGAGCACTGGCATGTGGAGGCCTTCCTGCAGCACTGGTTCTTGGAGAAACCTTCTGGCTCCTGCACCACTGTGTCCAGCCTGGCTGTTAAATTGCCTGTCCTGTCCTCATGATCAGCAGAACCACTGCTTCTTAACGGGACAGACTTGGACTCCAGGCCTCATATCAGTAGTGTAGACAATTACATTGCTGGAGTGACTCAGAAAGGGATCTAATGCTACCTGGTGTTACCCATATCTCCTGTTCATTGATTCTCCTGTTTGACTTCATTTGTCCTTTGCACAGAGCTCCATACAGTCTGCTTCTGTTTGTTTTCATGTCTCTGCTTGGAGTGCCTTCCTAGCCTGTTTAGGAGAATCGATGAGTACCAGAATGTACAGCTGCTGCAGGAAACATAAGGAGGAGGTGGTAACAGCAAGCACAGGTTGAGGGCTTACTGGAGAATGCAGCTGTGACTAGGAAGCTGGTCTACTGTGAGTAGATAGGATTTTGACTAATTCCTTTATGTCCTTGTTAGAAAGCAAGAAAACCAGCACCAGCTGGAGAGCTAAGCTGAAGGTGGGATAAACAGCTGATGTAAGAGCATATGCAAGTTGAAATAATAAAATGAGAAGAAAAAAGTGTTTTGATTTGGAGCATATTTTAGGTTAAAGGAGAATAACTAACATGGAAATAAGTAAGAAACAAAGAAATAAGGCATAGTTCCATAGGGAGATGTATGCTGAGCAGCACAGGAAAGGATGAGGGAAGCCAAATCAAGGGCAGTGTGATGCTAATTGTACTCGTGGACTTTTTTTTTTTTTTAAATTTCATGTCTGCGTCTTGCTACTATTCATTATGCTCTTTGAACTTTGCGCTACTTGACAAGACAAAGGAAAGAACAGTGCTGTCGATGAAGTAGTGAATCTTATTCCTATAGGAAGTTGAAAAGGAGTTATTGAACATAAGATAAAGTAGAATTGCTTTTATCTGCTTTTGCCTGTTATTGCTGCTGAAAGATGGACGTTTCTTCAAATGCGTAACTTCTGGGAGCTGTGGTTTCAGTGAATATGTAGGTTGCCATTACTTTAAATTGTTGCATTTTTATGTTTCATTGAATGTTGGGCAGATTACCTGTATGACTTAAACAGCTGTCCAACAGAAATGTGGGACCTGTAGTTCTTTCGATGTAGGAGAAAAAAAAAGAGTGGCTGAAGAGCGAAATAGTTTTTTTGGCCTTTTTTTTTTTCTTTTGAAAAGTTCTCGTTTTCCCTATGGATTGTAGGAACCAAATGGTAAAGAAGTGTCATCTTTATTTAGTGAGCAAGTTTGCTTAGACCACAAGCAAGCTTATTTTCATGTATATGTTTCCTCTCTCTCAATACTGTTTTCAGTTTCTTCTTATGCGTGTGTCCTTGATAACCTGTTTCTTCACTCTTTTTTTTTTTTTGCAGTATATTTTGATATTTCTCTCTCTCCTTTGAAGCAATACCCTGTGAAATGCCATGTCTTCTGCCTCATAATTCACATAAGTGTTCACTTTTGAACATGCTCTGGTTTGTGTGGTGATAAGTGCTGAGGTTTGGAGACCACAGATGTTTCTTCTCTCTGTATGCAAACATAAGCATGATGGGTTCTTGTTCGTGAAGTATAACATTCCCACCTCTAACTTCAGCCAAGTTTTAACCTAGTCTGTAATCGTGGTCTTACATTTCAGTTTTGCCCAGTGCCTCCCAAAATACTGATGTTCAACATCAAATAAATAATAATAATTACTAATAAATGAATAATTAATAATTCATATAAACAAATTGCATATTTTGCAAACTTTACTGTATTTGTGACAATTTTCTCATGCTATCCATTCCAAACTGATTTATCTCCCTTTGACTTTCTAATGCAGTGGGCAGCTGGGAAAGTTTATTTACAAGATTGTCTTGACATGAGTCTGGTGTGTCTTTGAAATTTGTTGGTCAGAAAAGACCTGGCGTAGTTTTTTTTTTCCCCTGGAAACCTTTCTTACCCTGTAGACATTGTACTTCAGCAGCAGCTTTTTATGTTCTTTCACATAGATGCTCTATCTTTATTTGACTGAGGTTTTGCTAACATTGCAGTTTAGTCTCAGAATATAAAGTATATTTATTATACCCACATGTTATTCATGCCTACCACCTTCTGTTTATTCCTCTGTGAGATTTCAATTTTAACAGCCCCAGGTTTTTCTCTGGGTCCAGTACTTTAATGCAATATTTGGAGGGAAAGCTGTCTTTTACTTCATTTCACCAGTAAATTTCAGTTACTGTGTGCAAATGAACAACTTTTTCTTCCTTTGAGACTAAAAGGTTTCCCGAAATCGCACTTTCTGTTCTGGAAAATGCTTCATATTACACCAAATTAAGCCATCCTATTTGCTTTCATGCAAATGAAACCATCATTACTTCCTTGAATGGATTTGTTTCTTTAAGCAACAGCTTTCTTTCTCATTTTATTTTAGGTCGTGGACATTCTTAGCTTTATCATCAGGCCTGCGTATTGACTGGGAAATTGGGAATTTGCTGGGAGCATAGCTATCACTTTCATGTAATCTGTGGGATTCCCAAGCTTAATTATGCTTATGAAGTTACTTTAAGAAAAAACAAACCAAGACAAAAACCCTGACCTCTTTTGGGGTCATTGTCTTGTTGGTAGCTCTTAACAGTTCACAAAGAGTTTGTGATGCTTTAGCTCTTTTGAAAAAGTGCAAGTTACCATCTCGGTGTGATTAAGTAGAATGGCAGGATGTGATATGTAGGACCTCTTCCGCTGTATCCTGAAATGTGTTTGATAAAACATACTCTGCTTTTAGGATGTCATGGCTTTATTCTTTTGGGTACATTTGTAGTGGCTGGTGTTGTGTAAAGCCTCAGGGACCCTCAGCCACACCAGTATAACTTCTCAGGGTTTCCTTTACATTCGCTCTGACTCCAGTGCTCAGTGTTTCTAATCAAGTGTTAAACTGCAACGGCAAATGGAGGAGCTTTGATCTAGCTGGTAACAAAGGTCATGGACTCTGCTCTTGGAGCACTGGGCAAGCATAACTGGAGTTTAGTGACATTTATTAAACTGAGGTCTGTGATTGCCAAGGGAGAAAGAGACCGGGCATCAAATTTAGAGCGTTGTTGCCAGAACTGTAGTGAAATGTCGGATCTGCCTGCCGACTGTTGAGTGCTGTAGACCAACAGTTGATGTTTTCAGAGGTGTGACTGCTTTCATAAAGGTTGCCATTGTGCCTGATCCCCATGGAAGTCCTTCATTTTCTATTTCTCCCTCTTGAGAGTAGTGGGGAAGTCAAGGCCCAGAGTACTGTAGTAGTTCCATTATGATAGTTAACAGGACCTTCTTTTTTTTTTTTTTTAGTCATTAGTACATACCAAAATTCTCAAAGCTAAAACTTGCAGTGACATATAAAGACTGGTTAAAAGTTATGGCAGGCCTTCCTAATTCCATTTCCCCAGGGTTTTGTTCATCCTATCAGTTGAATAATTTTGTGCCAGACCAATGTATCATTGTGGGATCGGAAAATGTTTTCTTATTTCTTGATTCCCCAAAACTAACTAACTAACTCCAAAACTCCTTCAAATTACTCGTTTCAGAGCATAACACCTTTTTGGAACAAGGTTGATGGGGGATCCACGTGTTACTGATTCGAGTCCTCAAATGGACCTTTCCAACCTAACAATTTTTTGATTTGTGAGTCCTGTCCTGCTTTGTTGAAAAGCTATCTCAAAAATTGCTTTTAAAATGTTTGGCAGTGACAAGAGATCACTTGTCCGGTGCAAAATGGATACCCAGAAGTTATTTTTCCTGCGTCCCTGACACCGGGACTGTGCGCACTTTCTTGGCCGTTGCTACAAGGTTATTAATGGTAATAAAATCCAAATTCTGTGACATTACAAAGGGCTTTCAGGTAGGTCAGTTCTTAAAACTAGGTTTCTCCCTCCTTAGGTCTTTGCACAGTCCCCTATGTGTTGTCTCTGAACAACGTTCAGAATTGAGGAGTGATTCCAGTTTTCATTCTGCACTTCAGCTTCTTATCGTTACAACCCTACACATGAGTAAACTGTACCCCATTTCCACGTGTTTCACTGATATGTTTGTACAGTCATCTGTGGAATTCTCCCAGCTGTTTTACTCCTTGAGGGAGGGGCATAGGGGGAATGACACAGGAACAAAACAAATTGAAGGCATCTTACTGCTAGGTCATCAAGTGATCACTAAAAACAAGGCCTCCTAATTACTTCACTGGTTTTAGAGGAAGGCAGTCTTATTTTGTATAACTACGTTGATTCATTGGATGTGTCCATAGTGTTAATTTTTTAGCTTTGTTCATTTTTACAAATAATGCCTAACAGTTTTTATTTATTAATTCAGAGCTAGTGTAAAAGGGACTTGTATATGACTTTGACAGAGAATTGTACTGGAAAGTACAGTGCAGAAGTGTTTCATTTTTATGTGCTACTGGCTGCTGCTGCTGCTTTTCTTACACAGAATTGGTCAAGATTTGTGACTGATGTCACAACAGCTTGCAAAGTCTTTGGCCTGTGTTTGTTGTTTTCCCTGAGAAAATCTGGCATCCATTGTTTGTAGTTTGTCCAGATAAATCTTTGATGAGATCTGGGCATCATGTGTCATGTTGTACCTCATCTCTCACATCACGTAATCCCCCCTTCCCTTGGTCCTCTTTGCTGGTTGTTTTTTTTTTTTTACCAGTTCGGTCAGTCTGTCCCTTTCTAGTTCCTAGCTATGAGCATGTAAGTTCCAGTCTGCAAATCAAAGAGCTTAGATCAAGTCTTGGATGATTCTCCTCTGGGAATAATGTAGAAATTGTCAGAGCGTTAGTGCAGAAGGCAGCTGAAGGAATCCTGCTATTTTCGCAGTTATTCTTTTGCATTGTAGTGTTGAATTCAGTCACATAAAATCATCTATTACGGCAGGGTTTCTTTTTTATTTAAGCTGGTACAGCTAATCAATAGAATACATCTGCTTCAGTTTCCTGTATTTTTGGGGGACTGATCTAGTTTAGATTCATTTTCTCTTACCTAAATACTTAGTTATTGTCACGTACTGTGTTCATGAAACTCTGCACTAAGGCACTAGAAAAATTGTTTAAGATCTTTGTTGTACCTCCTGCTTTATTTTTTTTCTGATGTTTTAGGGCCAAGGGAATTGTAAACTGTTGATTTATGGAAAACTGGAGAAAACTTAGTCCATTTTTCTCTTGAGATCAAAATTACCGTTTTGTCCAGGTCAGTCTTAAAAACCTCCAGGAGAGGTTCCGCTGCCTTCCTAGTGATCTTCCATTGCCTTCTTAGCAACTAATTTTTTTGTGATGCCTTAAAGTGTCAAGACACAACTTGTGGCTGTTGCTTCTTGTTTTACCATCTTCCATTGCAGATAAAGTTTGTCTGTGCTGCTTTTGCAGGTCTCTTTCAAATGGCTCCAGGTTGCTATTTGATTACAGCATGGGAGACTGAAAAAGCACAATTCATAAAGCTGTTCCTCTAAGGCTCTAGCCTAGTTATTTACTTGACCCTCCCAAGTTTCCTTGTGTTCTTCACCTGGTGGGGTGAACACAGCTGGGCTAAGTGTTGCAGGTATGTTTCTGATGAAAATGCTGAGTTTTGTAGGCTCCAGTATTGACTCAAGACTACTTGACAGCTGGCAGACAGTAGCTGATTATCATTTAAGCTTATTCAGTTACTTTTCAAACCGTGCAAGTCAGTTCATTCAGCCTGCATCTCCTTGGCCTAGAAAGGAGAATGCAGTGGGAGACAGTGCCAAAATTCTTAATAAGGCAATGTGCATTACATTTACATATTTTCTTTCACTCTTGTAGCTAGGTATTTTATCATTGAGGGCAATTGCATTGCTTGAGCATGATTTGCTGTTGGCAGGCTGGTCTCTTACTCTGTATTTACATCTTTTCCTTTATATAATTAGAGGAACTTACACAATACGTGCTCCTGTGATTTTTCCTGTGGACTCAGCTGAGCCAGATCAGCTATAGTGCCTTGGGTGCACCTTCTTGCCTTTTCTGAAGGAAAATGGCTATGATTTTAAATACTCTTTCTTAATCATCAAGACCTCCCCTGATTTACAGTGGTTTTTGATAAACAGCATCCTTCCAATTGGCACACTATGGTGTATCTAGTCCACTCTCATGAATTTATATACATCCAACTTTGTAGGTTATCCCTAAGATGTAGTCCAGGTCCTTTCTCAAAAAGGTCAAAGCAGGTCAGGTTGCTGAAAGCATTGTCCAGTTGGAGGTTGTCCTGCCTTTCTGGGTAACTTTCATTATTTAATAGTCCTAATTGTGCATGTGGGGAAAACCTTCATTATTGGAATTTCCTTCATTGCAAGTTTTGACTGTTTTTCCTTGTCCTTTGGACATACATCACATGCTTCAGCATCTATATCTTTTAGTTGGCTCTCTCTGATATATTGCTTGTTTGAGGGGTCCAAAACTGGATGCAGTACTCCATTCTTTCCAATGCCAAGCAGCAGAAGATAAACATGTCCCAAGACTTGACGGCTATTTCTTGTGCAGCCTTCTATACACTTGGGCTTGATGTTTACAGGGGCTCACTACTGGCTCATTTTCAGCTTGTTAATCATTTGTGTCTTTTTTGGAAAGCCACTTCCTAGCTTTTGAGCCCCCAGCCTGTGTTGCTGCATGGGGTTACTGAACTCTTGGTGCAGGACTTTCCATTTGCCCTTGGCTTTCATGTAGGTCCCACCTTTCCAGCCTGTCGGGGTCCATTTGGATAGCAGCCCTGCCCTCCAGTGTTTCAGCTGGTTTGTCTTTCTTCCCCTGACATTTTGCATGAACCTGCTGAGAGTGGCTCCTGTCTTCTGCGCAGGTATTCAGTGGAGACATTGAACATTATTGCCCAATACTGATCCTTGAAAGACATTGCTGATAAGTTAATGGTTGCTTCATGTTCTTGGGTACAACTCTGAGTGGGATTTTTTTTTTTTATAACTTTCTGTGAGCTGAGATGAGTTTGACTGGCCTAGAGCTCCCTGCACACTAACACGGGCATGGTGATTGCCTTTTTTTGCAGTTTCCAGACACGTTTCCCAATCATAGAATCGTTAAGGTTGGAAAAGAGCTCTAACATCATTGAGTCTGACAGTTAACCCAGCACTTCCACATTCATCACTAAACCATGTCCCCAAGGGCCACATCTACACATTTTTTGAATGCTCCCAGCAATAGTGATTCCACCACTCTCCTGGATAGCTTTTTCCAATGTCAGTGTGACATACCAGAAAGGATAGAGTGACCTCACAGTAGTCTTGGCCGTGGACACCTTGGGGTGCGTCTCTTAAAATTTTGTGGAGCCTTGTATGTCAAATCTGCTGCAGTGGTCCTTTCTCCTTTATTTTGGTTTCACCATTGTTTTATGCAACTTACCTTTGCCCTTGTGGCTACCATTGCATCTTTCCCTGCAGCATCATGCTTCAGATTGGCTACACCAACCTCTTTGTCCTGTCTTGTGGTTGAATAGTTTATATGGCCGATATCAATTAACTTATTATGATTACATTATGTGGTGCTAGTCTGAGTTAGTGATAATTCTTTCATTGAACACTCTTTTAGTGTAGATCAAATTTTATTTCCAAGTTATCTTTGAAGCAAAATGTCAAGTCCAAGTAATAGTGTAGGATGAAGCAGATAAAATATGCTGTCAGGAAAGATGCATGAATAATTAGCACAATGTTTGCAAAGTTCACTTAGCTTTACTATCAGCATTTTAGTTTGGGGTCAGTTGGACCAAAGATGAAAAGAGTTGGTCTTATGGCAGAGGTAATCTGCTCTTTGTGGATAACTCTGTTTCCAGTTATTCCTGTCGGAAAAAATGACTGTAGGTGGCTTCTGGATTAATAGTGAGACACCTAAATATATGTGTTGGTTTGCAGGTGCAAGTGTATGTCTTCATATGTTTTTACTGTAGGCTTTGCTAACCAGGAAAGGATTTTTCTAATCCTGAAGTGGCAACCAAGAAGCTGATCCCATGGTTATTCCCCTAATCAGTCTGTGTATTGCCACCTAAGTCTTTGTATCCTGTAATAGGAGTTTGCTTTCTGGTGGATGCCTGCATTAAGGGTGTGTTAATCTAGAGCTAAAGCCCTGTGAATCGAAACCCATATTTCTGTATTCTAACAGAAGTTTTGATACTAGATTAAGCACTCTTGACAGAAGCTGAGTTTCTTGTAATACTGTTCCTGCATATGTTTAGAGAATTTATGTGCAGGGGTTGAAGAGAAGGAAGAAAATATTGCTTGGGATGTAATAAGGTCTGATTTCCTAGGTAGTTGCACCTCTTTGATGCAACTCTAAAAGTAACTCTAGTTACTATCCTCTGTGGTAACTTGTGAAACTCCCTCCAGTCAAGTTTGTCCTTCTGTCTCCTCAACTATCTTGGAGCTGCTGTGACACAAACTGTGCCCTCTCTGTGGGCTGACGGAGCCAATAGGAACCTCATCTCTTGAGACCTCTGCCTGTTAAATCTGTTTGGAAATTGATAGACTATCTTATGATATTTTTAGGGGAAATGCAGGCAATTTGTGCCAAAGATAGATGCCTGTAATGGAAATATTGTTCTTCAAAGCTTCATTTAGGAAGGAAGGAGATACAGAGGTATTTTTGGCTATTACTGATTTCATCTTGAAACAGGTCTGAATAGTATTCTGAGAGTATATCCACTCTCTTTTCCCTGTTTTTCTCTTCTGTCCATTTTTGTTACCAAAGGCCATAAAGTCACAAATTAAAAACCTAACAATAAATAAATAAAAATCCCTCGGATATTACATAGAGCTAGTACAAAGAAGCCATTAGGGATTGTCTCAGATGGGCAGTTTTTCAGATAACCATTTCTTCTCTAGTGTGCAGTCTTCCTTTCAGGTACTGCAACACTGAGTGTTTTTGAAATTAGGAGTTAAGAACTGGACCAAAGCTACTACAACAGGTCTGTGTGAACCTGAAAATCCTACCACTCCAGTCCAAAATGTATTGCTGAGTTTTCTTTTCTCATTGCTTAACTTCTGACCTTAACGTTGCAAATACTTCTTCTGAATGAAGAGTTGTCAGTGGTATGTCCATTTAGATTTGTTCTGTGAAATCAATTCAAAATGAAAATGCGCAACAGATTTTATTGGTTCATGATCAGAAACTTTGTCCAAAACCTACTTTCTTGGGTAAGAACTAGTTACTTTTGCATCTGGGATTGTAAACACCTCAGAAAAGGGCTGACATTTTAATGTTTACTGTGGTTGTTGATGTAACTGAATTTCTTTGTTGGAGCTGCTCTTGGCTTCTTTCAGCTTTAAATAATGAAGAAATAAAAGCAGGGATAATGCATTAAAAATACACCTCTTTATAGTTTGACAAAATTCATTTTACTTACATTTCAGTTTCTATAAGTTGGATAATAACGTGGCAAACAATGGAAGTAGTAAAGGTGTCTCCATTATCATTAAAAGAACTTTTGGGGGGCGGAGGCTGGGATGAAGTAGGTAGGTGGGGGTACAAGGTTTCATCCAGAGAATTGTACTGTAATTGACAGTATTAAAGCACACTTCTCCCTTCCCTCCAGAAGTGTTTTCCATTTGTACTATATTCAATTTTTTTCAAGGTGGTACCTGTTAGTTCAAAACAAAACATTATCTGTCTTTTCTGCCTTGGCTGTTTTTTACCTTAAACCTTTCAAAACCCCAGATTAAAACTGGGGAAAGTAAGGAAATGTTGTTTCTTCAAGTGTACTTTTCTAATAGTGTCAAGTGTCATTATTTAAAATTTCAGTCAGATCTGTTCCTTTTAAGTTGTGTAGCACTGAGAATTTTCCAGTGACTATTAGTGAGGGTGGTGCCCCCACCTAATGTTGCTGCAGACCTTGTAGATCTCTTAGGCTTTGGTTTACATGCCTGAAATTTCACAAACTGGCTAGGGAATAGGATTTGTATCCTTGTACTCAAAAATGAATGGTCCTTTTTCACTAAGCAAAAATAGTTGAAAGGCCTAATGTTACTTTTAACTAGATGCTTTTGATGGTTAAAGGTCATGGTGTTATGCTGCAATATCCAGTTTTATTATGAGGCACACAGAATTTGCAAAGACATTCATGCACTTGTTCTGTTTGTTTGGTATTTTTTCATTTGTTTGCCTTCAAATAGGTTTCAGAGTAATCTTTTCAGTGGACAGCATGAACAAGAAATTTAAATTTGTCTTTAAGGTAGAATAGAACTTATTGTCCAGTTCATCACTGTGTATTTCTGTGACAGAAACTGAAAGATGCTTTCTCTCATATAGTAGTAACATATATGAACTTCTACGGCCTCTTCAGACATCAGATGCTGAACTGGGCCTCAGATAACGGGATATGGCAGCTGTTTGGGGGTGGGGTGGTTTGGCTGGGTTTTTTTGCAATTATTCTGTGAGAAGGTATAAGAGCAAAGAGACAACTCTGTAAGTATTGACCTGTTATAACAGTATCTTACTCTGCTTAACAGCAAACATGAGGTCGGGGTCAGAAGAGCCAGTCCCCTTACATGAAGAATTTATCTACTGTTGTGGAGCTGCTACCCATGTCTTAAAGTGTGGGCCCTGGAAAGACCTCTCAAAAGATGAAAGTAAAAATCTACCCAGGCTCTTGTTCATGATTATTCCTGGTAAGGGTCTTTTTTTGTTTAAGTCTAGAAGTTTGATTGAAAAGAGTATGTCCAGTTTCATGTTCAAAAATCGTACTATGTAAGTGGTAGATTTTAGGTCGTGCACATGGCCAAAAAATCAATAATATTGCAGTGGTGAAAATTTCTTTATTACATTCGATTACTACTGCTACCTTTATTTCTAACAGTGCCAGAAGGTAATACTGAGAAATTATGTCTTACTCATTTTCTTGGTGGTGGTGGTTTGCTGAGAGCATTGTGGGTTTTTGTTTGTTTGTTTTCAGTGCTCTTCTTCCATTTATCTCTTGCACTTTTAAGTGTTACTGCAATGTCAGCTGTGTGCCAACTGAAAGATGAAAGTTACAGTATTTGAGGAAAAATTCTAGATCCAATTGTTTCTTTAAGTTGTTGGTTTTCAATAGTAAAAGATTTTTGGCTTAGATTTTTGCACATGAATTTTTATGCTGACCCTCTTGAACTCAGTGAGTATTGTGCAGTTCTTCGTTATATTTAAATGTGGCTGTCTTAATATGAGTGCTGTAAACTTGCATTTAGCATATGTTAAAATTAATGGAGAAGTCCTAATTTCATTGAAGTTTACCAATCAACTGTAGGAGTTCTGTCTCTAGGAAAAGTAGAACTTGAGCCTGCTCAAGCACATATACTGTGACTCAGTCAACTGCCTTACAGTTTGCAGATTTCTAATGCTTTCTATAGTTTATTTGAATGTACTGGATACTGTTGTTATTTCCCCCAGAATGAGTGGTACAAATAATGACTTTTCTGACTATCCACAACTTTGGCTCACTATTAGTTTACCTCGTTGCTGTTTATGGTACTGTGTGTGGCTTGGTCTGGACTTAGTGGTGAAGGAGAACACAGGTACAATTTTTCAGGTTTTTTTTTTTTCAATGTTTTGGAAGGTCCATGGAATATTTTATGTTAGGGGCACAATGGTTTTATGCCGTTGCCTCCTGGATTTGAATAGTAAGTTTTAACCCAGTGACAGTGAAGTTTAAATCTTTCCTTAACTGAAAAGAATATACCTTCTGTAAGTACACCTTGCTCCTGTTTTGTGAGGAATAAGCTTTTAAACCACATACTGCATCGTGTATCTCTTTAGTACCTCTCTGGAGGTACAAGCCTGATTTCATGCTTTTCAATTGCTGCTTTCTCAGTTAAGGTTTAATTGAGCACCTAAGTTAAGAGTTTCTTTTTCCCACAAGTTCTGTAGCTTTCACCTGTCTTCAGGCTGATACCTTCTGTTTGGGTTGATAGTAGAGGCTGTAACAAGAATAAATCCATAAAGCTAAATTATATCAGTAGAAAGATATGTAAGGGAAGAGCACAAAAGTCAAAACATTAGCATCCAAGGCATGGTACCTCTACAAGGCATGTAAGTTGTTCTGCTCAAAATGTATCAAGTCACACACATTGCATGGTCTCCATATTCATCATAGGAGACTTGTAATGCAAGAAATTGTCGTGGCAGGGCTACATGGAGCTTATTTCCTGCAGAACAGTTCTGTGAAGACTCCTTAATAACATCTTAACTAGATAGGTATTCAGAAATAGACATCAGTGAAATATTCAGTGTGCTTCTGTCATGGTCTTTCAGGCTTTTGCAAGCAGCTGATTTATGGTTTTGCTCTTATTTCAGAATTATGTTGGTAACAAACTGGAAGTTCTCTCACTGAGGAAACAGTTTAAAACCACAGCAACCACTATAATGCTATCCTCACTTTAGGTGCCCAAATTCAGTAGTGAATTAGGTTACTCAAGCTTCTTGCTGTGCCTGGCAGGGAGCTGAATGGGACCTGGCATAACAAAGTTCAGTTTTGCTTCCCATAAAACAAATAGCGGGGTTTTTGCTACTGTTAGAGGCATCATTTTTAGCCTTCAAGGGAAGACTTATCTGCCAGTGCAGAAAACACAGCCTTAGGAGAGATCCAGACACTTGGGTCATGTGGCAACGTGTTCATGTACCTAAACAGTCAGGATTAGATAGCATTCCCCTTGTGCTTTTGTAACTTCCCAAGTATGAAATGTGGAGCCCTTCTGGAGTCCAGCAATTTTCACACTTGAAAGGCATGTATCCCTGGTTGAGATTCTTTATGGAATGAGGGCCAAAAGGACAGCTTGGTACACAAGTCAAGGAAAGCAATATCCACACAAGGGCAGCTCTGGCTTAAGTAAGAGAATATGCACAGCCAAGCGTTGAGTGATCTGAACTGAAACTGGTTAGTTCTGCTGCATGTGTTACCCTGTTCTGTGTATTAAACTGCTCTGGTACATACTTTTCCAGTTCTAATGAAATTCAGGCATATGATTTTGTTAATATGTAGTCAAACCAAACAGAGTTGTGGGTGGGTATTGAGAAAGATGACAAAATTTTCGGCTTCTGCTGGAATCGACTTGTTGCAGGAGATTTGAGAATAAATCCTGTATATTTATTTTCATGTTGTGTTTTAACCATGCTACTTCAGAATAGGAAGGATTCCTCTCTGGTCCAACTTAGCCTTCTCCCTCTCCCCACTTTTTAAAAAAAAATAACTCCAAAACATTCTTCTACTGTGCAATCAATGGTAAAATTCCCATTGACTTGAAATGAGGCAGGATTCTGCCTCCTGAGAACTGATAGGTCACTGTGCTTGAAGCAGTTGGATTACAGATCATGCAGCGGAGTTTAGTCTCATTTAACTGCAACAAGCGAATGTTTTTTTATTAGTGGCAGTCAGTGTGAACTTATAGTTTTAATAATGCTCTACTGTATTAGTTGAAATGTTTAATACACACTTTTTTGTTTCATAACATTTTTTTCTTGTGTCCACAAAACCTCTGAATAGCAGTAATAATGTGTTTACTAAAGTAATTACTATGTAGAAGGTCCAATTTTTCCTCAGTCCAGAATATATGCATATATTTGTTTGATTTTCTTAATATGAATTCTTTTCTATTAAAATTGATGAGATTTACTCATGAGAATAACACTAAATGTGTACAGCTGTAGGATCAGGTCCATGGTTTTCTGGAAGTGTAGGTGTTATGGAAAGGACAGAAATGACTGTTTTTTCTCTTGTGTCCTAAAGGACTGTTTTCTCTTTTACAGTGTTTGTTTAGTGTAAAATTAGCAGTGAAGTACAAAATCTACTAGAGCAATATTTAACATTGCTTGTGTTCATTGAAAACCAGAATCCACAAAGTGTAATGGAATTTTTTTTTCTGTTTTAATAGTATCTATTTGTGCCTGTATGTTTATGAAACATTTCGCTTTGTAAATAAATACTCTACAAATTTGAAAACCACTGTGCTGTTTAGCTCATGACATTTTGCTTTTTATCAAACTTTTTCTTGCATTTCATTGCATTGGGATACCTTTGTTCCAGGCTTCCTAATTGGTGTTACCATTGCTGTAAACAAGGCAATTTTTGCAATTTACAGTCTTTTTACTTGGGAAGCATATATAATGTAAATAACATTTTTTTGTGGTAGATCATGTTACACAAGTTTCATTCATTAATATACAGAAATAATTTCAGAATCTGGTTGTCTGGCGTGCATGCAGAGTACTCCTGATGCTTTGCCAAGTTTCTTGATCTGCATGTTTGCTGTTGGATCACTGCTGGGTTTTTGGATCATCTTATTGTTTTACCAACTCATGCTGTCACTTGGTGATATTTAAGGGCTGTGAGGACTTACACGCTTTTTTCAAATATAGAGATCTTTCTTCTGAGCTAATTCTCTGAGTCAAGAATTGCTTATGCACAGCAGAAAGTGAGGATTTGGATTCTCATCTTCTAGGAGTAGTTACATGTACTTATATCAACTACACTGTTTCACTTGAAGACTACTGAACTATTTTTCATCGGTGAAAACAGTGCTTTGCCTGGATTATGACAAGTCTTTAGTATGTTCTCTCTTGAGATGAGACTTCCTGTTAGTTTTAAAATCTTTAAAGTTCCAGTTTCGACTGTAACGTTGGGACTCTGAAAAGCTTTCAGTACGTTATCTGGCTTTGTCTTCACCTGCTGTTTTACTTAACAGTCATCACCCTCAACATTTGCATAAGAAAAGTTATAATAAGAATCACTATGTAATAATACTTAGCAGTAACACTAATTGTATAGCCCTGAAGCTTAGTTCCTTTGTATTTTGTTTTTTTGACTCCCACTACACCAGCTTTTTGAAAGTTATTAATCATTCACTCTGCTCAGCAGTTACTGGAATGAATTGTTCTTCAGAGGGTCTACTGTCACCACCGAGACCAAGGGGTAAAAGAATCTACTTCCTCATTCTGTGAACTGTAAGGCATGTTTAACTCTCTTCAGTTTGGTTTTAGAATGGGCGTTCATTTACACAAAATTTATGTGACTAAATGTCCTTGTTGGTACATAACCTGTTATAACTTGTTCTGCAACAACTGAATTGGATCTCGTAAGGACTCTCAGTATCAGCAGATGAGGTTGCAGTATGTAGCTTCTGGCAACCTTAGCCAGGATATAATCTGGAATCCTGTATGGAATCTTGGCACCTCACATGGATCGATCAGAACTGTTTATGTGAAGCAAAATCTGATTTTGGAGTCAAGACCATTGACTTACTCAGGGAAGGTACTTTATCTTCTCAGACACTACTTTTCAAGTCAACAGCCAGGGTCCCCTCCCCTGGGACATAGCAGTGTTCACCATTTGCCTTTGAAAGGCAGCTGGAGGAAAGGGAATGTTGCTGGCAATGGAAAGAAAGGTTAAGAGGAACAATTATTTCTTACCTCCTGGGCAAGGGGGCTGCTGAGTTCTGGGTCATGTATATTTTGTGCCTACAGTCATTGAATGAGCTCCAGCAACAGTTCTGTGAATGAAGTTGAGAACCTGTTCTGTCTGTACGTATTAGGTAGTTTTTTCTTTTCTAGTTGTGTGGTTGATTGGGTTTTTTTGAAAGAATAGTACCAGAGCATAATCTGGGAAAAAATGTCTGTCCTCATGTGTTACCTCTGCAGTTTTGTCGCTATCAACAGGATTATGAGAACTCTCATGAAGTTTGGTTTGGTTGGTTGGTTGGTTTGTTTGCTTTTTGCTTGGTGGCTTGTTGATTTTTTTTTTTTTCCAATTATTATTTTTGGTTGGGCTTTTCTGGGGGGTGGTCAGGCTGAGTCCATGACATGACAGCTGGTTCAGAAAGGGACTCTAAGGTGCAATTTCATCCAGCCTGAAATTAAACACCTAATTCAGATGCTGAAGGAAGTAGCATAAATTTCCAGGTAGTTTGTAGAACCAGTAGGTAGGGATGGCACTGCCACAAGCATTTCTGCCTGCTGAGGGGTTAGGTGGCCCTGAGGTGTGAAATCTCCAGCTGTGGAGGTAATCAAAACTTGACTGTGTGTGCAGCCTGCTCTGACTCTGCGTGAGCAGGGAGAGGCTGGGCTCAGTGATCTCAGATCTCCTTTCCAAATTCAGGGATCTTGCAAATGTGACCCCTGAACTGGCCATCCAGGTTTCTTGTCCCTGTGTGGATTCTGGTCTTGGTTGATATTGGGATACTTTCAAAAGGTAGTAAAAATAAGTCTGTGGATAATCTTAGATAAATACTTGATAAGAATTGGTCGCCCTTTCAAAAGTTGCAGTTTGCCTTCACAGCCATAGTGATCAGTGAGAGCCTTAACAATGAAATTGGGTTTGTTAGGTGTTGGGAACCAAATAGACTTAAAAATTGGTAAGGAATGAAGCATGGTACTTAAATACAGTATAAACAGAGTATGCCAGAAGAGGGAGCTGTTCTAAAGATTAGAAAAAAATAGTGTGTTTTGGCAAGGTTATTGCTGTAATAGCCAGATATACCGTGTATCTACAGGCTTCAGGCTCTCCTCTGAATGCACAGGTAAGCATTGACTGTTTCTCTACTGTATTCTTATCAGAAAAAAATTAGTACTTTTATAAGACCATGTGACAGTGATTAACCAGTTATGTTACTTGTTGAGGGTCATACAAATGCCTTTTATTTGCATTAGGAGAAGTGAGATAAAGCAAGTAAAGTTAGAGCAGTGAATATAAGATTTGGGAGTTGTGGGGCTTCTGTTCCCACTTTTCCACTGGGTTGCTTCTCAGTAGATGGCCAATCATCCTCAAACAAATTGTGTCCCAAACCACCAAACAAATCTTCATTCACATTTACAATATTTGTAATTATACAATAACCTAAATTTCTAAGCTAGCATTCACTTACAATCAGCTAACACCAAGTAAATAAATTAACATAGAAGCACAGCTGCATAGAGTGAGACAATAAATACTTCCTCTCCTGGAATGTCTTAATCATTGACCAGCTCCATGGGCAGCTCCACTCTTAATCACTGTGAGAAATTCTTGTGCCAGGGCAAGTACCACCTTCCAATGTACAGCAGTAAGTACCCAAAGGACATTAAGGAAAATAACTCATCACATAAAAGTACTTCAGGTCTTTTTTAAAGGAATCATTCATTTAACTTTAGGTTTTGGGGGATTGAATTAAGTAACGCTTCTACATGCAATGAGAATTTTTAGGTGAAATTCTTAAAGTGTAACTACACTAGTACTTACGCTGAAAAAAGCTACAGAGGACCCCTATTCATACACTGACTTACACTTTTTTCTTAATCCTGTATCACATAGTTCTGGTGACCCAACGCTGAGGTTGTTTCCTGTGTGGATGTTTTCCATCATATTAACATTTTGCTTCGTGTGTGTATCTTCACGTACCTCTACTAGTATAAGATACAAGGTTTCATGGGGCCTATTACCTTTGCTTATTTTGACCATACCATCCCAAGGAGAGCAGTGCTGCTGTTGTCCACCCTCAGCTGAAGCAGTGGAGAAGAGAAAAAGGAAATTTTAGGTGTTCAAAAGTGAAGATGTTGTTATTTAACACATCTGGTCCAGGGAATCAACTTAAACATCTCATTTGGTTGGAGTCTTGGCTCTCTTGACAAGGCATGTGGAGGGTTGTGGAGCTCAGAATGGCATCTAGTCCAGCTGGCACACTTGAGTCACATGTGGCTAATCAGCAGGAACCAAAAAGAGTTGTAATTTTGCATCTGATTTCTGTCCTGATTATATGCTGTTCATATCCAAACAGCTGAGCAGAATTCCCTCTGTGTATGCACAGATACTCACTCTATTTATTTAGGAACCATTTCTCTTTTACATTTTGGCTTAGCAGCAGAATTCATCCGTTCTGTGATATTTGCAGTGCTTGAAATTAAACTTAGTTCTGCAGGTACTATATTTGAGCAGAGTATTTACTATACAACATTGTTCCTGACTGTGTGGAGAGGATGGCTGCGAATCTGCAGCCCTTTCATGCAGAGAGGAAGAGAAATGCTGTGCTCTTTTATCATGACCTCACCTACAGCATAGGGATTGAAGCAACCACTTGATCTTGCCTGCTGGGCTGCTCATCAGACTGGCTCAGAGAAAGCTACCTGGTATTCCTAAAATTTTTAAGGGTGTCTTTCCCTATTCCACCTCTCTTAAGTAACTGAACCTCTCTTTGGATGTGGGCAGCCAGTGAAGAGACTGGGTAGCAAGACTGGGCCATTCATAGAGCTCTTGCCTTCAGACAGCTGTAAGAACCATGAAGTTAGGTATAAAGCAGATGTTCTTGAGTGTAAAGTAGTGTGGAAGTTAGAAACTGTTTGTCGACTGTTTATTAGGACTCACCAGACAATGGAAATCCAAGAGATTAGTGCTTGGAGCACTTAAAAAACTTCCTAAGGCCATTATTTCACAATCCAAAATGTTTGTCAACAATACTGGCATAAGGTATTCCTTTTCCCACCATGCTGTGCCATTCCACCCCTCAGTTATGCCAGAACAATACTTTGAGAGATCATGCTGTGAATTAAATAAATACATACATTTATTTCTGGGGTCTTTTTCAGCTGGAACAGTTCCCTGTTTGGGTTCACAGCAGGGCCCCCCAGAGTTGTGCCAGTGTAATTCAGGGGCTGGTGAGCCATGGTAGGAGGGTGGGAATGATAGTCAGGGGTGAAGTTGGGAGTTCCTTCAGCTGGATTTGCCACAGAACTTTCTGTTGATAAATTATGGTGTCAGCCCACAGCACTCAGCACATACATGTGAGTTCACATTCTCTGTCTGGAGACTTCTTTGGCAGGAGCTGGTGCCCCACCAGCCACTCCAGGTGGTAGTGATTCACTGAGAATGCCTCTCCCTTGAGGCTTCTGCTTTTGTTTCCACTGCAGCTCCAGCTGAAGCTGCCAACTCTTTGCATTTGACCCTGAGTTCTCAGATTCTGACGTGGAGAATTTGTATTTTACATTTTGATGATTTTTTTTTTTCCCCCCCTGAATTAAAGATCTGGCTTTTCTACTCTCCAGTAACTGGTATATGGGGTGCAAAAGTAATCACTGAGAACAGACTACGCTGTAGAGTTAAGTTTGTGCAGCGTAGCAGTCCAGGCAGAAGTACATAGAGTAAGATAAAATGTTTTTCGCTTTTTGTATGACTGGTCTTCTTACCAGCAGGTAAGGAAGTAACAGCACAATTTTCTATTTCACTGAGACATAAACACTGCAAAACAGTTTTTATTCTTATGCTTGTATAGGATGTGTGTCACCATATTTTGTATATTTGCACTTTGAACAGTAGCAAAAGCATACACACAAACACAAACCGAAAAACAACTCACCCTTGTCTTCCTGATATTTCCAAAGCCACTTCACCCAACTTTTCTAGCCATTTCTTTATCTCTAGCACAAACATTCATGACTTAATTAGAAGATCAGCCTTGTTTCCTCAGATGGTCGTGCATGTAAGGTACTGTAAGCTGGAGCTCTTAGTGGCTAGTAATACTTTGATTTTCATGCACAGATTATTTGGTCTGTTTCTTATTTATAAAATGGGAATAAATATCAAATGACCCTCCCCTTTACTTACTGCGGTAAATAGTTTGACTTCCTGAGAATATTATTTGTAGCAGAAAATACTAATTTGTCTGTACCTATTTGATTTCTGTTTTCAATCCACATAAAACTTTGAATACGTCGGTGAATTTTCCCCAGATTTTTTTCTGAGACGTAGTGGACTCCAAAGGATACCAAAATAAGAGTTTGGCTACAAGACATGCATGCTGGTAGAGTACCCCACGAAGGAAAGGTGTGTGTTCTACCCCATATTATATATTAAAAAATTCAATTCTGAGGACACTGTTCTCCATTATTTTTGCTGCTTATGGACTACTTGTTTGTGACTAATATTTTAAAATATGCTGACAGTTGAGCTTTGTTTACTGGGTCAGCCCACGAGCTTCCATTGTCTTTAGAACAGAAAAAAACATAGTCTTTCATTAAAAATAAAATCTTCCTCATGCAGAGAGGAGCCTGTTTGTCAGATCTAGGCTTGAAATATGCCATTTTTGTTGAATTTCCCAGTGCTCCAGAATGCCTCTGATGGGGGCTTGGCACAGTTGAGGTTGTTAAGTTTGAGAAGGGAGAGTAATGACAGGATGGTTGAACGTCCAACTGTGCTTGACAGTATTTCCCTCCACTAAATCTGGGTGGCAGATGTGACTTACTGAAGTGACTTACTGAAATTTCTCAATCCACAGCCTTCTTTTGGTGTCCTCTCCCTAATAATGAGGCGTTTTCAGCATGGATCCTTCCTGCCTGGCTGTGTGAGCAGCATCAAGAGAGGAAGTGATCCCCCTCCTGCAGCATACAGTGGCTTGAGTTGGCCAGAGTTATGGAAAAGTTGTGTTCTAGGGTATTTTGCTTGATTTGACAATTTTAAAAAGGATCTGTTTCTCTTCATGGGATCTCTGAGGCAGGAGGGAAGAAGAAATTGCTTAGTGAAGGACTTACCTATGAAGGAAATCCAGTGTTTCCATGTGCATCATGTACAAATAAAGCAATTTAAATGTTTAAAGCTACAGCAGCACTCTATAATGTACTTCCTTTCTGGGAGCTGATACCAGAAATACTTGAGCTAATATGAATTTGCCTTGATATTAAACATTTTGACTTAATTATATCTGAAAATAAGGAAAAATAAAAATCCTCTTTTAGATTCTAGTTAACACATGGCTTCATTTCTATCCGACAGTAACCCTTAGGGATCACTGAATCTATATTAAAAATAAATATGACCCATTATGTTCAATATCTGGATTATGGAAAACAGTAGAACCAGAAACTCAGTAAGTCATAACTCTTGCTTTTGTTTTCCTGTTACAGGCATGATGGAAGATTTTGATCATTGTCCTGATTTTAATTTTTGAAAACAAACCTTGATTATCCTTGTCAGATTAAAAAACTCTCACAGGAATAAGTAAATATATAGTGATACATAAATACTGCCTTCCACCTTTAAGTTTTAGATATTTTATATCCATTATCACAGCCTTCTCTTAAGATGCAGAAGCTCTTCTCAATAGACCTTAAATGGGTGAATAAATGTGCTTGTGAATTGACTTGAGTTTTGTGTTTTCCTCAAAGTGTTTTGGTTGAAGTCTTCATGGAGCATCTACTTAGGACCAGTACTAATACCCCAACTACAAAGCGTACAGTGATGTCAATGCAAAGAGTCTTTCCCTGAGGATGTGAATTGGTAAATCTTGGTTTATCCATGTTCAGAACAGTCTGTTCTTTAATCTTGCATTTCTGAAGACTCAGAGCAGATGCAAATGTGAAATCCGTTTACAAAATCACCTTAGACTATTGATTTCAAATACAACATTCTCTTGAAGTCTCAGTACACAAAAGTTGCAGAAACACATTTTGTCTTTTTTTCTGAAATTAACTGTCTTTGTGTTCTCTGTTGCTATTTGTTTCCTGTCTCTTACTACCTTGATAAAACAAAACCATCAATACCCAAAGCTAATAACCCCAAAGCACCCAAACCTACGCTTTTTTCTTTTTTCTTTTTTTTTTTTTTAATTCGCAGCAGTGGTACAGCATAGGAAAATCTGATACAGATTTGAAAATACTCTTTCTGGTACCTTTTGAGTGTATTGTTTGCTTCCTTCTTGCATATTATTCAAAAGTGATCAGATTTTCAGAGCTGTGTATCTGCACAAAACAAATAATTTGTGGTTATTTTGGGTTTGAATTTTTTTATTTTCCTGTCTTTGTCTTTTTCCTGCTGCTGTTTTCTCATCAGGGTTATGTTATTCAGATGTTTCGTAGGCTTTCTTGTGAACCCATTTGACATCAAGTCTCGTGTTCCTCTTCATGAACTTCCTTTGTTCTCCCTCTTTCTTTCAGAAGGAGGTTAGTTTTCTTCTGGTCCAATGCTTCTTCAGACCATGAAGCTGGCTGAAAAATTCCCACTGGGAATTCTCGACCCAGCACAGAACTCGCAGTAGCCTCTCGCAGTAGCTTAAAATCAAGGAGTGGTTGTAGGATGTATTGGTTCAGACTAACCACCTCTGGGGTGTTAGTAGTAGTTGTATCTGTCTTCATCTGCTTAAGAAACTGTATATGTGTAGGTGTGTACTAGGAGATCTAATAAAATGTTTTAATTTTTCCTTTACTATGGGGAAAATGAAACAAAAATTATTTAATTGTACGTACTAGAAAATCCTGGGTTCTACCATTGAAAAGTGTGAAAAATTGGCTATTCCATTAGGGACTCAATTATTTCAGTTTCATGTCTCAGTCTTAAATCCCTTCCAAGAAACATTAGTTTACAGACACATTAAAAAAATTAAAATCAAGGCTTCTTTTGTGTTTATATACCTATTTTGGTTGAGATTGTAGAAGTAATTATTGAAATACATCTGTGGACTGTATAACCCTTGCAGTATTGCTTAATCACAGTAGATTTGCAGTGGATGAAATCAGCATTTTGGACTTCGTATGTTATCTGCCTAGATAGATGCTGGTAATCATTCCCATGGGAAAACCGGCATGTACTGTCACAATTTTTAGCTGGGAATTTTAATTCATAAGCTTCAGGGAAACTTGTCACTTGGGCAAAACCAGCTGTGTTAGGTTAATTCAGGCTTATCAGACTGTCTGTGGGCTTTCTTTAGAGGTGAATGAACCTACATTTATCCTAAAGGTGAAACAGCGTTAGAGAACAGCAGACAAGCTTATTGGCTTTGCAAAATGTATACAAAGAATGTGTATTATAAAATCCTATATGTAAGTTTTATAGCTATATCAAACTAATAACAGTGTATGTGGGTATGTACATAGGGGAAAAATGTGAAATGCTTTTGAAAAACCTCTCTAATAAGCTGTGTTACAGACACCTGGCTGAATCCTTCTGAGATTCCCTATTTTCGCAACCCAAGCAAATACATTAAGGTGCTTTCCAGCCAAATTCATGATTCCAGTGTTAGAGAGGATCAAACAGAGTTTTCACATGTGTTTCTGTATAACGTCCTTGTTATACTTTGCTCTTGGCTGATGCTGCTCCCCTAGAGTAGGGACTATAAAGGGATATAGGACGAAGAATGCCAGTCCCTGAGACATGCAAACAGGTGAAAGCTTCATCGATGTGAGTTTATGATGGTCACTCAAATGTTATTTGACGTGTTTTATTTGAAATCCCTTGACGTTGCATGTCAGAGAGACCTGTGTGTTGCCTTTTAAGGCCTGATCACCAGCCACGGTGTCAGATTCTGCAGTTTTCTCCCAAGTGTGAGAACATCATTGTGCTTTTTGCATGCTCCATTTAAATTCTTCTGACATCTGCGTGGGCTGCTTTCCATTCATTAACATAGGGGAGTTGCATCTTCTTCCATGGTGGCTGGTCAGACGCCAAAGGCAGATTAAGTTTCCTTGAGCAAGGAACTTGTCATTGAGGCTCTTCGAGCTGGAGCTGGGAGCTTTGGCAGCTCTGTGAAGAGGCAGTGAGAATCATTGCCACAAAAATGATTTTTATGTGTCCTGCTGTGCACCCCTGGATTTCAAATTTGATTTATGGCTCCTCTTTTTTTTTTCTTTTTAGAAGCTGCATTTGTTTTTTCTAGCAGGAGACTATAACGTAAATACTGCGGCATACACTTAATTTTGAAACTGTGGATTATTTCTAAAATTATACTCGTGGTAATTGCTGGCATATTTTCCAGTTCCTCAAAGTTCTCTGTAAACCCACTGCTGGCTGTGTATTTCCCTTCTTGTATTCATGTAGCTGCCTTTATTCTTTATGGTCCTGCTGAGGTCCCAGAGCAGGCAGAAAGCAACTGCTGGAGAAGTGCATAAAGTGCCACGGTTCAGTGCCAGCTGCTGCTCCCACGGATGGTCAGGCTCCTGGAGACACGACTGTAAACTCTGGGGAATGTCTCACAGGACAGTGCATGGAACCCAAACGCTTGTTTCAAAGCAAGGTGCAAGAAGCCTTGTCACTGTTTGGGATGACTTAGTTACACGTTAATTTTTTATTCACTCCCCTCCACTCTTGGCTTTTACTATATATTGCTTAAATAAATCTTTCTTAATTCAGCTATCCCTTCCAGAACTGCTAAAAATTACCTAGTTTTATGTTTTAGTCTCAATTTCTTTTGAGCAAGCTGTATATATTTTTGACTTACATTTTTCTGGACAGAAGACTTTTCTTTCATGTTTTGGTGAATATCTTCATTTTTAACCTAGAATATTTTTTGCACTAATGCTAGTGTTCTCTTAATTATAGTTTCCATTTGAAATAAATATATTCTGTTGCTGAAGAATTTAAAATGCTTGACAATTTGTAAGCCATAAAAGCTGTCATTGCTTGTGAGGAATGGCTATGGTGTGTGGCTTTTTAAATGGGCATGATGTGTTTGTTGTTTTCCATTCATAATTAAGCTAATTGAGCTGCACTGATGGTGCACTGTGTATAAGTTTAAATTTATCAGGTCTTAATAATTTCTCTTGTGGAAGTGCAGCATCTCAAATATTAGTATTTCATTTTAAGACAGACCAAGTTTGACTTTATGATGCATTGTATAGGAAATCATGTGAAATCAGGATAAAGGTTATTCTTTAGCAGTGATATCCTGGGGCAAATATTCTGTTTGTACAAATTGTTCTCTCTCCACTGCCTAAGTGTCTTATTGAGGAAGCAGATGGCATTTAAAATCTTGATTTGATGGAAAAAGCATTAATAGGAAAATGTTTGAAAGTGAAAGGTGGTAGGCAAATGCATGTTTAGAAGTAATGTTCTTATTTCTACTTACATGGATGAATAAAGAGTAGTAGTTCTAGTTCTTGGAAGCCTGTGTCTGTAGTATATAGAAGTGGAGGATATTTACCTCCTGAAACAGCTCTAAGTTCCACCTCTGCACTGTCGGTTGTTGTGTACCATTTTGTGTCAGCTGTGGGTGGAACAGATTGGAAAAGGAAGCAGTGGATTCCTGTCTTGAAATTAAAAATGGAAAGACTTTGAGCTTAATGTAGAATAGCTGGGTGAAATGTCATGTGTTACAGAGAAAAACAGAGAGTGTGGCAGGAGTACTTTGGTTATTGCAGCTTATGGGTACATCAGATAAAGTGGTTCCACTGTTCTCATTCACTGTATAAATTGTCCATTTGACGCACTCTTTCCATGTAAAGCTTAGAAATCTTTTGCAAATTAGACAAATACTCAGTGTATTGCAGTCTTGTGTCTTTTTCTGTTACGGTCACCATTTACAGCTATTGTTTAAAAGACTTCTGAAACAACATAAATGCTGTTGAAAATTAAGCACAGTTGAGAGTAACTGCTTAAGATGTGCTTCTTGGTTCAGATGACTGCAATTTGAGATTTGCTGGCATGCATGAGTGATTCAGCTGCCCTGAGGTGTCTAAGGATTGATGTGGTATTCAAATAACTGGAGTAACCTTCAAATCATGGAGGTTAACACTGCATTTACTTATGGTTTCTATTTTTTGACACTTAGTTGCTGAGTGATAGAGCATAGGCAGTTCTAGTTTACTGTACTGAGAAATCCTTAAAAAGCACAAATGAGCACTGTATTGTCTGGGTGCCCTTGAGATTAAACTGGTAGTTCTTTTTCTAAAAAATAAAATAATTTAATTGAACACATTTCAGTTGCATAGATCAGCTTAAAACATTATTGATCACAGACTGCTGTACGTATTAAGTCCCAGCTATTTCTATTAGCTGTTACTATTACTCCATTGTATGAAAAAAATCTTAATCTGTTCAGGCTTTTTTGTTTCCTTCCCATAAAGTATTTTGACAGATAGCATCTTAGTTAAAAACATACAAAATTACTTAGAAGACGTGTGAGATATTCTTCACTCAAAAATATTGTAGATGCCAGCTTTCAAGAGCAGGGACTATTAATCTGCATTTACTTAGGTCAGTACAAATCTGGAATAACTCCATTGGAATTGCAAGTTCAATTAAGAATAAATTTATAGCTGCTTTACATGTGGTAATTTCTCTGTAGAAATTTTAGCTGTTAAAATTCTTGTTGATATTCATTCCCCTGTGTGCCAGCAGTTCTCATTCATACCCCTTGAAGGCATTTTGAAGTGCTAGTAGCAATTCTAACAGCTCAGACCTCTCAGAAGGTCTCTTACCATGAGCAGATGCTTACGAGGACTGGGGAAATGAGGTTTCTTCTGCATTTATGGATTTTCTCTTTTACCTGCCTAAAATACACATCACATTTATCACAGGATAAAAGTCCCCTTTCCCTGAAAGAAATATTAGAGTTTCTTTGTATAATATTTGATGCAAATATTTGTATAATACTTGATGCAAAGCTTCACTGTTCTTACTTGACTGTTCTTCAGCTGATGACCAAATCCTGACCAGATTTTACGTGGTAGGTTCAACTGGCTGATGATGGGAAAGAGCACCAAAATGTCTTAAGACAGCTGCTGTCATTTCTCCCCCATCCTTATTCTGCATTATTAAAGAAGAGAAAAATGTAAAGAAAAAATGCTGTGATTGAGATTAATTTTGTGATTCCTTGATCTCAGAATTCCTAATGGCATTATATTCCAGGATTGAACATAATGCAAAACATTATGATCATTTGTACTACAAAAGACACAATTGATTTTGGTTTGCTGCTACTTTTATCTTCAGCCTTGCTGAAAGACAGATTTCCTCTGTGTAACATCAATCCAAGGAATTTGACAGATGATGTCTAGATTATGTTTTATTGTCTCTGGGGCCCTTTATGTTACATATTTTTGATGTATGACAGCGTGGTGCAATTGTATGGATGTGTGATCCTTATGAATTTTAAATTGTTTTTCTGGAAGTCAACTTGCAAAAATTTGGTCATATATTCTGGAGTTTTTACAAAACAACAGTTTCCTTTTTTTAAGTCTCCTTTAATGTCAAGCTTACAAGGACATGCTTAGAAATACGTAGTAACTGATAGTGATGTTTTGGGTTTGGGGATTTTTTTTCCCCCCCCCACATCTGTGTAGTAAAGTAAAAACAATGTTTTTCTAAGATCAGTAGTTTTATTAAGATTTAAAACTCCCTAGAGACAGTTTTTACATGTAAGTGAGGGATGAAGTGTGTGAGATACATTACGTAGAGGGGAAGGCTCCCCTCCTGTGCTCGTGCATCATGCCGGGGTGAGCTGTGGCATCCCCTTCCATGCACGTGGCTCTACTCTGGGTGGCTGTGGGTGCTTTGGTGGCTCTGGGCTCAGGGAACTTGTTGGGAGAGCAATGAATTTACTGTGTGCTTCCTGAAGAGCAAAAGGGTGGAAGTAAAAGAAGAAAATATGGAAATACGCACTACAGAAAGAGAAGAAGTGGAATAACCCTTGTTTTTATCTCCATGCACCATTTTCACAAATACTTATTTGATTATAGGTCTAATTCTTCTTCTCTGTCACTAGCAATACTTGCACAGCTCAGCCTCTGTTATTACAGCCAGACTGATATAGAGGAGTTGACAAAATTTGAAGGCTTTTTTGTTTTGTAATACACCAGTGTTATTTTGGAATGTCTTTGTTTTGTAAAATGACAGCCTTTTTTACACAATAGTGCTCCTGCTGCCCTTTGCTGTTGATGATATCCAAACTAAGAATTGCCTGATGTGGGAGTGAAAGACACATAACTGAGCAATCCCAACCATGATGGTGAGCTTTGCTGGTGTCTAAATGATAATAAGAAATCAATGTAACCACTCTGGAAAATCAATCGATCAATAAATAAATAAATAAATAGGAGTTACATGTTCTTATGTCTCTGTGGAATTTTTATGCATCTTATGGAAATTAGGAAAGTTCTGCTTCGTCTTCATATGGATTGCCTCTCCAGTTTACATCACTGATGTAAATTGATGTCCAAAAGAGAAAGAAAAAAGGAGGAGCAGAGTATAGAGTTTTGTTTGTCAGTCCAGAGATCCCTTCCATATATATAGTTTTATCTTTTAGACAGTATTTCTGTTTCCACCTCAGTAGTGATATATGACTGTTGATATTTTCCATGTTTAACAGTGGATTTTAGAGCAAAGTGGTCTGAATTCCCAGGGCAAGCCATGTCCAGTCAGACACCAGCCTTTTCTGAGAAGTTCTCAAAAGCTGCTGGGATGCCAGGAGGGAGGACAGGTTCTCCCATGGTTCTAGAGCACAAGAGTTGAAAAGGAAAGAGCTTCTCCACTGGTGTAGAAAGGGACAGAGAGAAAATGAAGTTGCAAGCAGGAAAAGATTAATTTGATCCAATGAGTTTAAAATAAAATCATCCTTTCTTTTCTGCTCAGGACAGCCCTTTGTATAGTAAGAATACCACATAGCTCTTTTGAAGTGGTCACACTGAGATATTTGGAGAGCAGACATCTGGATCAGGTGATACATGCTGTAGTCTTTGTGATGTTTTAATCTCACGTTCCTGTAACTGGATGGGATAGATAAGCAAGCTGGTTGACCTCTGATGGAAAAAGATGTTTTCACTTGTGTTGGACTTCAATTTTAGGTTTTGCAATTTCGAAGTAATTCTGTAAAATGCTTCCCCATGGGTGCCATTGGTCCATGGAAGTAAACAAGTTGAATAGCATAGCCCGTAACATTGGGGAAATAAAAACTGGAAATGTACTAGAGAAAATAAATTAACAAATTGCTGTATAATGCTGTTTAGTTTGTTTTGAAGCAGATTGCTTGCTGTTGGAAGGTTAATATTGACTGTGCTTGTATGTTTTGGTTTTTGGCAGGTAACCCTGGACTGGCAGGTTATTACAGGACCTTTATACAGGCCTTATATTGTGGACTGAACCAGCAGTATCCTGTCTGGGTTGTGAGCCATGCTGGACACTGTAAACCTCCTAGTGGGATGGAAATGATAGAAGGTACAGTACTGTAACTTGTGCATACAATTGTTTGTATCCCTCCAATTTCAGTGGCAAAACTTGTGCCTATTGAAAACAGATTGACATGAGTCTTAAGTGTCTTCATTGTATTTCCACAGAACAGTTGTATGAGAAGAGAAGTGAGTGAGTTAAAGAAGTATTTTAGGTAAATTAGATTTGCCAGACAAATATGTGCTATTAAGAGAATAAGAGAGTTTCCTGTTGGCAGTTGTTTGAGACAAGTTACAGTGAAGAAGGTCTAGAATGTGTTTATGTTGAGAAGAGTAGGTTAAAAAAGTGCATTTTTAAATTAAATGTCCAATTCAGAGATAGAGTACGTTAGGAGAGATTTAATTATCTGTGAATTTAAAAGTAGCTGTACTAAATCAGTGAATTTCCTGGAAGCAAGTATGTCTTTCTGAGACACGGTATGGGATGTTTGCAGGGGAGAGGTTGCTTGTGTATCTGTAAAGAGTCTTTTGACATGCAGATCTCCAACAAGAGATGGTAGCCAGCTCCAAGCATTGTGAGATGGGGGAACCAGCAGTGAATCCTGTCCTGAAAGCCGATTAATGTTGGAAGTCCTCTGGGCTTGGTCAAGCTGCAGTGATGTAGCAGTAAATCAGCATTTCTGACATTTTCTTCCTATATCCCACTGTGCAAACAACCCCACTTTGGAGACCACTGATTTAGAGTGTGCAAGTATTTAAATAATGCACTTGACTTATGAATCATGCTGCCTGTAAAGGGGTCTAAAATGAAGCAAACTATGTGGGAATAATATGCCTGATTACATTTAGTTCAAGTAGATTCTGAAAGTCTCATAAAGACTAAAGCAAGTTTTCCAACAGCAGCCATCAATCACAGACCACTTCCTAACTGACTAGAGGGATATCATTTAGCAATTTGGAAACTGAACAAACTACACTCTTCATTTCTACTCCTTTATGATATCCTTCTATTCAGAGAGTTCTTGCAAGCTGTGCTCCACAGAGACATACACCATTAATTGAACATTTCATTGATGTATTTCTGCTCCCAGCAATCAATCCACTGTGCAAAATGATTTGAAACTTAATTTTACTCAGTGAATACAATACAAAAGTTATACTTCAATTTCAATGTCCTTATCCTCCTCCTTAGTTTTTAAAAAGACATTTTGAACACTACTGTGTAAATGTAAAACAGGCCAACATCAATCCTGAGGTGTAGGTAAAATCACAAAAAGGAGAACAGTTTTCTAGTTCTCTCTTATTTTGTTTAAAATTAGCATAATACATATGCATAGACAGCAGGTGTACATACACAGCCATGTCTTAAAGTGGTTTAGTTCTGTAGGCATCTGCTGTGGCTTGATGAGAAATAAGAAATAGAACATCTCAGACAAAAGTAAGAGTAGAATCGTGGAATCATTAAGGTTGGAAAAGACCACCAAGAGCAAGTCCAAGATGACCAAATACCACCATACCCTAAATCATATCATGAAGTGCCCCATCTACTTGTTTTTTGAACACTTCCAGGGATAGAAGTGTTCCACCAGATGTTCCACCACTTTCCTGGGCAGCCTGTTCCAATGCTTAACCACTCTTTCAGTGAAGAAATTTTTCCTGAACCTTCCTTGGCACAATCTGAGGTTGTTTTCCCTCGTTGTATCTCTTGTTACGTGGTAGCGATCAACCCCAACTTGGCTACAGCCTCTTTTCAGGTAGTTGTAGAGAGCAATAACGTCCTCCCTGAACTTCTTTTTCTCCAAGCTGAACACCCTCGGCTCCCTCAGCTGCTCCTCATCAGACTCGTGCTCCAGACCCTTCCCCAGCTCCATGCCTTTCTCTGCACACGCTCCAACACCTCAGTGTCCTTCAAGAACATTGAAGGTTTGGTTTTGTTTGTCGTTAGGGCTGCCAATACTGAACTACTTTTGGTAGCAAAGTAAGACTGAGAGTAAAGAAAAATGAAATCAGAATTAAATTATTTGTGTATTTGTTGTAATAGTCTATATTTGCCAAGTGCTACAGAAATATGGAATCCTGTGATTCGTATCTTAATCAACTAAAGAGGCACAATTGACATGTTAAAATATCGTATTCCTAATAAGTAGCTAGTCAGCATTCATGACTTAAGGATACAGTATTTGGTCAAATGATAAATTGTATTCAAGATAAATCTCTAGAACTTTATAAACTCTATGGATGAGTATTGAGCTATACACAGTCAAATTAAAAATACTTTCTATTATTTCAGCAAGGCATGTTTTTCCTTCTGAATGACAGGGAATTTTGAGTGGCATTCTTAATAGTCAATTTAGAAAACAAATTTCTAGTTTGATCTTTTATGTTATATGGACTGTAGAAGAGAATAGTGTGTCCTTAAAATCTGCTAAGGTAGCCTTGGTTTATGGTTCTTGGTGAAAAGAGATAGGTAATGCTTGGTTTCTAGTCCATGAAGAGAGTGTTTCCATTCCTTTCTCTTTACACAGGGCGAGTAGGGCCTTCAGACCATTTTGAAACTGAATTACATCCTAAGAAACAGTATGGGAAAAGCAGAGAAGTGGTGAAGGAATAATAAATTATCTGTGAAGACATTGATTATGTGAACCGAAAACGTTAATGTACCATCAGTGTGAAGTTTTGAACTGAAATTAAGTTGTGCATAAAAAAAATAAATTCTAGCATTACAGGAAAATTTGGAAGTGGTGTGTAGCTTAAATTTATTTGATATATTGCTTCTTGGCTGTTGTTACAATTCATCTGAATGGAGTTTGCTTTTGCAGCTCTCTGGCTTCTAATGAAACTGCAGAATTGACTATGAGTGAGAGTCTGCCTCTAGCTCAAGTGATATAAATCTACAGAACATGACTGAAATTATTTGGGTAAAACTGAATTTATACTCCAGCAAGTTAATAATCTTGTTAATTACTAGGTAATTGTCCACCAAATGACAGAGAGAAGTGTTGGCATGATTAGCAAATATGACCCATAAGTTTTTACCATCATGATATGCTGTGCTGGCAGAAAAGAGCCTAAAATAGTAGCCTGAGCAAGACAAAGAGCATGGTGTTCTATAATAAGAGGGTTACGAGTTATTTAGGACAGTGATTCCCAAACTGTGACCTGTGGGGCACTGGTGGTTCCCAGGACACTTGCTTGTGGTCCAGGAAGAGCTGGCTGATCAGATGGAGTTGGCACTCTTGCCGCTTTCCACTTGCTAAGCGAAATGAATAGTAACTAAGAATACTTTTCCAATAACACTTCTTCTGTGTAAGCATTTACTGCAGTGCCCTTGGAGATGTTGTTCCACCATGAACGTGTGGTGCTGGCAGGGAGTGGGGTTGTGGTCTGCACTGCTGCAAACAGGAGAGGAGGAGGTCATGGAACCAAGAACTGGATTCCTAAAAATAGAGACTCGTCCTTGTTGTTGTGTATCACAGAATTATAGAATGGCCTGGGTTGGAAGAGACCTTAAAGGTCATTTAGTTCCAACGCCCCTGCCACACAGACAACTTCCACTAGACCAGGTTGCTCAGAGCTCCATCCAACCTGGCCTTAAACATTTCTAGGGACAGAAGTTACACAGGCACAGGATTCCATATGCATTTGGTAGCTTTTCCTGGGCTGTGACTCATTTATTTTAAGTAGAATAGATGTTTTTAGTGATTGCTGATGATGGAGAATACCTACACTGCTGAATCAGGTGGATCAGAGATACTGGCAGTCTCTGGTCTGTACAAAAACACTTCTGAATTAATCTCTGTTGTGCTCAGAAGTTTTTTGACCATCAAATCCTTATCTGTGCTTCAGCCCTGTTTGGTTGGTTATAACAGCAGGTATGTGGCCACATTGAGGTATGCAGTGATAGCTGTGTTTGAAAAGCATTTATGTCTTGCATATTTATATATACATAGGGAGAAAAGCAGTAGGAAGGTAGCTGGGCTGGCACCTCGCATAGTTTAAGCTTATGCATATACACATTTAATTCACATTACATTTAATTCACATTAATTTCTATTTCAACAACATTTTATGCTTCCTAGGTGTATAAATTAAAATATCCGAGAATCATTGAAAAATGTAGTATCTTTAATATAAGTTCCTTTGAGGTTTAGTCAGTTATATTTCTATATTACAGACCCAGAGAACTCTGTAGTCATGTTTATGTCCCAGTACACATTAAAATTCTGCTTAATTTTAATGCAGATTTATATGCCACAATGTCTCCCAGTCTAGTGGTATCACTCTGTAGATACATTAAAAACCCCAAGCTTCAAGCATGCCATCCAGGTAGAATTAGGCTGGTTTCACAACTATTTCATACCTAAGTGTAGAATTTTTAATGTATAGAGAGGGGAAGGTTCCTATTCATGGAGCTGGCCTTGGCACTGATTAATCCCATGGAGCTCCTCACATGGTCTTTGTCAGCAGTGAGGGATCCCAGCCCAGGGAGTGCACAGAGGGACTGGTTGTTTTCACGGGATGGGACCGGAACTGTCAGCTCGCTGCAGTGCAGTCCTGCTCCCCCTCCTGATCCAGCAAGTGCTGTAGCCCAGAAACCTTATTCCTTCCTTGTCTTGGAAAAGGCAACCTAAGGAAGGAAGTGTGTGTGCATATGTAAAAGTTATTATGAGGCATTTTAATGTTGAGGTTTTTGTCTTTGCCTGTTAAGATCTGAATTTTAGTGTATAGCTTTAATGCTAAGTGTCTATTTTAAGGAAGCAAATGGTCATTTCATGTTATGAACCCACTGGAATGCTTGAAATCTAAATGTGTGAAAAGTAAGCAGCCCTAGGGATGCCATACTACTCCATTTACTTCTTTCCTTTAAACCACATTCAGTTAATTATTCATGGAGGTCCCATAATCATGCCCATAATTATGCAAATACATCCTTAGAGTGAAATCTTGGCATTTGGCATTGCCTTTATCAGTCCTGCTTAATTTTAAGCATGTGTTTAAAAGTCTTGTTCCATTCAAAATCAAAACTAAGAAAAAATTTTGCTATATATAAAGTATTTCTAAGTTGCTCTGTTGTTTTCTTTTCTGGCCATCCAAGATGATAACAATTTAAAGTGTTCATATTGTCATACCTTAGCAGCCATGTATTTATTTGTAAAGATCACTTAAATACTATTAAGCTCATTTTGGTAGCACTTAATGCATCTCTGTATTCCATTGAGTTTGATGGAGTAATGACAAATTTTTGTTGACATTACAAGGAATAGGATTTCGTCTTTACATTTCTTATGGCTAGATGAAAAATAGGTTCTCTGCATTCTCTATTTCTTTCAAGGTTTTCCACTGAGTCTGTCGACATATTTTCTATTGGAATATTATTAAAAAATGTCTGTGAAGAGCTTTCTAATCCATTCTAGTACTTCATTCAACTAATTCCTTGGTTGAAAGAACTGGAAGTTTTCATCCATACCTACAAATAAGAGTAATATAATTCTGTTTTTCAAGATGGGTTTAAAAGTAGCGACTTTTGAAACATGATAGTCTTCTGGATCTTTATCCAGAAAACAAGATGTTAAAGAAAAAAAAAATCATCCATTGGAGAGCACAATGTCTTTACTGCGTTCCAGGAAACTTTGGATGTAGGTTTTGAAATAGTTTATGGGTTATTTTCTGCATTTCATCCTGTGTCATAGGTATATTCTCCAACTGATACCAACATTTCTGTTTAGATGCAGGTGGCTTTTAGTGGGGGGAAAAAGTGTTCAAGAATGTGAACCCGGTGAAGAGGTAACAGTTCCATATTCTGGTGTCCTGACTTTTGCAGGCAGGTCACAGTTCTGTGGGATGAGCAGTGCTGTGATGTTTCAGCGTAGCTCATTTAAATGTTTACTATACTGGTAAAGGGAAAGTAAAAACCTAACATAATTTTTATAAACACAATATTGAGATGATTCAGATTATTTTCCCTGGGGAGAATGCTTAGGAATATTTTAACCCAACTCAGTTTGAAAGATATTTTTGCTAACAGAATGACAATGAAGCATCCCCATAGCAGGGAATAATCGTCGTCTGAAGGTGTAACAGGTCTGGATTTGTTTTTATAGTTGAGTCAAAAAGTTTTTTCAGGTCACAGGTTGGCTGCAGGCAGAAAGCTGATCAATAGTTTCATTTAGAAATTATAATTTATAATAGAGACCTTTGATTTAATTTTGATACCCACAAAACTTGCAACAAATGATGCAGATCTTGATGCACTGTTTAAAGAAAATTTTATTTTTAATTGACAGTGGTCTACAACTGTGAGACTGAGAAACCGAGTAATGTACAACGTAATTCCAGAATCTAAAAATAATCACATTTGGAACATGGACCCTTTCTGGGTTTGTTTTAGTTTTAGGAGTTTCCCTTTCTTTAAGGAGCAATGTAGGCATTTCAGGGAAATACAGGAAACAGTGTGCAGAAATAACTGCAAATGGCCTCATTCTTAAATAATCAGTAACGCATTACTGTTACCTCTAGTGAATCTACTTAAATCTATGAGTAAGATCTGAGGCAGAGTGCTTGGAGAAATGATAAAGAACAAAATGATGTGGTACTGTGGACTCAGGTTGAATGAGGGAGTCTCATTGCTGCTTGCTGGATGAAGTTTTTCTTTTTTCTAGTTTTGATACCAAATGGCACTGCTCTCTTTCTTTAAGACGGACATATTCTTACCTTTCTAAAGGCTGAATTTTAGGTTTTGTGGATTAATACATCTATTAAAATAATCTAATTTACTACAGTTATTGAATTACTTGTGTGGTTAGGTGACTACTTAGTTGCCAAATAATTCCCTGTTGGGTTAAACATTAGAGCAGATAATTAAAATTCTCAGGGATTGCCATTGTAGTGTCACTTTTTTCAGAACAGAACTATAGTTTAGTTTCAAACATATTGCTGAGTCTTTGCTGTCAGAGACTCCACTTACTTCTGTGCTATGGTTTACATGATTTGGAGGAAGAAGTTCTATTTTTCAGTTAATCACAAAGAGGGTGATTTCAGTATTTCTGAATGCACTTCAGTATAAAACTCTACTTGATTAAGTTTGGAGCTGCTTATGTCTAGAGTGCAGGTCAAACTCAGTTGATGTCTTTTTAAATAAATCATACTATAAAGCCTCAGGCAAAGTGTTTGTATTGAGCTGTTGCTTCAATGTCTGCTAATGTAAATGAGTGAGGAAACCAAACTTTGTCCAACCATGACTCTAGAACTACTTGTGGTGAATTGATTAACTTTCCAAGTAGGACCTCTCACCTGTGTAAAATGAAGACCAAAAAATCCCTTATTCATCCATAATGACAGATGGTCAATGGTTTGTGTTGGAAAGGACATCAAAGATCATCTAGTTCCAACTCCCTGCCGTGGGCAGGGACACCTTCCACTACATAAGGCTGCTCAAAGCCCTGTCCAACCTCTTCTTGAGGGATGGGGCATCCACAACTTCTCAGGGCAACCTGTTCCAGTATCTCACCACCCTCACAGTAAAGAATTTCTTACGTCTAGTCTAAACCTGCCCTCTTCCAGTTAAAAGCCATTCCCCTTTGTCCTATCACTCCCTGCCCTTGTAAAAGTCCGTCTCCAGCTTGCTTGTAGCCCCTTTAAGTACTCAGTTTTGTACTGGTGACACTTCAGTCTCTATTTCAGCTGTCAGGTAAAACTCCAAGTAGAATAAAACCATCACAGTAGTACCTTGGGCATGTTGCCGTGGTTGTGTTCTGGGCAGTTCAGGTGGTTGGCTAAGAAAGAAACCTTCAACATTTTCTTCAGGAAGGTTAAAAAGGAAGCTGCTATCTTGGTAACAGAAAATTAATTTTTAAACAGTGTAACAGAACACTAGAGAAGTAAAGATATAAATCAGAATTTAAAGTAGTCATTTTACAAAAATGTGTTTCCTCCCCAAAGATACAAAATTTGCACTGCACAGCATATGCAAATGGTTATTTAAAGCATCAGCAACTGATAAAGAGACCTGCTACATTTATACAAAGTACAAGGTGAAATTCTATTTGTTCTCCGCAGTTTTGCCACTGATTTTCATAAATTCAGACTTTTGCACATGCTGTTTTGTCCATTTCTCTTTTGCCAGTGGGGATCAGTGCTGGGAGTCACTGTTCCGTGGCTGGTTCCCTTTGCTGTCAGGTCGCACTCTTTGTGTGAAGAGGAGCCTAGGCAGAGGTTGAAAGACTTTTCAAGGCAGGTAGCCCTGGGAGTGTTGACCGAGTCCTGTGAGGTAGCACTGCATTGCAGAATATTTTGCAGACATGCTGTGCTACAGCCCTCAGCACTGCTAGCAGGAGGTCGTGTTATCTACTGGCATAACCTAACTTAGCTCTTTGCAGTCAGCACTGTGACACCAGTGTACAGTAGCAGGGAATATAAGATAATAATTTCAAAGGCTTCTTATAATCCATCAGTTTTGAGGGATACAGATGAAGGATGGAAAAATGTTATGCTTGCCTAAGTGGATCATTTACTCATAAAAAAGGCGCTGTTGTTACATAATTTGGATCTGGGTATTAAATTTAACATTTCTATGGACAAATGAACACAGAAACCTACACTTCCCTTTATACTTCTATTGAAACAGTGTTATCCAAGATGAATATACACAAGGGTAAAGAAAAAGGACTAAGTTTACTGAATGCCGTCCTAATGCCTTTATGGAAGCTGGTGAAGCAGAAAGGGCATTAGTGTTATTTTGGTATTATTCTGAAGAGTTGTACTTAATTGAACATGTCAGTCTTGGCTGATATCACAGTACTGAATAAAATTTTGGGATGGATTTTCAAGAAAAATTGGGACTGGCCTAGCAAATTAAAAGTTACAGCTTGAATTCAGTAGAAGCATGAAACACTTCAGAAAATGTCACCCATCACTCTGTCCGATCGCTATGAAGCACAGATTCTGTATTGTAACTTGGGCTGTTGTATAAGTGCCCCTCTCAGCTCCTTGCTTTTTCCCTTTTCGTTCTCTTAATGTCGTGGTGTGTGCCTTCTCATTTTCTCTTACTTTGAAAATAATTCTTTTTATTTCCTGTCTGTGAAATAACATGGGTTGTCTTCCTTGGCCAGCTGTCTTACTCTGCTCCAAACTTCGGCTCTCCCTTGTTTGCTCTCAGTCCTTCTTTCGCTATTTGTATCTGTTTAAACTTCCCAAAGTTTTGAAGTGCTGTTTTCAATAGGTGTGACTGTTGGACTTGCCTACTGTGGTGCAGCACCTCGTTTGTCATAACCGATGGAATCAGTGTGTGTGAAGTGATACTCATCTGTTTTTGTTCCCTTTGATACTCACACAATTTCCACTGTCCTTTCCTTTACCATTTATACGACATCTGTGCATTCTTGGTGATGTGCAGAACATCATTATTCTGGTTTTCTTCCATTGCTAATCTGTATAAAAGCAAGTTTTGTTGCAGTGTGCAGTTTTGTTTGTGTGGGCAAGTGGGGGGCATTGACAGAGCCTTGCACTTAGCTTCAGTGTGTCCAGAAACAAGAAACATAGCTTGGACAATCACCTTCCCATGGGCTCAGACCTCTTTGCGTTTTGCTCCTTGAGGTCATTTTATGTTGGAAATTCAGATCTGTTCCTATATGGTGGTGGGTCTCTAGCCTGTACCCTGCAAAGTGTGGGGGTGTTTTGTAATGTTGTTTTACTGTTTGTTTTCTCTCTTTATAGTATGATGCTGAAAATTCTTACAGATTGCACTTTCTGCAGTTATTCAGCTTACTGACTGCAGAATGCAGTCATTCAAATACAGAAAACTTTACCATCTACATTATGTAAAACACCCATGTAACATTTGCTTTATGCCCATTAAAGTGCTTGGAATGGAGGTCTTGATTGGTGTAGAACTGCATAATAAAACACCCTTTAGTGGTGTTTGCTTTGCCAGAATTGGAGACAACCAACAAAACTCTGCATCAAAGTCTGTACTGTTATTTCATCATTACTTGGTAATAGTTACTCTAAACAGAGGGAAGCAAGACTGGGAATGTAAAATAAAACGAATTTCTAAGAGATAATTTAAAGAGTTAAGGGAGCTCCTATATGCTTTTAATAAAAATGTGTGTTTTAGTATTTGTCATGTTTATTAGTTCATTCTGTCAGACTACACTCGTACTAATTTGATTATAATACAGCTTCCTTTGAAAAACATATTAGGTGTTAAACAAGTGTCCCAGCAATAGGTGTGTAGAAAGCAAAGGAAATCAGTAGTTCAATTTGTAAAATAAGGTCTTGTTATTTTTCTGGTAAAGAAAATAATACATATGACCACTTCAGTGTCTTGAGTAAATGGTAATTTATTTGTGGAGGATACCTTTACAAAAAGTAATTGCTCCAATAAACACTAATGAGTGGTGTGTTTATCTTAAAAGTTGCATGAACAGTTCCTTAGAGTGCTAGGGCCAGACTAAGGTCTAAGGGTTAATCTAAAACACAATGCTTTAAGACATGGTTCTTGGTGTCAGGAGTAGTTCTTCGATATTTATTTAACATTCTTTCAGGGTTTCCATCCTATTTCTTTGGCATTTTATTGCTTGCTGATACAAATTATCCATAGTTCACTAATCAAATGAAAGATTGGGTGAAACATTCAGGCTTCGAGCAGTGTATCTTTAGGGGATGGCCGTACTAAACCCACAAACCCTAAGTCTCAATTTTTAAGCTTACAGTTTTATTTAAACACTTCAAAATGGCATCATTCGGTTTTAAGGAATTATTGTCTTTTGCAAATTATTTATCTCATTTCCAGAGTTAGACTTCATATTATGCACACCATTTTCACAGCTAATCTAAGTAATTCAGTTGTAATTTCTGCCTGTCACTACATGAAGGAAAAGATAAAAACTTTCCAGCTGTTGCTTTGTCTAAACGCAAGTTATTCAGTGAAAACTGCTGCTCCTTCCACCAGTGTCTGTGTATGTGTTTGTAGTGGAAAAAGGAGTGTAAAGTCTAAAACACTTGGCCCAATATGTTGGTTTTACTTGGGGTATTTGGTGGAGATGCAGGGGGATAAATATGTCCCTAAGCTCCCCCCTAGTTCAGTCTCCAGACACTGACTGACTTGTCCTTACCCTGCAAAAGGTCCAGTTCTGAAAATTCATGACCACACGAGTTTATAGAAGAGATTCATTGAAGTTTGTCCTTAGATGTCTTGCTACCGCTTCTTGGAGTCAATGGTCCGTGGAAGAGGAAGATACAGTGCAGGTAGACCAGTGGTTTTTACCTCCCTTTCCTTCATGATGTGTAATTGCAGGTCACCTTTTCACATGGTTCCTTACTTGTTCATGACTAATCTGGAGGCCTTGTTTATGAGCTGGTCTTGGGACAGACTTCAAAGTCACTACATGACAAGTGGACAAGAGTCCATATGTAGTGAGCTCAAATACTCAGTCACCTGTGGTGACCAGGGCAGTTTGGAGATTGGACACGTAAAATTGTGAAATTTGGGAAGTACAAAGGTGTGCAGAAATTTGAGGATACTGTTAGAAAGTCAGGTGTCCAGTATCTTTTTGAATCATCCAGTGAAAAGAAGTCTATGATTTAGCAGACTTTTTAATGAAAGGCTAACTTTTATGAATTGACAGCCTAAAGTCTGCTCATATAACTGCTACACTTTTTTTCTGCATAAGAATTTCCCTTGCATACACAGCAGAAAAACAAACAAATACAATTCTCTGTTATTTCCCTGAAAACCAAAGTCCTCTTTCCTAGCAAGATTAACTTGTCAACTAATCTTAGAGCAAACACTTTATTTTAATCTATCATTGTTTTCTGCCTGTAGTTTTAGCAGAGGTCAGAAAAAGAGATTCATTAAAGTGATGGCGCATTTGTTTTTCTGAAAGCACATCAGAAAATCAATGCTTTGCCAAAGAAAATAAAGAAATACAGTATTTCTTTTAATACACCAGTTAAATAAAGTCTTAAAATCATGTCTTGGCCCAGATGGGGTGTTTGCAGCATAAGGTACAAGTCGTATAATTTCTACTATCTGAAAACTGCTTAAATGAGCTCTCCTTCAACCATGGCATGTATTCCACACCTGAGGTGAAGTCACTCTGGTCCCATCTTTGATGTAGAGCCATTGGAGTGCTGACTGCCAGTGTGTTTGTGCAAGTCTGTTTGCTTATACAAAGAACCCATTTAAGCTTCTCCACCCAAGAAATTCATGTTGACTTTGGATAATCCCTGGGCGATTTTATTCTGTAAAATAAATAAATAAATCTTTCAAACTTGTGATGCAGCCCAGTTCTCGCACATTTTGGACTATTAGAAGTGTAGCATTTGTGTTGGGGAAGCATGAAGAGACACGAGGCGTGGGCAATTTTATATTTGTCCAGATGTCAAATAGAATGCGTGTTTCAGTACAGGGTTACGTGACACTGGAGCTTCACCTGAGGAGTGTGGGGTCAGTCCATGATGAGAGTTCTGCATGGGGATTACCAGACCCCACACTGCATGCTCATTCCCCAGTGTGGCTTCTCTAGGAAAAGTGCCAAGGTGATTGGGTTTGGCAATAAACCAGTATTTCAGAAGAAAAGAAAAAGTTGTATTAAAACAGCTGAAACAATTCTCTGGGGTCAGCCTTCGCTGTCAGGACTCACTTGCAGCCTGAGAGAGGTTCTCTGTGTATGTAACACAGGCCAGTAGCTGAGGGAATCAGAGCATCCTTGCTCTGAGTGTGTGAGCAGGTGATTTGGCCCACAGTAGAACGAGTGTCCGTGACCATCATCAATCACAACTGACCCATCCAATTAAAAATCGCTTTTGCAGGCTCTGCTCTCCCCGGCTCCCTTAAGGAAACACTGGTGCACAGGCTTGAGTTGAGTCTGCTTGAGTCCTAAACTCAAGTCTGGCCAAATGCAAGGAGGAAAAAGCCATTGTTTTCACTTTATTCTCAGTCCCCATCCATGTCCTTCCTTGGAGTCCTTGCTTTGGTAACATAGCTGGTTCTGAACAGGCACATCTCTGCTGAAGTCAGTAATGGCCAGAATGTCTACACTGCTATTTATTAGGTAAATAAACATTAAATAAGGTATGTAATGTCTTAACTAAAATAATTAACTGTATTTGTCTAAAATAGTTATCTAAACTTGGAAGATATTAAGATGGGCCTAGACTATCTCTGCTGTGCTATTTATTAATTTCATGACAGCAGTCTTCAGCAACTCTTTTAGCAGATGCTGAATTCATGTAGGGAAAAGCCATTAACCTCATGAGACTGAATAATACAAATAAAATTTGTCTTGTTTCCTGCTTGGTTTCTGGGGTCTTGTGAACCGTAAGAAGTTCTCTACAAGGTTTATACACCTACTTCACCTCCTTTTCCCTTGCTCTAACTGGAAAATAAGCTGAAAGCACTTATTTTCAAGAACTGAAATGAAATGTAAAACATTAAAAGATGTGCTGATAAACTACTGAGATGGCAGTGCCGAAGTAAAACAGTATGGAAATGATAGCAAATGTTTACAAGGGACAATTGACCTGCTCAACCCAACACTTAGTAATACATATATTCTCAGTATAACTTACTCTTTCACTTATTGCTGTATCCAATGGGCCATCATGTTTCCAGAGTGCTGGCATTTTTTGTGTTATATATACTTGTAATTAGAGTTGGGATGTAGACAAACTATTCCTGCATGAGGCTGAGCTGCTGTGTAATTAAATGTAGGAAAGGCAGCTTTTGCTAAAAATAGAAACTTAAGTTTAAAAACAGTGTGTTGGCCTCAGGCTTTTTAGAGTTTCGTAAAATAGAACAAACTCTTTGTTTTCCATTACTTGTAGAAACCCTAATAAACAAAATATCACTTCTCATCTAATTTTGCATTTCTTGGTTGTGTTTTGGTAAACTCTTTTTCATTTTGAGTAAATTACTCTAAATTATGCTGGGATATGATCATCAATAGTTGTAGCAGAAATACTAGTTTAACTGAAGAACAACTTTGTTGGGACTTTGGTGGTAATAATTTAAACTCAGAAAAGAACCATCTTGAGCAATTATTTTGCTTCTAAAGGTTATGTTTCATGCAGATGATCAAAAAAATTATGTAGTGCCAGCCCACTTGTGCTACCAAATAGTACTGTCACTATCAACCTCCCGATAACTTCACGGCAGCAGTGTTAGTAATTTTTAGTATTTGAGGTTACAGACCGGGTGCCACTAAGTTTACTGTGTACGAATTAAAGCACTGACAGCCATAATTTGATAAATGCTGTTCATAGTCATAGGCATAGGCAGTTCACTCATAGTTACCTCTTTCCTCAAGCAGGTGCAGAACAATCTGAAATAGAACTACAATTCTGACTTTCTCTTGCGGTAGTTTTTCAATGCATTTCAGTCTTTTTAATGTATTTGTCTTTACAGCATCTTTTCCTGATGGATACTTTCTTCCACATCTATTTTTTACGCAGGGAACTGTTCCGGAGCACATCAAAAGACATCAAGTGGGAAGTTAAACACCTTGGTGGGCCAGTTAGGGCTGTGTATGCACTGTCTCTGTTAGCTGCTCCTGAGTTATTAGAGGTGGGTGGCTTTTGCCAGGGACCTAGGAGCCCTCTGTAGGACCATGGCTCAGTAATGAGCTGGTCCCTATTGTGTGTCTGAACGGTGCTGCCAGGAGATTTAGTGTACTTCAGACTAAAACTGCATTGCAAGTCGACCTGTAAGGAGCATAAAAGATCAGAGGTTTAATCTGGAGTATGAAATTGAAACCTGAGATAATAGCATCAGTTAAGAGATTAAGTGGTATTAGTACCACTCTATCTTGTCTAGATAAGCTAGAGGCATCCATTCCTTCATGCTTTCTGTCTCTTTTCTTTTATTCTTTTTTTTAATATTTCTTCTTACAGTCATGTCAGTAGAGTAGTCCAGCATAAACTGGAGTGATGTATCCTTAACATAGTGTTTAGTTTAGTGGGTAGAGTACTTTTCTAGCAGACAAAGAGCTGTGAACCCCCTTACACTCAGGAACTTCAGATACATGTCACTCTTGTAATAAGCAAGAGTTAAAGATGCCTGAATTGCTGTATATTCTTACAGACACCAGTTCAGTTTGTCTTGTTGACTGGCCAGGAAGCAAGGAGCCAAGCCCTCATCATGAGGAATTGCCCAAGCTCCTTTAGAACGTCCCTGGCAAAACAGGAATGAACAGTACAGTAATCTAGAACCATGAAGCTCTAACTTGATTTTCCTCTTTTCAGCAGAATTGACAATGATAAGAACCTGCATTAACAGGGATATTTTATGTAGGTCTTAGTGTTCTGTGTTGACACATAGGCATTTCCTATTTTTCCTCATTCCGTGGGACATTTTTGTGCATCTTTAAGACAGGAGATTTTGAATAGCTGAAGGTTGTTAGTGCAAGATAACATATATTGTAGCTTGTCTTCTGCAAGGAGGGACTCATTCCTGGGCAGTATTGCTGTTGTAGGTCCTGATCTCTCAATGTGAAGTTGGATTGGTTTAAGCTGATCTAATGCCTTGAGTTTGGTCTTGTTCTGAATGAAGATCAAAATAGTGGATGATGTGCTATGGAATCTCCATGTGTTTACATATCTTTTGCTGGTTCCCAGGCTGTACATAAGGCTTTACATCCTGTGCATGTGATTTATCAGTCTGTATTTTCCAGTGGTGGTAACTGAAAATTAAATTTTTAAGTCTGGTGGGGGTTTTTTTTGTGTTTGGTTTGTTTGGGCCTTTTAAAATTAATATATGTGTTTATTTCAGTGTTTTACAAAGAAGTGGGGGGGGAAAAAAAGACATGCCTGAAATTTCTTTTGCTGAACCAAAGGACTTCTCTCTTTTTGTGTTTCAGACACAGATATTAAGGAGCTAGAGGATGTTTTTGGACTTAACGGACAAGTAGAGCATAAACTGAACTTCCTCAAAAAGAATGTATCAAAAGATATAAAGCTGGTACTGATTGCTCATTCTATTGGTTGCTACATCACCCTGGAGATGATGAAACGAGCATCAGAACTTCAGGTACATGAACCTTCTTGAATGGGAGTTGCTTTATTAGCAAAGCCATGCACATGCTCAGCCAATGGGTAACGCCATGTATTTCCTGTGGAAACTCTATTCTCTTATACACAAACAAAAAAACATGGGTGATCCTAGTAACATAAAATAAAGCAGATTGATGTACTTCTGAGTCTGAATTTGGATCTTTCATGCCCTTGGAATATAAATAATTAATAATGGTGAGAAATACATTTATGACTTCCTTGTTCTCATCTTTAAATAATTTATAATCAGATCACTAGATATTTGGTAACTGCGTTACGTATTACACCAAAAATTAAGACTAGTTGTAATTTTTATAGTGGTTTCTTACCTTGAGGTGAACAGATTGCTGGTTAGACATGGGAAAATGTATGGGAGTGAATAGTAATATAAATTGTGAGGAGTACTACTATGAAAGACATTGATTTTAAAATTTAATACAAATATAAATGCTTCTGCAACTCAGTCTTGGTATGTGTAACTCAATGAGAGTGAGAGTTATTACTTCATATTCTATATATCTGAACATTTTTCTTTGTCACTGTGAAGCAGTAAGAAGGCTGAAGCAGGACCATGGCCTTGCCCTCTGGAAATGGCAAACTGTGCTCAGTAATAACTTACTCTGCTAGTGGCCAATAAATGGAGAATAGGGAATTTTTATTCTTAAACATTCACTCTTACTAAATCATTGCCTCTTCCTTTACTTTATAAAATCTTCAGTGGAAGGAAGTGCCATGTTTGTGGTGACATGAAGTCTGGGGTTAATATATGCGTGTGGTTAATATATGTCATGTATGTGGTTAATATATGCATATCCACTTCTTCATAACCATTTCCACTACACATCTAACTTTTTCTTCCTTTAAAGAAAAAAATAACTAAAAATGTGAAATATGAGGATAACCTGGTATATTTCTACTGGCATATTTCACTTAGTGATTATAAACAAGAGCATTTTTTGAGAGAAATCTTATAGATTTTCAGGAAGGAGCATAGAAAATACCATGTGCATTAATTTTTCCAAAAGTGCCAACGTTTTGGGGGTCAAAATCTGTAGTCTTTATTGCTCAAATGATTTTATCTGGTTTCAATTAAACTATAAATTGTTGAGTAACATTTTTACACCTGGCTCACCAGATGCTGGCAGCTTTCTATTCATCAGTGTTTTGCAACGCAGGGATCTTTGGGACACTCTTAGACCTCATGGTGCACTGTGTGCATAAAGTTAATATATGACAAGCTACATTTAAGATGCATTCAACAATAGAAAATATTTGTGTAAGCCAGGGTATTGTGCAACCTTTGTCCCTTTGCCAAAAATAAGTTAACTCTTATGTTTTATAACATATGAAGTGTGATAATAAGAAACTTGTGTTTCCATCTCTCCCTTTATTTTTACTGGAATATTTGATTCCCACAAGATTTTGAGCACATATGTGTATTTTAGTAGCTAGATCATTTGATTTTATTTTTGTGTAGTTCTTGGTGATATTTTTTCGTTATATGAATTTGGGGCTTGGTCTTAAAATTCTCTGCTTTAAGAGCCTTTCATTTTTTACAGTTTATTATTCTGAGCTAGAGGTTAATTTGTTGTATTTATTGTTCAAATAATCCAGTAAACAATTGTATTTGGAATGTATCTTTAGCAGATTTGATTTTTAGAATCACGGAGTCATAGAATTGTTAAGTTTGGGAAAGATCTCTAAGGTCATTGAATCCAGTTGTTAATGCAGCACTGCTGTGTTCAGCATTAATCCATGTCCCCACAGTGCCACAGCCACATGTTTCTTGAACACTTCCAGGGATGATGATTCAACCACTTCTCTGTGCAGTCTGTTCTAGTGCCTGACCCCGCTTCACTGAAGAAATTTTTGTTTCACAATTTAAAGCTCTTCTGTAGTCCAAGCAAATACAGACTAGGTTGTCCCTCCCTTAACATGCATGAAAAGGAGAAAGTACATCCCCTTCTCTCTCCTTCTTGGTCCTTCTTCAGCTGTCAGTTTTCACAGAATCACAGAATCATCAAGGTTGAAAGAGACCTTAAAGATCATGAAGTCCAGTCATCAACTCAGGACCACCATATTCCCCCCTAAACCATATCCCCAGGTGCCTCATCCAGATGCCTTTTCAACACTTCCAATAGACAATGACTCTACTACCTCTCAGGGCAACTTATTCCAATGCCTGACCACTCATTCAGTGAAAAAAAGATTTCTAATAACTAATCTGAATCTCCCTTGGTGCAATTTAAGGCCATTTCCTCTTATGTTTTCACTTGAGACAGGGCAGAAGAGACTGACCCCCACCTCAGTGCAGCCTCCTTTCAGTTGTAGAGGTCCCCCATGAGTCTACTCTTCTCCAGACGAAAAAACCCCCGCTCCTGAGCCACTTCTCATAAGACTTGTTATCTAGACCCTTTACCAGCTTTATTGCCCTTCTTTGGACCGGAATGCTGCTAGTATGTAGGGCCCCTGTGCTCTGCAAGTAATGGGGTACTGCATTTTTTCCTTAAACTTGTGTGAAATAATGCTTTCCTATTTCATTAAGAGAAATGAAACAGGAATTGCTAGTTTATTTCAGCATGAATTCAGTTTTGGAGCCCATCCCTATTTTCCCATTGACTCTCAGGGAGGCTTCTGTTAAAGATTCCTTCAGGAGACCCATTAACACAAACTTACTTTTAGGTTGATGCCTTTGACCAAATCTGATTAGTTGAGAAGGGCAGACAGGCTACTTCCATACTTGTAACTAATTGGGGCTACAGCCCAGGTTTGAGCACTGGGACAGTGATGTTTGAAACTTGTTTTTACATGACTTTTTGGCCCAAAGGAGCCAGCAACTCCTAGCAACAGCTTTACATGGTTCTGGGCTTGGCAGAGGCTCAGGGCCGTTCCCAGTCCTGCTATCCAGTTTGGATGCTGACATACAGTTTGGAGGCAGGAGGAGATTCCTCCATGTGGACACGGACCATCCTTTGCCTTCCTGTTCAGTGACAAGGCTGCAAAATAATTCCTGGCTAGTCTGTTTTCTGGCTCATGAGTAACCACAAACACCTTCCCATTGTCATGGTGGGCTTCAAGTATTAACAACATTCACCTCTTTGTGGGAAGTAGAGGATCCAGATTTTGCCAGACTGCTAAAAAATTTTGGCAGTGGCAAGGAAGAAAATCAGCCTCACTTTGTGAAGATGGAAAACTGCAATAATGTACAGCTTCCTTGATACTTGCTCTTAACCTCATAATCTTCCTTCGCTCTTTATTCAGACAGCAGAACTGAAAAATGAGGCTGAGTGACAAAATTATTTTCTCAGTTGTTGGAACATGCATCTGACTCATAAATATGCTACATCCTCCAGGCATTCTCTTCTAAAATGCAAATCCTTTACTTGGAGGATTTCCTTGTGCTTTACTGGCAACACTACTGAGTATTTCCTAAAACACTCCATTTGATCATTAATTTAATCAAAGATTGACAGGTTTCCTTGCTAATGAAATTCAATCTCTTACAGCATTAGTCTTTGATTTGCAGTGATGCTTTTGAAGTGCCAGCACCTTTGTGGTAATAAATTAAGTCTTGTTAATGAGTACAATGTAAGTATTGCCCTTCCTGTAAAACTCATTGAAGAGGAAGAGTTTAAAGCCTCTGAGTATGTATCAGTTTAATCAAATTCAATTTCTCTGATATGTAAATCAAACCCATGCATGGCTTCTACATCTCAGTGGTGTGAAGGAATATTGGGTATTGCTAGAACTTTTTGATTTCATAAAAGATAGCTGAAAACACAGAACTTGGAATAGTTGTGCTTATAACAAATTCCTAGCTTGGAAACCCTGACACATCATTTCTGTGCACATACTGATTATTTAGTTTTAGTTGTTGAACACTTGATTGTGGGTTTGGGAAGCACTTTCATAATGTTAGGAAAGAGAAAACTACCCTGTTTTTAAATATGGGTATTTCTACAAGAAAACAAAGTTCTTTCTAGTGGAATTACTGGAAATCCACAGGATCTGTGAGATGAAAAGCAGGAGATTTTTTTAACAGTAGAGGAACTACTAAGCATGTCTGACCTTTGAGATAATAGGGAATCAGCAGGATTAAAGGAAGAGGAAAGGAATGTATAAAAGCAGTGACATTTCGTTCAGTTTCTTTTTTGCTGAGATTAGAACCTAAATGTGTAATCCAATACTCTGGTGTCATCATTACATAAAACATCGTGTGAAAGGATGGTAATGTAGCAGGTTCTGACTATAAATTCTAGTGTTTTTCAGAAAGAGAGAGAAGATGAAAATATAACCACACCTGAGATAAAAAGGAATATAAATTTTTATTCCATTTTTGAAAGTTTCATTTGATATAATAGCATCTAATTCCAGTGTTGGTTACCTAAATTAGATTTCATGGTACTTTAAAACAAAGTCAGTTTACATAGCTGTTGTCTAGGTAAATTAACTTCTGACGGTCTCACTGTCCATTATAAAATATGCTTAGGAAAGCATATTTTTAACCACCTTGAATGCACTCTTTCAAAAGTAAGCTTATGTCAGATATTTTGAAGAGTACAGTGAGACTGCATAAAATAGAGAAATGTTATAGAAATACATGTTGAAAGAGAGAGAGGGTGAGTAATAAATATATGATTTTCTTGTTAGTTGCAGGCTTAAATGAAAAAGAGCAAAATATCAGCATAAAAATAAAAATGAATAAAAGACTTACAGTAACATGAACTCAGTGAAAATATTTGTAAAATTATTATGCAGGATAAAAAACAGATGGCTATGCTTAGCAGACCTCACAAGGGAATTGGTTCACATTTCAAATAAATGCGTATCTTGTGAGGAGAGCTATGAATTTCTAGGCCATGATATAAAACTAAACTCAGTCTGGTGTAGTTTTCTTCTTCAGTCCATCCATCCCATATAAATGAAATACGTATTAAAAGAACAAGCAAACAGCACTGGGCTTGTGTACACGCACCTTCATCCCCCTTTAAGTGTTGAAGAAGCAAGAAAAGACGTACTCTTGACACAATTTTGCACAGATTTAAACATGAATCTAAGTTCAGCTGCCTTCAGTGAGAGGAGTGTGTTAATTTAACTTTGTGGATGTTCTGAGTTGGTCTCTGAGTTGGATTATTTCTATGAGAGAGAGATTTGGCAGTTCTATCAGTTCTTAATATATCAAGTCTTTGGGAGCATATACAAGGAAGTCCAGGTGGTCTGAGACAGCAATTGGAATAAAACTTGCTTTAGTTGACAGCTTACACGTTACAGTGTCTGCAAAATCCACCTTGCAACTGTGGATGATGCTTCAGGCAGTGTCAGTAATTCTGGTGGAACAGGCAGTAAACCAGCAATAGGAACGTGGGGCTTATGCAAATATTCTGCAGTTCGCTCACCTGGAAAAAGAGAGAAGTAGTGCAGATGATTTATTAAATCTAACCAAATAAAATGAATAAGATACTGTATCTTTGAAGCATCAAAGAAGTTTCTACAAAGATTTGTAGAAAGATTTTTCTTTTCCTAAAAAAGAAAATATGAAAAAACCTTCACATGAAAATCTAAGGCAAATATATCCTCTCTTTCAGGTGGGAGGCTGCAAAGTAAAGAGATGGGTTTACAGCAAACAAAGGTTTTTTAGGGAGATACTAACTTCTGACTGAGACACTCATAAAAGGCTTGGATTTAAAATTTCAACAAACCTTGAGAACACCATCAGCGAAAGGCCGATAACTGCGGAAATCACCCAAGAGACTGCTAGCAACCATTATTTTCACTGGCTTGATGACAGACCCTAGGCCTGAGGGACCCAGTTATATTCTCTTCTACCTTCCCCCTTCAAAAAAAAAGCTTTATAAAATGGAAACTGTAAGAAAATGAAGCAGACAACAGGCAGACAGGGTCTTTTATATAACCCTCAATGGAGGCTGCCTTTGTCAGTAGGAACAGGCACTGTCCATTGCCATGTGCTGTGTAGGTCTGCCAGAAATTACTTCACAGGCCAACTGCCCCACTTTGTAATATAGAGAACAAAACAATGTGAAGTGTCTCAAGGATACAAAAAAATAAATTTAGGAAACTTAAAATGGAATGAGATAAACCCTGTTGAAGGTGATAAAACTTCAGACGTCACATGCCTGAGGGAAGTTAAATTTTGAAGAGTTTGCCATGTGTATCCATAGTGTACCTTGTGTGGTTTTTGAAGTGGGTGAAGCAGGTAGGTATCACCTGCTTAGTCCTAGATCTTTATGAGAAATAATGGATTACACATAGTTCAGTACTCTCCTGAGTCAAGAATATTTGCAGTCCAAAAGTGTTGAAGATGAGATGAGACTGATAAATGGTAGAGTGCCAATTGTTGCAATTAAAAGACAGGCTTGACAAAATCAGCAACGCTATATCTGTCAGCTTGTAATTACCGGGCAGATGAAAAATAGTTTCTGTTTTTAATATTGATCACATTTTTAGGAGTGAGGATTCAGAGTTAACAATGTCGCTCTGAGATTTCCTTGTTTGGATCATAAGCCTGTGATCAGAAGGCCTGAGGAAAAACTTAATTCCCAAGATTTTCTGTGGAAAATTGTATTTTGTTAATAATATTCACTGAAACTTCAACTTCTCTCACCTTGTTTAATATAATGGTTTACTTCTCAGTTTAATATAGAAACAATATAAAAAACGACATTTTGATCTGTGGTGATTCAAAGAAGTAAAACTTAGGAACAATCATTTTGATTTCAAGAGACTTGATTTTTTTTATAACATTGTGTTTATTTCACTGCTAATAAAACATGCGATTTCAAGTGTATGTAGTCAAAATTCAAATACACCTATAAAAATTATTTATTCTAGGAAGTTAAAAGACATTAAAGTAGCCAAATGTACAAACAGAAAGGAAAGAAAAATAAACTGAAAAGTGGAATCTGTGATCATTCATCAGGAATCTAAAGTAAAACATGAGAATGAGGAGGAGATGAAGGACTAAAAATGAAAAGACAGTTAAAATGGTAAATGGCAGAATAACAGGATTTATTAAGTACTGTGAATTTTTGAAAATTTGTTCATAAAATCTTGTTATTTTGAATCTCCAGAAATTTAAATTCATATTGTAATAACTAAGTGAAATGTTTGCATAAAAATGAGGGAATTGTAAGCAAGAAGTGAGTTTCAAAATCAATTAGGGTTTATGGCATATGTTTTAAGAAGAGCTCAACACCCTTTCACAAGCCAGATTTCCCAATGAACATTTTATGCTGGGAAGTGAGATCTTTTGAAATTCTGCAGATGTGTGTGCATAGCTCTTGAAAATCAGAGACTCATCTCTTTGGAGAATTGGACCAAACGGCTGGAATTCAATATATGTTGCACATAGCTTGAAATTTTTTTATGTTTTTATACTGCAGTTAATGTGCTTTTACAGAAGACAGCAGAGCCAAAACCTAGGAGTTCTCATGGTGTTTTAATAGTAGGTGAAGGACAACACAGCCAGTTAGGACATTAAAGTGTTGTTCATGGAAGGAGCAGGTGAAGGGACATTGTGGAGTTTTTGAACATAGACTTTGCAAACGTAGTTACACTTCAAGCTTGGTTTTAGCTCTAGTAACCAATATCTGTTCCTAGAAGCTCTGTATTAAAATGGAATTTCACTGCCAATATGGAGTCTTCAGCAAAAAAGCTGAATTGCTTTGTCTGCTCTTGTTTCACATTATATGTGGTACAGTTGCTCAAACAATGAGGAAGGACTTGGCTTGGAACTTTATAAAAAAGGTTACTGAGGATGGACAGGGTTTTAATTGCAAATATTTCCTACTCTGCCATATTGTTCATTTGTTCATTCCACGTGATTTATGGTGAAGTCTAGAGGTGCTTCTGCTGCATTGGTTTCTACCCAAGAATGGTTTGTCCTGTTTGAAGAGTTCACTACAGGAGTGAAAAGAATCCGAAAAAGACAAACTTTATATAAAACAGTTATAACATCTCTGAGCTTAGATAGCACATCCACTGCATGGAGGGCATGTCTAGTACCCTGTTGAATTAAGTTCAGGCAAATACTGGAGAATTTTTTTCTGTATCTTTTTAGTATTTCTTTGATTGCTGATTATTTTAGGGGAGTTTTTACCAATGCAACCATTGATCTTTTCAGATACCTGAGGATGTGTTCAGTGACTATAAGCCTATGTTTAGGGAACTAAATCAAGCCGGTTTCTTCTTAGGAATCCTCCTCTGTACTCTTATGACTGAGGTTATCTTAAAAATTAAATGTAATGGAAGTCCATTTTCTTTTCTATTTGTTTCAATGTGTAAATATTTGAAATATTTGATTTCTGGTGTTTGGATGCAAGTGTACTTCACTGTGGCATTTTGTGAAAAAAAAAACTCATTGGAATTTGCTCTTTCATGTGCAATTCAGTGTTAAGTATACATTTAAGCGGAAGTCCAGAAGGGACAATGTATTTAATAAACTTATTGCCTTTGGAGTCCTGTAAGGAAGTTCAATTGATGTTAATGAAAATACACTTTTAATAACTTTGTTACAACATTTATAGTCACTGGAAAATTTTAAGCACATTCTGCTCCATTTCAAATTCCAAAACAAAGCATAGTTTCGTATAATGGGCAGAATTCACTGAGTCCTAATTGTTCTTGAAAACACTGAATTTCTGCTCCTCTATTTTAAAGCAGTAGTATGACTACTGCAAGTGTATATTACTGAGGTGGAAGGTACAAACTCCAGTTCTCAATAAATATAATTTAAATCGCGATCTTTAATGGTAGCTGGCAGGGTTCAGACTTTTTACCTGGCACTGGCAATTGAAAGATATTCTACAAATTCTTGTTCTCAGTTGCACTAAAACCCTTACTTACCTGATGACCAGTTTTATTTGTGTGATAAATTAGATGTGATAATTTTTCTCTCTTAGCAGATTCCTGCATATTTTCAATTTGTCGTAATAATTAAGGCTAGCAGTAGTCTGTAGTATTGCAAAGGAAGGAATTTTCTATTTTTCCCTTACTGTTAAAAATGCTTACAGTTCTGGAAAGATGAGAGCAAGGATGGAAAAATGAGTGACTGAAAGAATTCCTAACTCTCTTCTCTCTCTTTTTCCCTTTTTCTGATACCCTGACAAGAATTTGGGACATAAGTTCTCTCTCAGACCTCAAATATTCATGGTTTCTTTTCTTTCTTTGACAAAAATGCTAAGTTCTGCTCAGTGTATACTTCCTGACTCTGTTCTTCACTGATATCACAAGGCAGAACCTTACTGATCTTCTTTCTCCAGGGTACATCATTAAGCCACTAAGTCCCTTTAATTGGTTAAAATGGTAGGGGACTGAACTCATTCCAATATTCAATGCCAGCTTAGCTTGTCTAACTCCTAACCCTTTGAGCAGAGAAGGCCTCTGAGTCTGGGTTGACTGGATGCTTTTTTGAGGGCTGACTTTAGTGAGTGGTGAAATAAGCCCCTTCCAAATATCTTAAGTGGAGCACTTAAAAATTGCAGTCCTGGGATCTCAAGGCACTGATGGAAAATCGTGGCCTTTCCTTTTCATCAGCAGAATGAGATTATAATTGTAAAGCTGGTTTCTCATTTACCTTGTTCAGCCCCATTTCCTTAAACTGAATGGATTGTCATTGAGATTTATTGGTAGGTATGGCTGTACATTGATGGCTGTGAAAGCAGCTGGTTCAAGACAGCACAAAATCTGATTCCTAATGCTTTCTTTTGGTTGAGCCACCTCTCCACTTGAAGGGCATATTGCTGGTTCATCCTAAGTGTTAGATGTCCCAGAGCATGTGTACAAAGGTCACATTTGCCAGTCCCTGTGCCATAAGGGTACCTGCAGATGCAAGATGGTGATCTCATGGGAGTGCTACACTGAAAAAAACCCACCCTGTACTTCCAAAATGAAAACGGAAAGAATTTGTGCTGGAAAGTGGCAGCTGCGTTCTGACATTCATGTAATGGGAGCAACTGAAAGCTTTATGGTGTGTAACTGTGACACTGCATTCCAACATAAGCTTCTCCCTGCCCTTCTTCCAACCAATAAACTATTCTTCCTCTCTTTTCACTCTCACCCCTCCTAATCTTCTTCTGTTTATATGCTTTAATCATAATAGCAACAAATCCATCCCTGCTGGTATTATCACACCGTTACAAATTTTGGCTGTCTCCTTTGGCACTTCCCTTGTAGATGGAATGACATTGCCCACTTTGATGGGGCTTAATTCTCTATGTAAAATACTGCCCTGTCAATGAATATTTTCTCTATTAAACTATTTTCAGTCCAACAATAAGATACAGATTTTTGGGAGAACAGTTTTCTCATTATTACCTTAACCCATAAAAAGCCTTTTTTTTTTTTTTTTAAATTCAAACATTTTGGGCAAGTTTTCAGTTACCCAAATATTTGTAGTACAGAGTAATTTGCATTTCAGCCCTGTGAGACTTGTAAAAGTAATGAACAGTCTGTGTGTTTAATATTTTTTATATTTTCTAATAATTTGCAAATAGTTCAGTATGTAGAGCTGACCTGTTGAAAAATAGTTTGCAGTGTCTGTAGAGAACACTTCTGAGACTTTTGTATATTTAGCAGAATTCTGGGCTTCAGCTGGAAAAATTCTAAGAGTACTTCTTACTGGAAAATATTTCAAGTAATGTGAAACAACAGATAATTTTTTCCTGTGCCATGACCCAGTTGTAAGGTGAGGTATGGAAGGTCCCTCTCCTATTGCTATTAAACAGGTTTCAGCACTGGAAGTCAAGTACACAGAAAATACTGACGCCTGCTGAAAGGCATGATTGAAAGCATATTGATTTCAAAGGGAATTGTCAAATTTATTTGTCAATCCAAGAGTTTAATCTCTGACTACCATGATCAGTGTTTTATGGCAGCCATGGTTTTCATCTATCTATCCAAGAACAGGTAAGAGAGTCTTGGTTTCTAGAGCTGAGAATCTTGTGTCTTTGGTGAGATCTACATTGAGTGTAGGCTGTCACATTTAATATCTGGAAAATAATCCTTTAATTAGAATTTGTTCACGAGGCAGAATTAAGACCTATTAAATTTATGAAAATTTTGCTACTAGGTCCAAAAGGAGCAAGATCACACAGCCAGCTGTACTGGAGGTGCAATCACAGAGGACCAGAAGTACTCAAAGGGACATTGGGCACAGTCTCATTAGGGCTCTTCCTTTTTGGTTGCTGTGCTTGTGATCAGTGTTGACAAAGGTGATTTCTTACTCTCAGCCGCTGAAGCTGGATACTGCCGAGATTTCCACGCCTCTCACTGGCTTATCCTCAGTCATCTTTGTTCCATTTCAGTTCTTTTGTAATTAGACTCTGCAGAGCAACTTCTAGTATTCTCCTAATAATACAGCACAAAGTTAATACCATAGAAGCCTGATTGTGATTCATGTTTTAACAGGACTCTTCATATGGAGGGTCCAATGAATTTGGATGCAGGACTCCAATGTACAAGGCTCAGAACCAAATTTATGCTAAGTCAGTGGAAAGTGGCCTTAAAGTAGACATAAATTTAGTCACACCTCACCTTAGTGCAAATGACACTCAGGTCCACATACCTGAGGATGTAATCATTGTACTCAGCACTGTATTTGTCGTTACACTGGAGATCACAGCTTGAAATACAAATACATTAACAAAAATGCTGGTCCTTGAATTTTGTTTCCATCCGAGTGGAACTGCCAGGAAGCACTGGAGGCTTAGGGTCTTACAGGTGTATTTCAAATAAAATTGGATAATGTATGTTAAATAAAGAAGGTGCCAGGACATGGAAAAACCGTGTGATCACTGTTGAGTATTTTAAACAGATGAGAATATTGCCTGCTATATATATCGTTAGGTAGAAGCTGAAAGAAAATAGTAAAAACATAAGCCAAAGTTCTAAGCCATTTGAAAAAAATGTGTGAATTATATATATTTGAAAGTAGTTGGTCAAATTCAGATGTTGAAGTAGGTGTCATTTATATGATAATATTGGGTATGTTGAATGTAAGAAACAATAAGTTAAATAACTTCTAAAAACTCAGTTTGTTGTAATCCATTGTATTACATTTGACCACTTCAAAAGGAAGATACAGAAAAACCGATGGTCAGGAAATATGAACCAGCTTACACGAAAAGGAAGTTCTCCCTTAGATTTCCTTAACTGTTGCTTGGCTTACATATATGCCATTTACAAATAGTGACTTTGTCTGATATCACTGAGGACAGCATTGCTCATACAACTTTTACCTTCCCTTAAGGAAAAAAAAAAAAATCCAAGTATGACCTTAAATTTGCAACAGTTGGTACCATTATAGAACAGTGTGAAGTTGTGAGGATTATGCACAGCTTCACAAGATGGGTCTCAGTATGCCCTGTATTTTTCATTACCCTGTATCTTCAAGGAAGTTAATGTTTTTAAAGTGTTTAGAAACAACACATTTCTAGAGATTTATATGTATGTTTTTTCTTAGAAAACCCTTCCAGGAAGTATATATCTATGTACACTGTTTCCTGAAGAACTGATACAGCTGATACTTTATGCATAGGTCCAAATAAGAATAGCTAAAACCATGGGATATGTGGTTATTTAAACTTATGCTGCCCTGAAGCCAGTGTGTTGTAGTCTCTGAAGTTCTCTTTTTTATAATTCAGAGTGATGGAGACCTGTCTAGGTTGACCAGCTCCCTTAAGGTCAGTAATAGTGATAAAGTTTTTTAGGGATGAGAGGGGTCTGCATGGCTTGTCCCTTAAGGTCACTAATAGTGATAAAGTTTTTTAGGGGTGAGAGGGGTCTGTATGGCTTGTACCTGTGATGACAGAGAAACAAGAGTGGTCTCTTCCTCAGACTGAGTTGAATATCCCAATCTATTAGAGTGTGCTGTAATTTTAACTATAAAGACATAAAGTTAGCTATGAAAAAAGGAGAGTACATCAGACACCAAGAAGCAGAGACATCCTTGACATCAAAGGTGAATGGAAAACAGCACTTGGACAGGAAACAGCCCTTGTTGCACAGCCAGCCTGAGCTTAGGATGTGAGTACTTAAAGGAAAGGACTGTAAAAAAAGCTAAGAGAGTGCATTTGTTATGGTGGCTGTAGTTTTTGCACCATGTAAATATTGTAAATGTCATATATATATATATATATGTTTATGAAATTTAATTATTATTATAAAGCATATATTATATTTCGGACCTAAGCTCCTGTTTATGGACTTTTCCATAGTTGTCCAACAAATATTTTTTGTCCTGATACGAAGTGTAGCTTCTCTGCCCTCATTTGCCTTTCTTGGAAGCAGTAAAAATTGACCACAGTTAGAGAGTATATACAGTGTTCTCTGTAATACTGTAAACCTTGTTTACATGCTCACAGTAAAATTCATCAAATATTTGAAATCACAAACGAATTCTCCATCGGCACTGATCTCTGTGTTTTGTTTCAGTAGCATTTTCTGTTGGCTGAAAAAAAATCCTTTCCTGGGTTTTAAAAATATTTTAATTTAATGAGTTCCATATCAGAAAAGGGGGCCCATGAGAGTGATAGTGATGTGAGCCTGCCATCTTCTCATCCTGTGCTGTATCATCAGTTTTTGGGGTTTCGATCTTTTTCCAAAGCATCATAAAATATGTCATTGCGTGCTGGAGGATTTCTTGCAGCTTGATGGGAAGGAAATGCAGAATGGCTGTGGACTGGATTTAATGATCAGTCTTGTGCTGGAGTGTTGAAAAGTTCATCTTATTAACAGAATTCTTTGAATTAGAAGTATTTTTTCCATGGTGTTCTCAACTTCATGGTTTTTTCTGATTTTTTTTTTGGTAGAAGGGGTAAAAGCATTGCGAATAATGTGTGATTAGTTTTCTCCTTCTGAAAGGGTGTATTTCTTTCCTGAGCATAACCACTCTGCAAATATTCTGCCAGCTTGCTGTACAACTGAAATATAAATACATTTTTAATTTTTGATTGTGTTAAATATTTATACAAAAGAAGGAATAGAGGGGAAGAACCCTCACATTTTAAGTCAACACATTTGCTTTTCATCATTCATTTAGTCAACATCTGTAATATGCAGTCCTAGGACAATGCAGTTGCATGAGAAAAGTTGAATGTGTAAGTAATATCACCAGGCCTTATGTTAACTCGTTTTTTACAGCTCCCTGACACAATGTTCTGGTTTGGGAAGTCAAGGCTCTCTGTACATCCATGTGAGGTGGCATTTCTCTTTCTTGCACCTTTCCTGTTGGTAACAGTTCTACAGCTGGGACACTGTACCTTGGTGCAGCATTAAAATTTGTGTCAATACGGGCTCCTGATACCTGCCTCAGCATTTTAGATTTTTCATTTCTTTCCATCACATCTACTTATGTCACTTCTTCCACCCAGAATATTACTTCACATCCTTTGCATTTATAGCCCTTAAAAAATTGTGTAGCTATGATTCCCCACCCCATTACCTTTTCACTCCCATTTGCCACACGATTCATGTTTTTTTCTCTATATGTAACTTCCTCCAGAAATTTTATCCTCCAAGCCCGTTGTTAATTTTAGGCTGTATTTGTGGCTCACTCTTGGTTGAAATCTTTCCACTTAGGATGTAGAGCACAGGATGCAATCTGCATTGTCTCCCAGAGCCACAGCTTCCTCTGGCATTCGTGATGTGTTTCCTCACTGTGTGTAACCTGAAGTTGCAGAGCTTCTCTCGTTTGCTTTGTGCACCACATCGTATTGCAGACTTGCATATCACCATCTCCCACGTGTCTTTACCACTGTATTACTTGCCAGGATTTTTGCTACTCATTCATGCTTTAGATTATTTTTACTTGGCATATTTAAAAATAGTAGTAGCTTCTGAGTTGGTTCTGTGAGCTGAATAATTAAAATACCAAATTTAACTTAACAGAACCTCATTATTATACCACCTCTTTCCAGTTCAGAGTGGGGTGAAGGTGGATGTTGTTTTGGGGGTTTTGTTGGTGGGCGGGTATTTTCTGTACTTCTGCTTGGGCAAATTGCTTTAAACATCATAAAGCAGACACCCAAGTTGGATCTCAGCAAGGTGGTTTGGCATGTACTGAAGCACCATGTCCATGGAAACTGCAATGTAGCTACAAAAGAGGTAGTGACAGTCAGTATGAAATAACTCTAGCTTCTTGTCTTATACTGCCTATCTGAAATTTGAAGATCAAATCTTCAGACATTGACCTAATATCATAACTACTGCGTATTTTCAGATTTTACAAAAGTAAATAATGCATTCTGGTCTTTTTATATTGCCATGTTCAGGGGCACCAATTTATTTAGACGGTGTTTTCAGTGCTGGAGATCATACACTGCTATGGATGAGCCTCTTTGGAGAACACTTGCTCAAATACTGCTTAATAGTAGCATTTGTTTCCCTCAAAATACTTGTTTAAAAGTGTGCCCTGCTGCTTCTCCCATGGAGGAGTGGTCTCATTTTGTTCTATATGATGAAGCTCCTAGTTAGAAGTCTTAGGTCCTCTGTAATTAGTGGGAAGCAGGTAATTGTACTAGAAAGTGGTTTTAGCTCACTTGATATTTTCTAAGGATCTGTCCATGACTGACTTCATCTGGGAGTCTTGGGGTGATGTAACTCCTAACTCAGGCACCTCAGTTTAGAACCATTACTGAACTTGGATAACACTGAGCCAAAATGAACTCTGAGAAGGGCAAAGGTTTATTCTCATTTATTTTTCCACCATTTCATGGTGCAATTTCAGCAGGTACCTTTAACACCTAAGTTCGTAAACACATACAGAATTAGTGACTTGCTGTTCTCTCCTTGCTGAGGATCTGATGCATGATCTCTTGATAACAGAGGGAGGATCTGTATATGGTTGCCAAGGATGATCCACAGTGTGTTTAGAATTTCATGTAGGCAAAATCGATTATTAAATATCACTGAACAGGTCAAGGTATTTCTGATTGATTGAGGTAAATATGCTAAGAATTGTATTTAAATTCTTTTTTTTAATAAAACAAACCAGGGCCCACCCTGTGGCTCCTGACAGCAAGTGGCAAAATACAGCTTAGATTTCAGTCATGAAGCCTTCCTAGACCCAAACATGATTGCCTCACAAACTTGTTGTATTAGAAGAATCCTTGGTCTACACTATTTTCTAACCTGTGCCCAGATGTCCAGCTGGCTTTAGCCAAAATCCTGCCAGAGAACATACTAAAAGGTGCTGGTCCTGGAGCCTAGGCCTTAGCCCAGCACTTACCAGTACTGAGGTTATGATGCAGACTGGAAAACATGGTTGTTATCACATTTTAGATGATAAAAATTTTTGTATTAGTTTCACCTCTTTTGATTTACAGAAGACATACAAGGGGAAAAAACCCATGCAGTATAATCAATAATGAGTGCCTCTGCTATGATAAAGCTCAGGTTATTGCTGTACTGACAAAGAGAACTGTTTGTCATACTGCTGTTCTGGCACAGCTCAGCTCTGTGCATATATGCATACTTTACTGTATTTATGAATTTGTTCTTTTAGTGTAAGAGGTCATTAATATTCATGTAACCCGAGTGCTGGATGGAGATCTCTAGGTATTGCTTTATTTATTCAGTGAAGAATTAGAAGCATGTACCTGGGTATGTGCACGTGTGTATGTGCATGTGTGCATGTGTTGGACTTGGCATGTGCCCAAGGCAATGCTGAGGCCTAATGCCTTAGAGGTAAAGGCACTGAAGTTGTCAAGCAAAATTCAATCCAAATTTTATGTGGTAAATGGATCTATGGACTGCTTGCACGCTTTTATGCTCAGTCTTTAAAAGTGCATTTGATTTTACATACTTGTATTTTATATCTTTGGCACTACTGTTTGGGTATATGAAAGGAAAACAGCATCCTGACCTTGTAAATCGTGTTCATCCTTAGGATCATTGCTCTCTGCTGTTGCCCTGTTGCATTTGTGCTGCTGTGCTCTCACCTACATGAAAACACTGACTATTTAAACTGTATGTTTAAAGATGGCATCAGGTAGTTTGGCAGAAGAGTAATTTATTCAGACACTGTGAGAGAAATTCTGCCTGTGTGAGTGTCTGTGCATCCTCCATGTGCCTTCACAGCTCTGCATGAGTTCATTCCCTTAAAGAACTCAGTCCCCAGCTGGATCCTCAGTATGCCTATGGAGATTGTACCAGAAGGTCCTGTGATGAATCCTGGATCCTTGATCCAGTTTGTTCTCAGACTATGAAAATTCAAATATCCATTAGTGAAGTTGAGCTGACAAACATGAACGTGTTGGTGGCACTCAAAAAGTGTTTTTTGTAGGAAGCAAGAATTCCTTCAGCCCATCAGAGGAAATTTAAGTGTGTTATTTAGAGTTTTACTAGCATATTCACAGAGTTGCATACACTAACTGTGCATTTGTTTGGAAAACAAATTCAGCTCTACAGGAAGAATATTATGCTCCTCATAGGAAAAGATTTTTTGTAGAAAATTAAAAAATCTTTCCTTCTGTCACTTAGTCTCACAGATTATGTGTAATAAAATTAGAAGTCTGGAAAGAAAGGAATAGAAAAATATTGAATGCATCCGATGCCAAAGGGAAAATTTGGGCACCAAGAAATAGGAAATGTAGAAAATTTGAACTGAAAGTTTGAAATCAAGTGCACATGCCTCTGCCCTGTTCTGTAGCCCCTGTATGTTGGGAGGGGTCTATAGAAGACGTTAACAGAAGATTCTCTTGAACTAAGCAGCCACTAAATGAACTAAGCCACCATGACATTAGTTGTAACAAAAAATACAAACTTTTCTACAAAATGTTGGTTATTTACAACTTTTTGCCATTTTTTTTTTACAGAAACAGTTTGGTTACCCAGAAGAGTAAGCTTTGGTTAGAGCAGAGAACTGTGATTTACCATACAGTCATTTAAATTATTCCTGCTTTTACAGTGTATATTTTCACGTGGAGTCATCTAACTTCAGAAATTTCAGTTTATTTGTCCATAAAAAGCATGCTAAGACTTCTCTGTGGGACTTAATTCTTATAAGGCACTTTGAAATTATCAGTGATGAGATTTTCAGTTAACTGTGTTTGAGATACTTGTTTTGTTGCCTCTTTAATAAGCCCAAACATTTGATTAGAATCACAGGAGATCCATAGGGTAAAATAGAAGAAAATGGTGTGTTTTGACTTCACACCAGGAAAAAAACAATGTTTTGTCACTTGTGTCCATTTGTAGCTCTTTTGCTGTCATGAAATCCTGTGGATTTGTTGATATTGAGCTGTGACAGAGTTCACTGGTACAACAAAACAAATGACATCTTGAACTGCTGAAGAAGAAATTATTCAAGAATTTAAAGTAGAACTCTCTATTTTATATATTTTATTGTATTATATTATATGTAATAATGAGTGAGCAAAGTGAACGGGCAAGCCCAGCAAGTCCTGCTGTGGGGAGAGGACAGCCCACGCCAACACTTTCTGGTTTGTCCTGTGCGTTTTCTTGGAAATCTCCTCGGCACAGCTGTGGCAATAAAGCACAGAACACTTCCCTGATCCTCGTTGTTTTGCCTGCAGGTTTCTGCATACTGAGTAGAAGAAATTGTGTGATTAATGTGGCATTCCGTGTCAAGGGTAGACTGTAGATTACCATTAAGTGCATCATTATGTTATCTTTGAGAAATTTACTAGGTTTCACCTGACAGATAATAGCTTTTTCTCTGCCAACACAAGAGGGGAATAGCAAACTAATACATGGGGTGAACTGATACATATCAAAAGAAGTGCTGCTTTTGACAGAGAAACAGCTCTTGCTTTTCATAGGGTTTTGAAGGAATTTTAAATTAAACTTCCTTGCTTGTTTTCTTTGCAGAGCTGGATGTGCAGGGGCAGTGCCATGCTTGGGCACTCCGTTACTGAGCACCGGTCAGTGCAATGGCTCCATTATAACACATCGCTATTGTTTTCTTGCTTCTGCCCCCTGATTTGAAGTCTGAGTTGCCTGTGGGCTCTGAAATGCATAACTGGTGTGGGATCTGAGCCTTGTGATCTTTTTGTTGGTGGTTATTGTATTGACCATTTCTGCCACCCTGGTGATCAAGAGCAGGTTATGCAGCAGGAGCAAATGCTTTCCAGAAACTTCCCTGCTCAAAAGCCAGTGAGAGCCTCCAGTGACTATTGCTTCTGCCATTAAAGCAGAGTGAATCAGTGGTTTATTTCTGAGGAAGTTTCACTTTCTGGTATTTTCTTCAGTGGATCAGAGTCCTTCTGTTTTATGGCTCTGGTAGAGATGTCTGAGCATACCTGTGATCTGTCATGCGCAGGGTGGTCTGTCCATTGAGAGCCAAGGGACAGGACTGAGAAAGCCTGGCTGTAATTACTGAATTCACCTACTTGGAGTCTCTTCCAAAACAAATCTTTGAAATGGCTCCTGCTCCCTTCTGTTGGTCAGTGTCTGCCTTTTCACATCCTGACTGCTTTCCTCTCCCATTTTATTTCTCTTAGCAAAGTGTCTGTCTGTATTAAGAGCAGGTGGCACAATGTGACACCCCTCTGCAGGTCCTCAGCTGTGTGAGCTCAGAAAGGCACACACCTGGGGGCCTGAGCCTGTAACCAGCATTTCTTGTGTAATCAAAACTGGCTGATTTCAGAAGCATTGACCTCCCCTCGTTGGCATCTAAGGACTTAACTGCTCTGAAAATCAAGTGACTTCTTTGAATACTGGTTGTAAGCAGCATCCAGGTTTTAAGCATGGTTTTGCATCCACAGCACTGTCATTTACCAGTCCCTTAAACAAGTAGTATTAGCCACTCAAACTTCAAATTGTAGCTGAGGAATATATTTCAACTCATTCAGTAGAAGGCACTAATGGAAAATACTACTGTGGGGGTGTTTTTAACTTTATCCAATTTGCATACTTGTAATGTTTTTATAAGGAAACCATTTAAACATTTTACAGAAATCCTTTGCTGTTGTGGTTGAGACTGTTAAATTGTTCCATGTTAAACAGCAGCTTATTGTAAATTTAATTGTTTGGCTTTTTGTACTCTGTTCTCATTTTAATGAAAACAACTTCCAACTGTTACTGCAACTCCAAACCAATGTTGGCATAACCATCATGCAGTAAAGACTTGAAGGTACTCAGTTGTCACTTTGTCATTTTGCTTTGGATAGATTTAGATAAAAGCTCAATCAAAAGTCTGGATGTACAGGAATATATGTGTTCTCTATGTAGAAGAAGCCTTTGTTTTATTCTTTATATGGACCAGTGATCATGGGAAGTGAATCATACTCATTGGGGATCCTTCCTAAACAAAGCACCTTGGTCAATGCCATGCTTTTATGGAGTGGGTATTTAATAATCTCTGCTTTGAGAGCTCACTTTTCCTATAAAACAAGTAGTTTCTCTTCGCTCTGTGTTCTGAAATTTACTGTGCAGGTCATACATTCCTGAAGTTAATGGACTGATTGCTCTAGATACCGAAATGTATAAAGTGTCAAAAGGGAAACTCCTGAAGTCCCCACACCTTCCTCCTGTGGCGTGTGTTGAAAGAATCAAGGGCAGAACACTCCGGGCTGGTTTATTCTCTGGACACATGCTCAGGCCATGCACCATTTCATTTTCTCAGTGGTATATATGCACTGCTAGACAAGGGAGTAGGAGCTGCCTTGGCACCCACACGAGTTATGGCAAGGGTTTGCAGGTAATGTTAGGTTTTGGTTCTCAACAAAATGTGGAACTTCTGAGACACTGCATCAGATTATAGGCCCTTGAACCATTCAGGGCTTGAGCTCTGTGAAATATAGAGTTAAAAATTAATGATGAAGTAGAAGCAGCTGCCCTGGTGACTAACCCAGAGAGCATCTATGCCTTGAACAGTGAACTTCAGTGTATGTGCCATCCTGAGTGTTGAAATCTTGCAGTTCAATAGCATGATAAGTAAATGGTAAATAAATTGAATTACAGTTGTACAAATACTGTTTATTGATTGTCACAACCATCACTAGTGACAATTCCAGTACAGTTTAAGAGTAAGTGGTACTATTTTTAGTGGGTTGACCAAAGCAGAGTCAAGGATAGGTGGTACAGCTCTCAGCAGCTCCTGGACATGAGGTGTGTTTGCCTTCAGTGGAGTCACTGGCCAACTTTCTGTAGTCCCCGGATCCACTCAGGTCACTCTTTCCAAAGTCTCCAGTTGCCCAGCTCTCTTCCTTTCCATGTGCTTAACAGATAAAAATTACTGGATTTTAAAATAGGGGTAGTTTAAACTACGTGAATCTGGATTTCACTCTCTGATGTTTTTAATATTTGTGCATTATATCTAAACTTAACATATATGCATGGATACCTTTTGTATTATATAAATAAATATTTTAATACTTTTTATATTTTGACTGGTGGTTATTACAAGAAACTTCATTAATTATGAGAAGGGTTTCCATTAATAAGGGGATCATTAAACCTTTGCACATTATTTCATGGTATTTACTGTAGCATTCATAGTTGGGACAATACCTGGTGCTTATGACAGGCAATGTCCTCCATTTTCAGAATAATTTGTCTTATAATAATTCCAAAAATTTTAACTTGAATATAATTCTGTGCCATCTACCTAATTTCAGCTAGTGTAAACCGTGTATAGGTAAGATCCAGGCATTTGAAAAGTAGAAAAAAAAATCAATTGATGTTGCACATTTGAATATTACTAATTTCCTTAATTTTATATGAATATTTCTACTTCACTTATTTCAAGACACAAATATGACATACTTTTTTATGATTATATGTGTCATTATAACAAAAGGGGTTAAATATCATATCTAACTGAACACCATATTAACTGTCATATCTACAGTTTTGTGGCAAAGAAGTTGAACTGCATCTTTTAAGCTATTCTGCAGTGAAATGCACATTTCAAGATCCTGGTTTGTGAATCTAACAGTAAACTAAGAAATAGTTGATAAGTGTTTGAAAAATACGAATTCTATATTCCTCTATTATTGTCTGCAAAATATTAAAAAAAAACCAAACCAAAATTAAATTATCCTCCATCTTTTAAATTTGTAGGCCATTACAAAATGCAGGAATGCACGGGACAGGGTAACAGCTTTCTTGGTTTGTCCTTTTTCTGCCAAGGTTTAGCAGCTTCCCCCGTGGTTAGTGCAGCCCTCCAAGCAACTAATCCTATATATATAAACTGCAATGTCAAAGGATTAAAGTGTGCCTGGGAATGCAGGTCAAATCTGCTTTAGATCACAACAGTTTGGGTTCAGCTCCTAGCTGAAATATCACGAAACTACCATGTAATTTAGTAAAAGTTTCACATTCCTATACTTCAGCTGCTGGTTGCCTTTAATAAAAAGAGGCCCAGGATTGATTTCCCTGAGAAGGTATTTTTCTTTGTCTCAAACCAAAGTAGTATCAGCTGGAAAGTCGAAGGATTTCTTAAAATAGTTCTGTATTTTATATAAATAACTCTTTCAAGTCTGCTTTTAAAATACTGTAAGAAGTACAGTTTCTAATGATGGATGCATGACACGGAGGGTTCCCTGCTCTCTCTCTGCCTGGCTGAACACAGTGACTTAAGGGACGGGGGGCAGTGGTGACAAGTTCCTGCCTGGCACAGCCGGTGTGTCTCCTCTGGGACTGCCCCACCTCTCCAGGTGCCCCAGAATGACAGGTGTGAGGCTCTGCAAGAACAATAACCAGGACAATGGTTCACCTGGCTTGGAGGTGTTGCTGAGGTTGGCATTCTACAACCTGCTTCCATAAAAACTGCTTCCACGAAAAAGAAAAAGATGTGTCATTTTCACAGGAGACTCATTCTGAAGGAAACAGAAGGACCCATTTCTTATGGAAGCCTGCTGCCTCCCTGGGCCCCAGTTAAAGATGTGAAGAGAAAGCCTCCCATCTTCCCATCCTGGTACAGCTCTTGGATTAGTGTCCATTATTGATTCTTCAGGTAGACAGCAATGAAGGTGCAACAAGCAGCCCAAGGACAATCAAGAGAAACTTTGGGGCCTTGCAACAAATGATTAAGTATTCAGGAGCACAGGTAGTGTTCTTTGTCCTTCCAGCTGCAGGGAGTGATGAGGGAAGAAACAGGAAGAGCCAGCAGATCAATACCTGGCTCTGACCACTTGTTCACTGGGTATCCAGACATGGACAGTAAGCAGAATGAAGCCCCCATAATCTGTGGGGAAATGGTTGGTGACTTACTACACAGCTTAGACACACAGTTGTCAGTGGCCAGCAGGAGGAGGGCAGTGATTGCCACCCTGTACTGGGCATTGGTGAGGCCACCCCTCAAGTGCTATGTTCAGTTTTGGGCCCTCACGACAAGGACACGGAGGTGCTGGGGCGTGTCGAGAGATGGACAAGAGAGCTAGGAAAGGCTCTGGAGCACAAGTCTGATGAAGAGCAGCTGCGGGAGATGAGTGGAGAAAAGGAACCTCGGGGGGACCATATTGCTCTACAATTACCTGAAAGAAGGCTGGAGCCAGGTGGGGATCTGTCTCTTCTTCCATGGAACAAGTGATAAGACAAGAGGAGGCAGCGTGAAGTTGTGCCAGGGGAGGTTTAGATTGGATATGAGGAAAAATTCCTTCACAGAAAGGGTTGTCAAGCACTTAGAGGCTGCCCAGGGAAGTGGTTGATTCACCATCCCTGGAGGTATTTAAATGATGTGTAGATGTGGCACTTGGGAACCAATGGTTTATTCGTGAGCGTGGCAGTGCTAGTTTAACAGCTGGGCTCCATGATCTTAAAGACCTTCTCCAGCCTAAAGGATTCTGTGATTTGTCATATTTCCTGAATATTTGCTGTTTGCTGTGTTACTGTGCCCAGATTTTGGAAGCATCTCTTGGTGGCATGCCCTGCCTTCCATTGGAGACCTGCTGGGACCAGGAGTGCTGCATGCAGGTGTAGTGTCATACATTAGCTGAGTCTCATATGAGAGTAAAGAAAATTATCATAAAATATATTTTACAAAAGTACGAATCTAATTTGCACAACATGTAGAATGATGTGCAGTAAGCAGACATATGTAACTACATTTATTGATACTGAGTCACCAAGAAAGCCCAGCTGTTTATACCTTATCTGCCAAAGCAATATCCAGATCCTCTTACTTTTTTTTATTGATACTTCTCTAAGGTAGGGTTGTGTCTCTTTGAGGATTATTCCTATATGAATTATTGCAATATATTTTTACTTCCAGAAAAAAAAATGCAGTTATTCTTTTAGAATATTTGCTTGATCTTAGCATTGAAATATAACTGAGAGTTGGTATATTAACTCAGTTTTGATTAGTGTGGGTGTGATTTTAATTAATTTCTTTGTACTTTAAGGCTATAGTGTATTGTTATAACATGAACTAATTGCCAGCTTCAGAATATGTCTATATCATTCTAATGTATAAAAAGCAATATTGTGTGCCAGTGTACACACTGAAGGGGCTGTGTGCTGCTTATTGTTCTGACCAAGTTTACCTGTATTGAGCTGCAGATTGAAAACCCTGCGTGTTGTCAGTTTGTAAAGTTAACCATCACAGCAGCTGACGTTTTCTAATTTGGTTGGTTGGTTTACTTAAAGAAAATAGTTTACCAGGTGAAATGAAAAGCAGTGTACTTTTCCTGACATTAAAAACCCGCTGGGACTGAGTGGAGGGCTCCTGCTTGCTGCCCTCTGCTGGGGTTACTCCTGCTGGTGCTTCCCGGTTCATCATGATCCCTAAAGGCCACTCACTTCTTGAGTTCTTCCCTGTCTTATCATAAAACATAATTTCATAACCACGTATTTGTTTGCTTCATCTTTTAAAAAAACTGAACCTGGGCACACCGCACAGCCTGAGGGGCAATGCGCCCGGAAGCCCAATTTCATTGTGATGGAGACTCATTTAAAGATTCAGTTTGCCAGGCTGGGCTGTGATGCTGTGGCCTTGCTGACAGTGGTTTCTCGTGGTCTGGCAGGTTCTGCGCTCCGTGCTGCTGTTCCCGACGATCGAGCGCATGGCTCAGTCCCCCCAGGGGAAGCTCATGACCCCCTTGCTGTGCAAGCTCCGCTACGCTCTGTACATGCCCGTGTACCTGCTGTCCTTCCTCCCCGAGGGAGTCAAGGCCTCCCTGGTGAGGTTTGCGCTGCGAGGGATGAAGACCTGTGATGAGTCTTCAATAACAACCTCCATAAATCTCTTCAGCGTCGACTGCATTGGTGAGCACCTTTTCTGTGTTAAACCATCTTTTGTATTTTTCTCATTTAGTAAATGTTGATTTAGTTTTTTAATATTAAAGCATCAGTTTTGAAGAATAACAGGTCTGGTCTTCTTACAGGCAAAATAACAAAATATTTTCCCAAAGAATATATATTTCTTAAGCAAACTGACCTATACTACTGACGATCTCTCATGTGATTAAAACACTCTTTTTACAATCTACTTTATGTGACTTACGTCTGCTTACTTTTTGCATTTCATTCGTGTTGGATGGTGAATGTAAATCAGTAATCAGTTTCACAAAGGGTTCTTTGCATCTGTTTTTTTAAGCTATGTTTTAGCCAGCTGTATAGACTCTGTCATCTGAATTGGAATATTGGTAAATTCAGAAAAGGACCTTCAGCCTACAAAGACACATAGAAGTTACTTTATGCACTGAATTTCAACACTTTTTTGGTATAAAGAGAAAGATTAATGTTCCTCCAGTGCATATTGTACACATATTTTTCATGTTCTAGCAAGAGAAACAACTTTAAGAAGCAGAATAATTTCAGATAAATTATGTTAAGTTTAGAATGAAAACCAGAACGTGAATTGTGCTATACTCCAGGTATTTTGGTAAGTTAACAGTTTAAAACAATTTGGAATAGAATTGACGTGCTAACACAGTAATAATAGCAAGAAGGAAGTTTTGATTGCATTAATAGTAGTAAAAACACATTCCTACATTTCCAGTTGGGCTCTGTCTTCTATCAGTTAAATTTTACTTATTAATCATCCAAACAGATGTGCCAGGGTAACTGGGACTGCGGTGAGGGGCCGTACCTTTCATGGGTCTCTGGGTGTGTTAGTCTGTGTGGGAGGCTCACTGTAGGACTGCACAGACACCAAAGGCAAGATGGGCAGTGGGGGCTTGTGCTGCCAGCCTGGACAGCCCCACTTTTGTTGTACAAACCAGACAGAATGACAGTCACTCCCTTGCAGTGCCCTGTGCCTGACAAAATCAGGCGCCTGGGTTGATAATACACATTTCTGATAGGAGTCCTATAATTTGTTGCTTGAGTTCCTATTAATTGATGTCAGTTTCCTGGTGACCAAGGAGAAAGCAGGCATGCAGTCATACCTACACGAGGTGTTCAAGTGTCTTCCTTTGATAATTTTGTCTCAGAGAAAGGTATGTCGAGGTCTGTGGGATCACATCTCCACAAGCCAGGAATCCTTCTCTGGTCCCCACAGATAAACTTTTACCTCTAAAAAACAGGTTAAACGTAGCCAGGGTTGTATTGGAAATGGTCCTTGGCCTGTGTTAACCTCCAAAAAAGCATGGCCAGCCATTGTTCACATGTGTTGTTTGGCCCAGGCCACAGCAGTGGGCAGGAATAATTTAACAGAACGGATTTTGTGTGCTGCTGTTGGAGACTGACCCTGTGAGCTCTTCTGTCCCCAGGTGAATGAGCCTAGTAGACGTATGCCTGTCAGCCTGTTGTAATTTCTTGTGTGCACCAGTGTCTGACCTGTGTCCAGTCTGTAAGGTAAACTGAGGCAAGAAACCAGGCGGAAGGCTCTTCACTCATAGGATGTGACTGACTGAATTAATTCTACCAGAATGAAAACCCCTGGGAGCCAGTGCCTTGTAAAACTTGCATAAATAGGCCTTATTGATGCAACTAGTTCCTTTGGGCTTGTGATAGCATCTCTCTCAAGCAGAATTCCCCTTTGGTTTGCATCTTTGGAAACTGATGATGTTTTACAGCCCAGTGACTCAGGACCACATGCTTGGATTAATAATCTTTGAGCATCCGGATATTGCCTGTTAACCTTCTCTTTTATTGTTTGAGGACAATAGAAAATGTTACCATTCAGCAAAAATTTGCTAAATCTAGCACAACAAACCAAGTCTGCCTTATGAGACTGCTCGTCTATGAGTTGCTGAAGCCTCTGAATTTGTGGTAGATGCTTTTCTGAACATTTTCTTGTCCCTTAATAAATTGCTAGATATGGTTCAGAAATGTTCAGCAAATGAAGTTGTTTCTCCTCCCCAGGAAAGTTGCATGTCAACTCATTAAAAATATGCGTATTGCCTTTGGCATGTACCTCTGTTGCATTACTGTAATTGTAATAAAAGCTGTGATTAAGGGCAGAAAAGATGGTAAAAGTTTCCTTAAATGTAATACATCCGTTAAAACAAACCAACCTGCCAGGGATTTGTTACCACATCCAGAGCTTAGTCACAACAATGTTTTCTCTCCTCTGAAAGGAAATGAGATTTGAAACTTAATTAGACCAGAATTCTAAGACCAAGTGCTTCTCCCGTTGACACTGACAGTGAAAAGCTCCATTCGGTTTGCTGCAGGATCAGGCCCTTGGCCGAAAGAGTCATTTAAGGAAGAATTGTATTACCTGTCTGTCCCACTGTTCCAAATTATGTTTGTTCCTGCTTCTTCTCCAAACACATATTTCTGTTGTCCTAACTTCATAGTTGATGATATGTAGAAGCTCCAGTTACACAGCAAGAGGAATTGTGATGACAGTGTCCAGAAAGGGAACATAGTAGAATGTCTTGTCCCAAAGGGAAAACAGTACAGGAGAAGAGACAGCAGGGACTGTAAAGAAAATGGATTGTAAGGAAGGAGGGGAACATACAGTATATAAATAACAAAGGACCTGTAAGAAATAAGCAAAAGGGGCTGAAGGGACTTTGCTTACCTGGTTTAACTTCTAGCAAAGGTATCTTAGGGCAGAAAAAGCAGAACAAGCAAGCATTTGGGTACTTGTATTTATGAACTTAGGAGATGAATAGACAGAAATATTGAACATTAGTGACCCTGACTTATCTGAAACATTGTCACTCTGTTTATTCAGGCTAGCAAAACAAGGCTACCCCTATCTAGCACACTGGTGGTGGTTCTACAAATCATGTACAGTCCTGCAGTGCTGGAATACTTTGGCACTCCAGTGCCCTGAAATTTGTAAACATTCCTTTGGTGACAGATGCCAGTAGCAGACTTACAGTGACAGTAAACCATTCTGTCTACATGGGACAGGATTTATTGTCCAGCCGTTTGACTGGCAAACTTCCTCCATTTGTTTCTGTAAAATTTCCACAAAAGCACAGACATTACATAATGGATAAACACCGCACGGCTTTTTCGAGAGGCGGGCTCGCAGGTCAGAGGTTAATGTCTGGATGACAGGGAAGATACAGATAAGCACAATAGCAAGAAAAACCTCCAACTGGCCCAAATGAGGTGGGTTCTTTGTGATCTTGAACCTGTGACTTCCCTGGAGGAATCTCCCTGTTTGTTTAACCTGGTCGGGGAGCAGCGAAGCACTGCAGCCTGGGGCAGGGGGAGGTCTGCTTTGTGCTGTTGGGGCAGGTTGGGAAGGAGGGGACTCAGAAGCCTGAAACAAGGCTTTCAGATTAGTTTAGGCTGTCACACGAGTGAAAACTGGAAACAGGGGATGCCTGGTAAATTTAAGTATCCAACTGAAGTTGAAAGACAAAGAATTAAGATAAAACTCCAGAGCTGTGATTCAAATTTTATCTTGTTCTAAGTGTGGAGACATTCAGATTTTATGTGGAGTGTTTACATTGCCCTTGTTTTACAGAGTAAAAAAAAGGGCTAAGGGAGCTGCAGGCACTCCACTTTTATGTCCACAGGACTGTATAGGAAGTGAGTCCCAGCTGAGGTATTTAGACTTGTCTCCCAGCAGTAGCTGCTTCTCCCTGTTGGATGTACAGGAAGACAAAATTACATCCCTGAGGTGCCAGAGAGTGAAACGTTTTATTGTAGGATAAATTTTGCACAACTATCAAATAGCATCTGGGAGATAAATTTACATCAAAAGCCGGTGAAACATAAGCTTCCAGTTGCTGTGAAAATGGAACAGAAGCTTTTACATTGACTTAAGTTATTTATCTCCAGGAAGCCAACTGGGAGGCTGCATTCTGGGTTTGAATTATCCCAACCTCAGGAGATATGATGGCTTGAGATCTGTTTCTAGTCCAGTTCTTCTTACTTATCAGAGAGATTTTAAATGCAACATTATGGGTGGTCTTCTTCTGTTACTATGGTCATCATGCTGTCTGAAAAGTTGGTGTTAAAGCAGGAAAGGCGAATTACACCCTGCAGATGACTGATGCATTTTACTGTTCGCAGAGGGACTCTGTCTACTAGAAACCAAAAATGCCACTCAGTATCTACTGACTGTTCATTTTGCTTCAGATATCAGAAAAGAATGTGTTCCAAATTGTCCATGCAGCTTTTACCCTTGTTGTGAGGACAGTCAGATATCTCATACTTTGGCTGCATTAGAATTGACAGCTGTCGATTTCTAGGGAGAGTGTTTGTTTCTTGCCTTCTTTGGAAACTCATTTTACATTTCCACCTCAATTTCCTGACAAGTTAAGATGGGAAATTTTTTGAGTTCTTTTTCTGGGGCTGAAGTGCTGTGGAAATACCCGTCTAACCAAAATACTTGTCTAAGGAAAGTACATGGTGTTACGTTCATGGAACTCAGTAGCACCTCCATCTATTCTGCTTCTATTTTTCAGAGATAAGAAACAGTGCTTAAGGTATTAGGTAATCACTTGATAAAAAACTTCACAATCAATGGTGAAATAAGAGGTTTTGCCCCTGAAAAATTATTTTAAAAGGCTGTATAATTGCACAGCTAAAATTTAGTTTACTTTTCTTTTTTGCTTTGCTTTTTAAATTAAAATGCAACAGAAGTTATGATAAGCACATCTAAATCCAGCACAGAAGACGAAGTACTTTTGATTTTTATTTTGTTTTATGGAACAAAATCAAAAGAGCTCTGCCTTCCATGGTGAATGGAACGAAACCTGTCCATTGAGGCATGCACAGCCAAGGGGGATATGCACATTATATTCTCATCTACATTTTATTATTTCAAATGCTGTACGAGCATGTTTAAAAAAGAACCCAGTGTTCAAGACAAGGGATGAGCTATTGGCCAGCATCACATAGCTGGTCAGCAGCAGAACTGTACATAGACCTGCAACCCAGGGCAGCAGTTGATCTCCTAAACCTGCCTAGCCACTAGTTTAACCTTATAAGTATATATGTATGTTTGTAATGAGCAGCTTCCCCAAACCACACTGGCCCAGACAGGGTGTTGCATGCAGTGCATTTTAAAATAGAGACAGAAACTGATACTGCAAAGGATTTCAGGTAGCACCTTGCAATCTCACACCTACATCTTTCATAGTGGGCAAGAGAATAAAAGTTTCACCTACCCACTGGGCACTGGGCAACTGTGCAGATCTTTGAACCCAGACCAGGAGATTTTCAGGTTGGTTTTCCAGGCTAATTAAAATCCAAGCCCTGGGTAAAGAGTGATTGCTTTGTTTCTTCTGATGAATGTGAGTTTTAGATATCTTCTGGCTACAATGCAGGAACCATTTCAAGGATGTTTTATATTTAAATATGTATAGAATTTCAGACATGATGGATAGCCAGACAAAATTTCATGGCGAACAGAAATTACTGACATGGTGCATAAATTCCATCTACATAAATTAAACCATGTTACATCTGTGCAGCGTAGCGCAGTATATCACAGGTGGGCAAAAACAGTGGGGCTCAGCAGGTCTCCTCTCTTCCTGTGTGCATTCTTTGATGCTCAGTGGGACAGAGAGATGCCAAAAATGTTACAGCAGATAATGTCTCTCCCTCTCACTAACATCTTATTAATTAGAATTCAAGAGAAGTCTGTCCTGAAATCAGGTAACTGTACGTCTGTCTCCTGCAAGAGGTTTTTTGCCTCTCTCTGAATTTGCTGCTGCCAGAAGGCTGCTTTAGGTAGCCCAGCAGCCAGGCCCAGTGTGCTAAATCCTCTGCTCCTGCAGCGTTTCTCGGCAGCCTCCTGTGTGCTGTCACAGTTGAGTCCTGTCCACTTCTGACATTTTAAGTGATGATCGTAATATGTATTTCTGCAAAGTGTTTAAGAGCGTGTTTCCTTACCTGTGGAAACACAGTAATATTTTATCACCTGCTTTGCAGGAAAAGGGGCCAAAGAATAACAGTCCTTAATATTTTCATGTTTCCTTTGCTACTGTTTATTTTCCTGTGTGATGCCTGACTAAAATGTTTGTTTAATGTAGTCGGACAACTCACCTTACCAAGGCAGCACTTAGGCTGACGGAAAAACCTCACATCTGCTCTATTCTTTCTGTGAGTGAATAAACTTTTCCTTATTTCAGAGTAGGATGCTCATATTAAATTACTGGAGGAAGGCAATGACTTTTATGTATTTATAGTCGTATTTATTTATTAAAGTCAATCTGCTTCATAATTTACCCCATTTCCAAAAGAAAGAAAGATGTTTAATGAGGACTTTTATTACTTGCAAAAGCTTTTACTTTCCTGTGAAAGCCTTATGAAAATAAGGGTAATAATGTGGAAATTTCTCATTTGGTCTATTTCTGTTAATTATTCCTCTTTTTCTTCTTGGGGGGAAAACCCAACATAAAAAACTCCCATCATAAATATTACTCATAAGGCGTGAATGTTTTGATAGTGGAACTGCTGATCATTTCCATGAAATGTGAGGCACAGTTGGGATTTGGTTGGGGAAGGGGAGATTGTTTATTCACCCCTAGTGAGGTTTCATCCCCAGGGATAAAATTTACACCCACTAATTTGCAGTGAGTCTAATGATGTGTTGCAAATGGCATGAAAAAGGAAGAGGTAACATCAACAAAGCAGAAAGGATGTTGAAAATAAGTATATGCCAGTTAAGTGCTACCAGCTACAGTTGCTTTGTGTTAAGCTATGCCAGTCAGTCATCTGCAAATTGGCACTTGATTTTCCCTGGGCCCAATACAAAGCCCCCTGAATTCCGGGGAAAGACTCCCTTCTGCAGTAGGCTCATGCCTTTTGAATCAAAGGTGTCTCTCTAAACTCCCCCAAGGAATATCTGATGTAGAACTCCTGGCTCTGTCATAACTTGTGTTTACTGGTTAGAAATTTAGCTTGATTCACTGAACTCCATCATGCAGTACCAGCAAAGCACTTAAACACATGCTAGATATTTGTGTATTGGAATAAGATTTTTTTTTGAAAATGACACTTACAAAGCTGGTAATTATGTAGTACCTGTTATTCCATGTGACTGAAGGGGACACTGATTTGAATGTAATTCCTATGATCAGCTAAAACAGTATGGCAATCCACTTTGCTGCCTCTCCTTATCATGAAGATGTCCACCAGTGCTCACTAATTCTTTAAGGTGACAATATTGACAAGGAGAAAATTCCTACAGAGTCTTCATGGATCTGGGAAGGAAATGCTGGCTTATCTTAACCAAACCCAGTGGCACAAGAGATTGCTTGCTGGTTAGTGCAAAGATCAGATCTATTTAAAATGAGCTTTAAAAATAGTGGATTACGTTTATTAAGTATAAAGTGGTATAAAGTCCACCTTTCTTACTAATCAAAGCCACTTCAGTTGAGAAAATGTTCACCTTTTTCAAAGGATGGGTGGTCCAGCTGCTGAATTTCGTGAGGCTTCCTCAAGAAAGAATCAGTGCCAGGTCCCAGTCCAGAAGGGCACTTAAACTGACCTCCATGTAGCTACTCACAGGCATAAACGCTTGTCTAGCAGAGCAGAGCAATCCCATAGAGCTCAGGCAGGAACCACTGTGTGGAGATGCTGAATTGCTGCAGACAGTGTCCATCCTGGCCCTGTGGACTGAGCACCACCTACAGAAGGCCCTTCTGTGCCCCTCTTTCAGGGTAAGAGGAGACACTTTCCATGACCAAAATCTGGACCCTGGCAGAAATCCCAGCATCACAGCCATCTGCCACGGTATGTGAGAGCTTAAGCTGGAGATGAATTTTTCTACCTAGGGGATAGTTCTGTCATTTGAAGATGGTGGGAGTTGTTCCAAAGTAACTTCGGGCAGGATTAAGCCCGTGGACATTTCAGTTTCCATCACACACCCCACTTCATCTGCACATGCTTCATCACACAAAGTAAATGAGTGTTTTTCGCACTCCCCAACAAAGCATCTATTGTTTGTAAAGCACCTGGGTATAATTTTGGAATAACTTTTTATTTTTGCCTTTAGCCTCTGCTGTGCTTTCTCAAGCACAGCTGACTGATTTTCTTGTGTAGTTCTGATCTTCCTTCAACTGCAGTACCAAGCAGATTGGAGAAGCCCGTCCGTAACAATTGCAGCTGTTTCTGCCTGTTCGTGTCCATCATGGTTATACATTAACTGCTGTGTTTTCATTCTAAATTCAAGTGTAAACTTAAGCAGACCCCAAAGTCAATGTTTATATCTTGTAAACCTCTAAACATCAACATTTTATCTAATGTGTGTGCATGTGTGGAAGCACATGTTCCTGCATTAGTCATCCTTGATACAAAGCAGTTCCTTCTGTTTGATGTTTTAAACAATAAGTTATACGATATTTCCAAGATTGCTGTTGGCAATAATTACCGGTAGAAAATATGTTTTCCCCATAGGAAATTACAGTGCTGTTTGGTATTATTAGTTCTTACCACTGTTTTCTGACTGCTTCAGAGGAATGACAGAGATTGTTTCCTCAAGAGCAAAGGATAAACTGGAAATGAAACTAATGTTACACTTCACTTACCTTACAGTAAGACAGGCAACTTACCAGGAAAAAAATGTGACCAGATAGTAGTATATTTCTTGAGGGAAACTTCCTTTCAAAAATTCAGTCAACTTTTTGATACAAATGTAGCATTTATTCTTCACTTTGCAATTTAAGAAAGTTTGCTTTAGAGTTTAGAGGACTTTTGAAAGAGTTGTATTGCAGCCTGTCAAAGTACAGATGAGCTCTGCAGAATGTGAAAATCACAGACTGACAGAGCAGTTTGTTTTGGAAAGGACCTTAAAGATCATCCAGGTCCAACCCCCCTGCCATAGGCAGGGACATCTTCCACTAGAAAAGGCTCCTCAAATCCCCACCCAGCCTGTCCTTGAACACTTCCAGGGATGGGGCACCTACAGCTTTCCTGGGCAACCCATTCCAGTGTCTCACCACCCTCACAGTAAAGAATTTCTTCCTAGTATCTAATCTAAACCTTCCCTCTGTCAATTTAAATCCATTCTGTCTTGTCCTACCACTCCATGCCCTTGTAAAAGTCCCTCTCAGCTCTCTTATAGCCCCATTAGGTACTATAAGGAAGGTGCTATAAGGTCTCCCAGAGCCTTTTCTTCTCCAGTCTCAACAGTCCCAACTCTCTCAGCCTGTCTTCATAGGAGAGTCTTTGGCAATAATCATCCCATTGAAGTAAAATTATTTTATTCTTGTACCCTCTGCTTGTAGTCCCTCAGAAGGACAAGCAAAACTCTGTGTGCATATCTGCAACTTGATGTTCAGCAGTAATGTGTTTAGAAATAAACTGTAAAATCTGTGGAGCAGAAATGTTATTTTTCCTGATAGCCTAAGTAGCCTTTGAGACACTGAAGCCAACTTGACTGGGACCTTTAGCACTGCACGCAGTATAACTCTTTCTTAGATGCAAAAAAAAGATCCAGTCAGGCACTCAGGGCTCTCCTTTGGCTACAGTTACCCGCAAATTATCAATTTAATTGTATATTGTCCAATTTACCTTTACAGAGGCCAGGATTGGGAATTTAAAATTGTTGTTTTGCATATTTAAAAATATATCTGAAGCATTTTGTGATAATGGATTGTTGTGAAATTATCCTGCTGCCAGGCAGATTTACTAAGGGGGCATCAGTGAAATGTTCTGGAAGAAAGAGACTAAGAATCTGTGGAGGTTCTGTGGGAGTCTCTTGTGTGACAGAAGAAAGCATCACTTCAGGCTTTTCCATGTCAGTTTTGCCAGTACCTGAGAAAAGATGTCCCCAGTCTCTGCTGTGGTCCTTAGCCAACACAAACAGGAGTCTAAAGTAATAGCAGTAATAGCAATTAAATGGCAAATGGTGAAATAGCAGATTTATTCTGTGAAAAATTTGACAGTAAATGATAGTTTTGTAAGGAAGAGCATCAGAACTGCCCTGGGAAGCTCCAGTGTCAACATGGGAAAGAAAGATGTATGGAAACAAACTACAGAGAGTGAGAGACTAATGACAGGGTAATGAGGTTGCTTGTTTTTCACAGGGCATAAGACTAGGCTATTAAAACCCCTGTGCATCCTCAAAAGGATATTTTCAAGTATGCACAGAGGTTGGAGCACTTTCAATCTGACCAGTGTCATGGGAGCTTTGGCTTCCTTAGCTATGAAAAAGTGATTAACATTGAAACATTTAGTAAAGGAGGCTTGATGATGAGTTCAAGGGAAAAGATAAAAAAAATCCTCTGTATCACTATGAGCAAATTTGTGCTTGTGAATGATCTGAAATTGTGGTCAAGAAAGAAAATCATAGGGGACAAAAGGACTACTGGAAGATGGTAGGTGAGACAGGTGGTGTGCAGGTAATGTAAATTTCTAAAGTATGGAAAATAAAATAGCATTGCAAACCTTTACAAATCATCAAAATTGTTAGTTAATTGGCTTAACAGACGTGAGTGAGAGAACTGACAGTGCTGGAACATCGATATGAAGCGACATAGCATGCTTGGGAAAGAACAGGGATAAAGGAGGAGGATGGATGGGCTTGTCTTTGCATCCACATATTAAAGACAAGAGACCTGTTGAATATTATGTCCACCAGAGCATGACAGATGGATTCAAGGGACTTCTGAGAAAATTTGGAGCTATCCAAAGTGCAGTATGTAGAGTGCTTGATGGTTGTAGAGGGAGGAATCCGGCAACATAGACTGTTCAGCTAGTTTTCATAGTGCATTGCTTTGCGCACACACACACACACACACACACGCACACACACATATATGTATAGATATATCTCAGAGAAAGCAATTGGCAGAGAGTATTTGGCAGTTTGATACAGAGCATTTGAAGACAAGAGGCTGATTTGCTGTATATTTTCACAAAAGGGTAACACCTGTGCTAGAACAGAAATACTTAACATGTTTACAACATAAAGCTCTATTCATTCACTAATCCCCTTAAAATCCTGCCATAGTCAGTGGAGAAATAGGTAACACTTGTCTAATCTATCTAGGTCAGTACTTAAGAATGAGATGTACTGTGTACTTTCCTCTGACTGTGAAGAAAGAAAAATTGAGCTTTAGACATCCACGTTTAATCAGGCAAATCCTATGACAGGTATAAAATAGAGTTGTTCTGACTGAACAAGGGACAACTGAAGGACATAGTAAGAGTTTTCAAGTAAAGGGCAGTAATTTAACTTATGTGTCCATGGTAGATGAGGTAATGTATAATGGAGTACATTGCAAGAAAAGTGATTCAGATTAGATTTTAGTTAATGATATGAATGGAGGAATTTTAGATGGGATTTCCTATGAAGAGAAAGAAACTTTCATCATGTGCACTTCCTAATGACAGGATGCGTAAGTATCTGCTGAAAATAACATAGTATCATTGATTCACCTTAAGAAGAAGAGACCAGTGGAGATCCCTTCCAGCCCTGTAATGTCATACACGCTAATTAAATATACAAGAGTAGCACTGAGAATTTCAGAACCCTTAATGAGGGACACTTTACTATAGAAGAACCAAGCAAAACAGATTAACAGATACAACACAGAATGATTGAGGAAACTCAAATGCAGGCAAAACATGCCTAACATCAGACATTGGTTAAAAGCAAATCTGTAAGTTCAGAATATGTGGTCTGATTGAATGTCCGAATGAATCTGGGTTCTATGGAGTGAATGCAGGATACAGAAATGTTATAAAAAGACCTGCAAAGGTAGATAGGTTACCTCTAGAAATCAGCTGAGTATAGGAGTTATGGTAGCACTGGAATATGATCATACCTACTGCTAAATTATTAATGAATTATGGTATGGTTTTAGCCTTCTCCAGTTAGCATTCTCCTAGTATCCAGGCACAGGTGAGGAGTTAGCACTGCCATGCATCTTCCTCATAAGCAGTTTGAGAAGAGGAAGAATCTAATTCTGTGGAAGCAAGCCATTCTATCCCACTTGGCCTCAGGGCCTCAGAATAGTTCCTGGCTCCATTTCATACAGTGGTGCAGGTATAGCTTATATTTGTACCTGCAAAAGCAACAACAGTTCAATTGTTGGAGGGCAGTTGTGAGAAAACAGACTGTGGAAGTTTGACTTCACAATTGTCAAAGCAGAAGCTGAGAAGGTTCATTTTGTGTTGACAGAAGGGTAAGATAGAGTAGGAAAGGCTTTTTACAATGCTGTTGATCAGTTAAGAGACAGAGGGCTATCAAAAGCAAGCCAGTGTGGAAATACGTGCTTTACAGCCTGGCATTTATGGAACAATTGAGTAGATTTTTCTAACCAGTGAGTATTTGATGAAAGTACAATGAAATGCACCATCATTTCCCAGCCCATCAAGCCATGTCTGAGAGAACTATACTATGCACTGGGTTTAAGAGCAAACCTGTAAGACTCTAATGTCAGAGAAGGGCAAACTAATAAAGAGCTTTGCTCAGACTTTTATGTAAGAAATGTAGAACAAGTAAGTTGTAGCCACTCTTCAATTTTTTATATTCAGTCTAGTAGAACTGATGTTCAGTACTTGTAATAATACAGTACTAAATGAGAAGTTGTTTTCTTAAGAGATAGTGACAAATATTGCTGAAAAATTAGTTCAAATTTGGATGAATATCAACATTATCATACTGAGATATACCATGGACTTACAAAGGAAATAATAGCTGGAAATGAGGTCCAAAGTCCATCTTGCCTGGTCTCTCATTTCCAGCAATAGTCAGAACAAAATGCTTCTAAGAAATGGGAAAAATCTCTGCAGTAGAAAAGTCTGCCAATTAGTAAAGGCATCGTTCTTTCAGGTAAAGGCTTAAAGATCTGAGGCTTTTGTAATTGCAAAGAGTAACTATGTAGCTCTAAATTTTGGTGATAGTTTGTTAAGAGAATTCTAAATATTTCTTGACTTCCAATGTCTTTGTCCTCTTGCTAATTTCTTGATCTTGAGAAGTTCTTACTGTAATGGGTTGTATCCTATATGGTGTAAAATGGCTTTCCTTTCACATGTTGTTCTACTTAATATTCCTTTATATTACAAATTATTTGCAAAAGATTTTTTTAATAACTAAAGAGTTCTCTTCTGGACCTGGTTGCACTTCAAGTTTGTAGCTTTCAATCAATAGTGAGCTGTCTTTCATTAAAGGCCTCAAACACAAGGGAAGACAGAGACCAGCTGGAAAGTGTTGTTTTACTGAAAAATAAATGAATTAATGGACTGACATTCAGTCTGGAAAAATAAAGCTAATGGAATACATAAGAATTTTTTTTTAAGTATGTGAAGCATAGGTTCCCTATAGGTGGGAAACAGAATTAAGGGAGCCAGAAGCAGTGGGTAGGTGAGGGTGGACAGGAAAAGTCATAAAACTTCTTGTGCTGCAGAGTCTCAGAATACCCTACAGAAGTACTGAGAATACCCGCAGCCTGCACTACAGTCACAAGGGGATCACTGATCTCTTACAAACCCCTCCAGTTCTAGCTAAAGAAAGTTTATTAATTTCTTAGTGAAAAAAGACAATGTCTTAGTATGTGTGACCTTCACAAGACAGTGTGAGGTGTCTCTCCAGTCTCTGTATTCATCTCCTTGAGGGGTTGGTTGATCTGAGTAGAGGCACCAGATTTGCTCTGGGAAGGCATCATGAAGGCAGGGCCATGCTCTTCTTTTCTTCTTCATTTTTCCACTCTAGAAACTCTTACAGTATGTTCTTCCAAGGCTGATGCTGCTGAAACTGTACTATCTGGACCTTGAAGTAAAAATTTGGCTTCATGTTTCTCCCTGTATCCATTCCAGAGCATAGCTCCTACTAACTTACAAAATAGATCAATATTTTGATGTGTGGGACTTAATAAATTTGCACATACAGCCACAATCTTGTTGATAGAGTCAACATAATCTAAAGCCAGCAGCAGTAGGGAAATGAAGTGAGCTCGGGTAACCCTTTGTAGTCTTATGTTTATTTTTGTCTGATGAAGAAGCTATTAAAGAATGCGTGTGCATCCATTAAGTTGTCTAGATTGGGGCTATCTTCACAACCACTCATTTTTGTTGGAAAAGGAACTGTTCTGATAATTTCCTGAAAATCATTAGCCAATGAAGTTGAAAAGGATTTGTTTTCCTTTGTTATTGTCCCTTGTTTCATTAGCATGGCATCTCTTTCTGTCTATTCTTTCCATCACAGTAAATTCACTTCCTTACCCAGCAAAGAACACAGTATCATTTTTATGTAATTAAGATACAGACTATAGAGCAAACCACACAGAATGAGCTCTACTCATGGCACTACAACACAAACTGTTTTTAAATTAATCAAGAGCATGTATATCTCTGAAAGTTTATCAGGGTTAAGACAGAAATACCTAACCTTTTATGGATATGTGTGGCATGTGTAAGTCACATGTTTTTTTCAAGACTTCTTTCCATAAAGACATAGTTCCAAATCATCTTGAATTTCCACAGACAACATAGAGTGACCCCTCAGTTTTAAGTGTGAATTTATGATTAATTTAGCCCTAATCTAATCTTTTTCTTGCAAATAAGCAGGCAAATCCTCTTTGGTTATTCAGTAATCAAGCAAGAAGTTTAAAGACTTGAGGAAGAATACATATTTCAGTCCAAGTACAGGAAATTTCTGCATTGCTTCAAGAATCGAGTATAAAGTTTATCTGTCCTGAGTTAGAAATGTGTTTCTTCCCTGAAATTTGCACAACTTCCCAAGTTCTAGCATAGATCTGTTGATACCCATAGCATCAACAGACAAGAAATTGGTTTAGAATACAGTTCTAAAATCTTTAGAAAACAATAGTAATAATGCTAGACATGCATTTCTTAAAAATTGGGAAATTTTCTATTTCACACATTGTTTGCTTGGCTGCACTGTGGCTATATCAATGTGTTTGAAGTTCAGCTCAATAGATACAGGTATTTATCTAACAACTGGCTGCTTGAATTGGTGATTAAATAACCCGAAGCACTGAAAAGCTTGATTGATTTCAGTCATTATTGTTCATGAAAACTAATAATTTAGCTGAAGGATATTAAGTCCTTGCTGTGACACTTCGGGTTAAAGAGCTACCAATGATATAAAGCACTCTTTTCTTTTCTGGATCCTTGATTTGAGCCCAATCAGAGTTCTTCTATCACAAAACCCCCACAAATAAATCAAACACATTTTGGCACAGTTTGTCGTCTCTGCTTAGCAAATGTATGAGACTGAACTGACACTGATCCTTAATCACCTTTAATCCATGGAGAGGGAATGATCCTACCAGGGCAGGAAAAAGGTCATTGGCAGGATCATGGGGAGAAGCTAAGTTGGCAGTAAATTTCATAAGCCTGACGTGGGAATAAATGAGGGGCTTCCATTTTCAAGGTAATCTGTGTATATAAAAGATCTGCATAAAAAAAGTTGCAGCATTTTAAGAAGGTGTTTATGTGTTAAAAACACAATAAACATGGTATTTGTATATTTAAACTTCAATTTCACTTTTAAGCTCTAAGACCTAATTGTTTATGATAGCTAATTAACACTAGCTTTTTTTGTTATTAAATCTTGGTGACCTAGTTATGAATTACAAGGGGTATCGGCAACTTGAGATGAAATAGAACGTAATAAAAACACTTCGGGGTTCTACAGCTGTCACCAGGTACCTTGGCCAGTTTCTGTAAGTTTACAACCACATTTTTTTGTTTGTTTTGTGAGAAACAAACCCACATGAAGGAGTATTTACAAAGGCCATGATACTGGAAAAATTCATGTTATAATCTTCACTTTCTGTGCTTTGGAGTATCCCACTGGCTCAGGCTGACTCATCCTGCATCATTCCAGTACATGCAAAAGTACAGATTTGAAGGAATGGGATTATACCTTGAAAATTCAGAACAAAGCCCACTCAAATTTGCTTTAGACTGTTAAACCAAATAAACATATTGAATAAGCAAAAAGATGTTTACAGGAAAAGCTAAAGAGCCTCGGTATGTTCTTTTCCTAGAAATCCGTGGTTGGTTCAAAGCCAAATCTTTAGGAGCCTGTTTCCTAGATAGGAATTGAAAGTGCAGGGGTACTGGGCTTTTGGCTTGCAGGCAAAGGATGAGAAAACTTAGGTTTTGTTCCTTTCTTCCAAAGTCTTTTCAGGAGAGAACTGCAGTTCATGTACCCTCAGTGGGTAGAGAGATGGCTTCATAACTCATATCCCTGTGAGACAGGATTTAGGGTTTAACTCCAGCATTGATACTGCAAACCATCCGTGCCCAGTAAAGAGCTTTCAAGCCGCTGTGTGTGTCTGTGACTGGAGTTGTGGAGCACTCACAGTCACGTCTGTGCGAGCTCCCTCCTCATTTCAGGATCTGAATATCCGAGTTACCAAAAGAACTGATGTAAGTGGTGTTCATCGCATTTACACATCCCATCATAGCTGTGCTGTGGTGGGGTTCTTCAGACACTGAATGTTCTCATGGTTTATCACTGGGGAAGTCCCTCCTTCAGCAGGGTAGCACTGGCTTGCTTTTGGGAGGAAGCTCTACAAGTGCACAACTTCTCATAAAGCTCAGCCAACCCCCGCATACCACCTTCATTTTATGGCAGGATCAGCTCATTTCAGTTGAACTGAATGAATATCAGTTAGGGACTGATGGAAGACACGCCAATTTCAGACTACAGGACAGTTCTCATCCTTCAGATATTTAACGCTGTCACTTCAAGCATTCCTGCTAAAATCAAAGAGGCAGGACATCATATGCAGAAACGTGTGGGTGTAATATTAGGTGTTCCAAGCCTTTTGTGTTGGCTGCACTAAGCCAGTTTAGGGAAGGATTTTAAGTTCAACAAGCAGCTTTCTCACAGAGGCACGTCTTGACTTTGGGTACTTACAGGCCAACCCTTGGCTCTGTTTTTGAGGTTTTCTTCATTGGATGGCTGTGAAGATTTTGTTACTTGATCACTGTAAAATGTAACGTTCAAGGTAGTGGTGGGCAATTCTAAGGGAACATGATGAATTTGGCTCTAAATTTCATTCTCGATAAAGAAGTATATTTTTCAAGGACTAATTAATAGACATTTTTACATGGTTTTCACTCGCAAGTATTTTTAAGACAGTCTACAAAGCACACTTCATTGTCATAGCAGCCTGAAGCATGTTTTTAAAATGAGAAAACTGAGACATAGAGATTTTTTAATTTGCACAGGGTCTCAGAGGATTTCAGTGATAGTTCAGAAAAATTCCAGGCCTCCTGACCTTTTGTCCCACAATCTTATCTTTCACATACGATGATTTTTCAGAATACTAATTTCAGTTTTCTTTTACCTTTACTGAGCCCTGGATATTTCTTTCTTTGGTGAGTGTGGGAGACTAGTGGTGAATGCCAAACAGATTGAAGCTACACACTCACCCTAATCCATCATGGACACTGAGGTCCCAACTCCAGCAGAGCTTCCACACAGCCCGTTATGTGCATTCCCTACGTTTGCATTTTGAGCCACAGTCTTGCAGGTTTCTAGATGTGCTTTATTTTGTGCAGTGACTGCAGGTTCTGCAGGTTTGGGTGAAACAGCTTCATCATGCAGGAGGTTTGTCATGTGGGCTCTACACTGCATTTTGTATTCTACTTGAAATCATGATAAACCCAATAAATATTTTTTTCCAGGACTCTTGGTAATGATTCTGGGAATCTCTAGAGATTTCCTGCTAAAGCAAGCATTGGCACAGGTTGGAAATCTTTCCAGACTGTAACACCAGGTAGCAAACAGTGAGAAGGTGATTTCACAGGACAACCTTCCTCTTCAAAGCCTAGTGAAAGATTTCAGAGGCCATTCATTTTGTGTCAGCTTCTGGTGGTGCCCAGTTCGCAACCTGATTTTCAGAGCTGCTGAAAAGCTCAAAGTAACAGTCCTTGAGAGCCTTTTGAGATGACTTTGTAATTGCACACGAAAGAAGTAAGTTCTGAGTTATTTCCTTAGAAAAAGCAGCTTGGTATTCATGAAATAAGGAAGCAGAACAAGTTTTTTTGAAAAGGAAAGAACTAAATATTCAAAAAATGCCAAGGTTAGCAGAGTATAGCATTAGGAAATAGCAGAGAGATTTCTCCCTGAACTTGTGACTTAGCTTTTGAGAAAAATAGCTTTTCTGAAGAAGCCCAGATTGACATTCCACAGCAGCAAGAGAGAAGGTTACTGTTCCTGCTTTATAATGGTATATCTTTAAATATAGCTTTCCACAGACATTAAACATCTTACAGTAATGTGGATTAGAGGGAAGCAGTAGATTTAGGATATTTTGACCTTAATAAAAAATTTTACAGTGTCTTCCATTATGTTCTTCTAACAAAGTTTGGGAAATACAACATACTTGAAACACCTGCTAGACAGATATATGACTGTGTGGAAAATGGGATTCAGGAAGATTTTTGAAACTGGAAAGATGTACGTAGTAGGGTTTTGTAACAGTCTTATCTTCATTCCTTTAGTATTCAGTAGCTGTGTTAGGGATGTGAGTGGTGGAATACAGTGTGTGTGTTTGCTGAGGTTACAGATAGCACCATGCTAGAATATGCTGCAGATGTGGTGGAGAGGGACAGGATCAAAGTGACCTTCACAAGCTAAGAGAAGTGCTGGGGGGCAAGGAGGGGAGAATGCTGTCATTCCTTAAAGAGCCAAGTTGTTCTGTACATAAATTTCTTACAAGGATGGTAAATTACTGGTTAAGCAATAGTTCCACAAGAAAAAATCATGGGAATATTGTGGGTCACAAGTTTACGTGGGTTAACGTGTTGTAAAGTGAGGCATGATTCTCATACATACAAAGAGGTACAAGGGCTGAAAGAGGTGCAAGCTCTGCTGTTGAAGAGGGAAAGACACACTGGCATGAGCTGAAATCCTGCATTAGTAAAATTCAAGAGAGATGAGCCACTGGATGTATCCACGGGAAACCAAGAAAGAATAGTAGCAGACATAGAGAATGGTACCTAAAAGGAAAGGTTGATGTAAGTGTAAGTTATCTGGCCTTTGTAGAGATTTGCCCTGAGATTAATTATATTAACTGTGTTTGCAATTAAAGGAGTTCAGGGCAACACACTTAAAGTGAATGCGTCAAATATGTGTGTGGATCAGTTTCCTGGGGCAGCAAGGTTCATAATTAATTGCATATGACATTAAAAAGTACTTCCTTTTATTGTTTTGTATTTCAATATATTGTGCTGTAAGAGAGGGAGAACCAGTGTGTCATGAAGTATCACGAACATGATGGCAACAGATCTTTAATGGTACTTCTTTGATTGTTTTCCCCACCATTCTCAGCTTTGGAGTGTCCCTCAGGGGCTGTGGCTGTCAGCATACAGCACACACAGTTCTTCAGGTGTGGTCACACGGTGTGATTTCTGTAGTGGTACTGCAGAATTCTGCATCATCCTCCTCCTCCTATTTATGAAACTTAGTACATGGTCTGATTGGACTTCAGAGTTAATACGGATAGTGAACACCAGTCATCTTGGGTGGAATCATTCCAATTCCATTCTTTGCATTGATTTATAAGCTTGTAATGGAAAAAAATACTCTGGGGTTTTTTTCTGCATGTATCTTGATTTCTTTAATTTGAATGTCATTAGTGCACTGATTTTTTTTCTCTCTTCTCATTGGATCTCTCACATTCTCACTGCCTGTTCCTCACAAACTGACTAACATCATGTCCTGTGCAAATGCTGTCAATAAAGTACCTATCCATTTACCAGATCATTAAGAAATAAGGTGCCTGTTGTTTTAATGTTGAGGTGGACTAGAATCTTAGGCCAGGATTCATTCCACCTCAATTCAGGTTAAGGTCTAAAGGTTTTATCACTGAAAATAGAGTCATCTTGAGAAGTGATCTAATCCATCCCAGAAATGATCAATTTGCCAGGTGTGTTCAATGATTATTTAGACATTTTAAAACAAAATTTCAAACTGTATTAATTGATTATTTATTTAAATTTTATTATTATAAATTTATTATTTTTTAAATTGTGATTAGTCTAGACCTTCTTTGCTGTTATGAAGACCAGATTATCTAAGCCTATATTTTTAACTGCTTCCAAACTCCTTATCGTATTACAGTCTTTTATTTTACAGATGTTTAATTCCAGCCAAAATTTGTTGTGTGATATGTGAGAGAGTTTTTAAAAGACCTGTAATTTTTGTCATCTGGTTATACATACTGAAGAATTTACAGATCAGTAAAATGCTATTTTCCTTCGTAAAATTTGTAGCAATTAGATAGTATTTTCTACTCCCAAAGGCATAGGACAGGGTGATTCTTGTGTAGCAAGATTGTTATTAACTTAGCAATTCTCTATTTAGAGTTCTTTCAAACTCTTAAATATACCTTCTAGCCCTGATATATTCTGTATTCTCCACTCTTGCTACTTCTTGATATCTCACTCTTCAAAAGAAATTGTTAATGCCAAAAAAAGGATATAGAGAGCAGAAACCTCCTGAATGTATTGAACAAGAAAGTTGGATGCCATAAAGGAAAGTCATTTATCTTCCAATCAGTGTTATTATCTTCTTTAGCTGCTCCCTTAGCCTGTACAAATTCTGTTGTAGGCCTCTTGTTTCTGATATACCTAAGGAATATTTTATTGTTTATTTTTAAATCCTTTAATGTTTGTTCTTGGAAACCTACTTTTGCTCTTTGCAATTTCCTCTTACTTAACACCCGCTGAAGTTTAAGTTCCTGTTTATTGGTTTCCCTAGGATCATGTTTCCAAAATTTGAAGCATTCCTGTTTGGTTGAAATAGACTCTTGAACCTTGCTGTTCATCCGGTTTAGCTTAATCCTGCCTTCCTGGTTCCCTTTCTTGCACAGTACCCAAACCTTCAGAGACATTTCCTTTTGAAGTACTGCCCTTACTGCCTCTGCTGTCTTACGGTTTTACTTTTAGGATCTCTATGACTAATCTCAGTTTACTAAGTGTGTGAATTCCACTTCAATTCTTACTATTTACTGAAAAAAACACACAAGCCACCCAGAGCTATGAGCAGACCACACCAAGAACAGGAGATAGAACAGAGGAACCAGGAAAATGGGAGAAAGGAAGCAGGGCAGTACTTACTGTTCCCACTGTATGACTGAACTGGGGATGGAGAGCTGCCTGCAGAGCCCCAGTGGTGTTGAATCTGTCAGGTTCTGCACAGATGGCCACTGGTGTTGTCTTCCCTGCACTGCAGGTACTGCAAGGTAATGCAGAAGCTGTGACTGCAGGTGTGCTATCTGTTGTGGCCTGCTAACAAGAACCTCATTCTGGACTGGAAAGTAGAAGTCTTGATGTACCAAGATCCTCATGTAGTGCGTTTGGTACAAGTCCTGTTGGCACAGATACCCTGCCAAATCCAGGCTCTTACACTTAGTGCTTTATAAAATCTTCTAAATCCATAGTGAGCCACCTTGGTTACCTGAAGGACCAGCACTTAGAGTAGCAAGGGCTGCAGTCCACATCCTGCCTTCTGACACAGAGCAGGGCTTTTGACAGACAGCTTCAGTTTTAGGTAGGAGTTCTGAGCACTAAAGTCATAGTTACTACATTAGAAACAGGACTCAATCTGAAATGAATTACTTACCTTACAGAATTCCTTGTTGTAGACTCACAGAATGGTTTGGGTTGGAAAGGACCTTAAAGATCATCCAGTTCTAACTCCCCTGCCATGAGTAGGGACACCTTTCACTAGAGCAGGCTGCACAAAGCCCCATCCAGCCTGGACTTGAACACTTCGGGGATGGGGCACCCACAGCTTCTCTGGGCAACCTGTGCCAGGGCCTCACCGCCCTCACAGTAAGGAATTTCTTCCTAATATCCCATCTAAACCAGCCCTCTTTGAGCTTAAGGCCATTCCCCCTTGTCCTGTCACTCCATGACCTTGTGAGAATTCCCTCTCCATCTCTCTTGCCGCCCCTTTGGATACTGGAAAGTGTTTTAAAGTCTCCCCAAATCCTTCTCTCATCCAGGCTCAACAGCCTCAACTCTCTCAGCCTGTCTTCACAGGAGAGGTGCTCCAGCCCTGTGATCAGTTTAGTGACTCTCCTCTGGACTTGTTCCAGTTGTCTTTCCTATCTCTTATTTAAGTTTTTCCTAGATGATTTTTGAAGGTGCATTCAAAGATGTGTGTCCTTCTGAAAACAAGGTGTGTAATTCATCTGTTTGGAGCTGAATTGAGAAGACAATGACCAATGTCAGGATGTGAACTCAACAATGCTGTAGATGCACAGACTTTTGCCAGCTGCACCACAGGATTAGATGACTGGGTTGCTAGACATGAAACTGCACAGAGACCCCTTTGCCCAGCAGAGTAGGATGGGACCAGCAAATTTGCTGGATTGTCTATGACAACCTTTTCATCTTGTCTAGGAAAGGAAGAACTTGCACTAGCTGCATTCAGTGTTTAATTGAAGAAGGCAGAGCTCTGCAGGCATATAACAGAATTGCATCTCTTTTGGCTGGCTCAGAAGTAGGTACTACTTTCTAGGATTTTTTTTTTTCATTTGAGAGCATTGGCTTTGTCTTTTAACATTTGATCTCCAGTGCCATCATTCATCTCTGGTGGCATTCTGTTTCCTTAGAGCACTGCTGGAATTCAGCCAACTCCATGTTTTGGTCACCACCAAAGACCTATATGACTGCCATTTCCTCCCCTGTCTCACAATGTGAGAATGTTTTACTCCTGTCTCAAAGCAACATCAGATCCAACACTGTCATTAACTACTTGTGCACAAAACTTCATTGATCCAGATTTTAAAAACTGTCAGAATATTTCCTTTTTCTCCTGTTTTTTGGGAGAGGATTTAGTATGTTAAAATACTTTCAATCATTCTAAGACCTAGAAATTGAAATGCTTTTAGATAATTTAGCCACACTGGTTTTGTAAACTGGCGAGAAAGTAGAATATTGTCCGTTATTACCACATATAGGTTATGAATGTCTCTGTGATCAGAGGTCAGGAGAGGCTTGGCCATCTTATTAGCCCAGTAAGCTGAGTGGTCCAAAAGAGAGATAAAAGAAGTGCTAATTCTTTGGCTAGCTTCACATTTCTTCAGTACAGCACTGATGACAGAGATGGATAGCCCTTATTAAAACACCCTTTGAAGGTCCTCTCATATTCTGGAAACATAATGCATGGAGCAACTCCTGATTCTGCAGTTGAATACATGAGGTTTGTTGTAGCAGTAGAACTCATAATCTACAGTGCTTCTACAGTGCTTGTTCAAAGCCAGGCTTTGGACTGTACATTGACCTTTTGTAGGTTCTGTTGTAAGAAAAGTCAGGCTACCCTTCTGTGTCATAATGTTTAAACTGTCAAATACTTAGGCATCCAGACAAACCAGCCCACTTTCCAGAAGTGCATAGTTCTCATTGCTGTCTAACATACATGGGATATACCAGAACTCAAGACTTCATAAAATTAATTAGGTGTCCAAACATTAGACTCAATCATTTATGTCTCTGAGACAGTATCTTGCAGATCAAGTCAAAATAAATTGCACTGAGCCATTTTTAGTATTTTACATTCCAGAAAGGTAGGGCTTAGACATTTGGTGTCCAGTCCAGTCCTGACTGGGCAGGTACCATCCATTTTATGCAGGACAACCACTTATTTGTAGTTGCCATTGTTTTTACTATTTGTTGTGTTGAATATTTGAATGACTTGCATATTGAGATGTCAATAATTTAATCATCTACTGATTAATAATGCCTTGTAATGTATGTTTTGTATTTAAAGCCCAGCCTTGAAAACCCTTCATGGGTGATTTATCATACTTACCTTTACCTTTCTAAAAGTGTGTAGTGAAAGCTAGTCATTAGAGTTCTTTCTCTGGTCAGGGGAAAGAGAGTCATCACCATGGGTTGATCTAGAAGTCTGTAGGATAAATGGATAAAGTTACAATGCAAAGATCCTTGCCATTAATTACGGATTTAATTAATAGGAGGTAACTTAATTCAGTCTGTATGCCATTCAATCATTTTGCTAGGTGAGATAAAACTGCTCTTTCTGTCAATGGTATACTTTTCCCTGGGATTGTTGAGATGATGACTGCTCTAGTTGCCCTGCTTTTTTGCAGAGATGTGTCTGTATTGTTTTTTCTAAAAGTTTTGCTGTGTATTTACATTATTGCCTGTTTCTCTTTCTGCAGCCAACATCTTGTACATGGCAAGCCAAGAAATGATGAAGGTGGTGGAGAGAGACAGTACAACCATAAAGCAAAATTTAAAGAAGGTAATTATTTAATCCTCAGTTTTCAAAGGAAGCCCACATGCATGAGGAGGTGTTACACCCAGTTATATTTGTGCAAAACCAGAATTTCAGCAGGCTTGATTCTGCTTTTTTTTTGAGTGTCATTCCATTAACTTTGGAGAAGCCATTAAAGGGGTCACTGATCCTTAAAATGTGTTGATCCACACCTTTGCAGATGTAGCATTCACTGCTATCAAATGTACCAACCCATCTGGTTTGTTTTCCTTGCTGGAGGAGAAGCTGTCTGTGTTCTGGCTGAGCATGAGGTGTGGTTCCCAGTGGGGCCTGTAGTTACCTGGGTTGTGATCACACAGGCAGGTGGCCAGCCAGGACATGAGGGACTGATGGACCAAATCCTCTGACTTTGCTGCTGGACAGGTCAAGGAGAATGTGTATCCTCTGTGCTGGCGGGTGTCAGTTATTATCATGGGATTGTGCAGGTTCAATCTTTGCATGGCTTCAAAGTGTAACAGAGAGGAGTCAGCAAAATTATGGCTCCACCATTTTAGCCATTGGACTGTAGTGTAAGAGAAATTCCTCAGAGGCTAGAGCTACCGCTCTACAGGTGAATTAATTAATTTCAGGGACCTTTCTCACACTGAGCTTTCTTGGATTTATTGTTGAAAGAGATTCTGTAAAGTTCTTATCTGGACTGATTGCATTTTCCCAGTCACGGTTCAGGGGTTGGCACAGGCTAGGAACTGTTCTAATTGGAGTTCTGATGTGGTCACCATAATTTGGAGGCTGAGATAATTTAATAGTGTGACCATGGTCAGACAATTCCAGATGGCTTATGAGCCAGAAAACTGTCACATTTAATAAACTTCCATTGGGATAGCCTCTGTGTGAGTAGATAATCAGTATAACATATTATTCTACTGTGTCCCCTTCTTTCCCTCCATTTTTTTGTGTCATCCCTGTCTTTTTGCTAGAAGAATGATTCCAGCACTTTGCACTGGAAGAAATTTTCCTCAGAGAATGGGGTTTTCTAGGACAGAGGTCGTAGATCTCTGCAAAATTACTCTGTGCCTTTTAAATAGAAATGGTACAAAGTTCATTTCATAAAACAGTCTTTCTTTTTGTGTCTGAAAATAGATTTATTTTTTTGTTTAGCCCATTTGCCTTCTCTGCACTTTGAAAGCTATGTTCATATTTTAAAGGAGTTGAAGTAGCACACGTGGACAGGGATCCCTGCACTGCACCTGGAATGCCTGGGCTTTCTCATTTTTGTTGCAGAGCACTCAAAGTTTTCCTGCACTTTGTGGGGAATCTCAGTAAAGAGACTGAAGGGCTCATCTTGCGGACTGCAAATACTCCCATTGTCTTAAACACAACTTTCCATGGGTTGATCCAAACCCCAGTAAATTCAAGGAAAATGGTTGATTTTATTGACTGAATCACCCCTCCGAGTGTCAGGGAGCTGGAGGGCCTGCCTGTTCCCTGAACGTGAGCCAAGGCTGACCCCACACAGGCAGGGCCCTCTCCAAGCAGGATACGGTCCCACAGCACCTGAGCAGAGCACAGAACAGGGTCTATCGACTGTCCCAGACAAGGCAAAACAATGAACCAGGTCCAGCATCCCTCCAGAGAATCCAGTCAGGAGCAAAAGGGGACAGAGACAGGAGTGGCGACAAGGCTACGGTGTGGGTCCAAAGTCTATCCAGGAGGGATTGCCAAAGACATGGTGGAAGGGAGCTGCAAGGTGGGAGCCACAAGCTGTGTGCAGTGTAGGTCTGATGTCAGTCTGGGACACAGGGCCAGGGCTGGAGTCACCCCACAGTGTAGCTTGGGAGGCTGAGACTTAAGGCGAAGGACGGAGCTGGAGACCCTGGAGGCCTGTGCAGGGAGCGTGGGCTGGGGGCCAGGTGAGGCTGGGGAGGGCTGTCAGTGCCCTGAAGGGTGGGACTGCAGGTCCCTGTGTTGGCCAGGGTGCAAACAGAAGAGTGCAGGAGCGGGGCTCCAGGTGCTTGTGGAAATGTTAATCTCAAGCCCACGTGCCTGAAGTTAAGCATAAATGCTTTGTTGGGTGGGACAGTGGTGGTGACAATCAGCTGCAGCTCCGGTGACTTCAGGTGGTCTGTCAGATGCTTCACATTGCAAAAATTCCGATTTCTTGTACTGAATGAAGGCCCATAGCCAACAGTAAGAGTTTGCAGGTGTCTTAGTCTGCTCCATCTGTGCTTTTGTTGACTCTGTCAATCTAAGCATGGCCTTGGCAGGCAGGAGCTGTTTTAAACCTGTGTTAACTTTCTTTTATTGATTCTTCTACATCCTCATGCATGTGTGGCAAACATACTCAAGAAAACAAAAAGCTGAAGCAAGCTTACAAGAGTTGGCAAACTGAAGAAAAAACTGGTCTAAAAATGAAGCGAAATGCTTCTCTTTTTTCATCTTCTAGTAATTTCTGGGAATGTAAGAATTAAGGGAAAAATTTTGAGTTGGCATCATGTTAAATTTGAAGAGTATTGACAATAAAAATGGGCTTAACTTACAAAGGTTGGAAGTTTATAAAAACAGGAACTATAGTCCAAGTTGCTATAGAACTGGCAAGCTGTTACTTCAAAAAATTTATACTGTTTAGTAGTCGCTGTGATCATATGGTAAAAGCCAATCTTAACACCTGACTTCGCCAGCTGCTGTGGAATAGAAAAGTTATTTCTGGATCTTATTTGCATTCTGTGATCTGAAAGAAGAGACACAAAATTATTGCAATCTTTCCATGTCCAGGTTTAACTATAATTAATACTAGCTAGGGAGCAGGAGAAATTTTATCACCAGACTTCAGATTCTTACTCTAACAAAGCTAGTTGCTTGGATTTATGTTGAAAGAATGGGAGCTGGAATATTTTGTGGATAATTAAGTGAGGTTTTTCACTTAAACACTTTTAAAGTCAGAAGTTGTGCACATTAAATAGTGGTGGAACTTTATGAGGAGGATGGAGACCTGTCTTCTAAAAAAATAATATAAGTAATATATGATAGAGCCTTTGAAATACTGTGTAAAACTATTTGTCCAGATCAAGCAGTACATGAATGTACATGAATTTGAGCTTCTTATTGCAGTGACATGGGGGCTTGTGATAAAACAGAAACACCAAACAAATAAGGTAAGGGATACTGATAAAAGTTTCCTCAGCTCTGGAGGTTAATTATTAGCTGATCATGTCTAAGGCAGCTGAGCTACCTACGTTCTTTCACTGTAATAACACCAACTCTCTTTCCTAACAGAAGCTGGAGGCAGAGATACTACTGAACTAGAGGAAGTTTATTGTAATTCATGCACAAAAGGAAGTGGGTGTAATTGAATGTTCTTAAAAGATGTATCAGCACTGAGCATCACGGAGCTTTTACAAATAGAATAAGAAAAAATTGAAAAGGCACAGGAAAATGGATGTGTTGGGCATTCACTAGCATGCCTGGAATGGACAATGATATTTCCTTATAGAGATTCTCTACAGCACTTAACTTTTTAACTTTGTGTCATGACCCATTCACTGCTCTCTTTGAAGACTTAGCCTTATTGACTCTTTTCCTGTCGTGTAAGCTTATAAACCTGTTACAATAAATATAACCTTATAGAAATCAAGGAGATAATTACGCGAAAGGGTAGAACTAGGGTGCTTACAGAGCAAATTCTCTTTTAAAATAATCACCCCTCAGATTTTATATTTATTGAGAGATACATCTGGTTCATTACTCCATGTGTAATACACAGTAGTCCTACTTTGAAATGTAGGATCTGCTCCAAAGCCCTTTTAAATCCATTGAAGAGTTTCCACATGCTTCAGGAATTCTTGAATCAGTGAATTTTCTGTAGTGGTTCATAATTTTTTAAGATCATAAACCATCTCCTCCAAGTGCAAATCAGGATTCTCTTGGTTAGCATGTTAAACCAAAAAATGTTTATATGCTCCTTGTGTTTTTGCCAGTGGTCTGGTGTAGCAGTTGCATTGATTGCATAAGGAAAAAGACAGGAAACATCTGAAGTAGAGATACAAAGATGAAAAAATCGACCTGTTGTCTGAGAAGAAAGGTATAAACTGGAAGTTTATGGATATATTAACCTATTTTCACTCAAACTGTGAAAGTCTGTGTTGTAGGTAGCTTATAACCCCTCATATGTAGATGGTTAGGTGGGGAAGAAATTCAGTTTTGAAAAAATTAAATTAATGAAGTGAAAGTTTACTACTTCTTGCATTTAGAATTTAAAGCAGGGCAAGTTTATATCACGCCAATGATACCATAGATAAAGTGTTCTCCAGGAGTAACAACTAAACACTGGCATGCAGAGATTTAGAATAAAACCTGAAGAATGAAGTATTTCCTTTCCACAGAGAAGTACTAGGTTTTTCTTTTGCAAAATTGTCCTTGCTACAGAAATTTTTTAAAACTAAGCAACCAAGAACTATTTTGACCCCTGAAGCAGCTGTTTTCATGTTGCCCAGTGTTTTTGTTTGAGTCTCTGTAGACATCCATGGGGGTTTGTAATTATTCCCAGTGAGAGGAGCATGATCTGAAGATACGTGCTTAAAAGAATTCTACAAATACTTTGCCTGCCCACAGCCTGAGTGAGGTGCTTGCCTACATTTGTGAAAAACCTTCCAAACACTCTTTCTGAATAGGTGCAAAGTGTTCTCTTGAGCCAAGAACACCTCTTTTTTTGGCTGGTCTCACATCCTTTTTGGCCTATGTTCCCTGGAGGTGCAGAGTTGAAGCCAGGGAAGTTGCACATGTGCTTGGGGATTTTGGTGCCTGTGTCATTCAACCACAAGAACAACCTTCTCTTTGAAGCGCCCAGAATGCCTAATCAGGGATCAGCAGCTTCTCCCCTCTGTGGAAAAGGATCCCAGTGAGCATTTTAAAAAGTCAGTGTACCACAATATCCTTACCTGTGATATTTTACTTACTCTGTAACTGCGTGCCTGTTACCATCATTTGTGCTGGGTGGTATTCTAGTAAAGAAGTGATGACAAGAATTTCCAAAATGTTTGGGGTGGGTATTAGGTGTGTGCTGCACACAAAGAGCAAAGACAGCAATATTTCCCCAGCCTTCTGGAGAATATTTTAAAGTTACCACTGACCCCTTTCTACCCCTTTATTTCTTACCTCCTGCTGTGCACACCAATGGGGAACATTGCCATTTACAGCCAGGTGCTGATCCTGCTGTTGCAAGAGCAGTTTGACTGATTTACCTTAGATAAAGTCCCACTGAATGTAGATAGTGTCAGGCTGATACTCAGAGGGAAAAACTGTTTGCAGTAAATATGGTTGGAAGAATCTGTCCCAGCAGTAGTATTGCTTAAATAGTGGTTTCAGGTCTGTTTGTTTTTATTTTGGTATTTATACAGACTTGACTTCTGAAATATTCATGTTCCTGACACATCTAAATATATACCCTCGAAATGCTTTTAAGTCTTTAAAAGTAACATAGATAATATAAATAAGTTAATCACCATGATTTGTTGATAAATCCTTTGCATCCTTTTTAAAAGCAGAGTTTTACTTTGCATTGAGTTTGACCCATCATTATCTGTGAGAAAGTGGAAATAAAAGTGGCCTCTCTTGATCTCATGGGTCTTTGTGCAGAGCAGTTGGTGGCACTGCTAACGCACTGCAGCAGAGTTAAAGAGAAGCCCTTTTCCCTTTGTCGATTTACCAAGTTTCAACACCGATAAAGGCATGAAAACTGTGTAGATCACCATACTTGACACTGGGGAGAGCAATAACACACCTGATATCACATACCAACTTAGCTACTACATCAGGCCCTGTCTAAGGGTTTGCATCCTAATTTCTCCAGTAGTAAAATGGTTCTCCACCTTTCCAGTCAGGGAAGCTGGTTTTGGTTTTTATTTATGCTGGTTTAACAAAACTGGCCACCATCCTCATGTTAAATGAACTCACCACAAGCACTTGAACTACCCATTACAGCTTTGCTACAAGTCCTACAGGTCAGTATTTAAAAAGAGCAGTGTGTACCCCAGATTGTCAGCTGCCTCTTCTCAGAACAGTCCCTCTGGAAACATTTGGCTTCACACTGCCCTTGGAAAACCTAGTTCTGGTAAAACAAGCTGAGAAGCATGTTCACAGGACCTTACCATCAAGCTGGCTGATCTCAACCATGGCAGGATCATGAGGGACAGAGATGGTATCTCGGAGAACCATATCCCAAAGCATTTAGGGCTTCCTGGGGCAATGCTAACCTAGCTCTTTGAATTCCCAGAAGCTAAAGTACAACTGAAGCAAATTAAAAATAAGTGTGTCCCAAACCAGTCTGTTCCCATGTCGTTTATCCTATTCTTTTGGCAGGATAAGGTGGAGACACTTTCATAATTCCAGAGAAGCGAAGTCATTTTCTATAAACCTTGGTTGAAACTAAAATTAATTCTGGGATAATGCCTTTTAAACTAGTTTTCATCCAAGAACAAATGAAACTACTCACTGGTTACTGCCGAGAGATGTCAACCAGGGAGAAGCTGCTGTGGCAGCCAGTGAATTCATGTGGGAGTAATATTGATAAAATGTGAGTGTATCAGAGACAAGGATTTCAGCAAGGACACTGGTGCAGTCCTGCTATTGCACATGTGCTGCTCCTTTATATCCACAGAAATCAGTCCTTCACTCTTGGCCATCACTGGAGTGGTGCCTGCCCATGTAATAAGATCCTAAAGTTGTTATAAAATGTACCAAATTCCAGAGAGATAGAAAAAACTCAATTAATATATTTTAACTTTTTTGATTTGTTTTTCATTGCTGGCTAATGACAATTACAGAAGAGGCAGAAAAGAAATCTCTCTGTAATTTGTACTTCTGTGAACTGTCATACATACTGTAACAAGTGCCAATGGAGTCAACTGCAGGAAATCTTTATTATTTTCTTAGAAACTCTTTAAAATGTAAACATCCTGTTGATACAAATCTCAGATTCTTCTGATGTTTACTTAGCAGCTGCCATCATTGTGCAGTGTCAGAGTACACATACCACATTACAGGGTAGGAGGCTGACAGAGCCCTATTTGGACTTGTGTTTTATTTTACAGAAGCTAAGGCTGAAAATACTTCTGAGCCATTTAATGGTAAATCATCTTCTAAGAATACTGCTGTTATTTTGAAGCTATTTGAAATTTAGAAATTGCATAACTATTTCAAATGCAGCATTGAAATGGCCATTGAAATTGAATGGCCACATCCCCTTCACTCTGCCCTCAACATCAGATCCTGAAAGAGGACATGTTTTAGTCACTCATAGCAAGCAGGATATTGCATCAGGAATCATAAAGTCTTTGTCATGTCCATTGGTAGCTGCCATTTCCCTTCTGAGTCAGGAATACCTGGAAGTCTCACCATTCAATATTGCAAAAGAATAAAACATAATCCTCTCACCCTCATGGCAGAAAAGTTTAAAAAAATGCAAATACTGGAAATTTTAAGCCCAGAGGAAAATTAGAAAGAACTTCCTATTTATTGTTTTGCAAATCTGTTTATTTTTAGCTAGTCTGATAGTTTTGGGGGCCTGACTCATCATTTCTGAATGCTTGGATTGGCAGCAGCTTTCCATTGCTGGTGCAGTGGTTGTGCTGACTCAGGATGTCTTTACAGCCATCCACCATCCACAGGAAAATATGCACTTGACAGATCCATGCAAGCCATACAGTGCATGCCAGTGTTCCCTACATTAATGGAGATCCCATGTGCCTCTGGTTACACATGGTTTGTTAATTATTCCTGCCTGCCTGCTGCAATAGCAAAGCTCCTGATGTTAAAATGAAGATGAGGAGATGGATTTTGGAAGCATTTCCTTAAATATATAAAAAATTATTCAATTTAAACACATTAGGAAAGAGGGTGACATTTTAAAGTCATTTATTTTGTGTCTGTGTGTGACACAGGCAAAGAGCAGAGACATTTTGTCGTTCAGAAGGAGACCCTCAATTTCACAAATGGCAGTCAAGTAGCTGTCAGGTTTCATAGGCCCTGTACCAAACATCTGGATCACTGAAAATTTACACCTTAATTACAGTCTCGCTCTTTCTCATAATCCAGTAATAAGCAAGCATTTTGAAAACAATTCTGCAATTAAGAAACACTTCTGTTAAAGTTTTGGATGTGCAAGCATGGGCACATGGACAGAGTGCACACACCAACACGTGCACAGGAAATAAGCAGGCAAAATAACTGCAGCATCAAATCAAGCTCCCCAAGTCTCCTGTTTAAAATCTGTTCTTAGTTGGTTATAACAGACCCAAACTTTAGTTGCATATATGACACAAGTGCCTGTCCTACCTTGAATGGGTTTATTTCAATCCAAAGGATTCTACAACGTCTACAGATAAAGCTCAGGGGAAAATGCATTGTTTTTTCATAGTAACAATTCCTACCTTGGAGGAGGAAGCTTCTGATTCCAGTGTAGAGGAGACAAGTGCTGAGCTAGTAAAGAGGGGAACTAGTGAGGGAGCAGTAAACAGAGAGCAGGAGGAGGCAGGAAGAACCAAAGCCTCTGATTGTTTGGCCAAAGGAAGGCGTCTGGTGCTACATGGGGTGGTGGATTGGAGCTACCCAAGCAAGGCCATCTTTCCTGAATGTGCGATGGAAATTGGGATGCCTGGTACACATGTAAACACCATGATACAGTGACCTGTACTTGGATGTTTTTATGCTGAACTGAACCCAACCCTGATGCTAGGAACAGCTCATAGTCTGAGAGGTGCTTGAGGAGCAGCACTGGGAGTAGGGGCTCTAGGAAAAACAACTAGGGTTGGAATTGGGACACAGAACGAGATGGAGGACCCAGGAGACTAAAATTTGGACTTTGCAGGGCAAGAATGTGGGACTAGAAGAAGCAGAAGTAGTAGAAATTGGAAGTGATGAGGTAGAGAGAAAAGAGCTGAAATAAAGAACCTAAGGGGGTGTAGAGCAGTCTTTAGACCAGAAAGGGACAAGACAAAAGAAATCATACCTGTGAAGAGTGGACAAGTGACTGGACAACAAGACCAGTAGTTGGTAAATGTCCTGCCCTTTTCTGTTTGGAATGGAGCCTAAATTTCAAAAATCTTATTGTTCCTGTTCTCAGCAGGTGCCAATGACTATGTTTACCTTAAGAGCAGAAGCAGCACAATAGAAGAGAATTTGTAGAGATGGGTAATAAGTGGTGAGGACCTGGTGTTCCCAGTGGAGGCACCTGAGAGGGTTATTACTTTAGCCAGCAGTTGTCTGGTCCCATGGAATGAATGTCCATTGGTGCCTGGAGCTTGCTAAGTGCAATCCTGAAGAGCATCTTTGCTTTAGTTTCAGTTGGAAGGACTCCATGTGGTCCAAAGAATGGTAATCGAAGCATGTGAACCAAAGTATGTTAAATATGGACAAACTGGGCATTTGCTTCAAAAACACACCATAGATTCAAACTAAATCATTAATTTCTGTGCTGGATGCCTCCAGTGTGACACCAGCAGGAAGGTGTCCTGTGTTCCTCTGGCCAGAAGCTGACAGTGCTGCTTCTTTCAATTACACCGTGACCTTAAGGAACAGAGCCCTAAAGCAGCAAATCTAGAGGTGTTGACACTGTTGGCAGTACATGTAGGTGCTACATGTGAAATACCTGGGGTTTGGTTTACCTCCTCAAAGCCCAGCAGATTGTACACACAAGTTCTGCTAAAACCAGTTGCCGTTGCATTACCAAACATTTCACAGCTGGGGAGCAGTGACCTCAATTCAGACACCTTTTGTGTAAGCTTTCAGCACTGATCTTTCATTAAAACATCATTTTTCCTTTTTCTTCTTTCTTTAACCAAAAGACCTGTGTAATGAAGGAGACAGCAGGATGCAGAACTCCTACTTCATCTGTGGCAGAAGGGGTAAAATGCCTACTGAAATAAAAGTGAATAAGTTCATGGTGAAGGCACCTAAACTTTAAAGAGAATGGGTTCTTGGTGAAGTCATCAGTATTTTTCATAGATGGTCAGAGTTTGTTCTCACTTTTCTGAATATCTCATTTAAGACCTTGAAATGTATATTACAGACAGATAAACAGTGCTTCGGAAAACCTGCAAGTGCAGTCCAGGCGTGCTGTCCTTTGAGTATAGTCAATACTGTATAATGCTGCACATGCTGGAAAACCAGCTTGAGGTGTTTCACGCTACACTGCGTGCTTTCAAATTAGTGAATGTAGTTTGACATTAATTTCTGTGCTTCCCACCTGCAAAATGAAGATAAAAATGGCCACTAAGGTGTTGCAAAACTAAATTAATAAATGTGAGCATGCGAATCCTGTAGTGGTGCATGCCAGAGGAATGCAGAGCATAAAGAAAATAAATCCTGTCTGTAAACCATGAAGTATGTAGTAAATAAATCCTCAGACCGCACACAGAATTTAAAATGAGAAATACTATCAAATAGCAGCTCATCAGCTGAATGTCATCCTGTCAGTGGATTGAGAGAGTCAAGGATCCTTTGGATCATGCAGTGAAAGATTAAACTGTAATGCAAATATACCAGGGGCAAGTTAAGAATGCACATAAATATTCTGTTTAGGCATTTTCAAATCTGTGAGTTCTCAAGTTTACAACCCTACCTGGAGAACAGCCCATTTCGCAGTCCATGCAGACTAAGCCAAGTATTTTGTCCACCTTTGTAAGTGTAAATGGCTTTTCATCTTTTTCTAAATGATCATGTGATGAGACTCTAAGACTTGCCTTTCAAAAAATGCAACCATTTCAAGGGCTACTCCATTAAACTGGAGTTGCTCCATTGCTTTTTTTCCCCCTCAGTTTCATAATCTTTATTTCTGTATCTGTTGGTAATGGAGCCCAGGGTTAAATATAAGTTCGTCAGATGTTTTGCTTCCAAAAGTCCTGAATGCATCTGGACATTTTACACTGGCTTTTCTGAAGAACTTTTGCTAGTGTGACATCTTGTGATTGATGAATTGAAGGCAAGATCAAAAGAAATTTTCTGCTAGAGCAAACAACACACCTTGTTTTCAGCAAGTTGTGAGCGATAAAAAAAACCAATAATGTTTGTTAACATGGGATGGTTTATGTTCTATGTTTTGCACATAAATAAAAGTATAACTGGGTTTAGTGTCTGTGCAACTGAGATACTATATTTTGGATACAGCCAATAGTCAATAATGTACAAGATTTGGGCAAACTTCAGCGAGGGAAAAGTGAGTTAGACAAAACGTTGTAATAGTTTGTGAAATGCAGTCTGGGCTCTTAGCCCACCTCTACCCCAGTGGGTCCATTTATTTATATTCCACATGGCTACAAAATTGATGGAATTGAAGATATTTGTGATGAAAGGAAAACTTCTTGTCCCCTAATTTATGTTAGCATTGCTCAATTATTCACCGAACTACAGAAATGAAATATGAAACAAATGCGAATAATGGAATTGGGCCAAGCTGTGTGTGTGATGTGTTGAGCAATCAGCATCGTTCTGGTACCTGCATTCAAACATTTTAGTATAAAGAGTGCTCCCCATTAATCTTGTTCTTGCTCAGTCTGAAATCCATAGGTTTTTACTCTCTCCCAGACAACTCCTTTCCCCTCATATACTTCATAGAAGTTGAAAAGCATAGCTATAGCATGCAAAGTCGAGATGAAAATGGGGAGAAATAATGACTCGGGGAAACGTGACATTCACTGTTTCTAACAGAGAGAAAAGACACTTCCCTGAATATGATATTTGCCTGGAATTTACGACTTTGGTGTTTAGGTGGGCTATAGGGCAGGTAGCACCTGCTTCATGTATGTCATCAGCCAAGGTTATGCTGGGCAAGATCAAATAAAATGGACTTTTGCAGAACTTTAGTTCCATGCTACAACCCAGAAGATGTTCACTGATCTCTGGGAGGTGCCTGCACTCCACACAGGCAGCACTTCACAAGCATAAGATAGAGAGTTGGGGCTGTTCAGCCTGGAGAAGGGAAGGCTCCAGGGAGACCTTAGAGCACCTTCCAGTACCTAAAGGGGGCCTGTAAGAAAAACGGGACAAAATTTTTAGCAAGGCCTGTTGCAATAGGACAAGGGGCAATGGTTTTAAACTAAAAGTGGATCAATTCGGACTAGCTATAAGGAGGCAGTGTTTTTACAATTAAGGTGGTGAGACACTGGTACAGGTTTCCCAGCAAGGTGGTGGATGCCCCATCCCTGAAAACATTTAAGGTCAGGTTGGATGGGGCTTTGAGCAACCTGATACAGGTGAAGATATCCCTGGTCGTTGCTTTTTTAAATAGCTGGAAGGCTAACACAGAAAACTGCTAACAGCTATGGAAAACAGCTGGACTTCTTAGGGGTAGACTCCATGGACAGCTCGATGATTTGAGCCATAGTAAGAAATTTATTAAGTCAGCCACCATTGTCCCTTCAAATCTCTGTTTTCAGAGTTAAGCCTGTATTGTGTTCCACAGTTTTGCAGGTGAGGAAACTGAGTCACAGAGCATTTAATTGTCTTCATCCTACCTGCAGACCTGGAAACAACCAAGAAGTACCAATCTGCTATTCCGCACAGTATATCTCAGGACCTGATGCATTGCTTATTTCCACATGATTGTATTGGTTGCTCCCTCGGTAACTTTCCACACTGATTATTTGATATACTTTGCTTTCTAGCTGATTTTTTACTATGGAACTGGAGACAGCTGGTGTCCACAGCACTACTATGATGAGATCAAAATGGATTTTCCAGACGGGGACATTCGGCTCTGTGAGAAGGGGCTCCGCCACGCCTTCGTGCTCGATGCCAGCAAGGAGATGGCTGCCATGATCACAGACTGGCTACAGGACGATCTGACCAAATTATAAACACTCATTCAGTGATTAACAAGAAAATGATGTAATTATTTTGTGAACGTGTAATTTTTTTGTGAGAGAGTCTGTCTTATTTTTGTTCTGTTTACTATAGATTATGGCTTGTTTTCTATTGAGATGTTTTGGCAAAAGTTAAAGAGAGACTGGCTGGTCCAAAGTATAGTTTTATTGACTCAGTGCTTATGTAGTTTCATCCTGAGTCTTCAGGACTCTGTGAGACTTGGCAAAGGGTGGAATGTTTATCGTCTGCTGGTGCTGTAGACAATGCTGATACAACTGCACCTGAGCTACTACCACCTCACTCACTGCTGGAGAAGTGTCAGGATGCAGGTGGATCCTGGAATGCTGTGAAAGGCGTTGCCCTCTCCTCATGTCTCACCGATCCACGTAAGCCAGGTGCCTGGCAGCCAGAACAGCCCAAGGCCCTGAACAACCCTGGTGTTGTCTCCTCTGGGTCAGAGGGGGTTGGTGGTCAGGCTGAGTTCAGGATGAGTTCAGGATGAGTTCAGGATGAGTTCAGGGGAGATGTGTAGATCAGGTGTGCAGTTTCTCCAAGTCTCACCAGGGGTGTGGGGCACTGCCAGGACTCCACAGCGTATTAGAAATGCTGTAAGGTATCTGTGGCTGCTCAGTAAGGGAATACATGAGGATCTCTTGCCTGGAACATGGCCAAGTGTTTCATTTTTCAATTGACTGTAGAGGAGGGAAGTACACTGGTCAAAAATGCCAGTATTGAAAGGTTAAAATGGATTGCAGAATCCGTGTATAACAACTTCTAGGTGGCCTAGCTCTCCTAATGAAGTCCATGAGAACAGTGCTTGCTCAGCAACTTTAAAGAATTAAACCACTTTTGATGCATGTCTAAATTTCAGTTCTTTCCTCTAAGGACTGAAGTATGAAATTTTCTGCCAAGCCACAAATTAGGTAAGTTCACCATCAGAAAACATCTGTTACTGTGCCACGGCTGCACCCATGACATGGCATGAACGTTACTGTTGAGAACCAGACCCTTGCATGGTGCTGACAAGTTCACTGTTCCTCACATTTGGTGAACCCTTTCTTTTACAGATGGAAAAAAAATAGTAAAAAGCATCCTACCAGTTGTGATAACAAAAGAAGTTACAGGGAATAGCTAGAAATGAAAATATTGCAAGTAAGGGGAACAGAGCCAAGTGTAATCAGGAAAAGCTTTCTAGCCATGAACCTGTGAAATAGTCTCCCTGTGGAGTTCAGAGAGACATTTATAAATAAGCAAAACACTACAGAGTATAGTCAGGGGAGGTCCTGCCCTTGCAAACAGATGAATTTAGATGATGCATTGAGTATCTAACTTACATGATTTATTACCAGTTTTGATACGGCTGAGATTGGTATTGGAGAATGTTCTCTGTGATGCAGAAAGATCAGTTAATTGCTTCGTTTTCTTACACGATTAAACACACCCCTTCCAATGCTCTCTAACCCCCCCTTGAACCTTTCACTAATATTTAGAGCAACTCGTAATAGAGTTCAGTTCCTGGATATTTTGGACTATTTTTCAAGCCTGCAGACTGATAGTGGATTTAAGTGACCTTCTTTGTATCAGAAACTGGTTTAGCTTTTGAGACTAGCCAGTGGATTTTCCAATTACACTGCCACGTAATGAAAGGTACTGATGAGTGGGGCAGGAATGTTGGGAACACAGTTTCAGCAGCGTGGGGAGGAACCAGACATGTTCAAAGAGAGGGCACTATGCCCGTGCAACTGATTCCGCTCACTGGAGAGTCACGGGACTTTCCTTCTTTCTACAGGTCCATTTTCAGTCATGATCAAAACAATCCTTGAGCTCACTTTAGAAGTCCATAGTTGTATGTGTCTGTGTGTGCTTGAATAGCCCCCAGATGTTGGCATCATCCCAGCTGGATGGCCTTGTGGCAGATGCTCCCTGCATCTGTTGGCTGAGGTGCTCCCTGGGGCAGAGCCGGGGAGGACGTGCACATACGTGGAGATACATTAATGTACACATATATGTACGTGTGCACCTGTTTGTGTGTCAGCAGCATAAAAACTGCAGTTCACTTGGTTGTTTTGGTTTGCACATTGATCTGGTTGAACAAAACATTTGTTCTTCGAAGTACGTGGAATCAGGGAATCGACAAAGACTCAGTTTGTGGGAGTTCAGCTGTTGTAGTGGATCTCCTGAGACCTGAAGAAATCTTGCATTAACCAAAGATGACAAGCAACTACTACAGCCTGGAAACTGAAGCACCTACGAGAAGCAGTTGTTTACAGTGCATTATTCGTATACTTTGTATGAGGAATTAATTTAGCAATACTTGTACTTGACTTGTGTATGCCTTTTATACAATTGTTAATCCATTATACTAAATCCTAACTGCATTAAAACCTAAACTGAGATTAGGTCTGGTCAGTGATGACCAGATCTACTGCAGAAGAATGCCTTACAATTTTCTTAAAAAGAATTTTCTCTAGTATTATCAAAACCATATTGATTCAATTGCTACCTTCCTCCTAGAAGCTGTTACTGTAAGGCTAAGATCTGAAAATTTGCTACTCTATTCATTGCTAAAACACACGGGCCTAGTTTCCACAGCTGTATTTCCTGAGAGGGGCAGATCCCACACAGTGAGAATCCAGCTCCTCAGAAGCCCGTGGTGTTCATTGTCACCCCAGGCAAAGAGTGTCAAAAGTGCTTGTGGTCCAAATGTGCCAATTTACCATGAAAACACAGTGTGGTCTTGCCTATTTTAGACTATTTAAGGATTCTTGGAAAACCTATCACAAATATATTGACTGTATGCTGTAGCACCTACTCACTGTCATTCACATCTGTGCTTGATTCTCACCACACGAGTAACCCTGCTAGTGCAGTGACTTTGACTCATGTGCAAGTGTTTTGCTAGATCGATACCTTTTATTAAAAGTACACAACTCCAATAACAAAAATAAAGAAATTTATGGTAAAATATAACTTGATTCTTTGTTTTGGTAACTTGTTTAGTCCCAGTTCACCTCCTTTATTACTTCATGCATACAAAATTTACAAAAATACTTGCCAAACCCCAAATTTCACATGCGATGCAGACATCTGCCAAGTGCACAGAAAATCTGTGGGTGGTAGGCACCTGACTCGCTTAAGCATTTTTATCCAGAGCCCCTCCAAAATAATCAGTCAGTTTCCCCTTGCTGCCTCCAGCTCCGTGTTTGCTGCTCTGAATGAGCTATAGAGTGTGTGGATCAGTGAGGTTTGTCCCTTCAGGAAGCTGGATGAGTGCTTGCCCAGTGTTTATGGTGAAGAATTTGGAGTTGGACTCCAAGCTAAACACCAGATTCTTGACTCACGGAGACAGATTGCATACATGAGCCACAGCAGATAATCTCTTCTCTGCAGCTGAGGTCATTTATGTATTTATTTTACAGAAAATGGGTTTATATATGCATCCACTCCCCATCCCTTTCTTTGGTCTAGCTAATTGCCAGCAAAGACTTTAAACAAGATGTTCAATGTTATCATTTTAAAGTCACTCAAACTATTACTGGGTTTGGATAAACTCACTAGACCCAAGAGACTTGTTTTACTCTGTGTCACAGGTCATGCTCAGACTCCCAACTACAATAAATTTCTGAGGCTCTTCACTTGCAGGCAAATGTTCTCTTTCCTGGCACATTTACAAAATAGGAATCCAGAGAGCGTTTGTGAGTGACCAGGAACTATTAAAACAGCATATATTTCTGGAACAGCTGATGGGGGTTGAGCACAAGCAGCAGATCCAGCAGTAACAGCACAAGCAGCTGCCAGGAGCGATCGCTGCTCTCAGTAGCATCACGCAGAAGTTATGGAACAGGCTAGCATTCATGCTCAGATGGGACAGGCAGGGAGGGATTTAATTAAAAACTCTTTCAGAGTGCTTGAGCTGATAGTCAACGGCCTCGGTTTTGCCTGTTGCAAGAATGTGCTTGCAGGAAAATGGTTGTGTTGTGGAAAGTAGTTTGCAGCAGCTAATAAAATACAGGGTGTTTTTTAAAGCATCTGACTGACTGTACCTGACTGCACGGTTTGCCAGTCAGACACTCAAAAGATCTTTTGCCATCCTGTTTGAAGCAATTCACACTGAAGGAGGAAGTGGGGGGTGCCTCCCGCTCTCCCCCTTCGTAAGCATCTTCAGCAAGGCCCCCAGACTGAAATACTGTGCTTCGTACATTGAGAGGAATCCATGAAGATCAGGTGACTTGGAATTAGGGAAAGCAGGCTTTTGCAATGTCAAGACTCATCTAGTCCTCTTCCCTAACAGGCACCCTTAAAATTTGATAAGGATTTCGCTGTTCCAATCTAACTTGTAGGATACTGGAATACCATTTACAGAATATAAATGTTTTGAAGTGCTAACATCATGCTCTCATCATGCAAGGGGTACTGCAGCTCATTGGTGCTTAAAGGAAAGGACTTGTATTTTCACCCACAAAATAATCCCACAGGATTTTAAGTGTCCAGAGTGATCCAGTCCCAGTTCAGACCATGTCCTGTTTTACCAATGCTCTGCATTTTCTTCCATTGTATTCATGTGTGACCTTGGACATCTCCTCTGTCCTTGCTGTGCCTTTGATTTCTCTTCAGTGATAAGCTGACTAGTTCATGTTGTGAGTCATATGAGTAGCCTGAAGTGCTGTGGAGCAAAAACCCGTGTCCATTGAACACAAACCCCACCACTCCCGCTGGTTCCAGTGAAGGCATGGTGGTGGGATGCCTGTGAATATTTGCTCTCACCCTTCAATGTTCTGTTGAAAAGTTTGTTAAGATGGCACATTCCTGTAAAACTGCTTCCAGAGTGGGCTGGGGGCAAGGGGGCAAATGCCATCCTGCCTCCCTCCCCAGAGAACCTTTACCAAAAGATCCCCTCAGCCAGTGTGACCATAAAATGGGCATGTGGGGATGCAGGACACTGACCAAAAAGTGGGTCCTGCTTGGTCTGTCAGTCCATGTGTCACTGGGGATAGAAATGACCATGCCTCACTCCTGCTGTCCCAGGTGTTTCCATGTGTGCTTAAGAGAAAGGGAAATAGAAAATACCTAGAATTTTAAGAATTAATTTTTAAGTCCTTCAGGGAAACCTCTCTTTTCAGTTCTCCACATTTCTTCTGAGTCTTGAAAGCCAGGTTTGCTCTGCTATGTCTAAAACACATACCTGATTGCCTTGAGGACTTCTTCCATGCCTCCAAATGTGCCTTACTTCACACCTGCATGTTCAGAGTACTGTGTGCTTAGGGATGTAGCAGAGCGAGTCATAATCCTTATTATCTTCACTCTCTGCCTCCAAGGCACATGGGTGATGCCCATTGCAGGAGCACATGCTAAAGCACCTCACTCTCCGTCCAGTCTGTCCTTGAACACTTCCAGGGTTGGGACATCCACAGCTTCTCTGGGCAACCTGTGCCAGTGCCTCACCACCCTCACAGGAAAGTATTTCCTCCTAATATCCAATCTAGATCTCTCCTCTTTTAGTTTAAAACCATTGTCCCTTGTCCTATCACGACCTGCCTGTGTAAAAATTCACTGTTCCTCTTTTTTATAAGCCCCCACTTTAAGCAGTGAAGGCCACAATGAGGTCTCCATGGAGCCTTCTCTTGTCCAGGCTGATGGAGTCAATGGAGAGAATCCTGTTTTGCTGGCTGG